>CM053594.1:14229630-14248191 GCA_028646575.1 Pseudocheirus occidentalis
AAAGAAAGAAAGAAAGAAAGAAAGAAAGAAAGAAAGAAAGAAAGAAAGAAAGAAAGAAAGAAAGAAAGAAAGAAAGAAAGAAAGAAAGAAAGAAACCAAATACTAGATTCTCCTTCTTGCTAAATCTTGGCAGCCAACTTCTTTTGGTGAGACATAGTTTCCACAGTTCAGAAAATATGTCTAAGCCCTTCAGATTTGTGGCCCATCTCCGAACTCCCACAGAGCTCCACGTCTTCCTCACCCTTCTCCCTTCACAGCTGTATTTGATAAAGACCAAGGATAACAACAATCAGTGGAGGGGGCAAGGAGGGAAAGACAGGGAAGAGAGGCAAGAAATCCCAGGCTCTGGATCTGGGAGGGGCCTCAGAGTTCTTCTAACTTGGGGGATCATGACCTTTCTGTGTGCCTTCGATCCCTTTGTTACTCTGGTGAAGACTTTGCCCCCCTTCTCAGAATGTTATTAAATGCATAGAAGAAATACAGAGGATTGGAAAGGAAACCTAGAGTAAATAAAGATGTATTTTTCCCACCCAAATTCACAGACCCCTCCCCCCTCAATCTAGTTGTGAATCTTTTAGGAGGTCTGTGGACTCCAGATCAAGAATAATTTATCTGGAACTGATTTTACTGAAAGCTAGAGAGGTTAATTAAATGACTTGCCCAAGGACACACAGCTCCAAAGACTGGATTTAACTCAAACCCTCTGACTCCCAAACCATTACTCTTTCTATTGCATATCTCTAAGCATAGCTTTAAGATTTTGAACTGCAGAAAAAGGTTCCAATCTGCATTAGTAGGGGAAGGTTCCCCACCCAGGCTCCCTATACTAAATCATAGATCCAGTCCCTGTCCAAGGTATATAGGAGGAATATATTGTTTCCCTTCCCCTCCCCCCACTAGAAGGTAAACTTGTTAAGGACAGGGAATGTTTCCCTTTTGCTTTCATGTCTTCAGTGTCCTGTATGGTGACTACAACATAGTAGGCATCTGATAACGAGTGGTATTTGATTAATTGATCTAGAGATTCTAAGAGGTAGAAATAGAAGAGTTCATTTCAACCATGGTGGGCACTATAAAAAGGGATGGAGGCAAGGCTTGGAAAGAAATCTGGGGAATGGGAAAATAGGCCAGTTTAATTGGAGTAAAGAAAGAGTGCACGATGGCTACTAGTGTGTGATAAGCCTGATGCAGGTAAGATGATGCCAGATGGGGGACGGCTTTAAATGTGTGAGGAGATGAGGAGTTTGGATTTTATCTCAGAGGCAAGAGAGCCCAAGGACCACAAAAGTAATTTAGCTGACTTAGATGCTGCTCAGCTGGCAATTTTCCCAGATGGACCCACTGACTCTCTCTGATAGAATGGGAGCTAAATATCATTGAGAAAAGAGAGCAGAGGCTGCTGCAGAAATAGATTGAGACAATGGATGAATGGAGCAAATCCTTGGAAGCACTTAGGAGAGAGGGACAGCACTGGTAGAAGATACTGGAGTAAGAGAGTATGAGAAAAATGAAAGATCAAAGAGATGAGTATGGGAAGGAGGGTAGCAGAGGGTGCTGGGAGGAGGTGGAAGGGGCTGCTTTAGGCCACATAAAGAACCAAAAGGGACCAACCCGAGGTGCTCCTTTTATAGAAGATGAAGTCCAGAAAGGGGACATGCCCCAAGATCATACAGTGAGTATCAGAGCCAAGAGTCAACCTTGAGTTCTTCAGTCGTAACTCTAGTGTTCTCTCTGGTATATACACTGCCTTAATTGCCATGTAAATACAGACACCATTCATGGAAAGGGGTCAAGAATTGGGATCCTAAGAGAAGAGCATCCTCAACCTGAGACCCTAGAGTTAAGGGAGACTGGTCACGTGATGGGAACTCTGATAGAGGAGAGTTGTGATCGTCATCTGAAAAATAACTTGTTGAAAAATGACCTTTATTGTAACAAATGATCGAAAGCCTTTAGGATTATAGATTAAGGACTGGGAGGCACCTCAGAGGTCATTTAGTCTAACCTCTTCATTTTACAGACAGAGAAACTGAGACCCAGTGAGTAGCTGCTCACCGAGGTAGTAAGAAACTCAGGCTTCAAACTCTCTCATGTGAAACAAATGAAGTTTGGGATCAGGAGCCCTGGATTTGAATTCTGACCTTTGTCACTGACTCCATATGAGAGTCTCTTCAACTTTTCTGGCCTCAATTTCCTCACCTGTAAAATAAAAGGGTGAGACCTGAAGAATTCTAAGGTCTCCATCTGAACCTATGATCCTATGATTTATTCAGATCTTCACAACAATGAGAGGGAGGTCAGGCATTAATAATCCTAGGCAGGTTGCTGTAGCTTTATAGTGAAGTAAGTAGAGGGAAGTAAAGTCAGGCTCAGAGAGAAGAGAGAGATTGCTTTGCTCCAAGTTCCCCAGTGTGATGAAGGCATAATCTAAAGTATAGAACCTAGGTCATAGGTGGCATTAGAGGCTCTGAGTTAGAAGGGACCTTAGGGGCCATCTCCCTTTACAGAGAAGGAAAGAAAGTAATTTGTCCAACTTCACATGAGCGTTAAGAAGAAGCGCAGGCAACACAAGTCCTCAGTTGCCCAACTCTGCTTTTTCCACCAGCCCATATTATTGGCTGTATGGTAGCTCACTGCTCAGAGTTCTTTCTAAATATGCTGTTTGCCTTGAGCTCAGACTGCTGGTTAAACTATCTCTCTGGTCATCTATGTTGTGAAAGAGTCAAGAGAGTTTGTTTAATCCTTCATACCAGGATCCTAATAATGTGGGGGAGGCAAACGAAGCCCTTCCTCAATAGACAAGGAAATGGATACAGCCTAGCAAAGCAAAAGGTGGGTATCTCTGTGATAGGACTTAGATCCAGACAGCCTCTCTCCTTTTCCCTTTCTCTCTCCTCTTCCTTCTTTTCCTCTCCTATCCTGTCTCCCTTCCTTCTCTCTTTGTTTCACCCTCTCTCTCTTCCCCTTTCTTCTCTGCTTTTCTTCCTCTTTACCCACACATACATACACACACACACACACACACACATACACACATCCCCTTCTTGCTCTTTCTGACAAATATGCTCTGTGCTACTGTCACCATGGCAACCCAGCAGGTCAAAGGTGACTGCTTGGTATGCACATGATGCTAAACAGCCACTGCCCACCATCAGCCCCTGTTGCTAGAGTCTGAGGCATCAGGAAGGGGAGAGCAAGGGCTAAGGTGTTGCCAGAAGGGAGAGCCTGCCCACCAGTCTAGCCTCTGACATGTGCCCTGAGAGAAGGATGCCCCGTGCCAAGATATATCAGGTTGCAACTTCCAGCCTGGTCCAGAGCAGAGGAGGAGAATGGAAGCAGGCAGTCCTTCCAAGGACAAGGCTTCTGTAGTGGGCAACACTCTGCAGAAATGAGGAAGGTCTCTGTCACATGGTCCCTGGAGCTAAACCCAAGAACCGTCATTGCAACCCTAGCCATTTTCCTAAGGAGACTGCAATGCCCTCATCCCCACACTGTTTACTTATACATCCCCAGACAAGAGAGGGCTTGAGAGAGGGAGGGAGAGAAGAAAGAAAGAAGAAAATGGATGAATAGATGGAAGAAAGAAGGAAAGAAAGGAGGGAATGACAGGAAAGAAGAGAGGGAGGAAAGGAGATAGAAGGGAAGGGGAAAAGAATAGGGAAGGAAGGAAGGAAATAAGGGAAGAAGGAAAAAGATAAGGGAGGGAGGTAAAAAGGAGGAAGGGAATGGAGGTAAAATAAAGAAGGAAAGAAAAAGAGGAAATGGAAAAGGCTGGGAAGGAGAAAAGGAATGAAGGGAGGAAGGGATGGAGGAAAGGAGGAAGGGGAAAAAGGAAGAAAGAAGAAGTGTGGGAGGGAATGGAGGGAAAAGGGAAGAAAGGAAAATAGGAAGGAAGGAGCAAGCATGTATTAAGCCCTTACTATGTGCAAAGCCCTGTGCTAATAATCAACGGAGAAACAAATGTTTTAAATTGGCAGTCCCTGTTATCCAAAGTAAGATGAAGGGCTTTCCAGAAGCCACATCCTCAAGGGGATGAAGATGTGATACATTCTCAGGCAAGGAAGAGAACCCCAGAAAGCCCAAGGCTTCAGAGACAGTGCCAGGAACTCAGCCAGATGGAAGAGCTCTCAGCCTATTCCCATTACAAAGGCTCTAAGCATGCTCTTAAAGCTTCTGTTCACTGTTGGGAAGCTTTTCTGCCTTTCTGTACCTCACCCTTATCCCCTACCCAAATATTGCACCTGCTTCTGTTCTCTTGGTTGTGTGATGGAAAGAATACAGGATTTAGAGTCAGAAGCCCTGGGTTTGAATTCTGCCACCTACTATCTGTATGACAATAGGCAAGTCACATACTGTCTCTGGACCCATTTGCTCATGCGTAAAGTGAGGAGGTTGGATGAAACAGCCTCTTAGGTGCCTCTCAGCTCTGAATTGAGGATCTGATGGTCAGATCCTAGTCCTTCTTGTGGAGGTAAGTACTTGGATTTATTGTCAGAAGGGACCTTAGAGGCCCTCAAGCCGGACTCCCTCATTGTGTATATAAGGGAAATTGAGACACAGAGAGAGTGAGAGGTTTGCCCAAGGTCACCCAGTAACCAGGAAGAATCTGAGGCAGGATTCAGTCTCCAAGACCCTTTCCCTGTCTTAACCAGATCTTGCCTCCAGGCTGATATTCCCAGTTCTGCTGGTCCTTCCCCTCATAGCTTGGTCCTGTTCCCATCTTGGCTGCATGTCCTGGACACTCCCAGACTCCTCATCGAAGTTAATCATGACCCCTGCCTGAATCAGACTCACAGGGCTCTCTCCCTTCACTCCAGGCCCACACATTGCTCTTTCCTTTATCTACCTGAATATCCAGAGTATGAATGCTACTGTCTAGGGTTCAAAGAGAACTTACACACCGATGGTCTGAGGTCTTCATTTTGTGGAAGGGTAAACTGAGGCTCAGAAAAAATAGCGATTTGCCTAAATTCAAACAGGTACTAAGTGACAGAGTTGGGATGAAGGAAGGAAAGGGAAGAAGTCTTTATTAAATGCCTACTATGTGCCAGACACTGGGCGATGAACTCTGTGAATATCACCTCACTTGATCCTTACAACAAACATGGGAGGTGGGTGTTATTGTTAACCATCCCCATGTTACAGTGAGAGAAACTGAGGTAGAGACTGAATGGCTTGCTCAGGGTCAAAGGGTATCAAAGGCTGGATTTGAACTCAGGTCTTCCTGACTCCCAGCCCAGCATTCTGCCCATTGCTCCATCTTGTGAAAAACACAGAATCTCAGTGTTGGAGGAGACTACACCTGAATCCAATGGGCACCTAAATAAGATCATGTCCATTATGCACGTGCGCACGCACACACACACACACACACACACACACACACACACGCACACACACACACACACACACACACCCTGGGGAGGAGTGCAGACCTCCCCCTCCCCCAAAACTTGAAAGCCTCTGGAAAGAGGGAACCCCCCTTTCTCCACACAGTACCTTCCACTTTGAGCCCACTTTACTCCTTAGAAAGCTCGTTTGCTTTTCCTTACCTTCACCCCAAATCAGCCCCTGTGCCACCACCACCCATAGCTTCTAGTTCTTTTCTCTGGATTCAAGCTGAATAAGTCCAGTCCATCCACCCATTATCCCATAAATACCTGAAGATAGCTACCATCCCTTCCTGCCTTTGCCCCACCGGCCAACCCCACTGGCCATCTTTTCTTTTCTAGGCTAAATACCCCTAGTTCTGGCAATCAGTCCCCATACCACGTGGCCTCTAGTCCATCCACCATCTTGGCTCCTTTCTATAGAAGCTGAACAGCTTAATGACGTTCTGAAACCATGGCACCCAGAAGTGGACAGTTTTCTAGATATGATCTGAGCCTGGTGGAGGACAACAACACCATCGTTTGTTTTTATTCTCTACTATGCCCTTCTCTAAGTGCATCCAGAGGTTGGTATAGTGTAAAGCATCAGTCAATATGTGCCAGGCACTGTGCCAAGCTAGGCATACAAGAAAGGCTAAATATAATCCCTACCCTTGAGGGGCTCTCAGTCTGATAGGGGAGACAATAAACAAACAAATCTATACAAAGCAAGCCATCAACAGGAAAAGAAGAAATAATGACCAGGAAGCAAGCACTGCAATTAAGAGGGGTAGGGAAAGGCTTCCTGAAAAAGATGGGATTTTAGGTGGGACCTAAGGGAAGCCAGGAGATGGAGATGAGGAGAGATAGCATTCCAGGCTTGGGGAACAGCCAGAGAAAATGGCCAGAGCCAAGAACTGGAGTGTTTTATTTGCAGAAAAATCAAGAAGTTGATATCACTGGATGGCAAAATACTAGAAGGGGGGTAAAGTGTAAGAAGACTAGGGAGATAGGAGAAGGCTAGTTATGAAGGACTTTGAATGCCAAGCAGGAGATTTTGGATTTGATCCTGGAAGTGATAAGGCCACTGGAGTATATTGGGGAGGGGAGGGGCAACCTGAGACCAGTAACCAGAAAGTCCTGAATTCAAATACAGCTTCAGACACTTACTAGCTGTGTGACTTTGGGCAAGTCATGCCTCAGTTTCCTAAACTGTAAAATGGAAACAATAATAGGATCTACCTCTCAGAGTTGTTGTGAAAATTGAATGAGAAGATGTCTGTGAAGTGTTTTACCAATCTGAAAGTGCATTTATAAATGCTCATTATTCTTGTTGTTAATAGTCTTACTACCATCACATTAGCATTGACTGGTGTTTCACTCATATGCCCACTATGATGCACTGAAAATTCCCAGATCTTTTCCAGAGGTTGGCTAGTCATGCCTCCCCCATTGTTCTTCTGGGAAAACTGATTTTTCTAATCCAAGTGTAAGACTTTCCATTTGTCCTGATCACATTTCATCTTATGAGATTCTGCTCAACTTCCTACAGTGTGTCAAGATGCTTCTGGATGTTGATTGTGTTACCTTGTTAGCAACCCCACCCAGCTTTGTGACATCTGCAGATTGAGTGTGCCACCATGTCTTCATCTAAATCATTGGTAAATGTTGCTGAATAGCACAGATCCCACTGTGGATCCCTGGGGCACTCAACTCAAGACCACCCTCCTGATATTCTGATAAGGAGAAATATATTCCTCCAGGTCAGTGGTTCTCAGCCTTCCTAATACCGAGACCCTTTAATACTCATATGCAGGTGTATCTGCATGTAGGTGAACCTGCCTGGAGACAGATATAGGAGCGATATCTCACAGAAATATGTGTTTTCCGATGGTCTTAGGTGACCCCTGTGATCCCTGTGAAAGGGTCATTAGACCCCGAAAGGGATTGCGACCCACAGATTGAGAACTACTGCTCTAGGTCTTTGGGGAGTCAGGAAGATCTGAGTTCTAGTCCCTCGTCTGACACTTCCTAGCTGTGTGGCAAGACATATCGTTTGCCTTAGTTTCCTCATTGGAAAAGGAAGATGAGGATAGCGTCTACGTCCCAGAGTTTTTATGAGGCTCAAAGGCGGTAACGGGTGCATAGCGCTTTGTTGATCTTGCAGTTCTATATGAATGCTATCCAGTGGTGCATACAGTACCTGGCACATAATAAGTACCTAATCAGTGCTTTTTGACTGACTGATCCTTCCCTCATTTGGGAGGGAGACCAACCTTCCTTCTGTCTTTAAGTGACTATTATATCCATTTTGGCAGCAACGCTCATTCTTTGCAAATTCGTCCAAAATCTTCTTTGCCTTCATACTCAATAGAAGCAAGATCCTCCGTCATTTCTTGTTCTTGGGGGTTACTGTGGGACTGATCCTTGTCTGCTGTTTGCTGCATGGTTGCTGGGATTTTCTTATGGTAAATTTCCTCACTTCTCACAAGCTACGGCTTCTTGAAATGGCATTTCTCTGCTCCCTCTAAAGGAAGCAGTTTAATGCTCAGTTTAATACAATCATAATAAGATCATTGATGTAAATCTGAGAGTAACCTTCAAAGTTATCCAGCCCAACCTCCTTATTTTACAGATGAAGAAACTGAGGGCCAGGGAGGATAAGGGATTTGGCCAAGATAATAAGTGTTAAGAGGTGAGATTTTAATCTAGGTCCCTGACTCCAAAACCCAGTGCTCTTTCTGCTGAATTACATAGCCTCCCCAGGAGCTGAGGAGCAGAGGGTTTACACAACTTTACCAGAGTAACATAGATCATAAATACAAAAAGGAGGACTCAAACCCAAGTCCTGTAAGCCCTGAGATGATTTCTTGATGATGGGATTTAAAGAGGCTTTCGAGAAGAATGGGACAGACCAGAAACTAAAAGCAAAATAGCTTTATTAGGCATATCTTTTAACCTCACCCAAGGGAAAACTGATAACTTAAGGGGATGTCTAAGGGTGACCACCAAGGTCACCAAGGTGACCACCAAGACTACCAATAATGAAGGTGATAACTTACCAAGAAAGACAATATGTGTCCTTATAAGCATGTGGGAAGTAGGGAGCACATGTATGAGCATGTGATCAAGGGAATTCCCTGGTCTTTTGGAGAGAGGGAAACTCCCATAAAGTTACCATATGTGATTTGTCTCTGTGCCCTTACTGGAGAACATTCACAACCAGCAGGTGGTTGGTCCCTTGACCTCTTTGACTGTGAGGTGCTTCCTGAGACTTCCCTTCTCCAGAGACCAAAGAGGTAAAGCCCAAGCCATGTCTTAGCTTGTCAAGACATATAAATTCTGAACTGCAAAGATGGGGGGAAATAAGAGGTGAAAGTAACATCCATTTTGCAGTCCTACAAAATTGTCTTTGCCTCCCAGGAGAGTATAATAGGAGTTATGAGTTATTGTTTCATGTTAAGTATTTAGCTCAGTTTTTTAGTCTTTTGTATTTTGAGCATTTCTTTTGTGGGAGAGGAAGTAAAGAGCAACCCTATACCTGATATCTTACTAGTTTGCTCAGGAAGTGCCTTTCTAGAAAAGAGCTCATTAATCCTTTTGGGGGACCTAGATGTGAATAATACACAAGTTTTATTTAAGAGATTTTTCCCCTCAAGTTCCAAGATGAGGGCACAAAGAATATGAGAAAAGCCTGACTACCCTCTCTTACCTCTCTCTCAAAGTACCCTAGTGTTTTAGCTAGACTGGTTTGTCTTATCTGTGGTGGGCGATTGGTGGGGATGGCTGGCCCTTCTCCAAAGCATCCTGAGATGAAGGCAGCAAGAGCAAGAGAACTAGCTGCGGTTGGGAACAGGGAGAGGTGCTGCTACTCCCAGGTAGGGCAGGTATTCCAATGCCCATTTTACAGAGGGAGGAAGTGACAGAGATGAGCAGTGACTCATCACAGTCACATAGTCAGAGAACTGCCAAATGAGAAGGGAAAACAAGGACCTCCTGGATCCTCATTAAGAGCTCCTACTACTTCAATCTAATCCTAATCAATGCTACAAACTGACCATACAAACTAATGAAAACTTAGGAGATGGTTACAAGAGGAGAAGGTGGGCGCATGGGGAGTAAAGAGCTTCCCATTTTGAGCCAAAGGAATTGAGTTTGAATCCTGATTCTGTTACTGACTAGTGGTGGGACTGTAAATAAGTCACCTACCTCTGTGGGCTTCAGTGTCCTCCTCTGTAAAATGGGATTAAGGACGAGGGGTTCCCTAAGGTCCCTTCCATGGCTAAAGCATGAACTTCTAGAATGTTATTGTGAGGTTGTCATGAAAATTGCAGATTTAGGGCTAGAGGTAAATATCTCATTTATCCCAGAATTACACACTACCACCCCCAACCCAGGGACCAGAGAATAGAAAGGATAGGACACTTCCACAGAAAAACCATGAGTTCCCTTTCTTTGGATCATTAGATTGGCCATGCTCCATACCTGGCGTGCTCTCCCTCCTCATCTCTATCAAATAATATCTTTGGTTTTCTTCAAGACTCAACTCATGCCCATCTCCTACATGAAGGTTCTCCTGAGGCACCTCCCCCCAGTTTCTATCGCCTTCTCTACACACACACACACACACACACACACACACACATGCATGTGTACATAATTATGATATATATGTTTTGTATATTTTAATATGTTCTACTTGTGAAGATCCTATCAAAAGGGCAATGTGTATGGGAAGTAGAGAGTCAGCCTTGAAATGAGGAAGAGCTCACTTTGACATACACTGTCTATGTGACCCTAGGGAGTTCACTTAATTTCCCAGTGCGCTAGGCATTTCTCCAAGACCATAAATTGCAGAAAAGTAGCCAACCTGAGGCTGTAGTAGGAGTTCCCTTGTCTGGGAGCTCCCTATAGGACAGTAATACCAGGTCTAGACCCCATGCCTATGATGTCTCCCTCAAAAGAATGCAAGTTATTTGAGGAGAAGGATTGTTTTGTCTCTCACTTTGTATTTCTAGCATCTGGCATACAGTAGGAGCTTAATTAATGCTTGTTGCCTAGAATATAAGCTCCTTGAGGTCTCTTTCTGGTTTTGTGTTCTCAGTGCCTAACTCATAGTAAGAACTTTATAAATCCTTGTGCATGACTGATCATTGGTAGCGTCATCTACCTGATAAGCTGGGGTAAAGCATTGGAACTGGGCGTCAGGAAGACCCGAGCTCAAATCCCGCTGCTGATCTTAGTAGCTGGGTGACGCATCATCTCAGTTTCCTCATCTGTTAATTGGGAGCAGTGATACATGGGGTACTTACCTCAAAGCCAGTGAAGATAAAAGTGAAAATTTGTCTTTTTTTGTCTTTGTTAGAGGAGCTGACTGAGTGGGAAGGAGGGGAGTGGAGGGGAGACATGGAAATGAGTGAGATATAAAGACCAAAATGGTTGATAAAATTAAGAGAAAAGAAAAGAAAGTTGGTATAGAAAAAAAGCACTCTATGGATTCGACAAGACAGTTCTGGATGAATGCCAGCTAGGTAGCAAAATGGTTAGAGCTCGGAACTTGGAGTTAGGAAAACCTGAGTTTAAATCCACCCTCAAATGCTTTTTAACTGTGTGACCCTGGGCAACTGACCTCATTTGCCTCATTTTCCTGATCTGTAAAATGGGGATGATAAGAGTGTCTTCCTCCCAGGATCGTTCTAAGCATGAGATGAGGTACAGCCAAAAATGCTCACTATAAAATGCTTTAGAAGACTTAATGTGCTATACAAATGTTCCCTATTATTACAGCATAATATAGCACTTGGGAAACTTGGAAGCACTATGTAAATGTTAGCTAGTATTATTCTCACATAAGATATGTAAAGTGCTTTGGAAACCTTAAACCGCTACATAAATGTCAGTTACTCTTATTCCGAAGGGGAGTCCCATCTGGCCAACCTCAATTTGGGGGGAGCAGCCCAGGCACAGACAGGCGGGTAGCAAGGGAAGGATGGGGGAATCAGACCCCATAGGGGCAGCAGAGTAATTTCTAAGGAGTTTGGAAGCCATTGGGAAGGAGCTTATTAAGATCTGTTCAGTGAAGTTAATTGGATGCTTCTAATCAGCCAGAAAGTTAAACAGGAAAGGCAGAGAGAAGCCCCATTCAAAGCCCTTGTTTCTTGGAAGCAGGGCTGCTAATGGAGGCCTCATGAATATGGAGCAGGCCTGATTGGGTGGGAAAGGGCAGTCATTGAACTATAAACTCAGCTCTTAACAAACAAAATCTGGTTATGAATCATATCCAGGCCACCCAGGAGAGTGAGCCTCTCTCCTTCTAGCTTCTATCAACTCCCCCCATCTCAGCCAGGCTGTCTAATATATACAGGCTTTCAAAGCAAGCAGGGTGAGGAAGAGGGAGCAGACTCCACAGTGGAATGGGGAGAGCAGCAGCCTGGAAGTTAGGACTTGGGTGCTGAGGGACGGTCTAGAACTAATTAACTATCTGACCTTCAGCAAGTCACTGAGAGGCAAGGGCCTCTCAGGGTCCTGTTTCTTCATTGACCAAAGAGAAATAATAACCTCAGGCTCACAGCATCCTTGCTAGGATGCCATATGTTGAATATTATTATTCTCTACACCTATGTTTTCATTACTGTTTAGAACTCCCAGGTCAGGAAAATTCTTCTACCAGTGCAGATTGGCACCAGCTCTGGGGATACACAGAACAAGACCATATTTCTCTTCATTGTCAAACTTCACACCTCAATCACCATTACTACAAGCCTTCTACTCTTCAGAATAATTATCCCCAGTTCCTTCAGAGAACTAAATACCCCTGTTTTGGCCTGGTGTCTAGTTCCCATCATGTTCAATCTCTTCTTGACGTTCTCCAGTTTGTCAATATGCCTTCTGAAATATGACACCTAGAACTGGTATATGACCAGGACAGAGGACAAGAAGATTGACCTCTCTTTCTTTTTTAAAAAAAAATGTTTAAATTTTATTTATTTACTTGTAGTTTACAACATTTAGTTCTACAATCACTTCAGTTCCAAATTTTCTCCCTCTCCCTCTCCTCCCCCTCCCCCCATGGCAGCATGCAATCAAATATAGGATCTACAAATACCTTCACATTAAACACTAGTCAAGTCAAAAAGAAGAATTATAACCAATGGAGTGAACAACGAGAAAAAAGGAACAAAACAAAACACAAAAGAGAGAGAGAGAGCATAGTTTGTTTCAATCTGCATTAAGACTCTGTAGCTCTTTTCTCTAGATGAGGATATCCCTTTCCATCATGAGTCTTTTGGAGTTGTCTTATAACCTTGCATTGCTGAGAGAAGCCCAGTCTATCAGTTAGTTGTCACACATACATTGTATCTGTAATTGTGTACAATGTTCCTGGTTCTACACTTCTCACTCATCATCAGTTTGTATAAATTTCTCCAGTTTATTATGAAGTGTGTCTGCTCCTCATTTCTTAGAGCACAACAGTATTCCATTGCATTAATATACCACAGCTTGTTTAACTGTTCCCCAGTTGATGGGGCATCCCCTTGATTTCCAATTCTTTGCCACCACAAAGAGCTGCTATAGATATTTTTGTACATACAGGTCCTCCTTCCACTTGTATGATCTCTTTGGGATACAGTCCTAGAAGTTGAGCTCTCTTTCTAGGTAACAGAAGGGCAGGTGTTGGAATCAGGAAGAGAACTGGAGTCAAACCCTACCCACTGTATGACTTTGGACAAGTGACTTAACCCCTAAGTGGGCCAGCAAGGCTATAAAGTGTGCTGGTAGAGGGAGTTTACACACAAGGAGTTCCCTAAAACGAAATTCCAGCTCTGGATTCCATCCCCCACAAAAAAAAAAAGGTCCCATTGACATTTAGCTGTTAAGTCAAGCTGTGGACCAGTGGTGAACTTTTAATCCCCTATACCCCCAAGTCTGGGACACCTAGGGGGTGCAGTGGATAGAGTGTAGAGCCTAGAGACGGGAGAACTTGAGTTCTAATCCTACCTCAGAAACTTATTAACTGTGTGATTCTGGGCAAGTCACTTAATTCTGATTACCTCAAAAAATCTGGTATTGAACTCCCTTTCCAACTTTCTTTCTTATTACTCTATATTCCCATCAAATTGGAATAATTGCTGTTAAATGAGCATATCATTTGTCGGCCAGTCTCCAAATCTTTGCTAACACTGTTTCTTGTGCCCAGACCACTTTCGCCACTGTTATTCACCAATTTAATTCATGTCCATTCCTGCTCCAACAAGACTTCAGTCAACAAACATTTATTAAGCACCTACTCTATGCCAAACACATAGGTGCTAAGGATACAAAGACAAGAATGAAATTAAGGCTACTGTCAAGGAGTTGACGTTCTGTCTGGGGAGGCATGTTGGTGTTGGTGTTGTTAAGTCCTGTCCAACTCTTCGTGACCCCATTTGGGGTTTTCTTGGCAAAGATAATGGAGTCATTCGCCATTTACTTCTCCAGATCATTTTGCAGATGAAGAAACTGAGGCAAACAGGGTTAAGTGACTTTCCCAGGGTCTCACAAGCTAATAAGTATCTGAGACCAGATTTGAACTTAAGAAGATGAGTCTTGTTGACTCCAGACCAGGCACTCTGTGCACTTTGGCGCCACCTCCGGGGAGGCATGCACATATACAAAATATATTTTGAATATGAGCATGGTAATTTGGGGAAAATTCTACCAGCTGTATGATCAGGAAGGGCTCTATGGAGAAGATGGTACTTGAGCTGAGATTGAAGGAAATGAGTGGTTCTAAAAGGAGGGGGTGTGATCAGAGTGTATTCCAGGCATGGGGGACTGCCAATGCAAAGCCATGGGATGAGATGGGAAATGGAACAGCATGTACAAGAACCAGAAAGAAAGTTACTTCAGCTATAGCCGTTGAGTGCAAGAAGAGTAATATGGTATATGGCTAGAGAGGTAATCTGGGGTTTTAAATGTCAAACAGATTGTATTTGATCCTAGAGGTTAAGAGGGAATCATTACAGTTTATTGGCAATTAGGTGGGACCATAGTGCACAGAGTGCCAGGCCTGAACTCAAAAAGACTCATCTTCATGAGTTCAAATCTAGCCTCAGACACTTAGTAGCTGTGTGACCCTGGGCAAGTCACTTAACCCCTTATGCCTCAGTTTCCTCATCCATAAAAAGAGTTGGAGAAGGAAATGGCAAACCACTCTAGTATTTTTGCCAAGAAAACACCAAATGGGGTCACAGAGAGTCTAATACAACTGAAATGACTTAACAACAGAAAAAGTCTACTGAGGTTGGAGGTGAGGGAGGGTGGTGGTCAGACCTAGAAAGTCACTATGGTGGCCATGAGGAAGAGAATGTAACATGCCTTTTGGCATACCAACATAGAGCTGTGGGGATGGTGAAGATGATGATGATGATGATGATGATGATGATGATGATGGTGGTGGTGGTGGTGGTGGTGGTGGTGGTGGTTCTCATTTCTCTAGCATTTTAGTGCTCAAAAAGAAATGTCCTCAGAATACTCCTGGGTAGTAAAACATTCCAAGAGGACTTGCCCACAATCACACGTGACTCAAAAGCACTGGGTCTAGGATTCAAACTTGATTCTTCTGTCTCCCAGGTTGACCACTTTTTCTACTATACCATTCTGGTGCAATTACCCAATGATCAAACACTTTTGATGGTAAAATGATGTGGAAAACCAGTTTTTAGCCAAAAGAAGTACTCTGACCCAGTCCAGTAGAAGGCTTTGATTAAAATGCTTTGAGGATTGAGTTAGCGATAAGAGATTGGTGGAGGCTCTTGATGATTGTCTGGCCCACCTACAGTTGATTTCAGCCTTCTTGATGTGGTAGACTCTATGGTCACTATGGAGACAGACGGATCTACAAAGGGGCTTCCTTAGTCCATGACTCAAGCTATATTGTCTTGCCTAGACCAATACCTTCCTCTGCATGAGAGCCTAGTAGACCCACAAAATGGACATCAGGCCAAGATGACATACTTTGGCAATGGCTAATTTCTCAAATTAGACCCAGCCACCATCTTTGCCAATCCCCATCCCCCAATACAGCCTAATGATCTCATTAATACATAGCACAGCAAAACGGAGCCATAATTAGATGCTAACTGAGTTTGCTGTAAAGTCAGGGGGTGGAGGTCACCAAGGTATAACTGGAGTCAGCTGATTGTTATTATCAATCAATAACCTATTTATTTTCCAACATTCCTATTAACCTCTGCGAGCCAATCACAGTTTCAATTTGAAAAGGCTGCCTTTGGGTTTGCTGACTGGACGATTCTGATTGAAAAGGGAACCAGGACACGACCCCAAAGGCGAAATCCAATTAAAATCATTTTCACTCACAGATTAATATTTTTTAGCATGTTCTACATCCCTTGCTCCATCATTTCACCCAGTAACTGATGTCTTGTTATGGGAGCAGTGGATGGCAGTTAATAGAATCCTGAAAAGGGAAACTCATCCAGAATGAGGTCGTCAGACAATGAGAGTTGTCTTTGTTGGGGACTGGTTTGAGCTCTGGGGCTATCTCAGGAGGAAACCTGGTTAAGCTGGTTTTGTGACAGATTCAATAAAGATGGGCCATGGAATAGATGACAAAGGCAGGATGAATAAGCAATCCACAACAATATTCATTCTCAGTCACTTCGTCTCCATGTGCCTCAGTTTCCTTCTCTGTGAAATGAAGGGATTAGACTCTGAGGTCCTTTCTGTGATCCTATGATTTTTACCTATATTGTTCTTAGAGTCCAATCACAAAACTACTGCCAGCATCATCAATTATAACATGTCAACAGCCTGTGCTTTGGATTACCTGCCTTAAAAATTAACCATCATAAGTTATTAAGAACTCAATCTAAAATTAGAAGGAACCTAGAATTATAGAATGTAAAATATTGGAGCTAGGAGGTGCCTTATAGCAGGGAATGTCAGAGCTGGGAGGGACCTTAGAACAGGGGATGTCAGAGCTGGGAGGGGCCTTAGAACAGGGGATGTCATGGCTGGGAGGGATCTTGGAATAGGGTATGTCAGGTCTGGGAAGGGCCTTAGAACAGGGAATGTCGGGGCTAGGAGGGATCTTGGAACAGGGGATGTCAGAGCTGGGCCTTAGGAGTTCTCTAGTCCAACCCAATCATTTTTTGGAGGAAAAAAAACAACCCCAGAAAAAGAACTCTTCTAACATAACATAACTAAGTGGCAGTAGTGGGACTTGGAACCAGAGGACCTGGGTTGAAATCCCTCATTCTTCCTATCTATTACCTTGCTCCCCATGATCTAGTGGAATGCCACTGGTTTTCTACAGAGACTCCAATAGACCAGACTTTCCAGGTCCCAAATTCTGTCAGAAAATGAGCAACTCTCACCCCTTTCAAGGAAAGAAAGCTGCTGGGAGTTTTGTGGACTACTCTACTTCAAGTGGGAGAATCCAAGACTATCTTGTTTCTTCACCATCATCCTCTTTATCCATAAACAGAAAGAAGAGCATCTCGGGTCAACTTCTCATACAGAAATGTTGGTAAGAGGAATTTCAAGGAATTCAACAGGTTTGAATATGATACCACCTTGACACCTTTGGAATTGTTACTGTTCCCAAGCATGTTCTGAAGCAGAATAAGGGAATCTCTATTTTATATGTTAAATATTTTTAAACAATTTATGTAAATGTAAAATTATATATTGGATTTCAGAAAAATCAATTCCTTAAGTACAGAATGTGCTGAACACTACAGATACAAAAAGGGGCAAAAGACAGTCCTTTCCTTAAGGAGCTCACAATCAAGTGGGGGAGACAACAGGCAAACTAATATGTACAAACAATTTATATGCAGGATAAATAGGAAATAATTAATAGAGGGAAGGCACGGTCTCTAAGCTCCCTGATATCTCTGAAATCTTGTGGCCCCCACAGCTTCTATGTCACCCCAGCAATATTATTGGTTTCCTTCTCACTTGACTTAGCCTCTGAGTGGAATGTTGGGGTATTACAGGAGGACTGGCAACTCTGTAGGGAGGATTGCCAAACCCTTTTCAAGGCTGTTCATCCACCCTTGGCTTCCATTCACCACCGAACTCTCACCTGTGGCTTCAAGAAGTTGTAGCAGTCATTCCCCAGTATCATGACAAACAGACTAAACCAGATTAAGGGTAACTGCCTGGCCTCAGAACTCTCAGGGAGACACCAAGCATGAGAAGACTTTCCCCAGCAGAATGGGTGGATGAGAATAATTTGTTATTGTTGGATTTGACCTGCGTTCAAATCCAGCCTCATACACTTAAGGCAAACACAAAACTAGCTGTATGACCTTGGGCAAGTCACTTAACCCCAATTGCCCTACCTTCCTCCCTCTGATAAGATCAAAATAAGCATACATTGTAGATCACTTAGATCTTGGTCAGACATCAAAGACACCCGGGTCATTCCAGGTCATCATCAGTCATCTGGACTTTTGTCCTGCCACTGGACTTTAGTGACTCTGGAAGAAAGAGTGAGTTTGACGACTTTGTGCAACTCTGCCTTGCTTGAATCCAATTCACTCGAAAGTCCAGACATCACCTGGTCATTGGTCTTCTTTAAAATGAAGGACAAATGACAGCCTCTGAGTAGCACAGAAAACTGTCTAGAGGGGCCCCATGTTTACTTATAAGTAAAAAAAAGACAGTAAAAGCCAGTTCCCTGCAAATTCGAATTCCCAGCCCAGTCTGGACTCAGTGAGTCAGTATTCTTTCAACAGAGAGATCTGCTGAGGTTGAAAACCAGGCCATATGTTTGGTGTACATGTCAGGGTGGGGATGGGAAACAAGAGGATTGTCCTAAATATAGAGAGCATGCCATCATAAAATGTCCAAGATGGTCGGGAAAATATCTGTTCCAACATCAAACTAAAATGGAAATTTCTCCCATAACATCAATGACAGTTGGTCATCAAACTGGGAGTATTGGTTAACAAAAATCTCCCCTTCAGGCAGATCCTACTGGGCAAGGCACTTCTGCAACCATCAGGCTACCTAAGAAAGGTGGCTAGCCCTGAAGGAACTGAGAGGGACAACTGACCTAAGACAGCCTCAGAGACGTGGATAAAAAGTTGACCCATCCCCTCAAATATGGCCAGCAGAAATAGCAGATAGGACTCCGAGAACCTAGTTTAACCCCTGCCTATGACTCATTGTATAACCTTGG
>CM053594.1:14248691-14277323 GCA_028646575.1 Pseudocheirus occidentalis
GGGGGGGGGGGAGGAAGGAAAGTCAAGTATTAGGAAATGCTAGGTAACCCATTAATTAGAATAGAAGATGAGTGAATGGGAGTAATACCAAAAGGAGGTGCATAGGGTGTTGAAGGAGGACTAGTGCCCATGGTGTGAGGGTTTCCAAGCATTCTTGAGGACTACTCATCCACCTTTGGTGTCTACCTGGCACTCAACTCTTACCTGCTGTTCCAAGAAGCTGTAGCATGGGCAGTGGCCACAGCCTGGTAAAAACTTTCTCAACAGATGGGCTAAACCAGGTTGAAAGTAACCAAGAGGTCTCTCACCCATCAGCAAGTTAGAGGGATGTCTACCCCAAGCATATGAAAACTTCCCCCAGTGGAATGGGAGAATGATAACAATTTGATCCAGCCACCCTCAAGGTGGCTGAAAGAGGTGCTACAGTGCACTTAGAGCTTGGTCAGAAATCAAAGATGCCAATATATTCACTATCTACATATATCTAGGTGATAAATAGATAGATAGATAGACAGACAGACAGACAGACAGACAGATAGATAGATAGATAGATCCACTATTTCCTGGGTCACCACCAATCATCTTGACTTTTGTCCTGCCACTGGACTTCAACGACTCTGGAAGAGAGATGGAGTTTGCTGGCAACTCTGCCTCACTGTAATGTTAAGGGAATTTGAAGATCTTCCCTGCCAATTAATAGGCACATAGAGCCCTGGCCCAGAGCTAATCTAGCCTTGGGCTAAGGGGAGCTTCCAAATAAGTGCTGGGGCACAAGGAATCTCAAGCTTCTTGGCATTAAGCCAATCAGATGCAGAGTCTTTGTTATATATTCTGAGAGGTTGGCATTTTGCTTTGGGGGTTCATTCATGAGAAGGATCTTTTGATTTCCTTTTGATTTCCAGAGTCAAGACTCTGAGTAGCTATTTGTTAAGAGGCACCCCCAACTACTAGATGTTGCCTGTGCTCCCTCAATCCAATGATGTATGTAAAGTGCATAGCAATATTGATTTGCTCAGACAGTTGGAGCCCTGTCTGTTGGTCTTTGTGCTAATTTCTCTGCTTGTGTTTTCTCTGTTTCTTTTTTATCCAAGTTCAAGGTGCTGACTTTTCCTCTGAACTAGTGAATGTAATTAAAAGCAGGATTGTTAACCCCATTTTGAGCAGTCTTTGCTTTAAAAGCAGATTTAAAAAAACCTGTGCTAGCAGGTCATTCTGGGTATGCTAGGGTATTTGATGTTACATTCACTTAGATTCAGTTCATGTGCAAGCCAAGACATCATCCACACCTCATCGTGATCTCATCAGTCCTCTGCAAAAAAAAAAGATAAACAACAAAAATGCCAAATTGAAAAGATGAGGAGCCAGATAAGAAAAGGTTTAAATGTCAAATTAAGAATTTTGTATTATGGCATCACAACACTTCTTAAACTGTGGGTCATGATCACATATGGGATTGCAAAAAAATGGCAACAGTAAAAGGTTTCTGAAGGCTCAATGACCAAAAATTTATTAAGAATCAAGTGTGTAATGAACCCAAGATGTTTCTGGCAGCACTTGCCTATGATGCATCCCACGACTTCACTGCAGCCTTGGTTCTGAACACAAAGCACACACACTTTGCACTGTGCATGTAATGATTGCTGTCAAAACACAAAAAGGAATCCCAAGAGGAAAAAGTTTAAGAAGCTCTGGCCTAGGGGTGGCTAGGTGGCACAGTGAATGGAGTACCAATCTTGAATGAGGAAGACCTGAATTCAAATCCAGTCTCAGACTCTTAATACATACTAGCCATTTGACCTTGGACAAGTCCTGCCTCCTGTAGAAGAAGAAGAAGAAGAAGAAGAAGAAGAAGAAGAAGAAGAAGAAGAAGAAGAAGAAGAAGAAGAAGAAGAAGAAGAAAGAACTTCTCAGAGAACAAGGTGGCACGGAGAAAAGTATCTTCCTGAAGTATCAAGGAAAACATTTGTATTTTGTTCTTTCTATATCCTTTAATAAATACTTCTTTGAAAAAGCTGAACAAAGTTATTGCCACCTAATGATGGGGGAAGTTAGTCAGTGGGGGCTCAAACTGATAGCTGTGAAAAAAGAGATACTACATAAATCTCTCAGGGTACCATAGAACTCTAAGAGGCAGGAGTGGAGCCAGTTTAGCTCTGGGGAGAGAAGTCTAAATGCACAACCATAACAAAGAGTCAACAAGACTTCAACAAAACAAGGTCACGCCAGAGAAACCTCATTTCCCTTTTTGACAGGGTTACCAAATTGATAGATGAAGGAAATGTTGTAGGTATAGTCTTCATAGATTTAGCAAAGCATTTGATGAAGTTTCTTGTGCATTATTCTTGTGAGAAAAATATGTTGGCTCAATGAAAGTATAGTTAAGTGGATTCAAAACTGGTTGAAGGGCTGGAGGCCCTCCCCCCATGAAAAAAGGATCCTTTAAGTAATTCTATGTCAGTGGAGCCATTGGTTCCATGGCCTTGGAAGGGGCATCTCTATTGGAATGCTCCAGAGATCAATGCTTAGTCTTATGCTGGTTAACATTTTTATCAATGACTTAGATAAAGGCAGAGACTGTATGCTCATCAGAAATTTGGATGATCCAAAGCTGGGAGGGATGGCTAATGTACCAAATGATGTAGTCAGGATGCAAAAGTCCTTGACAGACTTGGCCATTGGGGCAATTCAAGCAAGATGCAATTAAAAAAAGGATAAATGCAACATCTTATACAAGGGTTAAAAAATCAACTAAATGGGAAAGTACAAACTCAAATTCATGTCATAATTACGGTTTTTTTGGCCTGGCTAGAATGTCCAATAGGCAGCAGTGGGGCTGGAGAGCTGCCTTCAAGTATTTGGAGATCTATGAAAAGGGGTTCAACTAATGGTCCCAAAGAGGCTAAGTGACTTCCCCAAGGTCACTCAAACCATTAGTAACAAATCCAGGATTCAAACTTAGGATCTCTGAAACCAAATCAAGTGTTCCTTCTCACACTTGCCCCTCAGTGGTTGAGGCCTGAAAAGTTCCTTTACAAGGAATTCTTGTTAAATTATTTTTCAATTGTGTCCAACTCTTAGTGACCCCATTTGGAGTTTTCTTGGCAAAGACACTAGAGTTGTTTGCCCTTTCCTTCTCCAGTTCATTTTACAGATGAAGAAACTGAGGCAAACAGGGTAAAGTGACTTGCCCAGGGACACACAGCTAGTGAATGTCTGAGACCAGATTTGAACTCAGGGAAATGAGTCTTTCTGGACTCCCAGACTGGTGCTCTATACACTATAGCGCCACCTATCTGCCCTTACAAGAGACAGAGACCTTGTAATTCCAAGGTACACCAACACAATATCAGACCTATAAAGCTGGAAGATAGCAGTTTATGTTTCAAAAGGATCAGATTAAATAAAAGAGTGTTTAGGATTACTATTTCTGTGACTTCTCCCTGTGGGCCTCAGCTTCACCATTGTCATATGGGGAAGTTGGACTGTAAGACAGCCAGGGGCCCTCTCAAATAGTGAATACACAAATGGCCTTGTGATCTGATTTCTTACACCATAGATCACCACCTTTCCATCACCTCCCACAAATTCATCATAAGGGATCTACCCAAGAAGCTGGAGGACTTCGTCACTCTCTCCTGACTTCATCAGGATACTCTGTCAGCACTCAGAACGTCCACCCATCATCCCTCAACCTCCCCATGTAACCAGCCCATCTTTTCCTCTTACCGTACATTTCCCCCAAAGACAACTGTTATTCCTAATCTTCAAAAACTCCTCATTTATCATATTCTTCAGCCTACTCACACCCACCATGTACTTCTCTAATGCCCTTTGCATGATAATCATTTTCCATCCTTCTGGATAATTATAGTCCACTTCTAACAGACACAATATAATAGTATAATGTTGGTACCTTTTAAAAAGATAGACTTTTGTTTCTGGGAGAAGTTTTGAGTCCTTACAAGGTATCTTCAGTTTCCTGACAGCAATCCAGCCTGGTTTCCTCTTCCTGTTTAATTCTTGGCTTAACATGTCATAAATTGGTACTGCCTTTCCCAGATTTGCACACATTTCACGCAATGCATATAATGACAAATTCCATAGGTTTCACCCAACTACATTATAATTTGGACAAGAGATACTCTTCATTCACTTGATCTTTCCTTATGCAAATGATAGGACCAAATTCTTTTGAGTGGTTAAGGATCTCTTCTAGAAGAATGCTCTACAATGTTCTGGAGCTTGAAGTGACCAGCACAGTATCAAGTACACATAGAAGAATCTAGAGAACCTTGGCATCCACAGGAAATACCTCTTCCACTTGCATTTTATGTGAGATTGCCTCTTTCACAGCAACTAAAACTTTTGGTGAAAATATATCTTTTTCGTGTGTGTTTGGCCAGATTTTTATAAGAGGGTCTTTGAACAAGGTGATTCCTATTCTCATACTCTGACACACTCAGTACTTAATAATTGCTGTATCTAGCTGCCTGTCTATCCACTATTAGCCATCTATCCATTATCTATATATCTACTTATCTATTCATCTATTTTCTACTTATCTACATACTTCCTTACTCATCTATCTTTCTATAAATCTACCTATTATCTATCTACCTATCCATTTATCTATTATATATCTATATATTTACCTATCTATCCATTATCTACCTATCTACCTGTTTATGTATTATCTACCTATTTTATTATATATTATGCATTATCTACCTATCATTCATTATCTATCTATCTATGTATTGTCTACCTATTTTATTATATATTATGTATTATCTACCTATCTATCCATTATCTACCTATCTACCTGTTTATGTATTATCTACCTATTTTATTATATATTATACATTATCCACCTATCATCCATTATTTATCTATCTACCTATTTATGTATTATCTACCCATCTTTTATCTGCCTATCCATCTACCTTTTATATATCTGTCTATCCATGTATCTCCCTATCTATTCATTTATTTTCTATCTATATGGCTACCTATCTATTGTCTACCTACCTCTTTATCTAGCTATCTAGCTATCCATCTATTATCTATCCATCTATCTATCCACCTACCATCTACATATCTGTCTCTCCAACTCTATTTTGATGTAGGGATGGGAGATACTTGGTTAGAAAAAAGTCTTCAAAAGGCATTATATTCTACTGAATCAAATGCTTTAAAAAAAAGTGAACATGGTGGATTCTTGTATTCTCTATATCTTTCAGTCAATTGTTTGATGGTAAAGACATTCTATGCAATAGCTTGCATGTTCCCTGCTAATACTTTCGTCCAGGACATCTATGACTTTAGAATCCAAATATAGTGACTCTGCTATAATTATCTTTTTTAAAGATTTATTGAGCTTGGCCCTCCAAAAAATAGATATAGAAGATCCCTCTCCTCAATCTTTTGTAGAGGCAGGAGGTTTAGGTGTGTGTAACATTACATGGACATCAGATTTTTTGAATGTGTTGATCAGTTTTACTGAATTTTTTCTCTTCTTAAAAAAAATAACTTTTATTATAAGGATAGTCCTAAACTTTCATACATAGAGAGGAGAGAAGAACACAGGGAAAATCTAGGTGATTTAAAGACAGTCTATATTAGTAAAAATCTCTTATTTTAAAAGTTTGCTCTAAAAAGTCATTGCAGAACTTTTCCAGTTTCTTTTCTGGTTTTCTGCTCTATTTTCATCCTTGAATATCATTATAATGACGGTGTTTAAATGAATCTCTTGCCAAGTTTCTTTAAACTGGTTTTACCCTCTACTCCTACTCCTCTCTGCTTTGAGCCAATACTATTCTTAATCACTCAACATCCTTTGAAAGGATGAATTGAATGAAGAAATGAATGAAAATGATGCAGTGAATATGAATTGAGGTTCCAAGAGCCATATTAGGTTGTGAAGGAACAAATACAAAGTTGAGACAGTCCCTACCCTCAAGAAGTTTACATTTTAATGAGAAACACAATACATATACAAGAGTAGTGACCAGGGAAGCTAGATCTGGACTGGGAAGGGGGGGGGGAGGGAATGGTGAGTGGAACAATAGGGCAACCCATTAACATAGTATTTTCAGAAGTGAATGAAATGGTTGATCACAATCCTCAGAGCCCAAAGAAGAGTTGGAGGAACAGGAGAGCACACACCCTGTGCCAGGGCAGGAAATGTCCAGAATGAACATGAGGCTGCATGGTCCCAGAACATTATATAGAGTCAAGTGGCTTAGCTCCTTCTGGGCATGGCTTCCAGAGGTCTAGTTTGGAGGGTGAAGCAGAGGCAGGGAGTAGGATGACTAGGTGAAGAGTAGGAAAGGGGTAGAAGGGGAAGGGAATGAGAATATATATAGCATGTATTATGTGCTAGATACTGCGCTAAACTTTTTTAATAAATATCACATTTGACCCTCACAACAGCCCTTAGAGGTAGGTGCTATTATTTCCTTCATTTTATGGTTGAGGAAACTGAGGCAAACAAAGGTTCAGTGACTTAACCAGGGTCATGCAGTTAGTGTCTAAGGCCACATTTGAATTCAGGTCTTCCTAACTCAAAGTCTATTGATCCATCCACTACTCCACCTCTGAGAAGGCAGCATGGTCTCAGGGAATATTGGGAGCCATTCATATGATAAATTGGCATTGTCTTAGGCTACAATCTCTCTCTACTCAGCACTGTAATCGAGTGTCTGCCACTGCCTAAGTTTTAGGTTCTTTTGGTCTGCTTGTTATGGAGATGGATTTCCATTGGTTAGACTTTTTATAAAATTACAGGCTAAGAAGCAGTATGGCATGGCAAAGAGGCTTTCCTAGGAGCCATGATAGATCTTGGTTCACAAACCACCTTTGACACCTCTCAACAGCAATAACAAGCAAGGAAGCTTACCATCTGCCTGCCACTGGGCCAGGTTCTGAAAGACAAAACCAGTCCCTGCCCTCAAGGAGTTTCCACCCGAATGGGGGAAAGAATATGCAAACAACTGTGTACAATCAAGATACAGACAGAATAAATCAGAGACAATTTCAGACTGAAGGTATTAGTATTGAGAAAGAAGGGGAAACGTTTCTGGGTAGTCTAAGCAACTCCCTAAAACTAAAAGTTGTACCGTAACAAAGTGCCAACCTGTACTGGTAAAGGGATTTCCTCCTCAGGGGCTCCCTCCACCAATGAAATCACAGGTTCTATCCCCATAAAATTATGATTATCCTCAGTATTGCTACAGCCCGTGACCCATTTTTTCATTTTCAATTACTTGTTTAAATAGTTCAGGATTGAGTTGTTTCACTCGCCTGCCATGTCTTTTTCTCATTATTATTCTTCCTTCTACCTTTTACCAACTGTTCAAAGACTTGATTTTTCACTAATTATGACTTCTGTGCTAACAAGTCGATGGTCTGCCTGTATACCAACAGCTCATTCAGAGATAATTCCCATATCATTAATGAGTCCTTTCCTGTCTGTTCAAATATAATCAATTTCATTTTTGTGCCTGTGTGTGATGTTATTCAATTCTTGCCACATGAAGCACTTACCAGTTCTTTTCTTGAAACAAGTATCAGTGAGATGAAGGCGTGAAGCTTCTGTCTCATCTATACATCTTTGGCCTTTCTCTATCCTTCCAGATCCATGCTTTCCCCGTATCATTTGTAACACTCCCACCTTTGCATAGAAATCACCAAGTATCAAAGTGCATGTTGGTTTCATTCAGAGGGGCTTAGCATATTCCTCATAGAATTTCTCTACCACCTTGTTCTTGGCAGCAAGTGTTGCTACCTAAACCACAATTCTTTCCATTGTGTTATTTTGGCAACTATTTGTCCCAAACACTTCAATACATGGTAACCAAATGTTCCCTGAAATGATATTTCTCATTTCCTCTGGGAATAAAGCCAACCACTTTCTTTAAGTCTCCAAAATGGACCTGTGAGCCATCTTTCCATGTAACTGAAATGTCCTTCTTTCTTCTGATTTTGTTTATAGTGAGAAAATCAAGAGATGACTCAGATTCCCTAGCCATCTGCCTATTCATTGGTCATTAATCAAGACTTTCACATTAAAAGTATCCAAAGTCACGCTGAGGTTTATAGATGGTCTCAAAACTATATGATTTTTAGTACCCCCAACCCAGGACTATCCTGGCTCCTAGGCCAGCTACTAATCCCTTACACCGCACATTACACAAGTCTCAGTGTGTGATTTTTCACAGAAGTTTAATTAGTATTTATCAACATCTATATACAGCCCTAATCTCTCTCTGCCCCCCATTTTCTGTCATTCCCACAGAAGCAAAGGGGAGATGTACAGAACTTTGGGGCATTAGGTATTTTCATTTATTTCATGAGGTGATATGGCCAAACAATTAATCCCAATGTAGCCAGACTACCACTGATGAGCTCCCCTGTATTTAGCCAGACTGGGCCTCAGTCCATTGCCAAAACCACCCCTGACCTTTTTCTGATGTGGTAGACAATCTGATGGAACTTAGTTTCCAAGGCAATTGAGTAAGACTTTAGTGAAGAAACCTCTGAAGCCCCTTGTAGATCTAAATTTTATACCAGGGGCCCTCCTGTTGCCTCGAAGATGATATTAATGGCCAGGTACTTTCAGTCCCTTTACCCCATCTCCCTTTACCTCATTGGCTAGGTAAATGGCAAGAGATTCTGCTTTTGGCATCCTCCTATACTGGCCTCACCCAGAATCCTACCACTAGCTGATGCTAAGAGAGAGAGAGACAGAGACAGAGACAGAAACAGAGAGACAGACAGGGACGGAGACAGAGAGACAAAGAGAGACAGAGAGAGACAGAGAAACAGGTACAAAGACAGGATCACAGGGCTAAATCTGGAGGGGTCCTTAGAGGAACAATGTCAAACTCAGCAGTATATTGACTTAGAAAACTATCTTTTAACATTCTCTATATTCTATTGTATTTTAATTTGTTAAACATGCCCCCAATATGCTTTAATATGATTCAGACAGCACTCCAGAGTCTTGCTAGAGACCTGTGGCCCCTTTTTTGATCCTTCAGACTAAGAAGTCTTCTATTCCAATCCATCCATTTTACAGATGGGGAAATGAGACCAGAAAAATGAGAAGACCTGTCTGAGGTCCCATAGGTAATAGTGGTTCAGGTGGAAGGTGACTACTGATTTCCAACCCAAGGCTCTTCTCACTGTCCCACATTGTATCTCTAAGCTTATAATTCCTAAGAAGGGGTCCTGGTATTGTCTTAAGAAATGATTTATAAGGTTCAATGGAGAATCTTTATCCTAATTCCCACTGTTTTTGTTCTCTGGATGCAAGAAATAGAATGGAACACTCTCAGACTGCTGTTCTCTGACACTATTTAACATTTACAAGGTGCTTTATATAACTCATTTGATCTTCCCAACAACCTTGAGAGTCAGGGGCCATTATTGTCCCTATTTTGAAGATGAGGAAGACAGGTTAAGTGACTTGCCCAGGATCACCTAGCTAGGAAGTATTTGAGACAGGATTTGAACTCAGGTCTTCTTGATTCCAAGTTATGTGCTATATCCACCATGCGACAAAACTGCCCTCTTCTAGACTGATCAAGCTGACTGTGAGTAGGAATTCTCTCTACATTATTCTTTATAAGAATTTCTATCCAAACTCTATTTCAAGACCTCCATTTATAGGGAGCTCACTTTTCCTTGAAGTAGCCCATTCCACTTATGAACAGCTATAAATGCTCAAGTTTTCCCTTGCATGGAGCTAAAAAAAACTACCCTTTTGGAGTTTTCATCCATTTGGACTAGACATGTCTTCTGGGGCAAAGCAGGACAAATGTATCCCCTCTTTCATGTAACCTTCTGTTACCTATTGCAAAATAATGACTATGTCCCACCACACACACACACCTGCTTCCTACCTACTCTTCTATTCTCCAGGATAAATAACCCCAGTTCATTTTACTTGCCCTTATAGTTTCTCTGTAGTTCTCAACCATCATTAAGTTGGTCGTGCTATCTTAGACGGATGACATCTCGAAAATGCATCTAAGGAAGACCTTATCCTCCCATACTGACCTAGTATTTGAAGACTCACCTTCAACAAAAGGGAGGCAATTTGGCTCATTGGAGAGAAAGTGGGGTTTGGTGTCAAGTGAACTGACTATGAATCCTGACTCTGTCACCTACTGCCTATATACCCCAGGGTAAATCATTTAACCTGGGTGGGCCTCGGTTTCCTTATCTGTAAAATTAATCCACGACATCTCCCCCAAAGCTTCTTCCAGCTCTAAATTTATCATCTTATTAGTACAGCCACAATACCCAAGACATCCAGGAGACGTAGTCACATGCTTGACTACCATGGCCATAGTCCAAGGGATTAGAATATTGGGGGATGCACATAAAGACTCATGTAAGGGAGGAGGTCATCCAGGCATCAAAATAATTTGTTCAAAACTTTCCTAAACCCCAGAGATACACCTGAGTACCTGAGTCACTCTCAAAAGGCAAGTGCAATTGTCACAAGGTTTTAGGAATGTAGTCAGTCTACATCTCAGGATGACAGAATTGTAGAACTGTAAGGGATTTTAGCTGCCCTATTGTCTGTCCACCAGAGAATCCCCACCACAATATTCCTATTAAGTGACCAGCCAACCTCTGCTTGAAGACGTCTAATGAAGAGCAATCCACTGCCTCCCAGGAAGTCCATTCTGCTTCGGGATAGCTCTAATTGGTAGGAAGTTGAGCCTAAATTGGTCTTTTTGAAGCTTCTTCTCACACACACACACACACACACACACACACACACACACCCCTGAGGCCAAATATAATTGCTCTAATACCCCTTCCACATAATACCCCAGCTCCTTTAACTGATCTTCATATAGTTCTTCACCATCTTAGCTGTCCCTTCTTTCTGTTCTCCAACTTGTCAATATCCTTCCTACCAATACTCATAAGGCTGTCAGAGCAGAACAGAAGGCAGCAGAATTATTACATCCTTATTACCAGAAGCTGTGCCTCTCTTAAATGTGATCCAATATTAGGTTAACTTCCTTTGGCTGCCATATCACTCAACTGGCTCATATTTGAGCTTGCACACTACAAAAATTCCTAGATCATTTTCAGACAAACAGCTGCTGATCCCTAACTTGCCTGTATTTAACTTGGGAAGTTGATTTCTTAGTCCTATGCATAACATTGTCAATTTATCCCTGTCAAATTTTGTCTTGAATGCCACCTAACATTCTAGACCAGGGGTGGGAGCCTGTGTCCTTGAGATCACTTATGGCCCTCTAGGTCCTCAAGTGAGGCCCTTTGACTAAATCTCAACTTCATAGGACAAGGTTCCCCACCCCTATTCTAGACTTTTGAGAGCTTCCTATAGCCTGACTGTCCTCCTGTGTATTATGATGACCCTCCCAGTTTGGTGCCATCTGCAAATCTAATAAGAATGCCAGCTATGAGTATATCTAAGTCATTGATAACAATATTGAACAGCAAAGCCTGGGATACTCCCCTAGTGACCACTCTGGTATAGTAGAAAGAGCATAAATTCAAGAATTAAAGGACTTGGATCCAAATCTCACTTATGACCACTTACTATCTATATCAGCTAGGACAAGTCATTTGCCTATCTTGCCTCAGTTTCCTCACCCATAAAATGAAAAGGTTGACTCAATGACCTCTGAGGTTTCATCTAGCTCTAGATGTTGGATGTTACCTTTCCAGCCACCATTTCTAAACTGTGCTGCTTGTGCTCCAGTTACTAACCTCACACACCTTCTGTCCTCCCCACTAGGACTTTGGACTCTGATCTAACAGTGGTATCAAACTGGGATTTATCTGGGTTGAATGTTGACTTCAAAAACTACAAATTAACATTGTCTATGTTTTATTGTATTTTTATTTATTTTGTGAGACATTCCTCAATTACAATTTAATCTAGTTAGAGTCCATCCCCCTAGAAGTTTGCCACCTCTACCTAGAACTCCTAGCCTTTGGTAGATAAGCTTTCACCTTATCCATGCCTAGAACTAGATTTCCAATGGAGGGTACTTACCACTTCCCAACACAGCTCATTCTCCTTTTGGACATCTCTAATTGTTAGGAAATTTCCATTTTTTCCTAGCATTAAGCTTAAATTTGTCTCTTTGCAGCTTCAATCCATTACTCCTGTCTCCGTGCTCTAGGGCCAAGTAAAACAAGTCTAATCCCTTTTCCAGGTGGCTCTCTTTCAAATACTTGAAAACAGCCATGATATCCCTTCCAAGGCTAAACATTCCCATTTAGCTCCTGATCTTCATATGGCACCAAAAAGAGGATTTTGTTTCCAATTTAGGTTATGACTTGCATTAAGTTTTACTTAGAAAAAGGGCAATATTGAGTGTACAATATGATTCAGATAACAGACAGGTAATTTATTCCTACACCCAAAAGAAATGCTAAGCATAACAAGACTTACAAGGTACGTTCTCAAAAACAAACTTGAAACAAGATTCAATAACTTTATAACTATTATTACAATCTTCTGGGAAACTAGGATACCCATATATCATCATAAAGTAGTTTACAGGTCGGCTAATTAATTATACTTCATGTTTCACTTTGATTCTGCACTGTCCAAACAATTCCTAGTCTGTGTCTGCTAATAAATAGGCTAGGTTTGGACTGATCCTTTTGTTGGTGGCTGTCTATTCCACAAGCACTGGAGTAGTTTCTAGGGATTCATCACCTGCCCGTGACACCACTCTGACTTGATGATACTTCTGGACTTCTTGAACTCACAAGGTCACCTCAAGCCTAAATATCTTGGTTTAGGTAATCATTTCCCTAAGATAAGGAAAGAAGCAGCCTGAACCCAGGCTTAGGCAAGATTTTTGCTTTAGATGCCATATGTTAATGGTGCCACGGATACCTGGAAGGCCAAGAACAGGACAAACCACCCTGCCTCTCAAGAAACAACTCAAAACAGTTCTGAGACAACTCACAGCCAGAAAGAGGCTCCTTTTTTGTACATTCCCTGAGTCACCAGCTCTTTTAGATGTACAGGTAATAAGGCATGGCGACAGGAACCAATCACTTACTAAGCACAGGTTGCATGTCAGGCACTGAGCCAAGCACTAGAGATACAAATACAAGGAAAAAGAAAAAAAAAAGATCCTTGACCTCAAGTTGCTTCATCCCAATTGGGGAAGACAGCACATGGAAGGGAACTGAACAGGGAGGAGTGAGAGTGTGTGTGTGTGTGTGTGTGTGTGTGTGTGTGTGTGTGTGTGTGTGTGTGTGACAGAGAGAGAGACAGAAAGAGATACAGAGAGAGACAAACTATGTGTGTGTGAAAAAGAGAGAGAGACAAAGGGACAGATTTTGAAAGAGAGACAGAGAAAGAGAGACAGAGACAGAGAAAAAGACAGAGAAAGAGAGAGTGTTCTGCAGTTAGCATGATGTTGACATCCAGAAAGTCAGAATCATAGCTCAGAGGGAAATGGAGGTTGGCCAGTCTGGCCCCTTCCCTAAAATGCAGGCCTAAGAAGGAATTCACCAATGAGAGAAGGGGGCTGGCACAGCAAAGGGATGTTCGGGGATCAAAAGGCCATAGGGAGTATGGGATGAAGCAAAGGAGACTCTTCATCATCTCCAAGTGGAAGGCCTTTACCCTGAACTCCACATGACCAGAAGCAGGCCCCAAAGGAATCCAGAATAACAGCTCTGATTGTGTCCCATGGCATAGCCCAGCTAGCATATATCAGAGGTGAGATGGGAACAGAGGCCTCCCAAGGCCAGCACTCCTCACTCCTGCACAATACCTTTCCACATCAAGATGGAAAGGACCTTTATTGGAGGCAATGGACTCAAAGGATTTAGAGCTTAAGGGGCCTTAAAGGTCATTTCTTCCTGCCCCATCATTTTGCAAAGGAGAAAGCTGAGGCCCAGAATGCATAAGTGACTTCCCTAAAGTCATCCAAGTAGCAGAGACTGGAGCCTAAGTGCTCTTACTAAAATCCAGCATTCTCACTACTATATCCCATGCCAGAGTTTAGGGGCGGGAAGACCAAGGCCATTCCCAGTAGCTTAGGCCACTGCTGTCCAGCCCCTCTCCCCATTACCTCAAAAAGCATGGGCTGCCCACTGGTTAAGGGTCTAAGGGCCCTAGAGCTAGGAAGACCCTTGACCTTAAAGAATGGGTATTTCAGTCCCAAAGCATTGTTGGGAGGTGATAAACTACTGAGATTTCTGAAAGAAGGAGAAAATCTTGGTTTCTAACTTGTGCTTTGGAAACCCGTGCTTTTTGGTGCAACGTCTCCATCTGCTGATTGTTGTTGGATACTGCAAGTCCACTTCAAGAATCCCCAGGACCCTGATTGCTGAGGATTCCAATGTCACAACTGGAAGAGAACTTGGAGGTGATTCCTATGCCCTCCTCTGACAGAAGAAAATCCCATCCAGAGAAGAGAAGTAACTTGGCCAAGATCACACAGCATCAGTAGTAACTACCATTTGTAAATATCACTAAAAGAATTATAAACAGATCATTGTATTTATAACAATCCTGCTGGGCTGATAGTTCAAATATTATTATTTCCATTTGATAGATGAGGAAACTGAGTCTCTGGGAAGGAGAGTGGCTTGTCTAGGACCACATATCTAACTCGAGTTTCCTGATTTCATTGGTTTGGTCTGTTTTATGGAGCATCTTGATGAAAGAACTCAGCACTCAACAGGCAGCTTTCTGGTGATAAGCCCTCCGACAACAGATCCAGATATACAAGCTATGGCAGAGCCATTGTTCAAATTATTTGCAGACCTTTGGACATTGTCAGAGATTGCCTTATGATGATACAGTCTTTGGCATTGCCAGGATCACCTTGATGCTTTAATGGACACTTAGAGGGTTGGTACGGGGACTAAAGAAGCATTGCTTGGTGGGAAAAATGTGTTGTATGTATGAATGCCTTGATTCATGTCTAATATTATGATTTAAAACTGCATATAAGGGATGACTATGTGGTGCAGTGAATAGAGAACCAGCCCTGGAGTCAGGAGGACCTGAGTTCAAATCCAGCCTCAGACACTAAGAAGACCTTTGTATGTGCAGGTTTTTGTTTTTGCTTTTTACTTTTTGGAGGGGGAAGGCAGGGCATTTGGGGTTAAGTGACTTGCCCAAGGTCACATGGCACACCTGGCCCACAGTCAGAAGTCTGTGTTATGCTGACTCTTCCTAACTGTGTGACTATAGATAAGTCCCTTAATAGCTCTAAGCTTCAGTTTGTCCATCCATAAAATGGAACAGTAACTATGGGGCCACCTCAAAAGAGATGTTATAAAAACTCAAACTGATGGGGCGGGTAGGTGGCACAGTGAATAGAGCACCAGCCCTGGAGTCAGGAGTACCTGAGTTCAAATCCGGCCTCCGACACTTAACACACACACACACACACACACACACACACACACACACAAAAACCTGGCAGTGTGACCTTGGGCAAGTCACTTAACCCCAACTGCCCTCCAAAAAAAAAAAGCAAAAAAAAAACTCAAACTGAGATAATGATTGTAAAGTGCTTTGGGAACCTCAAAGTGCTACTGAAATCTCAGCAACCATGTGGTGGCTGCTTGTCTCAAGAACTCTCTGTGGGCTCAATACTTCCTACCCAACCTCCTTGAGCCTCAGGTTCCTTATTCTATAAAAGGAATGTCTCTAGAGTCTCTCCCAACATCAGCCCTAGGATTCCAGGCTCCAGTCATAGCAAGTCTCCCAACCTCTCTGGGTCTAAGCTTCTTTATCTGTGAAAATGAGGAGATGAAATTAGATGAGGCCCCTCCCAGCTATAGATATGTGGTTCTAGGTTGCTATGCTACACTAAGGGGGGGGGGGCCGGTGTATAGATACAATAGATAGTGTTAGACTTGGAGACAGGAAGACCTGAGTTTGAATCCTGCCTTAGATATCTACAGGCTGTGTGACCCTGGACAAGTCATTTAACCTCTCTCAGGCTGTTTTTTCATCTGTGAAATGGGAGTGATAATAATAATTCTGAGAAAACATGTGAAAAACCTCATAAACCTTATATGCTATATAAATGCCCCCTGGCTAATCTCATTCTCTCCAGCCAGTTTCTTCCCCTCTCCTATTCCTCTCTTCTTCTCTACCTCAATGGCAGACTATGTGGTCAGAACGGCTGTGGGACAGGGAGGAGATGAATCAGAGTTGGAATGTTGGTATGGGTGAGCTGCAGCTTTAGAGGTGACCTGAGGATGATAGACAGAGGAGAGTTCTCCACAGGCCACCATCATTCCTTTCTCTTTTTCATGATTCAGTGGGATAACAAATCAGAAAGGCCAATATGGGAAGTCTTTCCTGTGTGACCCCTCCAACAAGCCAGATGGTACAGACTCCTTCTGTTCTATCAAAATCATAAAACCTAGGGGGCAGCTAGATGGCCCAGTGGATAGAGCACTGTCCCTGGAGTCAGTAGGACCTGAGTTCAAATCCAACCTCAGACTAGCTGTGTGACCCTGGGCAAGTCATTTAACCCCAACTGCTTGCTCCAAAAAATCATATAACCTAAAACTGGCAAAGACCTCAAGTGATCACCCAGGCTAGTCTCCTGCCCTCAAACAACTAAATAAGCATTATAGCCATGTGTGCAGATAAGGCAACCAAGTCCAGAAAGGGTAAATGATCTGCCTGACACCATATATTAGTCAGCAACTGTTTTGGAGGAAGGACCAGAATCCCAGTATCTCTGAACAAGAAAGGACCTCAGAAGGCCTCTGGTCCTGGACAAAAACTCCATTTACAATAGTCAGCCTCTGGTTAAAGACCTTCAGTGGTGGGGGGAACTCAGCACTCACAGAGACAATACATTCCTCTTAGGGATGCTTCTTGTCATTAGGAAGTTTTTCTTTACGTTGAAGTTTAGGGCCCCTCTCGTTGCTATTAATTCCATCCTAAAGCCAGGAGAATCAATCCAATCTCTCTCCCACACGACAGGCCTTTAAATGCTGAAACATAGCTCCCATGTAACCCTGAACTTTTTCTCCTCTAGGCTAAAAACCCCAGTCCCTTCACCTAATCCTTATGTGGAATGATCTCTAATCCCCTCTCCACCTTGGGCATCCTCCTTGGAATTGCGGGACAGAGTGTGGTTTCTCAGGTGAACTATCTGCTAAAGTTCTGTGTGGAATAAAAAGTATGGTCTCTTAGAAGAGGCTGTCACCCTTACCGTTAGAAAAGATGTTTTGAAAGGTCTACAAAGTTTTCAACTGCATTCTTGCTAAATTGGTGTAATGAGTTGTGAAGCAAAACACATCTTGCTGTTTCAGTATGAATTTGTAGCTATTCCATGAACTAAGCAAAGTTAACTTTGGTAACTGGGTGTCTACGTAAAAGATTCAATTCCTGAAGTATCTCTCTCTTCCAAAGTGAATATAATCAGAGGACAGACAAGCTTTGTGATGTATGTTTACTATTCAGTGGTGAGGTTCAAGTCAGAAACCTCTTTTATTTAAGGTCTACAGTCATGTTAGTGAAGACTAATAACTTGTGAGGTGTCTAGTCTATGTAGCATGTAGAAATAGAAAGGACTCTACTTCTGGTCATTTTTCTCCTATTTCTTTTGGGCTCTTGTTTGTTTACTCTCTTTGCCAGATTTGTCTCTTCTAGGGTCAGCACCCTCCACTTGCAGATGATGGCTCAGATTGAATGCTAAACGCTGCCTGAAGTCACTACCCAACACCCTTTGGATCTGGTGTCTGCCAAGTTCCGGACATTGGGCACAGCCCCCTCACCTTGACTGATGGACCCCTGTGAGGCAGGGTCAGCTCTACCATCTTTCTCAGCATGAAGCAGCTTGGGAAGCTGAGACCTTTGTCCCTTGTCCCCAAATGAATCTGGGTTCCATCTGTTTGTGGGGAGGAATGATGGGATCTGGGATGCTTTTGTTTGAAACCACAGTTTGTAAAATCTCATTTGTGTTTGGGTACCTATGTATGTAACATCAGTTTGTAATAAGCCTGTGCAATTAAGTTGTAAAGTCACACTCCCCCTCCCACCCCCCACCATAGAGGCATTAACCCTGTATCTTCCCTTCCCCCAGCCTGAAAGTCTTTTCTCTGAGCTAGCAAGTTTGCCTAGATAACAGTCCTTCAAAAGCATTCTACAAACAAACTCTTAGAGAAATGTATGTCTCCTTTGTTCTGAGTGACCAGATGCACACAACAACCTTGAACAACATTATCAGAGAGAAGACTCCCTCACAATATGGTACCTCCTGAATCCCTAATCAGTCTAGCTCCCAGACTTGGCATTGCCTGAAACAATTAAGCCTATCCTCCCATCAGCCATATTGGACTTATCTGAAACCTTAGGTATACTGTGAAAATCTTCTGCTTGAGCCCTCCTTTCTATCACCCCACCTGCCAAATAAAGGAAAAGTAACTGCAAGTGCCAATCAAAAGTAAGAGCTTTGCATGGAGGGGGGGGGAGAGAAGGGGCTTTGTAATGTTTCTTTATTTAAACCAGCCTTCTGCTTCTCTACATTGGCATCTTCCTCTGGACGTTTCCAGTGGTGTGGATCGCTTGCTTCTCACGAGATTCTAATAAAGAAACCTTTCTGCTTTCACCTGGAGAGATCTCTGTGTAGTTATTTTGGGGTAGGGTCTTTGTACCCCACACAGAACATACTCAGATTAGTCAATGTCCTTCCTAAAAATGTGGTGATGCCTACTCCAGAAGGCAAGGGATCTGACCAGGGCAAGGTACCTCGGACAGAGCATAGAGGACATTGCTGTAGATGCAATCTCTTAATACAGTCTAATATCCCCTTAGCTTTGGGGGCCATGATGTTACAATGTGGATTTTTGTGTAGTCATTTTTCTGTCACATCTGACTCTTCAGGACCCCTTTGGGGGGGTTTCTTGGCAAAGATACTGGATTAGTTTCCATTTCCTTCTGGAGCTCACTTTACAGATGAGGAGACTGAGACAGAGTCAAGTGACTTGTCCAGGGTTATTTCATAGACAAGAAATGTGTTTGAAGTCAGGTCTTCCTGACTCCAGGCCCAGCATTCTATCCCCTGTGCCACCTTAGAAACCCTACACAAGGTAGATATACATAGCAAATGAAAAGTCCCCTAAGATCTTTTTCTTGTGAACTACCTAATTATTAGCTTTCACTGTCCCTAGCTAAGCCTGTCTTCCGCATCATGCATTTGTGCTATTAACTTTTTAACCCAAGTTTAGGGACTTTACATTTGCCACAGAACTCTTGACTCCTAATCAGAAAGACTTTTTATTTAAACTAGAGTTAACACTCAATGCCTTTCTATAAAATCCCCTTACTCCCCAATATTTTGAAGCAAGATGAGCTATGGCTCTCTCAGCATTCCCACTTGCAGTGGGGAAAGTATTTATTGAGCCCCTATAATATTCAAGATCCCACACTAGATTCTCTTGTCTGTCAGTGACTGACACAAGCCCTGCCCTCAGTAACCCATAAAAGCAAAAATGCAATCACTTAGTCACAAAAGTATATATTTTGGATATGTGTATAATGCTTAAAAGCTTTATCACATTAAGTACAGTTTTATTCTTGATATCATTGTTTTCCCCTAGGGAAGCACATTTCCAAGTTTACAGTGAAGGTCACTAGTTAAAAAGACTCAGTATACAGAAATTCACTTTACGTAGTCTCAGGAAACAGTTCTATTCCATAAAGTAAGGTTCACTTTTGTGTACCATTGATACTATTGGCAATACCACATTATCCTAGGGTATAGAGTCTTCTCAAATAAATGCTGACTGGAGATCAAATTTGTTGAAATTAATTCTGAAAGTTGACATTAACATCAACCTCTTTTTCCCTTCATTTTCTTCTCTGGGGATTCTTCCAAGGCACAGAAAATGTATTTGGAAAGGAGAAGTGTCCATCCTCATTCTGATACCCAGAACCAAGTAGAGGGCTGAAACTTGGCCCTACTGCTGAAGTCCCCAACTGGCTTGATGCAGGTGCCTTACTTACATGGTGACCAGTAAGAACAGGAGAGAACCACAGGATCTTAGAATTTAGAGTCTGGAATTGCTACCCCCACCATCCCATTCCCAACAGTCAGGGTGTTGGTATTTATTTTCTGGTTGCTTTGTTTGTTGTTTTTGTTTTGCTTTGTTTTGTGTTTTCATTTTTCTCCTTACCACAGTACCTCTCAATTAAACTTGAATTTTAATTTGAGACTAGATGATAATTTGACTGGAATTTGATAATGGGGATTTCTTTCCAGGTATGGGCTGGGCTAGATAATTTTTTAAGGTCCCCTTCTAGATCTAAGATTCTATGATTCTTCTGTCTCATAGGCACCCATAACCCTCCCAGTTTTTTTTATATTCTCCCTTTTCAAAACCTGATCCCATATCCATACTAAGGACCATGAAACTAAGAACAGCTTAGAATCTTACCCTTCCCAGATTGCCTTCATTTTAACCCAACTTAAAGACAGGGTAATGGAGTACATGGATTCTGATACCTCTGGACTCCTTCTCAGAGTCAGATTTTTAAACGCATAACAAAGTACAGAGGATTACAAAGAAAACAGATTATATTGAAATATAATTACCAAAATAATTTTTCCTTTTTTAGAGAAAATTCACAGATTCTAGTTTGTTACCTCCTGGTATAGAGGATAGAGGAATTGGCTTTGGGCCCAAACCTGGATTCAATTACTGCCCCTGACATAAGCTGGCTGTGTGACTGTGAGTAAGTCACTTAACCACTCCATGCCCCAGGCAGTAACTACAGGTTACAGACAGTTGCTGATGAGAACAATAATGCATCATTGAACCCACACAATTGGCAACAAATCCATGACTTTTGAAATAGAAAGGGGACTTTCCAATAGAGGAATTTCAAACTTCCATCAGAGTGCAGGAGGATTGGGGGCACAGGAGGAGAATACAAGGGCCTTCAGAACATCCCTGAGGCATCATTCCAGACTGAGGAGGCAGGGTGAAATGCAGTCCTTCCTCAAGAACCACCTAAGGAAGACCCTGTAGCCCCCTATTTTGACAGGTATTTAAACTGATACAGGGGAAACAAATCAGCCACTTTTCTTGGGACTTCTTCACTTCAACAGTTTTTCAATATGGGCAGTATTGCATGGGAGAAAGAAACACAGGACCTAGGTTTGAATAAACTCAGATCTGCTGGGACTTTGGCCAAGTTTATTTCTCTCCCTGGGCCTCAGTTTCTCCCTCTGCACATTGACAGGGTTGGACCAGATGGTCTTGAAAATCACTTTATACTCTAAATTCTGTCATCCTTAGTCCTAGGTATTTCACTGACTCAATATGTGCCTGGACAATTTACTTAGAATTATCCCCGAGTCTGAGTTTCCTCACTTATGGGAGGGGGGGGGGGAGAAAGGGAAAGAATAACCCATGCCCTGGTACTTTCCCAGACACTCTGAGGAGGCTTAAATTAAATAATGGACTGCAAAGCCCTTTTCAGATCTAAAATACTACCTGTATAGGATTCTTTCAATTTCAAGTGAAGGGAAGAAATGAGGCTAAAACGCCCTCTCTCCTGGCCTTCAGCTTTCTTCAAACCTCAGCTCAGTTTCCACCTTCCATAGAAGGCATTTCCTGATCCCTCACCACCCACCCAGTAGAACCCCCACCCCCTACTTCATATCTGTGTCAGATTCATTCATATCTCGGTAGATACATGATCTCCCTTGAATAGAAAGATCCTTGAAGGCAAAGACTTTCATTTTTGCTTCTGTAACCCCAGAATCTTAAAGGAGTAGGACAGTCCATATAAGGGTTGGCTCTTGAGTCAAGAATTCTCCAAGTGCCACACCCCTTCCCCCTATATACCCAATATGTAACTGTGGACAAGTGACTTAATGTCTCACTCTGCTGGGCAACTCTCTAAGGCTATGAGGGAAACATTTAAATAGGAAAAAAAACAAAAGATATATGAAGGGGACCTGAGAGAGAGGACAAGTCTACATGGGTAGGAGTTTAGCCTTCTGGTAGTGACTTCTACTAGGCAAATCACAGATCTGGTCCCTATCCCTAGCCTCAATGCCTACGACAGGTCCTGGCAAGGTAGTAGAAACTTAATAAAGTGCTTGTTGAATGTTAGATGAAAAGTCATATTATATCCCTTAGGCTCAGGTTTTGAGAGGCAGGTAAGGGTCAGTAGGTAGGTACAGAAAGGAAGGAAGCTGGACACTGAGGCTGCCACACCTGCCCCATCCACATTGGCACTGGAACCCAGAGGTTTCCCCAGATTGGTAACACTGGGTCTAGGGAGGTTGGACAGAACAGATAAGGGAACTGACAAACACAGGCCAGAGGCCAGAAGGTTCAGGGACTAGAAGGAGTCTGTGGGGAGATAAAACCCAGAGGCTGAAAAAAAAACACTGAATTTGAAGTCAGAGGATTTTAAAATTCAAACCCCAGCTCTGTAAATTCAAACCCCAGCTCTGATACTACCTCTGTGACATTGAACAAGTCCCTTGATCTGTCTCTCCAGGTCTCAGGCTCTCTTGTTGGAGTTTCTGTGACTCCTGACATGAGTGACCTTCCTGGACTCCATTTGCTTCATCTTTGTGGACAGGAACTCATCCTGTTGGCCCTGACATCCTTCTCTCACCATTGAGTGTTAGGAACCATTGGGCCCAGCCAAGCCAACCTCCTCACCTGTGCCTTTTTTCCCCAGCCAGGAATGTCCTTGGACCCCACCCTGCTTCCTAAACTCTACTTAAGCCTTCAAGGCTTAACTCAAAGCCCTTCCTCTAGGAAGTTTTCCCCAACCACCTCCAGCCCATGAGGCTCCCTTTTCACTCTGGGCTCCTCACCAACCCCCAGAGATGTCTCCTTTAACCAAGAAGTCTGTTATCTTTTCATTGGTTAACCTTGTCTCAAGCAGCAGGCTGATGATCACTTGTTAAAAACTCTAGAGAGGTGATTCCTGTTCAGGACAAGATAATGTCCAAATTCAGGAGCCCTGGAGGTCATCTAGTCCATCCCTCCCTTTCCTTTTACAGAAGGGGAAATTGAGGTCCAGAAAAATCGAATGACTTGCCCAAAGTCACACAAGCAGCTGGTCCATTCCAGTTCTAAGACTCTGTAATTTTGTTTGGCCAATCAGACCAAGGACTCTCTGAGGTCCGTATCCTTTCCATCTTTGAATTCCTTCTCCCAGCGTCCAGAGCACTTAAAATTTTTCATTCAATAAAATCTGCTTTCCAGCCTCATATGACACTTTTTACTAGTACAGAGTAAATGAGTACTAAGTCTAGAGACCAAGGATGTGGATGCAAATCCTGCCTCTCTAACCATGGGCAAGTCACTTAACCTCCCTATGCTTCAGTTTTGCCATCTGCAAAATAGAGATTGGCCGATATCGCTCTGCTCCCTCATAAATTCCAAGGTTTCAGGCAAAGCAGAACACTCACCTTCCCCCCAAAAAGCATTTTGGGGTCATTGAGCCCAGGTGATTGCCCTTCTCTCAGCCTTGCCCCGCTTTAGCGAAACCGTCTATATCATTCAAGTCCCAAAGTAGATGCCGTCCCCTTCACAAATCCCTCCTTGCTTTGCTGTGCCAACAAGTCCTCTAGTGCCAACCCAAAGGACTCTCTCCATCCCCTCAGACCTCTCTTAAGACATAAAATATGAAACCTAAGGAATAATCTGATCCCTTCCTGCTAGGCTGCTGCCTCCAGAAGAATTGGAAGGAGAATTGCTGTTCTTTAGCTGCCTTAGACCCCTGCCTACAATCTCACATTCAATCAGTTTCCACATCTCATCTTAATAATCTCTCTTCCACATGTCCCTGTGATGTGGAAAGTCAGTAGCTCAGACCTGTCTCATTCCTCCCTAACCAGACTGGATTCAGAGACTCTACTGATCCTTAACTTGACCAGTAGGCAGTACAAGAAACTCTACCCAGTCACCTTCTTCCTTCTGCATCAGTCACTAGCCCAGGACAAAAGATCCTACACACCTACACACACACACACACACACACACACACACACACACACACACACGATAATCTATGTGTATATATAAGTAAGGCTTAAAGTGAATTTAACTGAAGGTACCTTAAACATGCCTCAACCCCTCTGTATTCAGCTTGGTCCCAGGATTCTACTGACACCTTTCTTGATCATGGGCTAGGCATATACTTTCTACCACATTCTTTCACCTCTTGCTCAGATTGATAAGTAAACCAACATGAGCTCAGCTCCATGAAAGGGAGTTGCTCAGGGCATCCCTGTGGCTTCTGAGATGTAGACTGCCCAGCCCAAAGCTCCCTTCCCTGGCCACCCACCCATCCCAGCCTTCCCTGCATTTCCAAGGGTCCCTCCAGAATGTCTACAGCTAACACATTACCTTTACTATTAAGACTTCTACTTTCTCCTCCCCTGAAGGGAAATGCTCGAACCATTACAACATACTGCCTATGGATTTGTGAATTTCCACTTCCCCCAGAAGGGGGAGTGTTTTGGTCATTGAATTCACCATTTTTTCTTGATTCACAGCAGAGAGCATGGGTACCCTTCACATAATACCTGTGTAATGAATATTTCTACTGGTTCCAAAACAAAAGATATGGCTGAGCCCAGGAACAGTGGCAAAGCTTGACTTCACCTTGCTTCCACCTCCCTCCCTTCCTGTGCTCTCCAGGCTGTATGTCAGAAGACCTACTTAGTATATAGGGTATTTACTTATCTGTGTTGTTTCCCCATTAGATTGTAAGCTCCTTGAGGGCATGATTTCTTTCATTTTGTCTTTGCATTCCCAGCTCCTAACTTCTTCAGAAGTGCTCAGCACATCAAAAGCACTAAATGTTTCTTGAATTGAATTCAATTCTCTCCACTGGCACAGCATCCCCACCCCGATCCCAGCCAGTTCAGCGCCCCCCTCCCCCCCAACCCCAGAATATTACTTTCCCTTTATATTAGTTCCCCCTGCCTCTGAAGAGATTCAATTCAATTCACTTCAATTCTACAAACAATTAGTGAGCACATGCCATGGACCAGGTGCAGTCCCTCCCCTTCTCCCAGCCAACCTAACCAGCCACCACAGGGAGCTTTCTAAGGCACAGCGCTGATTCCTATACTCAAAAACCTCAGCTCAGGGGCAGCTAGGTGGCACAGTGAATAGAGCACCAGCCGTGGAGTCAGGAGAACCTGAGTTCAAATCTGGCCTCAGACACTTAACACTAACTAGCCTTGTGACTTTGGGCAAGTCACTTAACCCCAACTGCTCTTCTTTCCCCCCTCCAAAAAAGAAAAAAACACCTTGGCTCAGCTGCTCTTCCCTCATTGCCTCTGGAACAGAAAAGCTTTTTCACTTGTCTCTGTATCCCTGGGCCTTGGCACAGCAGCCACACAGCAAGTGCTTAATAAATGTCTGTTGATTGATTGATCCGACTGGTTGATTATGGGCCTTAAGACCCTCCACAATCTGTCTCCAACTTACCTTTCCAGTTCCATCATCTCACCTGTCTCCCCATCACACACACACTACATCACCACATTTCGGCCAGATTGGACTGCATGCTATTTCCTGATCTCAAAGCTACTCTTGCCACATCCATGCACTTGCATATGGCATTCCCCATACTCTGCATGCCTAAAATGAACTCCCCATGCCTCATCTCCACCTGTTGAAAGCCTTCTCTTCGTTTGAGGCTCAGCTCAGGTGCCATGCTTTCTGCAAAGCCCTCTCTGATCCTGCCAGCTAGAAATGAACCGTCCTTCCTTGAACCACGGAGGGGATTCTCTCCCTTAGTCTTCAGGCATTCTAGATTTTATTATAGTTATTTGTATTTATAGCCTATTTCCATATGAAATTATAAGCTTCTTGAGGGCAAGGACTCTGATATGTCATCTTTGACAGGATAACATGATGAATTTGAAGTCAGAGAACCTGAGTTTGAATCTTTTCTCTGCTACATACTGGCAGCTTGACCTTAGATAAGTCACCTAACCTCGCTGGTTAAGAGGAGCATAGATTTAGAGCTGGGAAGGACCACAGAGGCCATCAAGTTCAGCCACATGCAAATGTTTACAAATGAGGAAACTGAGGTGAAATGACTTAGTGTCACACAACCAGCAGGTTTCTGAGGTGAGATTTGAACCCAGGTCCTCCTGATTGATGCTAAAGCAGGTGCCCTAATTATTACAACATGCTGCCTATCAATTTGTGAATTTCCACATCCCCCAGAATGGGGAGTGTTTTGGTCATTGAATTCACCCTTTTTGCTTGATTTGCAGCAGAGAGCATGGGTACCCTTCACATAATACCTGTGTAATGAGTATCTCTATTGCTTCCAAAACAAAAGATATGGTCAAGCCCCAAAACAGTGGCAAAGCTTGACTTCACCTTGCTTCTACCTCCCTCCCTTTCTGTGCTCTCCTGGCTGTATGTCACAAGCCCAAATATTCAGTTGCTAAATCCTAGCTACCTCTAAGAGCTTGGGAGCTATTGTCCCAGCTTTACATCCCATTAGTATATAGATGGGAATGGATGGGAGTATTTCAACAGGTACCTTAACCACCACCACTTCCAAGAGTGTTCTACTGGTGGAATTTCAGGCTTGGAGATTTGAGGTGAGGATTTCCAAGAGTAGAATATTAGAGCTCAGAGGTCATCATCCAATACCTCCCTGAGGCAGGAAACCTTTTACAATGCCCCATCAAAAAATGATCATGTAGGCTTTGCTTGCAAACCTCTATTGGCAAAGAACTCATTATTTACTCTGTCCATTCCTTTATTGTATATCTCTAATTGCTAAGAAACTCTGTCTTATATGGAGCCAGAATTTGCCTCCTTATATCTTCCATCCCCTGATCCTAGCTCTGTCCCCCCTGGGACCAAAAGAGTTAAATTCTCCTTCCTCATGCCACACTTTTCATCTATTTGATGATAGGAATCTTGCCTCTCTGAGTCTTCTCTTGTAGAGAGGATTCTTGGGCAGGCACAAATTGGACAAGATGACCTCTAGAGTCCCTTTGAGTTCTGACATTCTGTAATTCTGTGATTCCTCTCCAGTCTAGACATCCTCAACTCCTTTGATCGTTCCTCCTTTGACATAGTTTAGAGCCTCCTTATTTTGTCTCACTGGCCTCCAGCAGATCCATTCCATGTTATCAGCACCCTGACCAGAATGATCCTCCTGGAAGTAAGCTTAAGAACAGGGCAGAAGATAATGTGGACCATAGAAAGGGACAGGTCCCACTGATCCATCCAGGTGAGAAGGAGGCCAGAGGGGAATCCTGGTGATTGGAATCACAGAATGTCCAAAGTGGGTGGGACCTGCCAGGTCATTTGGTCCCACCTAGAACTGAACAGGAATCCCACAACAGCCAATAAGTGGTCACCTGTCTCTGCCTGGAGATCTTCAGTGATAGGGAGCTGACTAATTCCCAAAGAAACACATTACACTTTCAGAATAAGTATGCCTGGGAAAATTCTAAGATCACTGAATAACAGAGCTTGTCCCATGATGCTGGGATACCTACCTTTTTCCAGAGATCACATGATACTTGCCTGCTTATCATACGATGGGAGTCATAAATTAATGAAAATAGCATTTCCAATCCCCTTAACTGCTAATACCCTCCTGACCTACCTACCTTGTATGCAATGGTTCAGTATTTATTCTCTATATTATTATATGTATACATCTTGTTTCCATCAAAAGAATGTAAACCCCTTGAGGACAGGGACCATTTTACTTTTGTTTTTGTATTCCTAGCACCTAGGACAGTGCCTTTAATATAGTAGGTGCCTATTAACTGCCTATGGAATGGGTGATTGATTAAATGAATTCCATTGTTAAATGCCATTGACTTCAGGTGTGTGATTTTCAGAGCTACATTCCCCAGTGAAACAAAATGTTAAACATTTCGGTTACATTTGCACAAGCCAAACGTGAAAATATTGACTTTCCATGTCATTTGGAGATAGCATGGAAATCGCCTTCTCCAGTCTTCCACCCCTCAGAGCTGGGCCTAAGACTTTCTGCAGACCTGGATTCCTCATCTCCTCTTCCCATATTATACACATACACACCCAGCTCACCCCAGCCCCAACTTGTTGCTATTTATAGTACTAATCACCAACCCCCCAAGTACCTAGATCCCTGAGGAGAAACCAGGCTGGAGTAGAGTCGCTATTGGCCACATCTCTTGAGTGCCCAAAGTCATACTTGCCTGGAATGTCCTCCCTCTTCCTCTTCTCCCATTGAATTTTTATCCATTCTTTAAAACCCAACCCAAATGCCAATTTCAGTAGGAAATCTTTCTAGATTCCCATCCCAAGCGCCTAGGCCCAGGATAAATAGGACTTAGCTCTATTCACTCCCATAAAATCTGATCATTCAATTGGATTGCTGAGGAAAAGGTGAAGGAGAGAGAATGAAGGCATATTCATAGCTTCTGGGCAGAAAGAGTACAAAAGCGTGCACATACCACCGTGATTCCACTCCCCATCCTGGACTCCACCTGAATGTTTGCTAAAATAATCCCCGGCTAAAAAAAAGGTTTGGGACAAAATGTTCACATTGGATAGTACAAAAAGGCTTGATCCTAAGAATTTACAATGGTGCTTCAGACATGCTCACAGAAT
>CM053594.1:14277423-14304330 GCA_028646575.1 Pseudocheirus occidentalis
CAGGAAAAAAAGTCAGCTAGAAGGGGCCTTAGAACAGGGAATGTCACAGCTGGGAGGGGCTTCAGAATCTCCCCAGTGTTCATTAAGAATAGAGGTAGCCACTCTTATAATCAGGAAAGCTGTAGCAAAGCAAGTTGACAGCCCTAAGCTGTATGCAACCTCTCTGGACCTGTTTCCTCATTTATAAAAGAGCTATGGCATCTTATCTATATATTTGGCTAATCCATATTTTATTCAGAGGGCTGATTCATAGGACGTAAGCATCAACCTACTTGCCACCAATCTTATACTTGCATTACTACCAACACTCTCTCAAAATTGGCAAAACAGGTCTATTAGACATCATTTGTAAGATAGCCAGGCTTTGAGGATGCAGCTTTAAGAACTGAAAGTATCCCATTTGAGCAGGGTTTTGCTAATATCTTGGTCGGAAAAATGTTTGTTATTAGCCCTTCGTGGTAATCAAAAATCTGGTACAAGCTCATCTGCTTATTAATACAGGCATCCAAAGGACCTCAGGAGAGTCAGAGAACCAGTATTCAAATTCCCGCTTCTGCCATTTCACTTAGTGAGTAGGCAGGCAAGCCACTTAATATCTCTGACTTCACCTGAGCACCAAGATCACAGGAATTCAAAAGAGAAAAGACCACAAAAATCAGTTAACCCAATACCTACTTCTTAGACTTTATACAATTCCACTGCAGCTCCCTCACTCTCAGCTGGTTGGTTTGGGGTAAGTTCCATCATCTCTCCCCTTTTTAACTGTGAGCTTCCTAAGAACAGAGACTCTCTTTTGCCTTGCTTTGTATCTGCAGCACTGCTTGGCACATAGTAGGTACTTTTCTAGGTAAACTCTGTTCTCTTATAGCTCTCAACTGGCCTGCAAGTGTAGCCACAGATCCTAGTCTGAACCCTGCTTCTTACTGTGAGACGACGGGCAAATTATTTAATATTTCAGGGTTTTAAGCCCTTTGAGGGCAGTGAATGTGTCATTTTTCTCTTGGCATCCTCAATGGCTGGCACATCACAGGTATTTAATAAATTCTCTCTCGATTGATTTGGTCTCAGGATCATAATATTTGGACCCAGCTAGTCCAAATCTGTCACTTTTATACATGAGGAAATTCAAGCCCAGTCCTATTGCTTTCAATGGTTAGGAGGTAAATTACCTCTGGACTACCACTCAATCTCAGTTTTCTTTTCTGCAAGTTAAGGCTAGTCCTTGCACTGCCTAACTCACAAGTGAAAATAGACTGGGAGTCTCCGTGAGAAGTTTGTTATAAATTGCTAAGCATTATGTGAATACCAGCTGTCTATGGCCAGAACAGTTACCCTGGTAATCCCCAGGCAACTGGAATCCACTAACATACACAAGAACTGCTTTAGAATGCCCTCCCTGGGGTGAAGTATAGCAAATCTCCCACTAGAGGGAGCTAGTCTCTTCCGCATCTAGAAACAGCAGCAAAGGTCCTAGTCTCAGCCCTTGGTGAGGCAAGCACAGATGGCCATATTAGAATGCCAGTGGGATCAGTCTGGGGTGGCATAGGGTAGCTAGATCAATCTTAGAAATGAGGAGGTCATAGCCCTGCTGTGTCCTCTGCTCTAGTCAGATCGCATCAGGAATGTCGCACACCTCATCTTAGGAAGGATACTGAGAATAGCTAATAGACAACTTACTAGATGTGTGACCCTGGACAAGTCATTTTACCCCTCTCTACCTCAGTTTCCTAATCTGTACTTTTTAAACTCCAATCCAACCCCACCACCCAGGATTATTGTGAAGGTCTGATGAGATCATATTAAAGTACTTAATAAATTCTAGTTTGCTGTTACATAGTGATTTAAGCTTCACAAAGCACTTTACAAATATCTCATTTGGTCCTCACAACCTGGGATACAGGTGATGTTACCTTCATTTTACAGATGAGGGAACTTAGTTTGAGAGGGGTTAAGTGACTTATCCAGGATCACACAACTAATGTGTCTGCAGCAGGATTTGAATTTGGATCTTTCTGATTCCAGATATAGTATTCTACTGCACCACCTAGATACCTTCTTAATAAGCTGAAGAGTGTCCAGAGATGGCAACCAGGTGAGGGAAGGGCTTCAAGGGTCTCATTTCATGGGAGGAGCAGTTAAAGAAGAGGTCATATTTAGCCTGGAGAAGAGCAGACTCCAGGGAACATGATGGCTGTCTTCCTGCAGACATAGGACTGTTATAAGGAAGAAGATTGAGGTTCCGCTTTCCTCTAGAATCAGAACTTTGGGGAGAAAATTGGGGGTCTGATATAGCCCAAACCTTACAGCCATAGAGCCATCCCAGAGGGGAGTGGGGCTGCCTCCGGAGAGAGTGGGTTTGGAGGTCTTGCTCCTTGGCACTTATATGGTAGAAAGGATGCTCGTTCAAGAATGGCCATGGAAGTAAGTCCCTCCCAGCTCTGAGCTTCCAGGATTCTATAAGGGAGGGGGCCTAGGTGCTCAGTATCCTTCCCAAGCCTTCCTAATTCCTCACTTCTCACTTACTCCATCCACAGCTCAGCCAAGTAGAACCTGGCTCATTCCCAGGAGGCCCTAGAGCTAGGTGGCTCCTCTCATCCATCAACCCCTTGTTACCAGCTCTGCTCAGTTAACTCTGAGCTAATTGACATTTGAGAACTCCTGGCTGGAGGCCAGAGCTCAGTAGATGGGACTGCGTGACTCCAAAAATTTATATTCAAGTGTCAGGGGAGTGTATCCCGTGTGTCCTGAGAACCCTGGAGGCCAAGGCACCATCTGGGCTCCCCTCAGTTGGTTCACCCAGATCCCTTCTCCTAGACTCAAGATACACTGAAGTGGCTCTCAACCTTCCTAATGCTGTGACCCTTTAATGCTCATATGTGGATGTATCTGCATGCGGGCAGACTGACGGATAGAGGAGCCGTATCTTGGTTCCTAAGACCATTGGAAATATGTGTTTTCCGATGGTCTTAGGCCACCCCTGTGACCCCTGTGAAAGGGTCATTTGACCCCCCAAAGGGGTCGCGACCCACAGGTTGAGAACCACTGCACTAGAGCCACTGCCATGAATGCTGAGGATACTGGGAATCTGCATGCTGCCTTCTACAAGCTGCACCATTAACCATGGGACTAATTTCCCTTCTTACCTGCTGGTCACCAAGTCACCTGGAGGCCAGATAGACCCCAAGGACAGCACCGAAAGAGAATTCTGCCTCTGAGGCCCTCCCACCTCCCTGTCCACCCCCAATGGCTTTTCTACTTGACACACAGGACCTCTCCAACCTCAGGATCATGCATACAACCACAGGTCATGGGACATGGACCGTAATTTAGGGATGCCCCATTTTAGTGATGAGGAAGCCTCCCCAAGGTCACTCAGGGAGCTGGTAGGAAAGGCAGGATTTGAAGTCAAGTCCTCTGGCTCTGCATCCAGCTCTCCTGCGAACCCCACCCTTACCTATGCTATCCACAAGCCCCCACAATCCAAAATGACCCTTCCTCTCCCACCTAAATTCCAATTACCTCTGCACAGCTCTTCTGAGTATTAAAAGCAAAGCAATAAGTCGGTTTCCTCATCTGAAAAATGGGCATAATCAAGCCACCTACTTCACAGAGTTGCTGTAAGGATCCAATGAGATAATAATATAGAAATAATTTTATAAACTTCCAAACACTATATAAATGTCAGCTTTTTTCATCATCAGCTTTATCATTAGGTTAACTCATGCTAAAATATGAATGACCTATAGCTACCTAAACTTCCCAGGAATATTTCTCTTTTAAGGCATGCAGAAAAGGCGACATGAGGTAGAAGACTGAGGACTGACCTGGGAGCCAGGAAGAGCTCAAGGTCCACATCTGCTGCAGCCTGGCTGTATGACCCTGGGTAAGTCACTTAACTCCCCAATACTCCAGGAAACTCTCTGAGACCTTAAATGGCAGAGCAGATGCCATTTAACAGACGGAGGGAGTTTCCTACTCTGGGAATCTCATAAACTAATGAAACCACAAGTCTCATCAGGCAGAAAAGAAAAAGAAAATTGAAAACTTCCCAAAAGACAGTGGGATTTCTGTCCAGGAGGGCCATCTGGAAGATGGAACCTGGAACCTCTTACATCACATCAAAGGGCTACTACATGAATCACAAGCTATTGTCTTCATGGGCCAAGGGTCAGGTCCCTTGATCAATGTGTCCCTCTGAGAACTAGGCAGAGAAGAGGGTAAGGAGACCCTGTGGGCCAAGATCAGCCACCAAGTCACACCTCCACTCCCACCGGCTCCCACCCCCCCAACACAAACATACCTGATTAGACACACTCTGAACCATAGGTTTCAGGAACCCCCACCAGTCATGCAGACACTCAAGCTGTTAATCATAGAGAGCTGGACCTGCTTGTTAGTGGAAAGGAGTCAGCAAGCCATTAGTTTCTGCTGAAAGGAACTGAGTGGGGAGGGGTTAGTAGTGATCACACAGAAGAGGTTAATAGGATATGGTGAGAGCCGTGACAGGCAGGCCAGTGGCCTGGGCACTCAGGGGTCAAGCGGAGGCAGTGCCTGTTAGTGGTTAGAGAGCAGGGCCAGCCAGGGAGAGGCAGGGTTTAGCAGAGAAGCAGCTAGGGTTAGTGTCTGGGAGCCAAAGGTGGTGCAGGAGGGAGAGGGGCCCACCAGCTGGGCAAGGTTCATAAAAATAGCTCAAGACCTGATCTTCACTGTCCTTTAAGTATACCCACCCAGGTACTGATACTTTCCCAGCATCCCCACCCTTAGGAGCATATGGGGATAGGGGTAGTACAGGAATAAGGAGTTGGGGAATTTGAAGACTGTGAAACCCCAGGATTCTTCAGGAATCAGCGCACCAATCTGACCTTTTTTTGTAACCAGGCACTTGGCACATCATAAGCATTCAATCAATCCCTGTTGGCTGCCTGACTTTGGAGTCTTAAAGGTCTGGTTTTCTCAGGTGAAAAGGAACAAGATGAGGAAAAATAAAAAGAGAAAGAGGCAGGAAGAAGAAAGGAGAAAGAAAAAAGAGAGAGGAATGGAAAAGAATTGAAGAGGAAGATAGGAATAGAAGGAATAAGGAGATGGGAGATGTGGAGAAAAAGGAAGAAGGAAGAAAGGAGAATGCAAAGTTGAGAGGAGAGAGAAGGAAGGAAGAGGAGCCAGAAAGTGGAGAAGGTACGGATACAGGGGAAACAGCCTCACTTGGTGCCAGGCCTTTCCTCGTGGCTGGATCTCCACATGTGCAGAGCACCTGGGCTTACCCAATCTTTTTCCATCCCCTTTTCTGAGCCTCTTCACTCTATCTCTACTCCTCACCCAACTCCATTTCCTCCCCTTCTTCTCACCCCACAGTCTCTCTTCTCTTCTACTTTTTTTTGGATGAGATGCCTTATTTAGTCTGTGCCTCAGCTACTCCATCTGTAAAATGGGGACACTTATTCCTCTCAAAAGCCTTTCCCCACCCATGGATATCAGGAATATAGCAGAAGAGGATCGAAGGTAGAAGATTCTTGATATGGACTGGAAAAGGGTAGCCTCCAACGCACTTTCTTCTCAAGAGTTTTTTGCATGTGATAAAGAATGGAAGCATCCCTATGGTACAGACAGGAAGCCTGAGAGTCAGCAAAGTGAACAGACTTGTCCTAGGCCAAGAGCAAGGATGCAAGCCAAGGTTCTCTGACTCCAAATCCCAAACCATAGTTCCCAGGTTCCTTCTTCTCATTAAGACACCCATCCATTAAGGCATGGCCTTCCCAAATCCTTGCTCTCAATACCCTCAAATAAAAGAGGAGAGTAAAGGTAGGAAGGAAACAGACTGCAGGCATTAGTATTTCCCAGCCTTGACAGCAGTTGGCTATAGATGGCTACAGGGGGAAGAAAGAGAGGAAGGTAAAGTTGGTGGCTTCCCACAGGTGGATCTCAGTGATGGGTCTGGAACTATGTAAGCACAAGACACAGCAGACTTCCTCCCCCAGGACACCCTGAGGAGCCAAAGGGCCAGTATGGCCAGATTCTCACTGTTTTAGTAAGTGAGGGATCTGGGTATCCCCTCCCCAGCTCAACCACCTTTCCTTTCTATGAACCGAGCCTTCAGCTGGCTCTCATGGGTAGTTTGAAGCCAGCGTCTTTCCACCTCCATGGAGTGTCTGTTAGTGATAAACATAAATCAAAGCAACTCAGTTAGTTTCTGCTGAAAAGAAGAAAAGAATAACAGTCTACAGTAAACATAACAGGAAGCAGAGCCCTAATAACCCTGGGAGAAGGAAAGGCTCAGGCCTTGGGAAAGGGGGAGGAAGAAGATAGCAAAGCCTCTGCTTTCCTGAGACACAAAAGCATCCATAAGCATGAAAGGAGGGCTTTGTCTTCCTTCCCCACCCTTTCCAAGCCAATTAATTATGGCTAACTAGGGCTCAATTTTCCAATATCATCCAGTCCTACTCTGGGTGGGAAAGCCCTCCCACAGACACACTCATTGTGTGAAAATCTGCCCAAAATGCATTAGAAAGCCCACTCTCCCTCTCAATCTCCAGAGAGAGCTCCCTAACATGAAATCTTCAATCCAATTCTGATGGTAATCAGGCTACCCTCTTGAGCCAAGATCTATGAAACCCATCACCACTGTGACCAGGATCACAGAATCAGAAGTTTTAGAACTACTGGACCCATCTAGTCTAGCTTCCTCATATCATATACAATAGAATGGAGCTCCGGACTCACTAAATTTCAAAGCTGGGAAGGACCATAAAGATAATTTAGTCTAACTTTCCCATTTTACAGAGAGAAATATGGAGGCCCAGAGGAAGCAAATTATTTGCCCAAGAGAGAAGACCCTATGCCAATCAGCATGACCAACTTTTCCCCTCATCTAGACTTCTCTGGGAAAATCATAACAACAGTTTGCTGTTCCCTAACCATCTAAGGAGGGTTCTGTTTCCAAACTGGTGACTTTGACTGTCTCTATAGTGGATAAATTAACAACCAACAAAGATTTTCCAAGTAGTTTCTATATGCCAGGCATTGTGGTGAATCTCAGACTTGGCATTGGAATAACCTGGATTCAAATCCCACCTTTGCCATTTTACTAGCTGTGGGATTCTGGGAAAGTTGCTTAAATGCTCTCAGGCTCCATTTCCCCATCTGTAAAATGGGGTGATTTTAGTACCTACCTCCCAGGATTGTTGTGAGAACCAAATGAGATATTTACAAAAATACTTTACAAACCTTAAAGTGCTATACAAATGCTATGGATAGTCATGTTAAAGCACCACATAAATATTTGTTAGTAGTAGTAGTTGTAGTAGTAGTAGTAGTAGTAGTAGTAGTAGTAGTAGTAGTAGTAGTAGTAGTAGTATAAATGCAGAAGCAATTACTGGAAAGCCTAGACTTCAGGGCTGGAAGACCCTTAGGCATCTGCTCTCCATGACGAGGGTGTCTAGCAGGCGCGTTAGGACTGGTGTTAGTAAGACAGAAACAAGGACTTCAAGATCAGAGCATGGGTTAGTAAGGAACAGCATATCACCACCAGCTGGGGCATCTCTGCAAAGGAATAGGTATGAGCCACTAGGAGAGAAATGGAGATAAGCAGGGAACATTAGTCGGTTAGAAGCATGTAATTGAGGCATTTGCTCGGGTTAGAAATGGGTTAGTAACAGGAAGAAAAAAAGTAATCACTGAAAGTTGGAGACAGGTAGGAATGGCCTCCACAGGGAGCCAGAGTGGGATTACCAACCTCTGGTAATCCCCACCCAGGACTCAGGGTCTATGAACAGAACACACACCTTAGGGGGATGAACATGATGGGGCCCTGGGCGCTGCCTACTGGGCTTCCCCTCCAGGGGTCTGAGGTGCCCGGCAGGGGTAATTCTCATGCCTGAGGCTAAGCTAAGGAAGCCTGCCGGGCAAGAGGTGGTGATGTTCCTGTTGATGGTGGGATCCCCAGCCCTGATCTCATAAGCAGCTGCCAAGAGGGAGTGGCAGCTTCCCTCTGGCTGAATGGACTGTCAGTCTACCCAGAGATCCTGGGACTACAACCCAAAATGCTCCAGGGTTTTCCATTTCCCCTTAAAGGCCATCTTTGCTCTGTGAAGTTAGGATAGGGTGGGGTGGGAGCCAAACAGAAAAACAGTAGTTAGTACAAAGCATGCTTCAGGTCCAGTTAGTTGGTTAGTCTGCCGGCAAAAGACACACTGAACAGCCCATCGCCAGGCACATGTCCTCAGTAACAGTGGGGCCTCAAGACTCCCTGGGGTTAGTATGTTAATGGTACACATGCAGCATTAGTCCAAGATTATTCCTTGGTCATTTCAAGAGTCCCCTCTCCTCTGAGTGCCCCAATCCCTCTCCCCATCCTTGTACCATTCACTGCACAAAGTCCCAAAGCTTCCCTCCGAAAACGCCCTCCCCCCCAACCTTGTAGCCCCATCTCCACTTCCATGCAGAGCCAGAACTAGGGTGGGGAGCCTGCAGTTTTGCCCTTGGGCAGGAAATTGAGAAGGTCCTAAGGCCACCATCCCAGGGATGCTTTGTCTCCCTCCTCTTGGAGGGAGCAGCCTCAGAAGCCTTTTCCCAAGGGTATAGGCGCTGGGTATAGAGCAGCTTGGAAGCATAGCATCTGAAGGGCTCCTGCTCCAAGCAGAGCACTGCCCAAGGAAGCCTCTCCTCACCTCCTCACATCACTGCTGCTGATGCCACTCAGCCCTGGTAGAGAAGCTCCTAGTTATGGCTCTGCCTCCCCCGCAACCCATGCTTTCTCCCTTCTCCTTACTGTCTTGGCTTTGCTTCACAGGCTCACAGACCTAGAGCAGGAAGGGACCTCAGAGGCCTTCTAGTCAACCCTCTGTTTTACAGAGAAGAAAACTAAGGCCCAGGAAGTTGAAGTGATTTGCCCAAGGTCACACAGGCAGTAGTACATAGTGGAGGAGGGATTTGAACACAGGTCCTCTGACTCTGAATCCAGAATTCTTTTCTCTGAGCTATGCTGCCATTCCCAGAGTCTTATATCAACTTCTGTTGTTCTCTGATTTACATGCATAAGTCTGACCTCTCCTGCTAGACTATAAGCTTCTTAAAGGCAGGACTGGGCTTTTCTCGACCTCCAAGTGCTTAGCATTGTACTTTTTTGCATGCAGTATAGGAGTCGATAAACCTCTGGTGGGTTGAATTGGACTGAAATGAGGCTAAAGACTGAGAAAGCTTCCAGACTAATAGGAGAAATGTAGTTGTGGGGTTTTTGACACATTTCCTCTGAGCTTGGGTTTCTAACTCCTGATGACCAAAAATATTGGTCATTGGGGATGTCTGGGGATGGGGGGGGGCATTATCTTGCTCAGGTTTCACATTCCACTCATTTTCCCCATTTGACTGCTAGGCACTGTCCTCTAACTGAACAAGGCAGGACCTAGGCCCAAGATCTAGACTGGAAAACCTGGGGTTCTCTAAAGCCATTCTGTTCTTGAATATTGCCCCCTCCTCTCACATGGAGGGGAAACATGGTCTGCACTCACTTCATCTGCAAAACCCACTTCTTCTCCTTCACCAGTCTACATTGAGGTTCTACAGGGACCATGTTGAAGGTTCAGGCAGCATAGAAATTTGGGGTGGGGCTTTTAAAATGTTTACAAAGATTGCTCCAGAGAATTCATCAGAAAGTATTTTTCCATGTCCCAAGCCACCAGGCAGGAGCTAAAGTAGGAAAGGCAGGTTTCCAGTTCAGGGACACTAAACACCGAGACAGAAGAGTGAAGAACTAGGACCACCACCACCCTTGCAAGCCTCCAAAAGAGTAGTTTTAGCTTTGAGGTCATCTTGCCCATTGCCCTGATTTTGCATGAGAGGAAACTGAGGCTCAGAGATGAGCCATGACTTGCCCAAGTTCTCGTACAATTTGCAGCCAAGCTGGACCTAGAACCCAGATCTAGGCAAGGGCTCCTCGGAGTCTAGACCATGGTTCTTACTGACTCATGAACTCTTAAGAGGCTTGATATGCTGAGCAGATAGTTATAAAGAAGAATCATTGGAACTCACAGAGGAGAAGCATCCTTCGTGATCATTGCACAATCACAGATCTACGGCTGGAATAGTTTCAGAGGTCATCGGGTCCAACTTCCTCATTTCATAGATGAGAAAACTGAGATTAAGTTAAGGGACTTTGCCAAGGTCACTCAGAGAATAGAGGTGGGAAATGAGCTCAGTTCCTCTAACTCCACATCCAGGGTTCCTTCCACCACACCACAGAAGTGAGGACCCTCTGGGGCATGCCCCAACCCCTTCTGAAAGATCACAGAAGATAACCAAACTCTCTCTAAAACTTCTCCCCTCCACAGTCCTATCATAGCTAAGGGCTGAAGGGCCAATGGCATCTACCACAAGAAGGTCATTACCAATGGCCTTAAGCATCTGCAGCCCAATCTCCTGCCCAGTGACAAGAGTATATAAACCTACAGCTTTTACTTGACCTCCAGTGACAGGACACTTGTAACTCTCAATGCAGTCACTGTGTTCCCAAGTTTGCACCAGACCATCCCCCACCTCCAGAGGTCTTGGTACTATAGAGCAGGAAGGAATCTCAAAGGTCATCTAATCCAGTCCCCTGCCTTCCAGAAGGTGAGTCCTCATTGCCCTTATTTTGCAGATGAATCAAATGGAGCCTAGAGGTCAAGTACTTGGGCCAAGGAGCCCCAGCTGTACACCCAGTTCTGTGTACACCCAGAGACCCAGGGTCTCTCTCCTGCTTGCCTTCCTCCTACCAACAGGCAAAACTTTGCAATGACAGGACAACAGCTGTCAGAAAGGAAAATCAGGACCAGAGGGGTTAAGGTGAGATCTGTCACCACGTCAACTATGGTTTGACAGATGGCCAAATTGGACCCTAGCCACCTCTTGCCAATACTTATCCTACTGAGCAGGACCTTTGGTCAAAGGAGGTGTTTTCGGAATTGGGGGAGGGCAGTCTTGCTCAAGTACCACGTTTCACTCACTTTCACCATCTGACTGCTAGGTGCCTGTCCTCTGGCTGAGCAGAGCAGGACTTTGGCCCAAGATCTGGACTAGAAAACCTGGAGGCCTCTGAAGTCATGCTATTCTGGAATACCAGTCTGCATTCATTTCAACTGCAAAACATTCCTTCCTCCCCTCCACCAGTCCTATTCCAATGAGGGGAAGCAGACTCTCCCATTATGATTCTGGGGGATCCCACCAACCCTCAAAAAAGGTGGTGCCTTTGAGGAACAATTGAATAGTAAAAGACAGGGAAAAGAGAGGTCTCTATCTAGGAATCCAAACTCCCCGTACTCCCCCGCCCACTCACCCTTGGGGCTTTCCCCTTCCAATTTTACATCTTTCTCCTCTCCTGAAGGGGCCTTTCTAAATGGAGTCAGAGAAGGCATTATTGAAGAATGGTTTTGACCATGGGCTGGGTGCTCTAGTAGGAATGGGAAGGGGAAAGCATTAGTTGGTGGGCACTGGCAAAGAAGCCAGAGTTGGAAAGACCTCTAGAGATCATCCTTTTGCAGATGAAGAAACCAAGGCCAGAGAGGTGAAGGTGAAGGTACTTTCCCAAGGTTGCAAGATTCCTCAGAGAACCTGAGTTCTAACACAGGTCCTCTGATGCCAAATCTAGTGGTCTTTGCTATATATTATGCCCTTCTCTAGGTTGGAGAATCCTTAAGCTTGACCCTGAATTAGAGTCAGCATCCATCCCTCTATCCCTCATGTAGAAAAGGCCAGGACTGAAGATCAGGGAACATCTCTCTGGCAGCTCATGGCTGGAACTCTCCCCAGAGCCCCATACGTGTGCCTTTACCTGGGATTCTGCCTCTATAGGCAGCATTATTCTGGATCTCCTGTTCAAATTCAGAGGTCATCCTTCTCTATGGGATGGGAGCCAAGTCAGGAACTCCCTAATAGGTCCTTGGGTCACAAATCTAGCATGAAAATGTCTTCTGAGGTCCAACCCCTCTCATTTTACAAAGGGAGAAACTGAGTCCCAGACAGTTGAAGCAGTTTGTCAGAATTCACACAGATAGATGTAGTGGGGTCAGGACTCAAACCTATGTTTGAGGGCTCTTTCCAGCATTCTCTGAGCTCTGGCACTCACTCTGCTGGGTAGGAAAGGGACAGGGTGGTGGGGAGGTCCTGAGAAGAAGTGTCTGGCAGTCAGCCCAGGCTGAGTATCCTCGATCTGGGACTTGGAGGTGGAACTCCGGTTGGTCATTGCTTGGGGGAAGAGTCAGGATGTAGCAGCAACTGGAATCCGGAACAGGCAGATGTCTGGTTGCTCAGCCACTCTGTAATGGATGAGCATACATGAGATGAAGTCTAGGATATTCTTCTGGACCCCCATTCTCCACTCCTTACTGCCACCCCTCCCTTACTTCCATACCTACCATACTGAAGGAGGAAGATTTCTGTCCTTTTCTGCTTACATAAACTTGATCTCCCCGGTTAGACTCTAAGGACCAGGTCTTACCTAAACTTTTTATCCCCCCCAGGCTCACCTACTTATACCTATCCCCAGAACAGTGTTTTGTATACACAACATGTACTTAATATATGTTTTGATATTGTTACTTGGGTCTGGACAGAAGGGAATGGTCACCATTTTTATACTTAGAGAGGGGACAGAAGGAAAGTGAGGAAATAGTTATTTAGTAAGTACCTGCTATGTGCCAGGCTGTATGTTAAACACTTTAATAAATATTACCTCATTTCATCCTATCAATAACTCTGAGATAGATGCTATTATCATTCCCATTTTACAGTTGAGGAAACTGAGGTTAAAGGATTTGCCCAGGGTCACACAGCTAGTAGGTGTGTGAGATCACATCTGATCACATCTGATCTCCTCTCTTCCTGGGGTCCAGTGCTCTGTTCACTACGGCACCACCTAGCTGTGTGATAAAGAAAGGCTATGTAGTCTTATTCAATCTAAAATCAGGAAGATGTGTTTAAACTTCACAGACACTTGGCTGATTGTGTAACCCTAAGCAAATCTCTTGAACCTCTTAGTTTCCATTTCCCCAGCTGTAAGAATGAGAAAAGTAATAGGACTTACCTCCTAGGGTTGCTGTTAAGATCAAATGAACTGACCAATTAAAATACTTTGTAAATCTTCAAGTAGTATAGAAGTGTTCTTGTTCGTCTAGCTGTTATTATTATTCCAGTTTTTATTTATACAGTGCCTTGAGATCTATAAAATCATTTCCTGTAAAAAACCTATTAGTGATATTCCTACAAACTGTTCCATTTCTCATACTCCCTTCTTTTCTTTGTCTAAGGAAATGCTTGTTTGTTGATATTTATTAATCTCACAATAAAAAGGGAATTTTAATTTTAAAAATTAAATAAATAAAATCAATAGGAAAAAGATGATGAATAGAGGTGATGTGGCATAGGAGATAGAAATCAGCTTCAGAGTCAGGAAGGTCTGTGTTCAATTCCTAACTCTGACATGTAATGGCTATCTGTCCCTGGGAAACCAACAAGCCATGGACAAATTCCCATGAGCAAAAGCTGAAGAGAAGTTATGGATCCACATTGACACAAGGAACTTCCTCTTCTGGAGTTCTTTAAAATAATTAAATCACAGGTCTAGTTCCAAAAAAATGTATAAAGAAACTGAATCTCAGAGAGGTTTCACACATTATCAGAAGTAGGACTTGGACCCAGTTGCTTCTGATTCTGGATGCCTAACTCTAGGTCCAGAACTCATCTCACTACCCATTTCTATTTCTTCCAATGCACATTTCTAGAGTACCTTAAAGGTCTCCCTCACAATAATCCTCTGGGACTGTAGTATAAAGATTATTGCCTTCATATGACAGATGAGGAAACAGCATCTTGGAGGCTAAACCATTTGCCCAAAGACAGAGATATTGTAAGTAGAGGGAGAGTAAGAATAAAGTAGAAAAATCTAATTCCCATCTGTAGAATGAGAGAAATTATTTTACTATTGCATTAGTAACAAATTATTAATTTGGAATCTAGACTTTTCTCCTTTATTTCCTCATGTAAGGTCCAGCTCTATAAAAAGTCAGTCTCTGAAGGACAAAAGTGGTTGAAGAGATTGTCCTAGCCCTCAAGTCACACACTTTTCAGTCTTGGGACCCCATCCAACTAGGAGACCATGTTTCTCTTTAGAATGTAAACAGAATTCTATCTTGGTGAGTTCTTACACTAAGGAAATGAATTCTGACCTTGTATCCCTCTATTACAGTCTAGGGAGATCCAGCTCATGAAGGAGAAAACCAACCAGAGTGAGCTAAATGGAGGTGGATTCCCCTGTCCAGATTGCTGGAGGTGTCTGAATCTCATGATCAAGCCATGATCTCAGCAGGGGAAGCTAAAGACTTCTGGCCCACCCCCTTATTAAATATCCACCAATCAGGGTTGATTTTCATTTGGCAGGGTCATTCCCTTTCAAAAAATATTTAAGGCTTTCAAGCTCTCCATGTTTTTGTCTTTGGTTACCCAGAAAAACCACTGGCCATCAATGTATTGATTGAGGGATAGCCTAATTAATAAATTGATTATTAATTATCCAGAAACTCTGTCTCACAGGGTTTTTCATTCATCACACAGAATCAATGGATATGGAGAGACACGAGTTCTCTGTTTCCACAGATGCTCTGGCTTTTGGAGGGTATGGAGCAGAGATCTAAGCAAGCTCTCCAAGAATCACAGAATGTCAGGGACCAGAGAGAGCAGCTCATCTAATCTATGCCTAAACAAGAATCCTTTCTACAAAGTCCCTAACAAGTAGTTTGGTCTACTTTCCTCTCTAACCTATGGGCTACTCTTCAGATTGATTCCTCTTTGCTCCTACCTGGAGGTGTCCAATCAGCTGGTTGACAGTAAGAGAGAATCAGGGCAAGCATTTTTGAGGTTCCTGATCTTGGCCTTGTGAATTGTCCAGGTTGGGTCCTTAGTGGCTGGAAGAGAAGACAACCGAGCAAAGCAGCAGAAGAAAACAAGATCCCTCCCCAACCCCAGGGTCTTTTAACTAGTGAGAAGTCTCAGGAACCATAAGGATCCTAGAGTCTGATCAACTGCCATCTCATATCCATCCCCCACACCACCCCACAGACACACAGACATCAAGGCCCAGAGCTTGTATGAAGAGAGAGACATTGATATTGCTGTCAGCACCATGGCCAGGTAATGCCAAGGAGCTGGGATGTGTTTCAGCACTATGGTAGGGGACAGCAACAAACAGCAGTATCACAATGAACAAGGGCAGGCTTTGTGTAATAAGGGAGATCCAAGGAAGAAAAAGCCAGCCAGTTTAATAACCAAAACAACAACAATAATAAAAACAATATCAGTACTAGCAACAGAAACAACCAACATACCGCCACGTAAAGATTATAATACACTACCAGGCATTCTCTTTTGGAGCTTTGGGAAGATTTGGTTCCTTGCAGAGAGCATCTCAGACTCAACTGAGCCCCTAGATTTGGTAAAGGTGCATTGATGAAATGAACAGAAGCTTCCCTGGTAAGAGTCTATCTAGGTATGTCCCTCCCAGTACCTTTGCTCTTGAGATACATAACATGCTTCAGTGGCTTGAATATTGGACTTGGGCTCAGGTAGACTTTGGTTCAAATATTCCCTCCAATACTTCCTAACTACATAACCAGCCTCAGTTTCCTAATCTGTAAGATGGAGATGAGAATACCTGTAGTGTACTAACTTCCTAGGGTTGCTGTGATACTCCGGTGAGATAAAGTGTAAGAAACACTTTGAAAAATCTCAGAGCCACACAAATTTTAGTTATCTTTAACATGGTTTTGTGGGTGTCTGTGGAGTTTTCTTTTTTCTTTAGGGAATAAATCTGGCTTTGCTTGATCTCTCCATAATAGGTGAAGATAAGCTTTTTCACAGTGAGTCCACAAAGAGACCTTCCAGAGACCATATCTCTGTTGCATTGACAATTTCAGACTCTAAACCACTAGAGATAGTTTGAAAATGCCCTGCCTTGGGTCATCCAAAGATAATCATGAACTAGTCAAGATAATCAATCTCTGAAGGCAGAAGAACTCACTAAGGTTATCCTTAAAGTATATGGAGTGGGATCAGGTGGCAAGACTGAGGATGTTCCTTGGCAGCATTGGACTCCAGAGGTTCATAGTAAGGAGCTGGTCTTTGAAAAAACAGTCAAAGCTCCCAATCTTATCACCCAATATATCTTTTCCTGGCAAAATCAGGTAACAATAAACATTGAGGTCAGCTTTACAAGGGTAAAAAACAAAGTCCCCAAATAGAAGTTGGAGGTGAAAGAATAGATAGCGCCTCACCTTTTGGTGAGAAGCATGGAAGTAGTTGGCATGTGGACAGAGGCAGCTCCTATCATCATTCTTCATGAATCCCCTACAAAACTGGTTAGTCTTCTCAGGAGTGGACCAATATTTTCCTCACTCCTTTTCCCACAAAAATGCTTAGACTAAGTGGGTCAGAGTGGTAACTCTTGGAGATGTCTCCTATTCTTCAGCACCCTGTGACATAGCTGGTCAAAAAGACTTTATTGACTATTATGTGCCAAGCACTGGAGTTAGCCCTCAACTTCTACTGTAGACCTGTGGGGAAAACATATCCACAGAGGACAAAGGTACTAGGTCTGGAGGTGGGGGGAAGGGGAAAGCTAAATCCACCTTTGGGGTACTTTTTTTCAAAATGTGAAGGGAGCAATAATGATCTGAGCCCCCAGACACTTAACTGAGTGGTCCTTCCTATTCCTGCTCTAAGTCACTAGAAACAAACTGTCCTGTCTGTAAAGTCTAGAGGCCAGTCAGGGAGTGAGAATGGAAGAGAGGATTGCTACCCAGGGAATACAAAGCAAAAGAAATGGGACTTCTCTGTGGAACTGGGAATGAAAAATTCAGAAGGACTGCAGTCTAGTTCCAGTCCTGTCACTAATTCACTATGCATTCTGAAAAAAGTCATTTTTTCTTGCCTGGGGCCATTTTCTCAACTGTAAAACTAGGGGATTGGCCTGGTTAGAAAACAAAAAGTCAGCGACCAATCAACAGATTCTGTTCACAGCCAGATTGTAAAAGACATTTTATTTGACTTTGTTTTCATTTCACTGAATAATGTCTCATAGTCACAGGGAACATGCTGGCAAGCATACTCCCCTGTCAGCAACACTGTGCTTTGGAGAGTATTTACCCCTATGGTTCACCTTAACCTTACCATGAGTCAGTTTTAAATAAAACAATTCCTATTAAAGACCACAAAAAACTTGGTTCAAAAGCTGTCTCTGTAAAATCAGACACTTTGTTGGAAATTTATAAGTATTTTGAATCTGTTCATAAGGAATTATTGACATTTACATGGAACTGTAGGATAACTTGTTCCTGCTTCCAATCTTTTCCGATCAATCAGTCAAAAACAACATTTTCATTGTTTAAAAAAATGAGGTAGAAAAAAAAGAAATATAATAAGTGCCTGTGATTTTACCTGCCTTACCTTTGCATGGAAATTAAATCCCTAAGGTTGCATTACAAAAAATAAAATAAAATAAAATAATGAGGTAGAACTAAATGCCCAGAGAAGTCCCTCCCAGTTCAAATATCATATGGCTTATGTTCTAACATTCTATACCTTAGGGTTCTTTCTACATCTGACCCATGTGATCTGCATTCTTTGTTCTAAGTGCCTTCCTAACTCTGCCATTATTTGTCCTAAGGGCCCTCCTATTTTTGTTGTGGCTTTTTTGGAGGGCAATTGGAGTTAAGTGACTTGCCCAAGGTCACACAGCTAGGTTTTTTTTTTTTTTGTATGTTAAGTATCTGAGGCTGGATTTGAACTCAGGTCTTCCTGTCTCCAGGGGCGGTGCTCTATTCACTGTGCAACCTAGCCACCCTTCTAAGGGCCCTCCTAGCCCTGACATCCCTTGTGCTAAGCTTCTTCCCAGATCTGATAATCTTGTTATCTTAGGTCCCTCCCAGCTCTCACAGCATAATTCTGTGCATCCTTCTCACATTGCAACAGAATCAAATAGTTCTAAGTCTGTGTGAAAAGTAGGAGATCCGAGGGGTCAGGCTATATTTATAAACAAGCTTCTGTTCCCTCAAGATGCCCCATGGTTCCTGGCCACACAGCTGTAAAGAAGAGAAAATGGAGACTCTATCCTGGATCTAGTCTTGGGAACAAGTATACTTGGCTATGATCATCAGAGTTCTAGATCCAGAAAGGATTTTAAAGGGCATCTAGTCCAACTGCCTCATGTTACAGATAAGGAAACTGAGGTCCAGATATATTCTGTATCATTATCTGCCACACACATTGTACCACATTGTAGGCAAAGTCAAAATAAGAAAATTTTGACCTAAGGGTCTACATAAAGTGTTTCTGGGGAGCAGTATTTGATGCATAGAAGGAAAGTGATATCAAATCTTCAGGGTCTGACCAAAGGCACAGTTCAGGAAGTGAGGGCTTAAGAACACCAGTCAACAGGTCAACTGGGTTCCCATGCTCTTTATGGTAGTAAGACCGAAAAGGATCTCAGTACCTTTGACCCAGTATGAGAAATTGAGCTTAGAAATAGAGCCCAGAATAAGAGGTAGAGCAAAAATGATGCAGATTTGCCTTCTCTGGGACCCCCTAAAGCAAAGGAGATTGGCTCTAATCTCTGGATTGCCACCTAGAGGCAGAGAAATGAAAATGACCTCTCAAGTTTCCTTCCTGACCCAGGATCTTATGATTCTTCCTTCTCTGCATCCTATTCAACTCCCCTCAACAGGAACACTTACTAAGCACCCATCCCATGCTAGGTTTTCTCAGAGCGAAAAAGACTAGAGAGAGGAGACTGGTATGTTTGGCATACTTATCTGCAAGGCTCCTGCCTGACATGGTAGGGGATGCCCAGCTGATGGAGTCTTGGAAATGCCCTTCCTTTATCACCGAAAATGGAAACGCTCTGGAAACTGATTCCACAACACTGGTTTATACTGGAGAACACAAAGGCTCTTCTGGTGTCCCACACAGCTCCCTTGTCCTGGAAGTATGTAAGCAGGGTTCAGTGGAGGACATGTAATTCTAGGCATTGCTTTCAGGTGAATCTGGAAGTCATATGTCAAGAGGAGGAACTATGCCCAGGCAGAAATGGCCTGGACTGGACTCCAGGAAGGGGCCAAGAAAGTTCTGTGCTCAATCACATACACTGTGAGGCCTCCAGACCTAGTTAGGAATAATCCCATTGCTTACGTGGTGATTACACTGTCTCCACCCATCCCAACCTCCAACTGATTTCTGACAACAAATTACCTTAGCCTTCCAACTTTCAGTGTATGACCCTGTGACCCTCCCGGCCAACACTTTCCCATGCAGAAAGCATTCTGTAATCTATTGCCATTAGAACCTCACTAACCATTCCACTTGGAGAAATCCTCCCCCTTCAGTCCCAGGTTCCTCCTGCCACGTGATTTTGGGAGCTCTCCAAGACCCACTTAAGCCAGTGGAACAAGTGAAGACTATTACCTTCCAAGGGCTTCCTTCAGTCTCCTGGCCATGGATCTCCTCACCAGCTCCTGGATCTCTGGCCCCATGTGAAAACATCCCCTAGAACTCCACCTCTGATGAACATTGCTGGGGAAAGTCACACCACTGTGATGAAATTACAGCATATTACCTAATCTCTCAGCAAGGCAGCATAGCATAATAATAATGGCAATAAGAGATAAAATGTACTAAACACTTTATAATTATTATTTCAGTTGCTCCTTACAACAACCCTGGGAGGTAGGTGCTGCTATTATCCCCACTTTACAGGTAGGGAAACCGAGGCAAGCGGAGGTGAAGTGACTCGTCAAGGGTCACACAGCTAGTAAGTGTCTGAGGCTGGAGTTGACACGAGGTCTTCTTGACTCCAGGGCTGGCACTCCATCAGCTAGCGGATGAGCTGATGGGAAAGCCAGGAAGGCCGGGTCTACACCCTCCCTCTGACACACGCTGTTTGATCAAATCACTTCACCCCTCGGCACTCTGACTAAATCTCAGGCCCTAATCTTAATGGGTAATAGGAGTTTCCTCGTCTGGGGATCCTCCCACGGGTGGGGAACCTGTGGCCTAAAGGGCCACAATTGGCCTCAAGGCCCCAGATTCCCCACCCCCGCAGGCCTCTACCAATGAATTCCCGAACCCAGTCCCTGTGCCTACCCGATCTAATCTCCAACGCTCCATGGAAATCATTTAGACTGTCCTAACTGAATCTCTATCCCACTTCCCACAGTACCTGTGCCAAGCCTCTGTTCTCCCCTCCAGCCACCTTTACCACTCCTTTCTCCCCATCTCATCAGAAGGCATCAACTCATATTTCACCAAAAAAATGGAGGCTGTCAGATAGGGCATTTCTTCTCTCAAATTAAACATCTCACCCCTATAAGCATCTTTACCCATTATCTATTCACCCCTCTGGATGTCCCCTTAATGCCATCCCAGCCCATCTCCAGGAGATAGACCCTGCTTCACCCTCTAATTTTCAACCTCTCTTAACCTACTGGCTCATCCCCTGTCGCCTATAAACATATTTGGATCAGCCCTAATTCTAAAAAAAATCTTCATTTTGCCATACCATCCTCTCAAGAGATTTCTTCTATCCCTTTCCTCTTTCATTCTCAGGCAAACTCCTAGAAAAAGCTATCCACATGAAATGCCCATATATTTTGACCCAGACATCTCACTATTTTCACATACCCCAAGGAGGCCGATGACAAAAAGAACCCATACGCATCAACAAAACAGTGTTCTTTCTCATGTCAAAGAATTGTAAACAAACTGTAACCATAAAGATCATAGAATATTATTGTACCATAAAAACCAACAGATGAGGAATTATATGAACCAAGGGATGATTTCTATGAACAGACTCATAATGAAGCAAACAGAACCAAGAAAACAAGATACACAACGGTTATCACACTGAGGTATCCAGGAGGCTCAGAGGAGTGAAATGGTGAACCTGGAGTTAGGAAAATCTTATTTCAAGTCAGACACTGAGTCTAGATGTATGACTTTGAAGTCACTTAACTGCTGTTTGCCTCAGTGTCCTCAACCACAAAATGAGAATGGCTAACTTGCTAAGCAGCGACTTCACAGGGCTGTTGTGAGCATCAAATGAGAGATGGGTGCTCTCTGGGTGCTCATCCCAGAACTTGGCACATAGTGGATGCCATATGAACACTCATCCCTTATTCCATATTCCCCCATTTACAATGGGGGAGGGAGATAATGAAACACTACCAAAGAATTCTACTGATCAATTTTTTCCCCAGAAAAAAAACATCTCCCTTCTTTCATTGGAGAAGTTGAGGGGAAGGGGGTCTATGTGTAGGATGCTGGCCATACTGGCAAATGCTTTTACTAAGATTGTTGGTTCTGCTGAGCTATTTGCCTTTTCAATTTCTTTGAAAACTTTGGGACAAAAGAAGGCTCACTGGGTTAGGGAATGCAGAAGGATATCTTTATAGATGAATGGGATACAAAAAAAAAAAAGAAAAGAAAAAACATTGGGGGAAAGAAAGCTGTCTACTCTCATTGCTTCTGCTCAGTTACCACTCAAATCACTGTGGACTGACTTGCAACCTGCCCAACCCAGCCAAGCTGCTCTTTCCACAGTTCCCTATGGCTTTTTTTTTGGTAGGAGGGAAACAAGGCAATTGTAGTTAAATGACTTGCCCAGCGTCATAGAGCTAGTAAGTATACCAATGAATATTTGAACCCAGGTCCTCCTGACTCCAAGGCTATCCCCATCTCCCCCCCACCAACTTCTTAATTGCTGAATACAGTGGCCTTTTCTTTTGCTTCTGAATGTCTAATAGAGTCAACCATCTTTTTACCCTGGGTATCCTTTCCTCCCTGATTCTCCTTAATAATGCTTTCCTGATGCTCAGTATCCTTTGGAATATCATGACCCATTTGCCGCCCCCTATTTGTAGAGGCATTCCAGAGGTCTATCCAGGGCCCTCTACACGTATCTCTATATACTCTTTTTTTCCTGGTGAATTCATCAGCTACCATGTGCTCAAATATCAAATCCATGCAGCTAAGTCTAAAATCTACACATCCAGTTCTCATGCCTGTCTGGAATTCTAGCCCCGCATCCCCAAATCCCTGTGTGGCTATTACGACCAATGTGTATGTAGTGCTCACAATGTTCTAGGTATTATACTAAGCACTTAGCAATTATTACCTGGTGGATCCTTACAAACACCTGGAAGGTAGATGCTATTTAAACTGAGGCAAAGAGACGTTAAGTGACTTGCCCAAGTTCACACAGCTAGTGAGTGTCTGAGGGCAAATATGAACTCGGGTCTTCCTGACTCCAGACCACAGTGCTCTATCCATTGTACCACCTAGCTACCCCTAGCATACACGTATATGTGTGCCTGCTGACTCTCCCAATAGAATGGAGGGTCCTCGAGGACAGGAACTGTTCAGCTTTGTCTTCTCCTCCATGTATCATTTCCTACCAGAGGCCTTTACTGATCCTCCAATGCCCAGTGCCTAGCACCTAGCACATAAAGGTTCTTGTTGATTAATTATTATTAGTTGAAATCTAGACCTGGATGTCTCATAGCCTAAAATCAGACATGTCCAAAAGAGATCTCCAAATCTTTTACTAAAACCCATCATTCTTTCCAATTTCCCTATTTCTTCTGAAGGTCCTACCATCCTTCCACTCAACCAGGTTCACAGCTTCCCAAGTCATCTTCAATGACATATCTGTCTCACCCTTGGGTTTTTATAGATGTTGTCTTCTCAAGAGTTGGGGCCTTCTCTTTCAGATATGACAAATTGTCTACTGCTTTCACTACCAGACAAGAATTCTCACATGTCTTTATTTAGTCAGAACAGCTAAACTGGACTTTATCCCCAAACCCTGTCCTGCTCCAAGTCACTTCCCAGGATTGTGGACGACATGGTGAGCATCCTTAAAGGGTCCACTCTCCCACCTCCTGACATCCCTAAGGTTTCTTAATTCCCATCTTCTTTGTCTCTAATTCTGTAAATATGCCATTTAATTCCCAGACACTGTAGGGATGCAAGAACTGAGTGAAAGCTCCAGCCATAACTGTTCCCAATAAACTCTGAACACTCTGTCTGCTAATCAAAATGTGAACTTTTCTTTTAGTATGAGGTAAATCCCAGGATAGCCTGAAATTAAGTGGGCTGCTGCTACCAAGTCCGGATGTTTCCCACTATGTTTTAGTTACCTTTCATCCACACACTTAGGTCCCACACACATAAGGGGTCCCCTACTGTCTGATAGAATCCTGAGCTTTCTTGCTACAAGGCTCAGTTCAGTGGCCCCTTCCTACACGGGGCCTTTACCGAGCTCCCCTTTATTAGTGCTCTCTGCTTCTTTGTATTACTTTAGAAATACATAATATATGAGATCCCAAGACCCAAGCTGAAGTACCACCTCTTCCATACACCAGCTCTGACTCTGGACAAGTAGCTGAAATTCTGGTAACTTGCTAAGATAGTAACATGAATTCACTGGATGGAAAGAGTTCTTTCCATGGATAAAATCCCACGTCCAAATGTTGGTACTGTTATAAAAAGGATACTTATTTAGCTGTGATTTGGTCTAGAAAGATCCATCCCAGTTCTGACATTCTATGTTCCAAGGCCCCTCTCAGCTGATATTCCTTGTTCTAAGGCCCCTCCTAGCTTTGATATTCTATTATAAAGCCTTTCCCAGATCTGATATTCCCTGTTCTAATACCCCTCCCAGTTCCAACATTTCCTGTTCTAAAGCCCCTCCCAGCTCTGACATTCTAAGTTCTGAGATCCTTCCTAGGTCTGATATTTTGTTGTAAAGCTTTTCCCAGCCCTGACATTCCCTGTTCTAAGGCCCCTCCCAGCTCTGACATTCCCTGATCTAAGGTCCCTCTCAGGTCTGACATTCCCTTTTCTAAGGTCCCAGTATTCTACAGCCCCTCCCAACTCTGACATTCTCAAATTTAAGGAATGTTTCTTGAATTGAATTGAATCCAAGCAAACTGACCATATTTTGAGAGTCATAAAGTCATCTCAAAATATCACCAGTTTCAGAATTGGAAGACATGAATTCTTTCTTTCATTTGGGCAGATCATTTCCTCTCTCAGAGACTTTCTCCCTCTGTTAAATGAGAAGGTTGAATGAGAGGATTGCTTTAATTCGCCTTCCAGCTCTAACACCCAATCATTCTGCTGCATTCAGGGGCAATATGACCAGCCAACAGGGAAACAGCATAATTCTCTAGATCTTTTTCCCAGATACTATGACTGCATAAATGAGTTGATATCTGTAAAGTCCTTTGCCAACTTTAAAGTAATATATAAATTCTAGCTACTGTTATTGTAAATTAAGTTTTTGTTCTTGTTCAGTCATTCTCAATTATGTCTGATTCTTCATGACCCCATTTGAGGTTTTCTTGGAAGAGATACTGCAGGGGTTTGCCATTTCCTTCTCCAGCCCATTTTACAGATGAGGACACTGAAGCAAACAGGGTTAAGTGGCTTGCCCTGGGTCACACATGTAATAAATGTCTAAGTCCAGATTTAAACTCATGAAGATGAGTCTTCCTGATTCCAGGCCTGCTACTCTACCCACTGTACCACCTAGTTGTCCTGTAAATTAAATACAGTGTGTAAGTGATAATTTATTATTGTGTAAATGATAATTAATACATAATTAATAATAATTAAATGCATAGTATAAATAAATACTAATTTATTAAGCACCTACAATGTCCTAGGCCCTGTGCTGGGTGGGTATTGAGAATACAGACAATGCCAAAGCAGTCTCTGTCCTCCAGGCAATTCTGTTCTGTTGGATGGATCAAATGTATGCATGGAAACCTAGATCCAAGGTAATTTGGGGAGGGAAAGATCACTAGCAATTTGGCAGGGCAGTCCAGTGGCAAGAGCACTGAGAAAAGTCCATTGGGAAATTTCCCAGTTGGGAGACTGTTACCAACCTTGGAGACAGCCATTCCTAGTTGAGTGATGTGGGTCAGAAGCCAGAGTTCACAGGAAGCAGGGAGGACATGTAGACAAGAGGTGTACAGGAAGCCTTCTAGGAGTCTGGCCCTAGATGGGAAGAGAGAGAGAGAGAGAGAGAGAAGATGATACCTTGAAGAGACGAGAACATCTAGTGACGATCCAGAGTTGTGGCCATGGCTACAGGCATCAGGGAAAGCACCAGTGAACACGAGAAAAAGGAGCGGGCACGAGTGAGGGGGCAGCTCCCAGGGAGATGGAAAGAAGTGACATCCAGGACAAATAGAAAAGAAATTACTCTCACAATCCTCAGAGAAAGAAGAGGATAATGGGAATCAGGAGAGAAGACAGCTCATGGCTCAGTCTCTATCATCTCAGAAATGGAAGTGAGGTCCTTATGGGAGATAGACTTGACTGGGGAAATTGTGCAGGGAGCCTGTGGAGCTATATGAATTATGCCATTCTAAGTCCCCTCACCCCTCCTCAGCTCTGACATCCCCTGTTCTAAGTACCCTTCCAGCTCTGATATTGAAGGTTCTAAAGTTCTTTCTAGCTCCTGACATTCCGTTTTCCAGATTCCATGTCCCCTTCCTGTTCTAACATTCTATGTGCTAAAGCTCTAGAATTCTATGAATCTATGTTTTCCTAAATATACAGTAAGCTGGTAATAACTGCCCCTTACCTATGGCCTTAGTGGTTTGACTCACATATGGTTTCTGAGCACATAGGGGAAAACAGCATCCAGGATCTATGAGATTTAGGGGGAGCAGGGGGAAAAGTGGATCAGACATTTGGGAACTAAGCTATCTGGGGGCAAACTGCTACTAAGTGTAGAAAAGTGGAGGCAGCAGAAAGAACACTGAGCTCAGTCCCAGAAGTCTTGGGTTCTAGTAGCCTGGGTGAGTACATTCACCACTCCAGTTGGTAAAATGGAGGATATGATACCAGCCGTGGCTCTATCCCAAAGGTGTTATGGGGACCATTCTCTTTTCAGAGAATGGGTGGCAAGGCACTTTGAAAACTAAAACATCCGGGGGAACTGAAGGAGAGCACCAGGGGCTTTTATGATAGAGCAGAAAGATCAGAAATAAATGGGGACCAAAGACTTCAGCTGTCTATAGGACAGTACTGGTCTCTGTCTCTTTCCCTCTCCCTGTTTTACTCTTTCCACTTACCTCCATTATTTTCTCTCCCTTCTCCTCTCTCTCTCTCTCTCTCTCTCTCTCTCTCTCTCTCTCTCTCTCTCTCTCCCTCTCTCTCTCTCTCTCTCTCTCTCTTTCCCTTCCTCCCTCCCTCCCTTCCTCCCTCTGTCTTTGTCTCTGTCTCTCAATTTCTCTCTCCTCCCTCCCTCCTCTTCTCTTCTCTTTCTTTTTAGATGTTTCCTTCTGCCCCCCATTACCTCCTTCCTCTCTTTTTCTCCGATCTACGTCCCTCTGTCTCTTTCTTTTCTCTTTTTATTCCTTTCTTCTTCTCCTCTTCCTCCTCCCCTCTCAGTAACCCTCTGTTACTGCCTCTTCCTCTCCTTTATCTCTCTCTTCCTCTCATATCTCCCTCTGTCATGTCTCTCTGTATCTCTTTGTGTGTGTGTGTGTGTGTGTGTGTGTGTGTGTCTCACTGGCTCTCTGACTCAGTCTCTATCTCTCCATCTCTCTGTCTCCCTCTTTCACTCTGGCTCTGGCTCAGTCTCTCTGTCTGCCTCTGTCTCTGTCTCTGTCTCTGTCTCTGTCTCTCTGTCTCTCTCTCTGTCTCTCTCTCTGTGTCTCTGTCTCTGTCTCTGTCTCTCTGCCTCTCTGTCTCTGTCTTTCTCTTTCTCTCTCTCTCTCTCTCTCTCTCTCTCTCTCTCTCTCTCTCTCTCTCTCTCTCTGGTTCTGTCTCTAACTCAGTCTCTCTGCCTGTCACTGTATCTGTCTTTGTCTCTTCTGT
>CM053594.1:14304830-14322568 GCA_028646575.1 Pseudocheirus occidentalis
GAAGGAAGGAAGGAAGGGAGGGAGGGAGGGAGGAAGGAAGGAAAGGAGGGAGGGAAGGAGAGAAATTAAGAAAATAAAAGAAATGAATTAATGAGCCTTCCATCCAGGAATTCATACAAGTTGTGGATAAAAAATGTTGAATAGAGTCAAGGGCAGATCCTTAGAGCACCTGACTTAAGACCACCCCACATGGAAATTGACATTAAGTCATTAATCACTACTCTTTTAGTAGAGTCATTCAACCATTTATGAATCCACCAAACAACAATAATCCACTCCACACCTTTCCATTTGATCTGTAAGAGTGTAATGGGCGAATATCAAATAGCAAATCAATATCTACCATGTAATGGTATCTATATATAATCATAGAATTTACAGTTGGAAGACGCCATAGAGATCACCTACTCTAAGCTCCTCATTTTACAAATGAGTTACAGCATTTCTCCAGGGAAGCTTACTAGCAAGAAAAATGAAGGACTAGAGATCTCTCTTCAAGTAAGTATGAAGAATAAGGCAAATTTTATAATGACCTGCATAGAGTATGAGGCTTGTGCTTCTGCTAGAGCCAAGTGAGTGCTCTCTGTACTTAAAGTGTAAGAAAGTGGGACTCCAAGAGAAGAAGAAACAGTTCTAATTCTCCATAATAAGAAATAAGAATTAAGAGAGAAATAACATTAAGGAGGGAAGGGGAAGATGTGTCAATGTGGAAATGGAGAAAAAAAATCTGAAGAGGAAAGGGGTGTTCTGACCTGTTTCTGGAGGGGATCCATTAAAGAGAAAGGGAAGGAGTACTGAGCACCTAAACCAAGGAAATCAATATAAGGTTCTTCTTGAAGAGGAGGCAGCTGTATGGACTGAAGAGAAGACACCTGTTTGTTGTCCAAAAGGATAATGACATATATTCAGATGAGTGATCATCCAGTATGTGTCAGAGAAAGATGAAATGAATAGAAGTGTTTGAAGTTTCCCTCCCAAGGGATACTAAGGCAGTAGTGTGTTTCCATAATAACAATAGTAAAGAGGTCTGCTATCTCCATGTTTAAGATGTGACAGAGAAATTCTTGAGACTTGCTAAGCCAAATGGCTACCAGTCAATTCTGGTGATTCAAGTAGGTCCATAAATGGGGGAACCTAGGAAGGATTGTTAAAAATGAAAAAATATTGAGCAACAAATTCTAGGGCATCACCTGAAGACCTTCGTTTGTTTTTTTCTCACAGCAGAGCTAACTAAAGATGAGGGCTTCAGAAAAGAAAGGCATATTTGAGAAGTGAGCATGTGGTTAAGAAAATTGCCTCCCAAAAAAAAGAAAAGAAAAAGAAAAAAATTACATCTGAAATTTAGATTTGAATTTCTGGACCACAGCTTGGATGTGATGTATGATGGCTTCCTGGCCAAGGATGCAGTGTACCTAGCAAAGAATGATAAATATTTACATGAAATCCTACAAATCTAATCAAAAAGACTTTAAACCGAAAAGGAAGAAAGAGGGTAAAATTGCACAAGTGTATTTATCAAACTAAATACCACCACAGAGAGCAGCTACAACGTAGAAGGAAGAATAGCAATGGGTTCCAATAGATCAGTGGCCAAAGGATATGAACGATTTTCAAGAGAACTGTAGACTAGAAGTAATCACATGAAAATATGGTCACTAAAGAGAAAAGCAAAATGAAAGAACTCGGAAATTTCATCTCACTCTATGAAAACTGGCAGACGATAAAAAAAATGAAAGGGTCAGTGGTAGAAGGGCTTCTGAAAGACAGGCAAACCAATGCACGGTTAATGGTACGCTAAGGAGGTCTACATTTTATATATTAATTCATAATTATTAAAGAAAAATCAGTAAATTCCCCATACCCTTTGAACTCTCAATCTCACTCCTAGGCATTTGCCCCAAGAAAGTCAAAGACAGGAACAAAAGTCCAACACATAACAAAGCATTCCCAGCAACCCTGTCTGGTAGCAAAGAACTAGACAAAGTGGTTACCCATCAATAGGGTAACCACTAAAAATGGCGGGTGGATTTAAGAGCATTTTATTATACAGTACAAAATAACAAATGTGGGGAGTTCAGAGAAGCAGAGAAAGATTTGTATGGACTGAAGCAGAATGAAATAAGCTAGAGAATAAGATATACTATGACTATAAAATGCATATGGAATTAACACTAAAATGAAGTACAGTTCTTGAGTAATCAAAAACCCATGAGGAATCCAAAGAACAGACAAAGAAACACATCTCCATCCTTCATGGCACAAAAGTGGGGAAGCTCTAGGACATAATATGGCATACATTGGAAGATACCATCACTGTGACACTCTTGTGCTACATTGATTTTTTGTTACAAGGAAGGGTTCTATACAGAGAGGGGGTCAAAATGACTGGTAGATGAAGACAAAAGTCATTAGGAAAACACTTTTTTAAAACAAGAATAATAATAGAGAAGTCCAGAATGTCATAGGAAGCAAAATTCAAGAAAGAGACTAGCAATAATACTTATTATGTCAGAAATCAATACACAAATGAATAAAATGTGCATTACAAGCAAAGTCAATGAGAAGTCTTAATGAAAGGAGGTAGATATGTACTCAGAGAGACTTGGTGAAAGAAGTTCGTGACTGAATGTGGCTTTGGTAAAATGTACCTATTCAAAAAAACTAAAAGGAGAAGGGAAAACAGCATGTTATATATTTTATAGGAATAAGAATATTTATTATTTTTTTCTCCATACATATTTTATATCTCCATATATCAGTTGGGATATAGGATATTACTCATGTGAAGTAAGCCAAGAACTGGGAGGGGGAAACATGGTAAAGTGTGTTTAGGTAAAGATTGGGAGGAGACAGAAACAGCTGATGTCTCCAGAGTATACTACAAGCCATCTGAACAGCAAGAGTAAACAGAGGAAGACCTCAAGAAAACAGATGATCAACCACCCCAGTGAAGAGTCATGATATAGTTGTGATGCGATGGGACTCAATTAATCTAGCTATTTGCCAGAGTTCAGTCCACCCAAAGCAGACTATCAAAGAATCCCCTAATTTTCCTTAATGCCAATTTAATCCTTGAAAAGGGGTAGAAATCACAGTTTTACAGTTAGAAGAGACCTCAGCAATTATCCAATACATCCCCCATCCCAAAGGGATAACACATGTAACGAATGGTTAGGAATCCACTGCTTCAATAAAGGGGAATTCCCATGGGGTCCCATCATATTTATGGGCTACTTGAGTCATTGCAAAGTGATTAGTTTTGTTTTGTTTTGTTTTGTTTTGTTTTTGATCCTGACATCGAGTCTCTATTTGCTTCTTTGCACTATCTAATCTGGATTGGATTTTCACCACCAAAAAAGGAACTGAAGGCAAATGGAAATCATGGAAATGTCACAAGGAAGTGAATCATCCATCTTAGAAATGAAAGGAAAACCAGGCACGTACCATAGATTTAAGGAAAACTGATTTCACCAAGAAAGGATGGGAAGGACCTCATGGAATAAACAGGCAAAGTTGACTCAAGGGACACGAGATGCTCTCAAGAATGGAGTTCAGATGCCACCAGAAGGACCTCCCATTTGTTTCTTGGCTCCACATTCAGGGTCCTGCTGTCACTTCTCTGGGACCTTCTTCCACCCTCCCACTTTCTCACAAAGGGCTAGACTTTTCTTTTTCCTCGGCATATCCTTGTTCTTCTTTAAGAACTCTAATGGGCTTCTTAAACTCAGGCCTTGTCACTTGCCTCACCTACTTAACACAACACTTAGCACATTTCCATCAGTAAAATGAGTTGGAGAAGGAAATGGCAAACCATTCCAGTATCTTTGCCAAGCAAACCCCAAATGGGGTCACGAGGAGCCACACACAAATGTGCCAGGTTTTGTGCTAAATGCTTTACAAATGTTTCTTATCTGATCCTCACAATAACCACGGGATGTAGGTGTTGTTACCATCACCATTTTATAGTTGAGGAAACTGAGCCGAACAAGGGTTAAGTAACTTGCCCTGGGTCACAGGGCTAGAAAGCATCTAAGGCTGGATTTGAACTCATGTCTTCCTGACTCCAGTCCCAGCACTCTATTCTCTGGGCTAATTATGCAATAGCCATCCCTGAGTACTTCAAAGGTTGTAACATGGAAGACATAATAGACTTATTCTCTTTGCCCCAGGAAAACAGAATGGGGCTCAATAGGTTGATGCTACAGAGAGGCGACATATTTAGGCTTGATGTCAGGAAAAACTTCCTCATTAGAGCTATGAAAAGGTGAGATGGTGGTTTCTTCTTCACCGGAGGTCTCCAGACTGAGAAGTTTTTCTTGTACAATGGGTTAACCAGTTGGCCTCTGAGGTCTTCTCCACCTCTGAGCTTCCAAAGTTCTGAGGAACTGGGACCTAGTTCAGTGACTTGACTAAAGTCATACTGATAGCCAAGCAAATCTGACTCTTCTGATTCTTTTTTTTTTTTAATCTTTCTTTTTTTTCCACTCACTTAATAGTATTTTGGGTTTTTTTTACCCAATATCATGTAAATATAGTTTTCAACATACACTTTTATAAGATTTTGAGTTCCCAATTTTTTCCTCTCTCCCCAAGACAGCAAGCAATCTGACACAGGCTATACATGTACAGTCATATTAGACAGATTTCCACATTTGTTGTGTTGTAAAAGAAGAATCAAAAGAAAAGGAGAAAATCACAAGAAAGAGAGTTTAAAATCTGCATTCAGACTCCATTGTTCTTTTTCTGGATGTGGACAGTGTTTTCCACTACGCGTCTTTTGAAATTATCTTACATCCTTGTATTGCTGAGAAGAGGTAAGCCTATCAAAATTGGTCATTGTGCAATGTTGCTATTACTGTGTGCTGTGTTCTCCTAGTTCTGCTCACTTCCGAGTCTTATAATTCATTAATCAGTGGATTTTCCATTCGACCGTGGTCCCTCCTATGATAAATTATGAATAAAATTGTACCTTACCAACAACATATGTTGCATTGCATTTATTATGAATGCTTCCCTCCAAAGCTACTTATCGAAGGGGGGAAAAAAGCAAGACCCAATTACCTTAATGGACCAATTATCCTCATAGAGAACAGATGAAAAATTGATATGAGAAAAGTAGAATGCCAGTGGAAAGATGGCATTCATCTAATCCATTAGGTTATTAACCCTGCCAACAAAAGATATGAGAGTAGTTTGAGATGACCTTTATTTTTTTTCTACGCAAGAAATAATTGCTTATATTTGTCTAGGATTTTAAGGTTTACAAAGTAATTCATATGCATTGCTATTACTATCATTATAATTATTAAACCCATACTGCCTCCTAGTGATCATCTCCTTCTTTTGTAAGTGTCTACAAACTATTGAATAAACTCATACTTTGCTTATCTGTAGGTTCTGGAATTTTCCTGATCCTCATGTTGTTGAAAATCTGAACAGCATTAGGTTGTCCAAACTTCCCTTCTTCCTTGGAGATGAACCAACTGGAAAATAGAAGATTGGAGAAGATCTCGAAGGCCGCTTCCTTGGAGACAGCATAGTGTGGTATGCAGAGGGTTGGATTTAGAATGACATTGTCTGGGTTCAGGTCTGCAATTTGTTATTCTCTAGTCAAGTCCCTTCATTTCTCTGAGACTTGGTTTCCTCATCTGTAAAATGAGGGGGTTTTACTTCGTGGCTTCTTAGATCCCTTACAACTCACAGACTATTTTACTATGATCCTTCTGGCTCCCAGATTACTAGATTCTGTCATTCCCCTTTCATTTTTGCCAACAATCCTATCCCCTAGCACCCCACCCAGAACCTACATTGAAGTTTTGGAGCTCATAGGAGCTCTAGATACCTTAAGTAACCCAAATACAGAAACTTGACATCCTTAGACAGGAGGCATCCAATGGTGAACTTTGACATTGGAATTGAAAAAACTGGAAAATTCAGGTCTGCTACTCCCCTTTGTGATCCTAGGTAAGTCATTGAACCTCTCTAGGACTCAGTTTCTTCTACTGTAAAATGGGAAGGTTAGTCTTCTTATTGTTCAGCTGTCTTGGTCACGTCAAATTCTTTGTGACCCCATTTGGAACTTTTTTTATTGACTTGTTTATTTACTTTTAGTTTACAAGATTCAGTTCCACAGTTCCTTGAGTTTCAAATTTTCTCCCCTCCATTCCTTTCCCCCTATGGTGGCGTGCAATCAGGTATAGGATCTGCAGATACTTTCACATTGGACATTAGTCTGGTTGTATAGAAGGCTTGTAACCAATGGAGTCAACAGTGGGAAAGAAGAAACAAAACCAAACATGGAAAAGAACGATGGCGTGTACATTGCTTCAGTCTCCACTTAAACTCTGGTCTTTCTACCATTTGGGATTTTCTTGGCAAGTACACTGGAGTGGTTTGCTATTTCCTTCTCCAACTCATTTTACAGATGAAAAAATTGAAACAAACAGGTGACCTGCCCAGGGTCACACAGCTACTAAGTGTCTGAGGCCACATTTGAATTCAGGTCTTCCTGACTCCAGGCCTGACATGCTATCCGCTGGGTCAGCTGCCTCTAAAGGTTTACTGCATCTTAAGCTGACTGTAGGCAAAATCTGAGAGGTTTGTCCTGTGGATGAGGAGGGCATTGTTCCAGCTTCGGGGCATGCGTAATGTGGAGAGACAAGGGTGGGGGAGGGAAGAGGGATGAATTGTATAGTGTGATCAGGTCAGCCAAGAAGGCATCACCCATCCCCAAAAGATGTTGAATGATCTTCAGTTTCCTCATCTGTAAAGGAAATAATAATAATAGTACATGCCTTCCAAGATTGTGGAGCAACTAGGTGGAGCAGTGGATGGAGCACTGGACCTGGAGTCAGGAAGACCCGAGTTCAAATCCGGCCTCAGATACTTACTAGCTATGTGACCCTGGACAAGTCACTTGATGCTGTTTGCCTCAGTTTCCCCATCTGCAAAATGAGCTAGAGAAGGAAGTGGCAAACCAGTCCAGTATCTCTGCCAAGAAAACCCCAAATGGGGTCACAAACAGTCAGACATGATTGAAAAAAACTGAAAAATCATCAAAGGCTGTTGCAAGGATCTCTTACGTAACTGTTGAGTGCTTAACACAGTGCCTGGCTTGTAGTAAGCACTATGTAAATGTTAAATATTACTATTGTCATTTAATTGAATGCAATTACTTCATACTTAATTACTCTATACTGGGTTTTAGATGTCATTAGTACAAAATACGAAAAGTGAATGATTTTCTATGGAAAATAGAAATGCATTCAACCGAATTCATGCCATCTGACTGGTAACAGTTTGTTCATGTTTTAAATACATATTATTGTGCTTCCAAAATCTCTTATATTGGGAAATTGGGAAACCTTTGCGTCAGCAATGCTGGAAGAATAGAAATTTCTCTTTCAATCTAGATGTTGTTAGATTACAAACTGAGTTGCTAAAAAACGTGATCAGAATGTTTCCAAACATAAATATTTAATTGGGCATATTTTGTTTTTAAATGGTTAATAACTTGCTGTTTGGGGAGGGGACAAGTAACAAAATCATAATGACCTGTGGGTTCCTTGGTGCTTTCTGCTTGGGCTGGGTCATAAGACCTTATCAGCCCTGCTGACCATGTGTTAGAGCTAGGACCACTCCCAGAGTGGGGAAACATACTTGGTTCTTTTATAGTAATGAGAGAACTTTATCTGATTGACCATGTGGTTAGCACTTATAAAAATTATTAAATCATATATCATATAAAAGAGACAGCAAAGCGATCAAATGGATAGAGTGCCAGACCTGGAGTCAGGAAGACTCATTTTGCTGAGATCAAATCCAGCCTCAGACACTTATTAGCTGTGTGACCCTGGGCAGGTCACTTCATCCTGTTTGCCTCAGTTTCCTCATCTGTAAAATGAGCTAGAGAAGCAAATGGCAAACCCCTCCGGTATCGGCCATGAAGAGTCAGATATTACTGGAAATGATTGAACATGTTACACAAAGTTACATTTTTTAATCAACTTAGCAACAACAGACTTTAGATTTCAAAGATTTCGTTTTGCCTTATAGGTTAATAGGTAATATCTGTTGGTCTGGAGATTTACAGCAGTCAGCATTTTTCTGGGGTTTTAAGTCAATTATCAGGCATTCACTGTATGTATTCAGAATGAGATTATTCTTAATTCATATGTGAAAGACAAACGAAATGTCCTCATGGCTGCACATTGTTAACTGGCATTACAATAATATCCTAGCCCTAAACTGTGATTTGTGAAATTTTGCTATGTGAGGGAAAATCTCCTGGGATTATAATTTGTTATTATTCTGAGTTTGATTTCAGGCGTGATTATCTGAAGTGTTATTAACCCAATCCACCATTCAAGGAAAATGCCTTGTGTTGCAATCTGTGAACATCTGTCCCTGGAGAAAGTTGAGGGGTGGACCTTGGTATGGGCAAAGATAAGAGCCTCTTGACTCAGCTGGCCATAATACCCTGTGAATAAATGTAGAATTTTGTAACATAATTGGTTATTAAATATAACTCAAGCTCAGGAATCAAACAAGGTTAAGAGAGTTTTAGGAGAAATTGCTGCATGGGCCAGGAGGTTGACTGGGATGATTTCTGAGACTCATTTCGGGTCTGAGGATCTTTATTTCTTAAGCCAGAGGTGAGGAATCTGTTGCCTAGGGTCCACACATGGCCTTCTAGATCCTCAAGTTCGGCCCTTTGAACAAATCCAAACTTCACAGGACAAATCCCATCCAAGTGCTGAACCAAGAGGATGTGCAAAGTTGGCTGCTTTGGCCCATGTTGTTGACTGAAGATGGGCCCATTTACAGAGAAGCGGGCACACTCCCTGGCAGCTGCAGCTAAGCATGCAAATTCCCTGCCTCAAGCCTTGTGGAAAGTTTCAGTCTTAGTCATTAAAACAACCACACACCATGCCCCCAGCCCTTGAAAGAGCCTCAGGCAAATGTTTATCTGTGTTGGTTTAAGGTAGAGGCAGGTGGGAGAGGAAGGGTGTGGACACCCCACATGGTGTTTACAGTGTCAGCCTTGTCCACACCTAGCAGGCCCCCAACTCTGCCACTGATTAGACTTCATTTCATTCTTCTGTCTATATACTATTAATATATCCTTGAGCAGAACAGAAGGGTGTAAGGTGTAAATGTTTTTGTATATTGTGAATCTATGCAGTGGAGGTCTATAGGAAGAAGCTATACCCTGTGACAACTTATTCAGGCTTTCCTTTGGTTAGGACCCTGGAATGGGTTAAAGCCTTTCCCTTTTGAATGTCCCCAAATGCCAGCCCATGGAAGACTTTCTCTGTCAGTCAATCAATCAACAAGCATTCATTAAATGCCTACTATGTGCCAGATGCTTCTTAGTCCAAGAGACACAAAAAGGATACAAAGGCTGCCTTCAGGGAGCTTACATTCTAATGGGGAAGACATATAAGTAACTAGATACATCCAAGATATACACAGAATAAATTGACAGTGACCTGAGATAGGAAGGCACTGTTGTTTGTTGTCCATTCTTTGTTTTCACAGAGGACCAGAGATGTCTCATCTTGCTCATGAATTGATTTAAGTGAGGCGACTTTGAACAAAGTCACCAGCCTCACTGTCTCTTCCAAAGTCACTGGCAGGACAACAATCAGTATGACCAGGGATGGCCCAGAATGCTGAGATGACCTTGCCTTCTTTGACGTCCAACCAAACTCTAATCACTCCAGAGCTCCTGCTTCAGCTTCTTTCATGGCCTTTGGAATAAATTGTTCTCATCCACCCATTCCACAATGGAAAGTCTTTACATGCTTGGGATAGACACCCTCTAACTCATCCACGGATTTGAGACCTATCAATTACTCTCAATTTGGCTTACCTCATCTGCCCAGATGGTTTTACTGAGGTGTGGCCACTGCCCACACTCCAGCTTCTTGGAGCCCCAGGTGAGACATGGGTGGCAGGTGGGCACCAAAGGTTGGGTGAGCAGCCCTGAGAAGGGCTTGGCAGTCCTCACACCAGAGGTGTTTGCCCTCCTTGAACACCCCAAGGAAGGCTGAAGGCACCAGAAAAGGACTTCTTCAGAAAGAATCTCTGGGGTAACCATGCCCTGGCTCAGCAAATGCAATGAACAGGGCGTAGCATCCCAAGGACACGAATGCTAAATCTGTGCTTGGTGATGGCCTCAGCTCCATAGCCCCAACATACAGAATAGAAAGAAATCTCGTTAGAATAATAATGATGACAATAATAATACTACAAAATGTCAGATTGGTGACCCCATTGAAAAAGAGGAGAGAATAATCTAATGATAATATGGGAAATTAAAATTATAAGAGAGGATAATGATAAGAGTTCTCTCCCCACAAATTATAGCCCAGATGTGGGGTTGAAGAAAGATTCTCAAAGGTAAAGCCAGGAGATCACAAGCCCTGATAGGTCCTATCAAGCTGGAATGACTCTCAAGAAGCAGCACAGATGAAGGGACAGAACACTGGATTTGGGAGTCAGAGGACATGGGTTCGAATCCTCACCTCTGTCATTTGCTGACTGTGTGACTTTGGGCAAGTCACTTGGCTTCTTAGAATTCAGTGTACTTGTTTATAAAATGATGGGGATAGCCTAGATGGCATCAGGGTCCATTCCAACTCTAAATCTATGATCATTATGTGATCAATGACAGGCTATGTCTGTCATCTGAGGACCAGCCTAGTTAAGGCTGACCAACTCAATTCTTCAAGCATCGATGAAGCACCTGCTACGTGCTAGGAACTGAGGAACAAAGACAAGAACCTGAGGTTGCCCTCAGTGAGCTTATATTCTTTGGAGGAGAAGGGTACAACATAGATGCAAGTAAGTAAATACAATATACTTCTAAAGTAACCTCAAAAGGGAGAAAGTGCTAACAGAGTCAAGGAGTCTGGAAAGGTCTCAGGTGGGTTGTGACACCAGAGTTGAACTTTAAGGGAATCTGGGAATTCTACTAGGTAGAGGTGATGAAGAAGTACGTACCATACATGAAGGAGAACATATGCAAAGGCACAGAGGTGGGACAATACATCACACAGGGAACAGATACCTAAGTAGGCCAGCTTCACTGGAAGAGAGAATGAAACAAAGCAAAGGCAGATGGGAGTCAAATTGGGGCGGATTTTAAATGGTGGGGTGAGGATTTTGTATTTCTTCCTCAGAAAAAATCATGAAAGAATTTTGAGTACAGGGTTGACAACTATTTCTGGTAGCAGGTGTTTTTTTTATTTTGTTTTGTTCCAGGAGTTTCTGAAAACATTTTCCTAAGGTTTGAAGGGACGGTGATTATCTTTAGTGGAGAAGGCTACCACAGTGAGCAAATTATGAATCCCTTAAGAATCAAATAACAACTAATTGTAAGACGTTGTATGGCTTAGGGGAGAGAGAGCTAAACTTGGAGTCAGGACAAGTCTGGGTTCAAATCTCACGTCTGACACTTGCTTAATTGTGTGACCATGGGCAAAGCAATTCTGTCTCCAAGACTCAATTTCCTCATCTCTTATTTTTTTAAAAACACTTAATAATAGCACTAAAGAGCTGAATTTGGAGTCAGAAAGACCTGAGATTGAATCCCGCCTCTGACACTTACTGGTTGTGTTACCCTGGTCCAGTCACATAACCCCTCTTAGCTTCAGTTTTCTCACTGTAAAATTAGTGCAATAACAACACTTACCTCACAGGGTGTTTATGAAGCTCAGATGAGTGACTACATGTAAAAAAGGCTTTGCTAACCTTAAAATGCTATTTAAATACTAGCTATTATTAGCTTTTCAATAATGAAGCAATCAGCATTCAATATTTAACTGTTTAATTATTAAACATTAATGAAATGTTTATGAATTCTTGCTGTTTGTCCTTCATTGTCCAGCCATGGTGTGCATGTGAATCAGATTTAAGTGAGGCAGGACTATGCAAAGTCATCATCTCCCTTTCTCCTCTCCAACCATCTGGGTCCAGCGACCAGATACAGACCAGGATGACTGGAGATGGCCCCTTGTTTAGTTATTAGTTAAATGTTGATAATAAGTGCTTTGTTGACTTTTCAGTTTTCTGTAACCCACTGGAGCTATGATAGTGTTGAGGAAGGTTGATAGAAAAGGACAAAGGCCAGTCTAACCCATACCATTGAGTTGTTCCTTCCCAATCATTATGGAACAGCACAGCTTCTTCCCCAGAACGCTCTGAAATCATGGCTCCTCACTGCATTGGCCCAGAGAAGGGCGACCACTTGTTCCAAGGCAACCAGCAAATCCGAGGCTGGTCCTTGGGGTTTCTGGGTCCCTGCACATTGCGCTGAGCTACGTCCTTCACTTCAACTAACCCCTGTGGGCAGAGGACGACAGGCACTAGTTGGCGGCCTGGCCTCCCCATCCACCACAGGGGCTGGTACAGGGAGGCCTGAGCGGCAGCCACATCCACATCCGCATCCATATCTGCATCCTTATCTGCATCCACCACCGCGATGTCATCACAATCGCATGGAACATCCTTTGCTCTAAACAAGACGCTGTGCATTAAACACTGGCTGGTAACAGCTCTCCTGGGCCTCATTACCAGCCTGCCTCCACTGCCTGCCTAACAATTGTTGTCTCCAATGGCCCCCGAAGGTAAATGCCTGATGTATCAGCAAATCTGCAGCCTGGCAGCCCGGCAGCCCCAGCTCCAAACACCGCAAAGGCTGCATCGGACTGCCCTCCCCACTCCCAAACCTGGCTCACGCTGTCCCTTCAGGCTGGGATAATGCACTGGAGGTTACCTTGAATGATCAAAGAATGTCAAAGCTAGAAGGAACCTCAGAACAGGGGAAGGGACCTTGGAAAGTACAGAAAACTTCAGAACTGGGAAAGATCTTAGAGCATGGAAGGTCAGAACTAGGAAGGCCCCTAGAACACAGACCATCAGAGTTAGAAGGGAATTTGTTGTTACTGTTAGGCATGGGGGGGGGGGGCATTTCTTCTTTGTGGGGAGTTTCTCTATTAAGTTGTTATTTGGTTGGTTTTCAGTCCTCCAGGCCCCATTTGAGGTTTTTTTGGCAGAGATACAGGAGTGGTTTGCCAGTTTCTTCTCAAGCTCATTTTACATATGGGGAAACTGAGGCCAACAGGGTTAAGTGACTTGCCCAAGGTCACACAGCTAATAAAGGATAGATTTGAAATCAAGTCTTCCAGACTCTAGGACAGGTGCTCTACCCACTGCGCCACCTAGCTGCCCTCTCTCTAGGAATGCAATTCAGCAATTTACAATCTTAATCTCAAAGCCTCCCCCAAGTCTTTCTTCTTCCTCCATTCTCCATTACTGTTAGAGGCACCACCATCTGCCCAGTCACCAGGTTCCTAACCTCGTGCCACCCTACACTCCTCACTAACTCTCATCCCATCGTCTCCAAGCAGTAGCCAAGGCACTGGGGAACAGAAAGACACAAGCGGCCTCTGTCCTGACAAAATTCACCATCCAGAGGGAATATACAAATGACACGTACAAACAGAGAGTACACGGGGCATCCTGGGGGCAATCTCAGAGGGAGGGCACTAGTGATAAGGGGGATTTTAGCTGAGTCAGCTGATCAGTCCACTCAGCCAACCCGCATTTGTGCTAAGCATGAACAGACCTTGGCAACTGCTTGGATGTGAGCTCATCTAGTTTGGCCTCCTTACTTCCCAGATGAGGAAACTGAGGCTCAAGGGTATTTACTGTGTAAGGTCCATGAAAATGTGATTCATTCTCCTCCCTCAAGCCCCATCAGCTACCCTGCACCCATTCAGAGAACAAAGGTAAAAAGGCTTCCTCTCTCCACTCCACACCCTCTCCAACTCCGAGCTGCTCCCCCACCTCACTACCAGCTCTGCAGGGAGCCTGACCACAGAGACAACCTCCAGGAAATAGCAAAAACCAAGACTCAGGCATCCTTCCGGCTTTGTGAACATGGAGGGGGGGGGGGCGGGGAGAGGGGACATAAGGATGAGGCAATGGGGAGATGATTTTAGAACCAAGAAATGTCAGAGCTGAGAAGGATCTTAGAACAGGGGATGTCAGAGCTGGGAGGGTCCACAGAACACGAGATGTCAGGGCTGGGAGTGGCTTCAGAACAGGGAATATCAGAGTTGGGAAGGGCCACACAACAGGGAATGCCAGAGCTGGGAGAGGCCTTAGAAGAGGGGATGCCAGAGCTGGGAGAGGCCTTAGAACAGGGAATATCAGAGATGGAAGGGGCCCTAGAAGAGGGAACGTCAGAGCAGGGAGGGGCCACAGAACCTGAATTGTCAGAGCTGAGAGGGCTTAGAACACAAAATGTTAGATTTAGATGGGGCTTTAGGCTCATGCCTCATAGAATATAGGGGATATTAAAACCAGAAGAAGCCTTAGGATAATTATCTGAGCTAAAAGGAAATTTAAGGGAATCTAGCCCTGGGGTTCATAATTTTTAAAAATATTTTCATAGCTGTATTTCAATATGATGGGTTTCTTTTGCAAAATTCTGTATCTTATTTAATGTATTTTATCCTGGGAAGGGGTCCACAGACTATACCAGACTACCTCACCACACACCAAAAAAGGTTTAAAACCCTTGCTCCAAACCAACATCCCCATTTTAAAGATGAGGAGCCTGAGACCCATCAAGGAGAAGGGATCTGGCCAGGGTCACACAGTGACTACATGTTTAACCCAGGTGTCCATCTCCCAGTTGGATGATTCTTTCCTCTAAACTACCCAGGCATTTCCAGATTAATCAATGTAGGTTTCCAGAACAGCTCAGGAATGTCACTCCTAAGCTGATCACATCTCACCAGTGAAGAAAGGACTAGATTATTTTATTTCCTCAGAGCTACAGTGGCTTTGAGATCCTGGGGGCCTCATCTGCTCTGGACTGACCTCCTTACTCAACAGATAAAGGCCTGACTGTGGAGCAGAGTCTTGTGGAAGGCATACGCGTGTGTCCCTTAACCTCTCTGGGACTCTGTTTCCCAATATCCTCAGACCTGGCAGGGGCTCAACTGTCACATGAATTCCAACTCTAACATCTTTGAAAATAGTCATCTACTCTCTCCTTGAATACCTCCAGAGCCAGGGGACTTACTATCTCCCAAGACAGCTCATCATCAGGAAGTTCTTAGGATTTTCGATAGGGGAGGACCTCAGAGGTCATCTAGGTCAGCCCCTTCATTTGTCAGATGAGGTTTGGGGATATTTATCCAGCTGGCGAATGAGGAGAAGCCAGATGACTCTGAGGTTCCTTTCACCTCTAGCTCTGTGAGCCAAGGGCAGGGCCGTGCTGGTAAATGCTTTTACAAACAGCTCTCCCGGGAATGGACTCCCACACACTTTTCAGCTCACCCTCTAGGGTCAATATTTTCTCCTCGGCTTTCTTGAGTCTCTGCAATTAAGAAAGTAATAAATCGGACCCTGATTTATAGCATTTGCCTGTTTCTGAGAGTTTGAAGGATCAGTTTGCTATGCACTGACTCCAACCTGCCCCTGGCCTCGGATCTCATTGACCTCCCTGGGACTCAGTTTCCTCATCTGTAAATTGAGGGGGTTGGACCAGACGGCCCTCGACTTCTCTGAGTCTGCAATCCTATAAGACCAAAAAAGTGCTAATGATCGAAATGTGCTTTTTAGTATTTACATCAAGAAATCACAGATAACGTCACTAGATGGAGATTGCGGCATCTAATTGTACAGCTAGCTGCTTAATATACCCTTTCACCCGGGCCTCAGTTTTACCATTCATAAAATGGGGATAAGAACCCCCATTCTGCTTAAGGCTGATATTGTTCTGACCATAAAATTAGAAAAGGGGGGGTGAAAGCCCCTTTTAAAGGCTAAGGCATCGATAGGCCCTGACCCTCACCCTTTGCAGTTGCTGATGGGCAAGAGTCAGGCCTTCCCACAACCACTGGCTTACCTGCAGGGACACAAGAAGGTGAACAGAGCTGAAGGCAGGGCTCTCCTGGAGAGGCCAGAGGCAGCTGGCTCTGGGGTCTGGGCAGCTGTCACCCCCATTCACTGGGAGACTGTGTCCTGTGGCCCAAGCTCCTGGATGGAGAGCAGCCAAGGAAGAATCCTGGCTCCCAGAGGATTCCAAACTCCCCCCACCCGAGCATGGGTTTGGCTTGACTGCATTGCCTCGGAGGAAGCCTGGCAAATGTTTATGCTGTTCATTAATAAGAAATGGCCTGGCTCTGCAGAGTCACTGCAGTAGGAGACAGCATCAGGGAGAGGAGGAAGAGGAGGAGGATAAGAAAAAGGAGAAGGAGGAAGAGGAAGAGGTTCAGGTCCATTCCTGCCACTACCTGTCCTCCTCCTCCCTGAACCATCCCCAAGCCAAAGACAAGGAGAGGTCCATCATCCCCATCCCACTCCCATTTTGTTGTTGTTCCATCATTTCAGTCGTGTCTAGCTCTCCAGGACCCCATTTGGGATGGTCATGACAGAGACACTGGAGTGGTTGGCCCTTTCCTTCTAAAGTTCATTTTACAGATGGGGAAACTGAGGCAGACGGGGTGAAATTACTTACCCAGTGTCCAAGGCCTGATCTGAACTCAGGAAGATGTGCCCTGATTCCTGGCCCAGCGCTCAAACCACTAGCTGTTCTTATCCCCCACCCTCCCCTCAATAACCAAGTCTTACCCAAGCGAAATATCTCTAGTTACTTCAAGCAATCGTCATCCAATATGAGTTAGAGTCCTCTCACCAGAAGTGACATGAGAGTTAAAATCCTGGCTTTGTCCTTTACTTGCTGTATAACCTTGGGAGAGGTCCTTCGTGGCTTCATGCCTCAGTTTCCTCCTCTGTAAAATGGCAGGTGTCCTCTGAGTTCCCCTCCAAGATTAAATCTATAGACCTCAAGTCCCTTAGCATCCTGAGCCCTTGGTTTAATCTGTAAAATCAGGAGGTTGCCCTAGAGGCCCCTGAGCTCCTTTGGAGCAAGGATTCTTTGATCCCACATAACAGAAGGAGCACAAGCTCTGAATCTGGAAATTCTAAGTTCAAATCCTGCTGCCTTGTGGATTTGGGAAAGTAGATTCTTCTCTCTGGATTCCTTCCATTTCTGGTGGAAAGTACCTTGACTCCGAAGTCAGAGGCTCTGAGCTTCAATCCTAACTCGGGCACTCCCTGAGTGACCCTGGACAAATCACTTCTCTTCTCTGGGATCCCAGCTTCCCCAGCTGTAAAATGAGAGGGTTGGACGACCCGGTCTCTAAGGTGTCTTCCAGCTCTAAACTGAGATAAAGAGAATGGGCCAGATTTAAGCCCTCTTCTCGTCGAGTTCAGATGGAGCTAGAAGGCGAACAATGCCCCCAGAATTTTCAGCACCCGATTCTCTTACCATAATTAGACATTTTCCCAGGGAATCTGAAAAACTTAAGGACATCTGTTCTCTTTGTGGCTAGAAGGGTACCAAAATGGGTCAAGCTGCCCCCCTCCATTCTTCTGCCCCATGGCCCAACCACAGAGACAAATTAAGACAGAGGAGCAGCCTGGGTTGTATTCTGGCCTTTCCATTCATTTACTGGGTGACCTTAAACAAGTAACTTCCAGAGATGTAACTAAGGTGGGATGAAGGGGTTTTGCCCTTGGGTCCTATATTTAGAGACTAAACAATATGGTATGCTGGGATGAACTTTTACGCTGCCCTAGCCTCTTGTACCCTCTTCCTTTCCTGCAGCAGGTTCCACAACAATGATTTCACACCAATGTCTCTCTCTCTCTCC
>CM053594.1:14323068-14348392 GCA_028646575.1 Pseudocheirus occidentalis
CTCTTTCTCTCTCTCTCTCTCTCTCTTCACCACCGGTAATTCTAAGTCACTCCCACCCCAGTTCAACTGCAACTGAAAGTACCCTTTGTGATGTTTAGTCAGGTGCAAAAAATTCAGTTCTGGACACTTTCTCTCTCTGACATTCAGTTTCCCCTGAAGCATAAGGGTATTATTGAGCAAGATGTAAGGATGGGCTAGAATCAACTCCTATAGGCTGGAGACAGCCAATTGGTAAAATTTCAGTGTGAACATTTACACCTCAGAATTCAGCAAACCTTACAAGTCAGGGCTTAGTTTATCATTTTGTTGATTATCCAGACTTAAGAAAGTGATAGAGAAAATGTTAATAATAAGGACTATACTTAAAAGTGTGTCCCTGAGATTTGCTTCCTCAGTAAGCTAGTTATTAAACATTCACCTTGACTAGGTGGTCTTTGGGATACAGCTAAGTCACCTCCACTCATCTCCAACACCAGCAATAGCAAGAGAAATAAGGTCCCTGCTGTAACAGCAAGCCCCCCAGCATACCCAGGCTGACTGCTAGCACAGGTTCTTCAATCTATTTTTTTAAAGGAGAGCAATTCAAAAAAGTAACAATCTTACTTTAATCAAACATATACTTCATTCACTTAGTTCAGGGAGAAAAGTCAGCACCCTGAACTTCAGAAAATATCAACAGAAATTGCAAGTAGATAAAAACTACAGAGAAAATAGCATGATTCAACAGACCAACAGACAGGGCTTCTAGCTGTCTAGCCATTACATACATACAGTATTAGTTACCAGAGAGAGAAGTACTAATATCTGGGCTTTCAAAGCCGGGGTGCGGGGGGGGGGCAGTAGTTGTCAAAGGTTACCCAGAGTCTCAACTGACCAAATGACACAACTCCTCCCATAAGTGAACTCCAAAGCAAAACCTCATCTCAGAGGTATATATAGCCTTCCCCAGGGTCAGAGAACATCCCAACCTTCACTGCCTAATTACAAAGTAACAAAAGGTGTGCCTGCCTGAAAAACAAGCCTCCCCTAACCAAGTTTCTCTTGCTGTGCTCCAAGTGAGGCCCATTAAGGGGCAGGGAAGATTTTCAGATTTCTATACCATTACACCTGCCTTCAAATGGTTTGGGTTTTTTTTCCCAATTATATGTAAAGACAATTTTAACTTTTTTTTTTAATATTTTGAGTTCCAAATTTTCTCCCTCACTCCCTCCTCTCTCCCCTCCATGAGATACTAAGAAATTTAATAAAGGTTCTACACATGAAACCATGCAAAATATATTTCCATATTAGTCATGTGAAAGTAAACAGACAAAAAAATCCGAAAAAAAATAAAATAAAAGAATTGTCTTCTTTGATCTGCATTCAGATTCCATCCATTATTTTTTTTTATCATACATCCTTTAGAATTGTCTTGGATCATTGTATTGCTGAAAATAGCTACTTCATTCCTTGTTGATCATAGTACAATGTTGCTGTTACTGTATACGATATTTTCTTGATTCTGCTCACTTAACTTTTCATCAGTTCATATAAGTCTTCCCAGGTTTTCCTGAAATCTGCCTGCTCATCATTTCTCATAGCAGCACAGTATTCCACCACAATCATATGCCACAACTTGTTCAGGCATTCCCCAATTGATAAGCAGTCTTTCAATTGCCAATTCTTTGCTACCAGAGTTGCTATGAATACTTTTTGTATAAATAGGTCTTTTCCTCTTTTTAAAAAATCTCTTTCCTCCAAGTGATCTGTAACCTAGAGGGGAAAATGAGAACAACTCCCAATCCTAGAGCATTTTAAGGTTTCCAAAGCACTTTCCTCATAGCATGCTGATAGGTTAGACAACGAAAAGTTGATTACCTCCATTTCACAGAAAAACAAAATCCAATGAGGGAAAATGATCCCAGGTGATACAATCAGGTAGTATCAGAACTGGGAAGAATAGGATGAGATCCAGACCTGTGATGGACCTTGGAGATTATCTGCAACAGGCCAACTTTCAAGTTCAAGGCTTTGTTCTGCCTTTCTATGTGATCACATCATGACCTTTCTGGGCCTCAATCTCTTCATTGATAAAAAGGAAACACTAACAGCAAATGATCCAGGATTCAAACCTTGGACCTTTGATTCCCAATCCAATTATTTGTCTTTCAACTACTCTGTGTTATTTCTTCTGGATCCAGGAATAGTGGGGGGCTCAATGATGCCATACTGACTCATCATAAGATAGTCACACAGGAAAAAGATAATGTATCTTACAGGTAAGACAGACATTGAAACGTGATCAGAGTCCAGTGAATATTAGAGAAAGTCGGGGTATACGACTTCAGAAGGAGGAGTTGAAATTTTTTTCTTAAAAGCTAACATTTTGAGCAAGACGGTTTTAGAAAAAACCTGGGAAGTCTTATATGAACTAAGACAGAGTGAAGTGAGCAGAATCAGGGGAATGTTATACATAGTAACAAGAATATTGTAACAATGATCATCTGTGAAAGTGTGAGCCACTAGAATGAATACAATGATTCAGGACAATTCTGAAGTCACATGATGAAAATGCAATCGACCTCCAGAGAAAGAACTGATGGAATCTGAGACAGATTGAAACAGATTTTTTTTCACTTATTTTATTTTTTTTTGTTTTTTGTGTGTTTTCTTTTGCAACATGGCTAACATGAAAATATGTTTTGAATAACTTCGCATTCCACAATTTAATCCATATCATATTGCTCGTCCTCTCAAGGAATGAGCAGTGAGCAGGAGGGAAGGAGAGAATTGGGAATTCGAAATCTTAAAAAACTGAATGTTAAAAAAAAATTTCATATCATTGGGAAATATTTAATGAAATAAGTAAAAATATACATTGAAAAAGCTGACATTTCTATGATGGCAAGACTGTCAGTCAATAAACATTTATTAAGAGTCTACCATGTATCAGGCCCTGTGCTAAATATGACAAATACCCCCCAAAAAAGGGGACGAAAGATGGTCTCTACCCTAAAGTAGCATATAATCTAATTAGCAATTAATTAATAATTAGATTAATGTAAATTAATTAATTTATACACAATACATAATATTAATGAATAATTATGTTAATATAAATTAAATTAAAAGGAATAAAATGGGTCAAACTTCAGACAAATATGTATAAATGACTTCATTATTGTTATTACTATAGCTAACATTTATGTAGCATTTATTATGAGCCAGGCACTGTGTTAAGCACTTCATAATTACTCCCTCATTTTATTCTTCCAACAACCCTGCAAGGTAGGGTCTGCTATTATCTATTTTACAGATAAGGAAACTGACACAAATGGCGGATTTCTAATGACTTGCCTGGGGCTGTAGAGCTCAGAAGTGTCTGAGGCCTTATTTGAACTCAGTTTTTCCTGACTCCCGGCCCAGTATTCTGCCCACTGCAACACCTACCTGCTCTGCCTATACAACATAAATCAAAAATATCAAGAGAGGGAAGGCACCAGAACTAAGAGGGGTTAGGAAAGGTTTCCTGTAAAGATCGAGATTTTAGTTGGGACTTAAAAGTAAATTAGAGAGCCCGGTGTATGGAAATGAGGAGGAAGAGCATTCAAGGAATGGGGAGCAGTCAGGGGAAGTGCTCAACACGCCTAGATTCAGAGATCACAGAATTTAAAAACTAGGAGCAACCCCCAAGTTTGTTTACCTTCTAGTCATTGTTCTGTCATTTTCAGTCGTGTCAGACTCTAGGAGACCCCATTTGGGGTTGTCTTGGCAGAGATACTGGAGTGGTTTGGCATTTCTTTCTCCAGCTCATCTTCCAGTAAAGGTGTAAAGGGGAAGAAATAAATCTGTTAACTAAAGGGGGACAACTAGGTGGCACACAGATGGAGCTCCAAGTCTGGAGTCAGCAAGACTTGAATTCAAATCCGGCCTCAAGCACCTACTAGCTGTGTGTTCCTGGACAAGTCACTTAACTCTATTTGCTTCAGTTTCTTCATGGCCATCTTTCCCAAACTTTCTCCTCTGCCCACAAAGGCTCCAGTTTTCCCAGAGGAAGATAGATAGTCATTTCTTACCACTAGGTGTCAGGACTGGGCTAGTCACCAAAGAGACCCCTTTTCCTTAGGAGCAGGCTCATAGAGTATAAAATGTCAGAGCTAAAGGGAACCTCAGAACACAGAATTTAGAACTCAGGGATAGAAAGAACTCACTACATAAAACCTGGAATATCAAGACTGGGAAGGACCTGAGAACATAAAATGCCAGCACTGGAAAGCAACATAGAACTCAGAACATCAGCACTAGAAGGAACCTTAGAACACAGAATATCAGATAGGGGATGAAGCTTAGAACATAGAATGCCGGAGTTGTGGGAACCTTAGAATCATAGAATATTAAAAAGGAATAAAACCTTAGAATCAGAGTCTCCCACCACCAAATCAATGAGTAGTGAGAGGTGCTTTGTAATTTGATTGGATAGATAGACATCTAAAGTCAATAGAGATAGACAGAGAGACAGAGAGACAGACAGACAGATAGATAGATAGATAGATAGATAGATAGATAGATAGATAGATAGATAGATAGATAGACAGATAGATAGATGGATAGATAGATGGATGGATGGATGGATAGATACAAACAGACGGATAGAGAGATAGGAAAATGGATAGATAGAAAGTTATAGACAAACATAAATACAAATGTGTATATATATATATAATATATATAGTCTCTCTACACACACAATACACATACATATACAGTATTACAACCTTCAATAGTTTAAAAATATACTGACTTTTAGAATAGCATATATATGCATGTGTATAAGCTATATGTATGCATATATCTATATATACACATATATGCACATATGCGTGTGTTGGGTATATATACACATACATATACATACATGTGTGTATATGTGTACACACTTCTGGGACACTGGGCTCCCACTTTCTCCCCAGTAGGCTGGACATTTGATACCAGGAGCCGTTGCAAGGTATATTAGTACAGTGTTAGATTTGAAGTTAAAAAAACTTGAGTTCAAATTCTGGCTAAGATACTTACTAGCTACGTGCCCCTGTACAAAGTCATTTTACCTTTTAGACTCGGTCTCTATGCCTGTTAAATGGGGATGCCAATACTTACCTTACCTACCTCTTAGGCTTGTTGGAAGGTAGGTGTTTTGCCACCCAGACTCATTTTCCCATAAGTAAAGTTTCATCTCCCACCTCCATGCCTTTGCCCAGGCTCTCCTGCATGTCAGGAATGATACCTTCCAAGTTTGACTCCTGCTCTATCTCCCTGCAAAGACTTTTCTGGTTTCCTCTAGTTTGTAATGCCCTCTCACCACCACCATCACTTTGTGTTTATTTATCATTTCTGTATTGGTGTCCACAGAACTGAACGCGGGGTCAGTTATGTAGGACAGGGAGAGGGACTGGGCCTCTGATATCCTTGATGTAGAAACTACCAAAGCCGATTGGCCCATACTCTGCAACTGACAGCTGCCCAGAGTGTGGAGAAAGGAAATGACTTGCTCAGGGTCGCTGCATGGTCAGCCAGAATGTGTCAGCCACTCTTCCTGGCTTTAAGACTATTAATCTATGTCTAGCCATGCTGCCTGATAGGTAGTATGAACATACCAAGTTTCTAATAAAGGCTTATTGATCTTTATCCAGCATCCAGAGAAGGGCCTGACACATAATAGGTGTTTAAATGCTCATTAATTGATCAGTCAATAGGCATTTAGTAAATACCTACTGTGTACCAGACACTATGATGACACTCCATGCTCTAAGGCCCCTGCTAGCCCTGAATTCTCCTTCTCAGTGCACACAAGGAGTATTTCATACATGTTTACTGCCTGACTGACTGTGCTAAGTACTGTAGATACAGAGAAAGCTTAAAAAAGACAGCCTGAACTCCTGAGGATCTCAGAGTCTACATTAATATCAGCAAGTCACCAAACAGCAGGTCAAGGCAGGACATGCTGGGAAGGATGCCCAGAGGCAAGATGGGCAAACACCTGCTCAAAGGTGGGCCCAGGTGGCATAATTACAAGGTGAGGCAGGGAGGAGGAGCATTTCCTGGGAACTGCAGCAGAAGCTGAGAGGGAGGGCTGCTGATTAACTCACCCCCCATGGCTTAAGCCGTGACCCTGAGTCTGAAAACTGGCAAACTGTGACCCTGGAGGGCAAGGAGGGCAGGCTTCCCAGAGAGAAGGAACAGTGGAACTTTCGCTGGGTCTCTGACGGGCCCCTCCTTCCTTCTCAGGGCATCAAGGAAAGGTTTTAACACTTAAAAGTACAATATCAAGTGCTTTTTATGGAGGTTTCTTAGAACAAGGAAGGTCAGAGCTGGAAGGGGCCTGAGAACAGGGAATGTCAGAGCTGAAGGGACCTTAGAACAGGAGATGTCAGGGTTAGGAGGGGCCTTAGAACAGGAGATGTCAGAACTGGAAGGACTCTAGTGATCATTTATCCCAAGATCTCCCAAAATACAATGGTCAGAGAGAATCAACTTGTCCAAGGTAACATACAGCTCTGACCTGGCTTGAAATTTTCCTTGAAACCAGTAACAGTTGAGAAAACTAACACTATGCCCTTGCTCTGAAGAAACAAACAAACCCCCAAACCCTAATTTAAGTGAACACTGCTCCCAAGCAGCAGCCATCCCTGGTTCTCCCTTGTTTGCCATGTTCTGTGTTCTAAGATCTTCCCCTGCTCTGAGGCCCCTCCTAGCTCTAATGACACTTCTGGCTTTAACATTCTATGAGTCTAGCATAATCATGAACTCTTCATAGTGTAGCTTAGGGGAGGGGAAGAGGTTCATAACAATTGCTAGAATTCTCCAGGTCAGTGGAAAGCATGCTGTCACTGGAGTCAGAAAACCTGGATTAAATCCCCCCTCATACTACCTGTGTTCAGGTCCCTTCACCCCCTCGAGCCTCAGTTTCCTTACCTGTAAAATGAGCAAATTGGACCAGATGGCGTCTCCAGTTCTTTCCAGCTCTAGGATGTGCTGTACCAGATTAACTCTGCACCATCCAAAAGAAAAAAAATGTAAGACCAAAAAGTTTTCCTATGCAGGGGAGAGGAACAAGGTTAAGGGAAACCCAAAAAGGAGGAAGAGGAGGAGGTTGGGGGGAGGAGAAGAAAAGAGAGGGGAACTGACAGGAGAAAGAAGAGGAAGGGTGGAGGAAAAAGAGGAAGAGAAGGAAGAGGGGAAGGAAGAGGAGGAGGAAGAGGAGAGGGAGAGTGAAAAGGAGGGGGAAGGAGGAAGAGGGGGGAAAATTGAGAAGAGGGAGGAGTGGGGAAGGAAGAAGAAGAGGAAGAGAGGAAGAAGAGGAGGAGAGGGAGGAAAGGAAGGGAGAAAAAGAGGAAGAGAGGAAGAAGAAGGGGAGAGGGAGGAAAGGAAGGGAGAAGAAGAAGAAGAGAGGAAGAAGAGGGGGAGAGGGAGGAAAGGAAGGGAGAAGAAGAGGAAGAGAGGAAGAAGAGGGGGAGAGGGAGGAAAGGAAGGGAGAAGAAGAGGAAGAGAAAGAGGGGAAGGAAGAAGAGGGCAAGAGCCATAGGGTCTGGGGCTTCCTAGCCACCATTCTATTTTAGCAAAAGCCAGGCAGTGTCTCCACGCTTCAAAGAGAGAAAAATGACAGCAGTGATAACTAAGACTTAACTCTGCTAGGACCAGTTGTGGAGAATGCGCAGGTCCAGCCACCAGAACTGGTCTTGCTCTCTCTGGTCCTTCTTTGGACACTCTGGGCCAACCCATTCTGTGGCTGCCTCCCTACTGGATAATGGGGTCATCACTAGCTTTGATCATCCCAGGCATTTCCTTCTGTGGAGAGTGAGTCAGTCACCCCAAATCCCAAGGGAAGCTGGTCTTCTGTTCCCTCACATGGGCACAAATAAACCCTCACCACTTCCAAAGTCTCCAGGGACTCAGAATGACTGGCATGGCCACAGGCTGGGATAGGGAGAAGGACCAAGCCCTGTCCTTTCTTTGGGTCTCCAGTCCACAGCTTCCTAGACATGATCTTCCCTAGGCAAACTTTGAAATCACAGGCAGAGTAATCTAAGAGATAGTCAGGAGTCTAGGGTTCTAGTCCTAAGTCTGCTGATGTCTTGCTGTGTGTCCTTAAGCAAGTCACATTTCCTCTATGAGATCAGTTTCCTCATCTGTGAAACAATTTGGAGCTCATCAAGAAAAGAGTGACCAAGGTGGTAAGAAGACTGTAGATATACTTGGAACACTTGGAGGAATCACAAACATTCAGCCTGTAGAAGAGACAAGTTATGGAAAACAAGATCAGTCTCTTCAACAATAATAAGAATAACAATGACAATAATAAAGTCACATAGATGTTAAATACATTAGCCTGTCTGAATTTCACAACTTTCCTGGGAGGATGACCTACAAATATTATTTTGCCCATTTTGCAGAAGAGAAAACTGAGACCACAAGTGGCTAGGTTATTTGAACACATGATCACATCACTAATATGTCAGAGGTGAGATTGGAACCTAGGCAGTTTCTCTGCATCAAAAGATCTCTCATATGACAGGAGGATTACTAGATTTGTCAAACTTAGCCCAGCCCACAGACTAAATGCCTCTTGATAACATCTGCTCAGTCACAGAAGATGGAATAAGATGTGGTGGGTTCCCTGTTTCAGAGAGGCAGATTTCAGTTCTATATAAGTGAAAACTTCCTAACTATTAGCATTGGCCGAAACTCTGACAATAGGGAGTAAGTGTCCAAGCAGCAGAGGGTAGATAAATTACTCATCAGGGAAACTGCCAAGGGAATTAGTAGGAGGCAGGGGTTCCACTAGGTGGCCTCTAAGGTACCATGCTGAACTTCCTGCCAACACTTGCTTGTTAAGACTTGTCAGCAGACTTGACCACTGAGCTGTTACAACTTGCTTTCGGTGTGTTTATTTGGAAAATAATGGAATCACTATGACTTTAACTTTGTTACACAACAAATGAAACATGTACAAACGGTTTTTCAAAATGCTCTTTTCTTCTTTCCTTATGCTTCCATCAACCCTTTATTTTTATTCAAAGCACCCCAATTGCACCCAAGGCTACTACTGCCCCCCTCATCATTCCAGTGTCCCCCAAGGGGTGGTACTACCTATTTTAGGAACCTACAGTAGAGCTAGTATGTACATAATTATTTGTAGACAGTCTTCCCCTTTCAACTGTGAAGATCTCCAGCTTTCTTTGTATCCTCAGGGCTTAACACAATTCCAGGTGCTTAATTAATGTTATTGACTGGTTAAGAATAAGAGCTATTTACCCTTTGGGGAATGACCCAGGAGAATAATTCTCTTAAAGCCAACTTAATTCCTCTCTGACCACTCCCCTCAAGGGCTCTCTAGGTGACCTAATGTAATTAGAGGGACTTCCTTCCCTCTGATCAATGCCCTTTAATGACTTGGGGAAATAGGGGAAAAGGGACAGGCTTTAGGTATGTTATTATTCCAATCCTGTCAAGAAAAGACTTGCATCTTACCTGGGCTTGGGGTATATCTGGTTCTGAAGTTGGCTACTACCCTTAAATTATTTTATGGGGCCTCAGCTTTGCTCTTGATGTACTCTGAGGCAGCAACTTGGCACAATGGATTAAATGCTGGGCCTAGAGTCAGGAAGGCCTGAGTTCAAATTCTACATCAGGCACTTCCTAGTTATGTGACCCCTGGCAAGTTATTTGCCTCAGTTTCCTCATCTGTGAAATAGAGATAATAATATCACTTACCTCTCAAGACTCTCAAGACAAACACAATGTTGTTTGTCCTTCATTTTCAAAGTGAACCTTTACCAGATGATGTCTTGATTTGCACATGAATTAGGATTCAAGTAAGACAGAGCTGCACAAAATCATCAACCTCACTCTTTCTTCCAGTCTTCTAAGTCCAGTGGCAGGACAAAAGTCAAGATGACTGGTGATAGCCTGGGATGCAGGGGATAACCGTGGCTTTTTCATCAGCCCAAGCTCTAAGGGTTCCACTGGAACATGTGAACAAATTGTTCTCATCTTCCCATTCCACAGGGCAAGTCTCTGCCTGCTTGGGGTAGACATCCCCTTGACTCAGGGACAACTTTGAGGCCTGTCAGTCACCTTCCACCTGATTTAGCCTGCCAGACTAGATGGTTTTACCCAGGTGTGGCCACTGCACACGATATACTTCCTAGGAGCCCAGTTGAGAGGTGGGTAAAGGTAGATGCGAAGGAGGGCCAGCAGAGGTGCTGGCCCTCCTTGAACACCCCACACACAGTGCCTAGCATACTGTAAACCCTATATAAATGTTATTCCTTTGCCTTCCCCACCCCTTTTCCTAAGAGAAAGGAACTTGGCCAGATGGGAAAGTACAGGAGGATTCCAGTGGCAAGTCTTGTTTCCTGAGAAGTTTGATTTAGGCGCTGATAAAGTTTTCTTCCTTCTAAGTTTAGAAAGCACTTTTAGACTGGAAAAATATTCAGTTTTTAACATTTTCCATTAAACTTTAAAAAGAGAGGTATTAATAGGCTTTCACACAGACAAGGTTCACTTATATCTAGGCCAGCCTCAGCCATTTTTCACTTTAGTCCAGGGCCATCTTCTTAGCAGCTTCCTTGCTCTCCCTCCTGTCCAGTCTCCTGTCCTTGGGGTAAAGGGAGAAAAATGCCATTCTGATGGGATTTAGGCTTTGGAAACCCTCTTGAATCTTCCCACTTGATCTGGCTTTCCCCAGAGCCCAAAAGCCTTCCATTATTAATATGAGTGAATCTCTTGTCACCTTTCATCTAGCCTAGTCCTTCATTTTCTGTCATCTCCAAGTAGCCTTCCGCTACCTCTCACCCTTGGTCCTATCAAAATATCCATGACCAAGTCCTTACCATAAACTAGCCTAACCTTCCATTGTCAGTCACCTCTCAGAGTGTCTTTGTTTCCCACCCTTGATTCCATCAAAATCCCATTCTCTTAGTTAGTGGAGTCTGACCCCAGTCCCATCAAGATCCTCCTTAGACTCCTCCTCAAGACCCTCCCTAGACCCCTCCTCCTAGACTCCCTCCCACAATCATTCTGTATATAACATCCATCTTGCCTCCATGAAGGTCTCAGACTCAGTTTGTATCAGATTGTTCCGGTCCACTTGTCAATACAAGCACCACAAATTCTTAGGCTCCTTAAGAGTCTACCTGATATGATGAATCTTTAATAAACTTTATTTTACTTTGGCTGAGAGAAGGCTTGTGTTGAATTCATTCTGCAGGACCCAGCATGTTGGTTATTTTAGGGTCTCAGGCACCCCTAAACCCCAAACCTCAACAATTCCATCATGCCATGTTTCTTGCCCAATCTCCTGCCTCCCTGGGGAAGAAGAGAAATCCATTCCATCTCACTAGATCTCCAGTTTAGTCTCCAGTCTCCTTTAGGAGGAAGAGAAATGCCATTTCATCTTAATCTAGTCTCCTGCCTTTGGTAAAAGGGGAGAAAATTCTGTTCTATTAAACCTGATCTCCTGTGTCAAGCTAGAAGAGGAGAAACACCTTTCTATTTTCAGAGAGAGGCCATCCCATTGAGTCTCTAGCCTGGATTTCTAGCAGCAGTTCTTAACCTGTGGGTCGTGACTCCTTTGGGGGTTGAACGGCCCTTTCGCAGGAGTCACAGGGGTTGCCTAAGACCATGGGAAAACACATTTCTGATGGTCTCAGGAATTGAGACACGGCTCCTCTTTCAGTCTCCAGGCAGGTCCCACCCACATGCAGATACGCCCACATATGAGTATTAAAGGGTTGCAGCATTAGGAAGGTTGAGAACCACTGTGCTAAAGGTACCCCAATTTGCTTCCATTTTAAATCTTTTTTCCCCCTTTCCCACCTGTTGCATGTTCCAGCTCTTACTGAGACCTAGCCCCCCTCCTGGAGGATGAAACCTCCCTGACTTCACTTTCTAGTACTGGTTGCACTTTGACTCATTCCCCATGATTTACAGGTCTGCGTGGGTGAGCAGAACTGCTCTTTGCTCCCCTTTGCCACTTTCTGTAATTCTCATCACCAGCACACAGTAATATCTCCTCCCTTGAAGTTCATTCAATTCACATCTACCACCCAGTGAAAATTCTTGTGGTCATTGGCTGACCCCTCTTCTTGCCTCAATGAGTTCAGTTCCTGGCTCTTGGACTTTCAATTCTCATTAGCCCCTGCTCTCACACTAGGAACTTTAATATACTTACTGATACTTGCTCAAGCACCTTAACTTCATGGTTCTTCAACTTACTCATTCTCCATGACTTACTTCTCACCACATACCTCAGTCATGCACAGGGTCAGACCCTTGATCTTGTCATCACCCATGAATACTCTACTTCCATGTTCACAAAGTCTGAAATTCCCTTATCTGATTTCAATCTCAGTTCAGTCATTTCCAGTTATGTCTGACTCTTCATGACCCCATTTGGGGTTTTCTTGGCAAAAATACAGGAGTGGTTTTGCCATTTCCTTCTCCAGTTCATTTTTACAGATGAGGAAACTGAAGCAAACAGGGTAGAGTGACTTGCCCAAGGTCACATAGCTAATAAGTATCCCAGGTCAGATTTGAACTCAAGAAGAGGAGCCTTCCTGACTCCAAGCCTGGTGCTCTGTGCACTATGGAACCCTGTCTTATTTCAACCTATTTTCATTCTTCCTCTTTCTCTGCTTTACAACCTCAAACCCTCTTCTTTTTTCACACCATAATATCCATTCATTGGACCCCTCAGTTCTTTCCCAGGCTATATCACCCCTGCACTAATTACACTCTTTCCTCCCTTCCTCTTCTCTTGATTCCCTACCCTCTTATCATATCGTTGATAGCACCCTGCCAAGCCTCACTTGTGACTCACTCCCACCATCCCCTACCATCATTCCTACACTCTCTGTCTCTCTCTGTCTCTCTCCTTTTCTTGTTCTCTCTCTCTCTCTGTCTCCCTCTCTCCCCCCCCTCTCTCCCCCTTTCTCTCTGTCTCTCTGTCTCTGTCTGTCTCTGTCTGTCTCTCTCTCTGTCTCTCTGTCTCTCTCTCTCTCTCTCTCTTAGAAAGTGCGTGTCAAGATGCTTTCCCATGATTTCATTCATTCTCCCTGTAACTTCTAAGACCAAAATACTTCTTGCTAGTCACCACTCCCCTTCACCTGCTGCCTTAGACTCTGAGAATACACAGCATCCATTCTTACCCTCCTGACACCTTCTCACACATTGGTCCCTCTGCTCCTTTTGGATATCTCCTTCATGGAGTTCTGGGACATTATTCTGCCATAGTTTTATTGTTGCTCAGTTGGATCAGACTCTTCATGATCCCTTTGGAGTTTTCTTGGCAAAGACACTGGAGTGGTTTGCCATTTCCTTCTCCAGTTCATTTGACAGATGAGGAAACCGAGGCAAACAGGGTGACGTGACTTGCCGAGGGTCATAGAGCTAGGAAGTGTCTGAGGCCAGATTTGAACTCAGGTCTGCCTGACTCCAGGCCTAGTTGTCTATTCACTTCACCACCTAGCTACCCATCTAGTACATAGTTGGTGTTTAATTGAGGATTCTGATTGATTGATTAGTTCTTAAGACCTGGATTTGAACCTGGGATTGGCTGCTGCCATCCAGTGTGACATTAGGCAAATCACAAAATCTCCCAGGCTTTCCGTTGCCTCTTCTTTCAAATGACAGGCCTAAACTAGATGGTTGCCAGGGTCTCCTTTACCTGTACAGCTCCAAGATCCAGGGAAACATCCTTCCCAAAGCTCTTTGATTGCATAAAGTGAGTGCACCTGGGAGACCCTCCCAGCCCCGAGGGTTCAGAAGTAAGGAGAGGAAGGACAGAGTGGGAGGGGGATTCTATTTTGAGAGAGAAAAAAGCCCTTCCCTGCCTCACTCCACCCTCATCCCATTTCCTGCAAAGGCTTGGAAAATTATCCCAACACTAATGAATGCCTTCTGGGGATTGTATTAAAAGGCTGGGGAATCACTGCTGAACGATGATGAAAAATGAGCCCAGCTCATTGCAAGCAATGAAAAAAGAAAAAGAGAGTAGGGAGAATCTTTATGGGGTGAAGGGTGCTGCTCATCCGAAGTCATTAAAGATAGTCCCAGAGGCATTGAGGGAGTCAGCAATTTCACTCAGACTTGGAAAACCTGGGTTTACATCCCAATTTTCCCACTTCTCAATAGGGTAGTCTTATGTGAGACTCCATCTCCCACCCCAAACATTTCTACTGGCTCTCCCCAGTGCTTGGAAGGCTTCTCCCCTTCTTTCTTAAGTCATTTAGCATTACAGATTTGGAGTCAGAAGGGGTCCAACCACTCCATTTTACAAATGAGGAAACTGAGGACCAGAGAGGGGAAGTGACTTGACCAAGGTCACACAGGTAGTAGACGTATCCCAGGTCTTCTGACTCCAAATCCAGGGCTCTTTTTGCCCTATGTTACCTCTGAGTCTCAGTTTCCTGATCTGTAAAATGAGGGATCAGATGGACTCTGAAGCCTCTTCCGGTTCTAGACATGTGTTCTATGATCTTGTTACCTGTATGACCTTTAAAAAGTCCCTTTCTGTCTATGGTCCCCAGTTTCCTCACCTGCAAAATGAGATGATTGGACTAGATGGCTGGGAAGTCTCTCATATTTCTAGACCTGTGATCCTATGGGAATGTTGGAGAGGGAAGAACCCTTGTCCTGGAGTTCAGCTCTGTCTCTTTGCTAGTCACATATCCCTGGGAGATGATTTAATCTCCCCTTTCTAAGCCTAAAATGGGGATAATAATGCCTGTTCTGCCTCCCTAACAGGACAAAAGCCAGCCAGTGTCTTATCTAACCTTCATTTCTTCCTCAGCATCATGCGTGCAGTAGGTCCTTAATAAATATTGGCTGAATTGAGACAACATGGTGGAATAGAGTTTAAAAGTGGATTAGAAATCCAAGGACCTGGGTTCCAATGCTGACTTTGCCACTTAGTACCTGTGAGTTTGGACAAGCCAACTCTTTGGCCCTCAGTTTCCTCCGCTGTAAAATGAAGGGACTGGACTAAGCCGGTGGAGACTACTTTCTCTAAACTTCTAAGCCTGTGAGCTCACAAGCTATGTCATCAAATGTAAACCAGGCAGGAAAAGAGGTCCATTCTCTAACCCACTGAAGATGGTTCCTTCTGTCTCTAGGTTCCATGCTCCTAAAACTAAAATTGAATTGAGCATGTGTGGGATATGGTGAAGACCCCTCATAGAATCCAAGGCTGGGCTTTCAATTCCAGGAGAAAACATGGAAACACAGGATGTAAGCACATCTGCATGTTTACCCTGGTCAAGAGCCGGACAAGGATGGGAGTTGTGTACTAAGTCTGTGGGATCATCACATCTGCTTGATTTCATAGGACCAGAGCCCACAGAATATAGAATGTTACAATACTTGGTTCCTTGCCCAGTGATATTTTAAAGGACTATGAGATATTCCAGGAACTCTTAAGAACAAGGACACAGGCTGCTTGTTCTGTACTTTACCACTGTCGTTACGGTAGATTTATTGCATTTAGATTGTACCCTTAATGTTCGTGATAAGGAGCTGAGAGGAAGGGGGTTAGGGAGGGAGAATTTGTATCTAGGGTTTTATAAAAGAATTTGTCTCATCTGTGCCTGGCTTGGTCTGACACTGAGAGTGCAGTGAATGCACTTGGTGTGAGTTGCCCTTTCTAGCAAGATCATAATAAATTCCTTTCTATTTTCTACCTTGAGAAGTCTCTGAGTTTAATTAGGGCAAGGACTTTGCATGTCCCATACAAGCATAAGGAAGTGTGGGGAGCCTTAGAAGTGTGTGCTTGAGGGACAAAAATGATCTTATTTTCCAATTCTAAGATCTTGGTTGTTAGGTCATGTGCTGGCACTAATTTTTGGTCAGAGATTTAAACTCTTTGGGACTCAGTTTCCCCAATCTGTTTAAATTCTGCAAGCATTTATTAAATGCCTGATAGATGCCAGGAATACAAAAGCAAAATCAAAATCATCTCCACCCTCAAGAAGCTTACATCCAGGAAGGAATAATATTATTTGTGTTGGTTGTGTAGTATAATTCCAGAAAGCTAATTGGACTGAACCAAAGATGTAAAGTAGTTCTTTTTTTTTTTTTTTTTTTGCTTTTTGGAGGGCAGTTGGGGTTAAGTGACTTGCCCAAGGTCACACAGCTAGTTTTTTTGTGTTTGTGTTAAGTGTCTGAGGCCAGATTTGAACTCAGGTACTCCTGACTCCAGGGCTGGTGCTCTATTCACTGCGCCACCTAGCCGCCCCGATATAAACTAGTTCTTAATAGATTTGGGATAAGTGAAATTCTTTGATCATTAGACATAGACAGATGAAACCACATAGGCAATGTCTTATAGTTGACTGAAAGAATCAGACTCATCCCTGGGGAGCCAGCTTAAAATATTGAGTACCAGCAGCAGGTCAGTCTGGAGGTGACTGAATCCAATGGTAAAGGACTCTTTGGGAAGGAATTGTCCAGATGATGTTCCATTCCTTCCTGTCTCTCACCACCATTGACCTAGTAATCACACTGTGAACTTGGAAGGGTTGGTAACTCCAGCGTATGGACCATAGCTGGTAGCATTGCCTACAGAGAAGCAGGCGTTGACAGCTGGGTCTATACTCACAACTGAGAGACATACCTCAAACATGGTAGACACATCAAAGAAAGGCAACTTCAGGACTCTGTAATGGTAATGGAAATTTGAAGATCTTCCCTGCCCCTTAATAAACCTAAGGGAATTTGAAGACCTTCTCCAATTTGAAGATCCTCGCTGCTCCCTAATAGGATGAATGTAATCACATAGAGCCTGTGGTGGAAGGAGTTTGCTGAAGGGCAGAGCAGAACCCACAGGAAGCTGGGAGTCAGAGCAGGTAGAGATGGAGGGAGGATAGGAAGCACCCAGGCAGACAGCTAGGCTCATGAATGTTGGTTTGTGGGAAGACTAAAGGATGGTATGACTCTCTGCTACTTTGTAGTGAATCAACCCCTATGTTGCTATGATGGATTTGGTTTCCTGGTATTGGGATTTGGTGTTCTGGTGTCTGAATAAATGTTTTGCTTCTGTCTTATATATGGAGAGTCTGTTACATTTTGAAATTCTGCACTGTGCCAGAATATTCACAGTGACCATCAGCACTATGAATATTGTATTGACTCTCAGAACCCCACAGAGAGTAGAAAGAGTAACTCATTAGCACTCCACAAAAAAAAGAAAGAGACTTCTTCTAACCAAGAATTCTGAGTTTACCCGTTTCATCACATGTGCTCTGTGTTGGAACTCACTTTCTCCAGAGATGTTAGGTGTACAAGGCAAAAGTGTTTGCACCCTTGGGGTGCAGGTAGGGAGTGGTTTCTGCAACAACTGTCTGCTATGCCTTTTCAATTACTCTTAAAAGCTAATACAGTTGTATTGGTTAATTGGTAATAAGGAGCATGCTGGATGGGATTTCATGAACAAAATTACTTGAAATCCACAGACCTTTGGGTTTACCTCTTTTGAAAATAAATTTAAAATCTCCTTTTTAGTTAAATTGAAAATAATAAGAAATATTTTTTTCCTAGTCTTCTCCAGGATTGTAAGAAAAAAATCCTTGGAAAGGTAGAAGATATTTTAAGGACAAAAAGTCCTTTCTTGGGGAAATGGATTAATGGGGATAAACAGACTATATTGATGGAAATAAATAATTTAGACAAAGGGGAGTAAGTATATTAGGGGAGCATGGGAAAATATATCTGTTAGATCTAAGACTGTATATTTTGATCAAACAAGAGATAAAAAGGATTATGAGAAGTAAAATAGATCATTTTGATTACATGAAATTAAAAAGCTTTAACACAAACAAAATTAATGCAGCCAAAAGTAGAAGGACAATAAGAAACTGGGGGTAAAGTTTTTGGCAGGTTTCTCTGAAAAGGTCTCATTTGTAGGTAAATGAGTTAAATTTATAAAAAAAATAAGAGCCCTTCTCCAGTTGACAAATGGTCAAAGGAATCTGAACAGGCAGTTTTTAGAAGAAGATATTAAAGCTATCAATAGTCACATGAAAAAATGCTCTAAATCACTACTGATCAGACAAATGTGAATTAAAACAACTCTGAGATACCACCTCACACTTACCAGATTGGCTAACATGGCAGAAAAAAGAAAATGACAAATTCTGGAGGCAATGTGGGAAAATTGGGACACTGATGCAATGTTGGTGGGTTCACCTAGTTGGTGCGTGAACTAATCCAACCACTCTGAAGAACAACTGGAGAATGGCTGAACAAGTTGTGATATATGAATGTAATGGAATACTATTGCGCTTTAAGAAATAAGGAAGATGGTTTCAAGAAACCTTGGAAGATTATATGAACTGATACAAAGTGCAAAACCAGGAGGACTAAGGTCCTCTGGCTACACAGTAACAGTAATATTGTAAGTATGATCAACTGTAAAAGACTTCACTACTCTGACTAAGATAATTCCAAAAGACTCATGATAAAAGATGTTAACCACCTCCAAAGAGAGAATTGATGAACTCTGAATGCAGATTGTTACATACTTTTTTTTACTTTCTTTATTTTTATTGGGGGTTTTTTTTGTTTGTGTTCTCTTGTGCACCATGGCTAATATGGAAGTACATTTTGCATGACTTCACATGTGCAACTGATATCAAATTACTTGCTTTCTCAAGAAGGGAGTAGAAGAGAAAGTGGGAATTTGGAACTTTTTTTTGTATTTGTTCAGTATTTGATTTTTCCCTAGTTACATGTAAAAACAATTTTTACCATTTGTTTTTAAAACTCTGAGTTCTAAATTCTCTTTTTCTCCCTCCCCACACTCCATCCTTGAGAAAGCAAGCAATTCCAGATGCATTATATATGTGTAGTCATGCAAAATATATCTATAATAGTCATGATGTAAAGAAAAACAGACCAAAAAAAAAAAACTCAAGCAAAATAAAATGGGAGGAGCAGGGAGAAAATTGCTTTGGTCGGTATTCAGACACCATCAATTCTTTCTTTGGGAAGGGATAGCATTTTTCATCCTAAATCCTTGAGAGTTGTCATGGATCATTGTATTGCTGAGAATAGCTAAGTCATTCACAGCTGATGTCATTTCATTTTGCATCAACCCATGTAAATCTTTTTAGGTTTTTTCTGAGAGCAGCATGCTCATCTCTTATAGCACAATAATATTCCATCATAACTACACACCACAACCTATTCAGTCGTTCTCCAAATGATAGGCATCCCCTCAATTTCTAGTTCCTTACTCCCCAGAAAAGAGCTGTCATAAAAATTTTTGTACATATATGTCCTTTTCTTTTCTTTTTTTAAATCTCTTTTGGGATACAGACCTAGTAGCACTATTGCTATGTCAAAGGGTATGATGGTGAAACTCAAAAGTTTTAAAAATGACTGTTAAAACATTTTTACACGTAACTGGAAAATATTTAATGAAACAAAGGCAAAGCTGGACTTGATTATCTTGTTAGTCAGTGAGCTTTGAAAACATTTCCCACTTACTAGCTGTGTGACCTTGGACAAGTCACTTAACCCCAATTGCCCTGTATTCCTCCTTCCAAAAAAAGAAAAAGAAAAAGAAAACAGATCTTTCTGGATGCACTAAAATTCCAAATTTGGAAAAAAAACTGGAGCAATTTCAGACTGGGGAACAGAGCAAATAAAAATGTCTCTGTCCCCAAAAAGGCCATGTTTCTATTTCAGCCATTAGAGAAATGAAACATGCAAATTCAAAATGATTTGTCTAAAGTTTATTTTTAAAGGGGTCCTTGTTTAATCTAAATTAAGAGTGTACTCTGTGGAGTTTGGTTGTGTGAATGAGCATTGCAAACAACAGAAATGTTTTTTTCTTATATTTTCTATGAATTTGTACTGTTTAATTTTATTTGTATTAATTGTTCTAAGTCCTTAAATACAGTTGAAGACAGTTTTAAAATTTTTCTTCCACTGATACCAATAGCAAAGACAGAAAACTCACCAATTTGCAAGGGGAAAGCTTGAAGCTAACCTTAAGTGTTTAAGAAGCACATGGCAATGAACCATTCTTAACTCCTATAACTTGAAAAGAAAACAAAATAATGTGGTGAGGAAGAGATCAGAGGAGTAAGAAAGGTTGTATTTTATTTTGAAAGTTTGAATTGCCAGATCGAAATGGCTTTCTCTGAGTGATTTGTTCAGTTATTCCATCATGTTGGATTCTTCATGACCCCAATTGGGGTTTTCCTCACAAAGATACTGGAGTGGTTTGTCCCTTCCTTCTCTAGCTCATTTGACAGATGAGGAAACCGAGGCAAACAGGATGAAGTGACTTGCCCAGGGTCACACAGCTAGTGAGTATCTGAGGCCAGATCTGAACTCAGGAAGATGAGTCCTCCTAACTCCAAGGATAGTACTCTATCTACTTCCCCATCTAGCTGCCTTGGTAGGATGTAATTAGCCAAATAAATTAGAAACAGTTACCTAAAAGGAATTAGGCTAGATAACTCATTTGCAAATTATTAAGAATCCAAATCAGACATATTTTAAATAATGAAGTGAGAAGCTCTCTATAAAGCTGAAAATTTCAGCTCTGATCAGGGAAAAGGAAAATTTTGCAATGAATGTGTAACACACCTGAAAAAAGTGCCATTTGCAAAAGAAAAATACATTAGAGAAAGAGAACACTGGATCTAAAACTTTTTTTCAGAAGATTATTTGAAAGCAGAGAAGCAATAGATTAGGAAATTAACAGAAGCAGTAAGTGAAATATTGACTCTGTGCATATAAAGAAATGCGGGTCTGTGGTTTGCAAGGCTTAGTCTGGGTTCATCAGAGTCAATTGAGGATGAACGAAAAGAAAGTAAAGGCCAGTAACACTGACAGTGTAGACTTGAGGTTCAGTTAAAAGGCAATGAAAAGTATATTCATTCAACCTTAAAAGTTTATACATGTGTGGGTGCATGTGTATGTATAAATAACTGTATTCAGAAGAGAACAAAGAAAAGTCCAGGGTTTCAGAAAGCAAACATTTAGGTTAATTTAAGGAATTTTTAAAATTTTCATTTAAATTTTTTTTTTTTTGCTTTTTTGGAGGGGTGAAAGCAGGGCAATTGGGGTTAAGTGACTTGCCCAAGGTCACATGGCTAGCAAGTGTTAAGTCTCTGGATTTGAGACTGGATTTGAACTCCTGTCCTCCTGACTCCAGGGCCAGTGCTCTATTCACTGCACCACCCAACCTCCCCCAATTTAAAGAATTTTTTTACTTCACTGAGATAAGAAGTGAATAGTGAGGTTATCATGCCAGTAAAACTGGGAAACACAACTTGGAGAAATGTGTTTCCTCCTCTAGGATTTGGAGTTCACTTTTCTAATGATTTCTAAAAATAATTTCACAGAGTCTATGGATATGGAAAAGTAGCTGGAATCATAGCAAGCGTCAGAGAGCAGTTTATATTTGGGATTTATATTGGGTCACATAAATTTCCTAGGGACAATTATTATTTGCAGCTTAGCTGAGTTATGCTCTAGATCAGTGGTTCCCAACCTTCCTAATGCTGCAGCCCTTTAATACTTATATGTCAGTGGATCCGCTTGGAGATGGATAGAGGAGTGGTGTCTTGGTTCCTAAGACCATTGGAAATAGGTGTTTTCCAATGGTCTTAGGTGACCCCGTGAAAGGGTCGTTTGACCCCCAAAGGGGTCTTGACCCACAGTTTGAGAACCACTGCTCTAAATGAACGGTAATTGTTGATGCCATACCTTTGTGCCCAAGAATGAAAGTCTCAACTTCTGGTCTAGAAACACAGCTAATACAAAATGCCAGTTAATAGATGGATGGAATGGTTTGTTTTGTTTTTTTTTCATGTAGCTGAGTTGGAGATGCATTCAACTAATAAATAATATTATATTGGCAATAAGAAAATGAATTCAAGTTTATGTCTTAAATCAACAAAATTGTTTTATATGAATAAATGGGGCTGCAGGGTGGCACAGTAGATACAAAACTGAGCTTGGAGACAGGAGTTCAAATCTGGCCTCAGACACTTACTAGCTGTGTGACCCTGAGCAAGTCACTTAACCCTGTTTGCCTTGGTTTCCTCATCTGTAAAGTGAGTTGGAGAAGGAAATGGCAAACCACTCTAGTATCTTTGCCAAGAAAACCCCCAGTGGGGCATGAAAAGTCAAACACAACCGAAACTATGGAACAAGAAATGGGTTATAAATGTTTTAAAAGCTAGATGCAAAAGTGGATAAAGTGATTGGCCTGGAGAGAGGAAGGTCTGAGTTCAAATCTCACCTTAGACACTTATTAGCTGTGTGACCCTGAGCAAGTCACTTAATTATTCTTGGCCTCAATTTCCTCATCTGTGAAATGTGATCAAATGAGAAAATATTTGTTAAAAAGCGCTCAATACAATGCCTGACACATAGTAGGTGCTGAATAATTGCTAATTCCCTTTCCTCATGTGGGTAAGGATAGCCACTACTTTACAAGGTTGTTGGGAGTATCAAGTGTTTTGCAAATCTTAAGTGCTATGTAATCATTAGCTATGGAGACAAAGAGACCAGGATACCTGGTTGTTATTTTTTTCTTTTGTTATTGTACAAGTTAATTATCCAAATGAATAAAGGCTACAATGATACCCATGTTCTAGCCCTATAAGTACATCATATTTTCAGGACAAATTTAATTTTGTTTGTTGTTCAGTCTTGTCTGACTCTGTCACCCCATGAACCATAGCCCGCCAGGCCCTTCTATCTTCTGCTGTCTCCTGAAGTCTGTCCGATATCATGTTCAAATTGAAGTCAACCCTTCTGCTAATGTAGACTTGTAAGCAGTCACAAGGGAACCCGCTGAAAGGCTTTTGTAACCCCATTACTGTTAATGATCAAAACAGTTGCTGAGAACTTGACCTTCGATGATCCCAGTTCATGTATACCCTACTGAAAATGAGCTTTGCTTCTAAGTAATGTGAGGTAGAAGGACCTGGTGACTGTGCTTGCAACACCCAACCCCATCCCAAGAAGAGGATATGTTACTTCAAAGCAAAGAGACTGAGTCATAGGAGGGGGGTGGAGGGCGGCAGTGAGTCTACCATCTCTAGAACAAAAGTGTGGAAATGTATTCTTGATGAATATCCCTGAAGTTGAGATCCTGGGTGATTGGGAAGATCAGGATTCCTCTGGTAAATAATACAGACGTTCATGAAAGGAGAGGGATTGGAGTGGAAAAATGATGAGTTCTGTTTCAGATGTGTTGAGTTTAAGATGGCACACAGTAGGCACTCAACTTCTGCTTTGGATTGTTGAGTTTAAAATGATACACAGTAGGTACTTGAGTTTTGTTTTGGACTTGAGTTTAAGATGGCACACAGTAGGCACTTTGTTAGGGCTCAGAGAATTGAAGTGAATTTCAGTGGCAGGGAGGGTGTGGGCACAATTTGGAAAGAATTGAATGAACAAACAAAAAGATGAGGTTGAACAAACATTTATTCTTTGTGGCCTGGGCCAGATATCCGGCATAGGAGTTGGAGTTATCACTGCTGGATTCTGCGGATGGACTGAATCTGGAAGGTTTGAGCATGGGACCCCCACTCCCGAAAGTGTTTGTAGTCTCCTGAGTGGTGATCACACTCCAGAACGTACTGGTAGCCTCGGTAGCCTGGGAACTGGGAACAAACCCAGCTAGAAAGCAAACATAAATTGAGGAGGAAGGTATCTTTCCTTTCACCCCAGGGAGGCAGGATCAGATGCTCTCCTGGGGGTCATGGGACAGGAGAAAGGCAGGAGCTATGCTGGGAAGCTGTAGGTTCTGGGATGAGAACTGTCCTCTTTTCAGTATGTAGTTACCAAAGAACAAGGTCTTCAGAAGGACACAACAAAGACACTGGTTGGATATTAGGGCAAGTTTCAACTATTGGCTCCCTTCTTGACTGTGCAGGCCTTGGGGATGGGGAAGGAAACTCATTATAATAGAAAGAAGACTGGAATCAGGAGTTTTCATCTCGGCTGCCCCACATTCTTTACTCTCTGGTAGTCACTTAACATATCCAGGTCTCACTCTCCTCATCTAGAAAATGAGGGGCTTGGACTAACTTATCTTTAAAGACCCTTCCAGTTAGTTCTAAGTGCTGTGATCCTTTTGGGTCGATGATGTGTAGAAATTAAATGAGATAATGCATGTAAATCACTTGGGAACCCTTAATATAGAAATGAAAGCTGCTATATTATGAGGCTCTTCCCTGTCTGCTTATTCCCTGCCTAACTGGCGTCTCTGCCGCCAGCATCCCTCCCCCACTCCCCAGGCTCTTAGACCTACTTACGCCCCACAATGGACTCGGAAGGAGCCCACTTCATTGTTGTCCCAGCCCATGGCTTGCAGGGAGGGGTAGTCATCACTCAGCTCTCCCTTCCTACCCAGGAAGTTTTCCTGCTCAAAGATGGTCATCCTGGAGTCTCGGTGGTTCTACAGGAAACACAGAAGGGAATCCAGAAGGTCTGGGAGATGGGAAGAGAGCTCATCCAGGATGCTTTGTACTTAAATGGGAAGCCCTACCCTAACATCTCCAGTGAGTGGGCAGGCAGCCTCTCCTGGGGCAGCTCTCTACTTCCAGGGCACGAAGCCTGTTCCACTTACGGAGGCTCTCATTGTGAGTAGTCGTTCCAAAGCTAGGTCTGCCCATACAAAGATCCTACTTGACTCCTCTCCCATAACTTTAGAATATAAGTTCTTCCAGAGGACAGACTGTTTGCCTTCTATCTTTGTATATATAGTTCCTAGTACAGTGCCTGGGACCCAATGGGTGCTTAATAAATGCTTGCTTACTGATCTTTCCAAGGCAACATTTCTCCCTCATGATCTCTAGTATGAATCCTCTAAGGTTTTGTCCTAAGGAAATTTCCCTTCCTTATATATTTACCACCCTCCCCTGCCCCAGTGGTTAACGTATGCTGATTTACTCCTGGTACTTAGATTTTTTCCAATAACAGACTCACTGATTTGGAAGGAACAGGCCCATCTAGTCCAACTTGTATAATGCCCCTGATTAGAGACCTCCACCATTGGGGAACTCGCTACCTTTGGAGACATTTTAATAGCTTTGTAAACTATAAACTAAAGAGATGTGAAGTGGTATTTAGTAGTAGTGGTGGTAGTGGTGGTAGTGGTAGTAGTAGTAGTGGTGGTAGTGGTGGTAGTGGTGGTAGTAGTGGTAGTAGTGGTAGTAGTAGTAGTAGTGGTAGTAGTAGTGGTAGTAGTGGTAGTAGTGGTAGTGGTGGTAGTAGTGGTAGTAGTGGTAGTAGTAGTAGTAGTAGTGGTAGTAGTAGTAGT
>CM053594.1:14348492-14382748 GCA_028646575.1 Pseudocheirus occidentalis
AACTTTCTGGGTAACACTATTAACACTATCAACAAAGCATCATGACATTAATGTAATAAATACATATTAGTATATTCTATACACTATAATACACAATCCAAAAGTAGCAAATTAATGAATTACACGTTGATATAGTACATACATGTTATAATTTAATATATCATAATTAATATAATTATATCAATGTGATTAATCTAATAGGGACTAGATTCTATATATTTCTGAATCTTGTATATAATATATACATATATAATATATACGATAGAGTCCCCAAGTCTTAATGCAGTTTTGTGTATGTGTGATATGTATCTGTGCATACACATACAGAGAGATATAATATACCCATATATACACAGTTATGTGTGTATGTGTATACATACACATATTTGTGTACATACATGTGTGTAGGCTATGTGTGTACATCTGTGTTTAAATATATGTATCAACACACATATATGTGTATAGATGTGAATATGTATGTGTAAGTATATGTATCTATACATATGTGTATCTATACACATCTGTACATATATACTCATGTACATATATTACATATAGTGTGTGCATACATACACATACATACATGCATATACACACATACATATAAAGGATCCATGACACAAAGCAGGTTGAGAACCCCCAAAATAGCCGTTGACTCTCTCCAATTTCCCCACCCACATTTGTGTGTATTTACTTTGCTCCTATGGCCAGCTCACTTGTTTGGGTACAGTACCCATTATTTTCCAGCACAAGAATATAAGCTCCTTGAGGGCAGGGACTCTTCTGTCTTTCTACCCGCAGGGCCTAGAGCAGTGGCTGGCACACAGTGGGCACTGGGCCAATGCAGAATCACCGAAGCACCTCACTGGGGATTGGGAGGCACCTCGGTGGCCATCTCGCCCAGTCTGGACGGCCACCCGGTCCAGTGCGTGCTTGGTGAGCCGAGCTGAGCGGGGCAGAGCTGGGCTACTCACCGCACAAGCCACAGGACGGAAGGAGGTCAGTCTCTCCACGTGGTAGGCAACGTTGCCGCTCCAGGCTTCCCAGCTTGGGTACTCGCCTCGCTCCAGGACGAACTGCTGCCCTTGGAAGCCAGCGTGTTCAAAGCCTACCCACCTGCAGACAGAGAGACAGAGGGAGGGATGGCTGTGTTCCGGACCGCATCCACTCCCTAGGCGCTCTGGGCCTCCCACTCCTGTAGGTGTGAGCTGTCACCGCCCTACTCAGTAGCAGGCTCCCCATCGGCTCCCGGATCTAGAACTGAACTTGGTTTGGCATTCATAGCCCTCCGCATCCTAGCCCCACCCCCACCCCACTTATCCAGTCTTGCTACATCTTACTCCACACCTGCTATCTAAGGAGGTGGAAGGAGGGGTCATTTAAATAGAATCTCCAGGCCATTGATATACTAATATCACAATAATGGAATCCAAGACCCTCAGAATCAAAAGGAGCTTCTGTGGATGCTTTAGGACAATATGGGAGCTGTCCTTCTGTTTGTGGGTGACTCGGCTACTGCTGGGCCTGACACCTGAACTGTAGAACCATGCTTTCTTCCTCATCCACCATGAGCACTTTGAGCTCATGCCAGTCTAAGTGCTGTTCATCCCAGGGTGTTTTCATTAGCCTGATGTCCAACAGCATCATATCCTCAGGGCTTGAGTAACGAGTGAGAGACCTGGGAAGGGTACAATGGCTCTGGACCTGGGTCCATGTCTGCAAAAAATACTGCCTTCTAGCCTGATCTGAACAGACTCAGGAAGGTCGTTTAGCCAAAATTCTCTCTTCTACTCAGGTTTATGAAGTCCCTCCAAATCCTTGGTGTTTGAATTAAGCATTATTCTCTACATGTGACCTTTTTTTTTAATGACACATATGGAATCATTCCCACTTTAGCATGAATCAAGGTTTCCTCTGTGACTAGAAGAAAGCAGTTTGGGAGAGCTATGAGGGGATAGGGGAGCTCTGAAATGAGTCCAATAATAGAGACTCTGAAGATGAGGAAACAGTGTAATAAGGTGGGAAAAACTTGCTTGGAATGCTACAACAGGTCCAGTTTCCAAGGCAGGGAAGGGAGCCCAAAAGGCCCAGCTCCCAGAAGCCAGGGTCCTCGTGAGTTGAGTTCCCAGGGAGGAAAGATTTTCCTGCTTGCCCAGAGGATCTTTCCCACGCCACACAACAAACTCACGCTCCACTCTGTACTTTGATGGATCGGGCTGTCTCGAAGCCAACCTCCAGAACACTGGGGCACTCCGCTGTGAATTCATGCCGACGGCCCTGGAAACCCTCCTGGTCCCAGACCACAATCTAGGTCAAAGAGGCAGGATTGTGAGAGCAGTCCAGGGTTTGGGGCCAAACCACCCTCCCCTCCCAGTCTCTGGCAGAGAGTGGCCTTCACCATAGGCTGAGTTTCCTAGAAAACTGGGAGGAAGGGACAAATGCAAATTGATGAAGGGAAGAAAGTTTGAGTAAGGAATCTCAAGGATCCAGTGGGCAAAACCCAACCAGTTGAACCTTATAGATTGGAAGGGACCTCAGAGGCCAAGTAGTACAACTCAACCCCAAAGAATCCCTACTACAACCCATCCAATATGCAGCATCTAGTTTTTGTATAAAGACCTCCAATGAAGAAGAACTCACCACATTCTATATTGGACCAGTTCAAGTTTTCCCCTATAGCTTTCCCTCTTTGTGATTTTCATCTGTTCTGCCCTAGGAGGCCAAATACCAATTTTTTTTTTTTTTTAGATTAAGTAATTTGTCCAGGGTCATACAGCTAGTAAGGGTCTGAGGCCAGATTTTAGCTCCAGGGCCAGTGCTCTTATCCACTGTCTCATCAAATACAAATCTAATCTCTGTTCTGTGTCATGGTCTTTTAAATAACTGAAGACAGCTAGCATATTCTACACACTCAATCTGCTCCTCCCCTCCCAACACACACACACACACACACACACACACACACACAGCTAGCTCTTCTTCAGGCTAAAAATACCCATTCCTTTCAACAAATCCTCATATGGTATAGACTTAAGGCCCTTCCTTCACCATCTTGGTTTGTGGGAATCACAGGATGATGAGATCATAGATTCCAAGGCAGAAGAGATTTTAGAAACCCTCTAGCCCAACACTCATTTTAGCAGACAAATAAATGGAAGAACAGTGAACTGTCCATGGTCAGATGCTAGCAATTGCCGGAGGTGAAACTGGAACTCAGATCTCAAAGACTCAGAATCCAAGATGCTCTTCCTTCTGCCACAGTCTCTAGAGCACCCTCCTCTGGACACTCCATCAATGTTTTTTCCTAAAATGGGGTGCCTAGAACTAATATAATCCTCCAGATGTGATCTGAACAGATCTAGCATGGTGTCTAGTCAGAGTAGGTGCTTAATAAATGTTCATTGACTGGCTGAGCCAGACAGAGGACAAAAGGAATATAACTGCCTTCCTAGTCCTAGATGCTCTATTTCTTATTAACTTTATTAGCCACTACACCATTGGTTGTTTTTCAGTCATTTTTCAGGCATATCGGACTCTTCATGACCCCATTTGGCGTAAAGACACCATGGTGGTTGGCCATTTCATTCTTCAGTTCATTTTACAGATGAGGAAACTGAGGTAAACAGGGTTAAGTGACTTGCACAGGGTCACACAGCTAAGAAGTGTCTGAAGTCAAATTTGAACTTAGGGAGATGAATCTTCCTAACTCCAAGTCTGACACTATCCACTATGGACACCTAGATGTCCTGGCCTGATTCAACTGAGCATAAAGACATTTTTTAGTTACTGTTGGACTCTTTCTCTTGCATCCTGAACTTGGAAAGTTGATTTTTTGAACCCAAAGGTAAAACTTTGCATTGGTCCCCATTCAATTTCATCTTACTTTATTCAACCCAATGTTTCCAGCCTGCCAAGACTTTTAGGAAGCGTAGTGAATTCCTGTGTTAGTTAGCTTCCCCTCCCAGCTTAGGGTTATCTGATAAAGAAGAGCATTGTGGAAAGAGGCCTATGAGCCATGAAATCCAAGTCCCAGGCGTTGTTCTACTGTGTAACCTCAGGCAAGTTAAAACTGAGCCTGCTGTTCCTTCCCTTCTCTCCAGTCAGTCCTCTCCTTCCAACTTTAGATGTGCTGCTATTATATCATTCTGGGGTTCTTCCCTAGAGACTATAGGGTCCTGTCCCTTGACACTGTGCCCCATAGACTTACAGCTGCTCTCTCTTCCCAAGGCTTACTCATGGCTAGAACTCTTAGAGATGGCCCAGTCCAACCTCCTTTTTTAAAGATAGAGAAATAAAGACACCAAGGTCACAGTGAATGAGCAGTCAGAGTCTGGGCTCAAATATAGGTCTCCTTAGTTCTGGGTTTCTTCTGCTTCTACCAAGATGCCTTTATGAAGGTAAATATGAAAATAGTCTGAGGTGGGGTGGAAAATTTGAGAGGGATAAAGGAGGGGGCATCAGTAGCCATATGCACCAGTGATTCACAGATTCCTCCCTTTGATCAATCCCTTCCCCTACCCACCCAAATCCTTGCAGTGACCTACCTTCCAGTGACCAGATGATTTGGTGCATTGTTGAGACATAGTGATTCCTCTTCTAGCTGATGAAAAGAAAAGCAGCAGGTGAAGAGGGAGCCAGAAGGGGAGGAGAGGGGAATTTTGTACACAGAGAATCCTTTTCCCTTCTTTAGGTAAACTCTCAGCCCTAGGCTCCCCTATCCAAGCAAAGAAGGACCTAGAAGGGTAAGGAATTCTAAACAGTACAATGAATCCTAGAAAACTGAATGCTGGAAATTAAAGGGTTCTAGAACATTAGAGCATTAACAGTTCTAAAAGGACCTTTAGAACAGAGAAAGTTAGAACTATGAGGAACCTTAGAACAGAAAATGCCAGAGATGGGAGGGTCTGTAGAATAGGGAATGGCAGAGCTAGGAAGGAGTCTAGAACAGAGAATGGAAGAGCTGGAATGCAGAATGCCTGACTAGAAGGATTCTTGGAATAAGATCTAAGCATCACAGACAGAAAGTTAGAATCATAAACCATTAAAGTTTCACAGAATCACAAAACGTTAGTGTAGGGAAACATTAAAATCACAGAATCTTACAACTGGAAGGAACTTGGAGCTCATTTTGCCCAGCCTCCTGCCTTTATAGGTCTCAATACTGTCTATATGGGGTCACACTCTCCCTGACCACAAACTCTCCACTTACCGAGCTGGGGCCCCAGGGAAAATACAGGGAGCTGGCCCAGCAGACAAAGCTGTGTCGGGGCTTCTTATAGCCCTTGGACAGAGAGGAGGGAGTGGGAGGGGGTGAAAGTCTGACTCCTAAAAGTCCTAGTCAGCACATGTGTGGGGATGACCTTGCTGAGGAACAAAGAGCTGGATCAGGAGAGAAAACAAGCCCATAGAAATCTGGGCCACCTCAGTCTCCAGCTTGAGCTCAGGGTTTAGCGGGCCTTCTCTCTCCGCTTGGGTAGAGCGGTGGGCCCGCCCATGTATGAGGGAGCAGCCATCCCATGTCCTCCCTCCACCATCAGAGATCAAGGAAATCTGGGAAAAGGGGACTATCCCTGCTCTTCTCACTTCTCATTCTCCCAGGCTTCCCGATGTCTTTAGGAAGCAAGATTGTCTGTCCTTGCTTATGAAGATGGGTGTAGAAAGTTGCTTATATCATTAGGTACCATTGATGTCTTGGAGGTCCTGCTATGGGCTTCATGGATGTGGGAGAGACTTCCTAAGAAGAGCAGTGAGGATCCCTTCCCAAAAGAAGAGTTTGGTTTCTACCAGGCTGGATTTCAAGAATCCCTCATAGGATGGCCATACTAGTAATAGCAAGCATTTGTAGAACCCTTGGAGGTTTGCAGAGCACTTTACAAATAACTCATTTGATTCTCACAATAACCCTGTGAGGTAGGTGATTTTATCATCCCCATTTTACAAATGAGGTAACTGAGAGAAACCGATTAAGTGACCTGCCCAAGGTCACAGAGTTAGTAAGTTTCTCAGGCTGGATTTGAACTCAAAACTTTCTAACTCTAGGTCCAGGGCTCCATCTAATTTGCCATCTACCTACTTTGGATCATCAAGTCACCAGATTTCAGCCACGCAGTGCCAGGAGCTGAGATGGTTCTGTGGGTCAAGTTCTAAGGCCACAGTGAGGGTCACAAGAGCCTATGAGTGGCAGCACGGCTCAGTGGGAGAGGCCTGAACCTGAGCCAGGGGACCCAGGTTTGAATCACAGCTTGGCCACTGACTCCCTGCCCTCCTCTAAAGCTCCTCCCAGCCCTGACATTCCATGTTCTAAGGCTTCTCCCAGTCTTGACGTTCTCTGATCTGAGATTCCTCCTAGTCCTGACATCCCCTACTCTGTGCTCTCTCAGGTCTCACATCCTCTGTTCCGAGGTATCTGCCACTGCTACCATCCTACCTTCTGTGCTCAGTGTTTCAATATTCTTTCCATTTTATGTGTTGGGTCCTTTCTGGCTCTAATATGAAATGCCTTCCAGCCTAAATGTTCTAGGTTCAAATTTTCCTCCCATCCAAAAGCCTGTGTTCTAAAGATCTGCATATCCCTGCCATTGTATGTTCTAAGCTCTCTTCCAGGTCCAGCATTCTCTATTCTAAGGTCCCTTCCAGATACAGCATCCTATGTTCAATGTCCATTGCTTCCAGGTTCCTTCTCATTTACGCTCTCAGGCCCTCTATAGTTTGAGTGTTCTGTGTTCCAGGGTCCCATCCGTCTCTGTCATCTGAATTCTAAATTCCAGTCCAACCCTTACAATCCATGGTCTATGTACTAAGATACTTATCAGATCTGACATTCTAGGTATAGGTTCTGAGGTCCCCTCCAGCTCTGACATTCTCTGTTCTAAACTTCCCCCTAGCTCCAGTATTCCAGGGTCTATGGTCTTCCACCCAATGAGCCTCTGGGGCAATGGTTATCTGCCTTAGAGGTAAGTCTCTGGGACTCAGTTTTTTCTTCCATAAAATGGGAAAAAATAACATCTACACTAGCTTCCTTATAGAACTATTGCACGGATGTATCCTTAATTTCATGGGAGATCATGGCGGCCTGAGCAATGAAGTATGCAATGGGGAGGGCCTGGGTCTGGGAACCAGGACTAGTCTGATGAGTACCAGTGATGGGTCAAGAAAATGGTGGGTCAGTTCTGTGGAAATTGTCCCAGCCCCCTCAGCCAGAGGAAAACTTGTCCTGTGGTCCATAAAGATCTCAGTTCCCAGTTTCCTCTTGAGAAGGCACTCTAGCAGTCAAGGCTTTGGCACTCTGGACAGCAGCTGGAAGCTTGTGGAAGCTGCTCGCCTTACTTCAAAGCCCAAGGAAATGTGGGTGGCCCCTGAATCCTCAGGAACCTTCCCACAGGCCCTTGGCTCAGACTCCAAAGGCAAATGCAAGGGACACCCACCTCCACCCACTCTTCCTCCTCTCTCTTGGCCTGAGATGAGACAGTAGGAACAGAGGTGTCTGAACAGAGAAGAGGCCCTGGCAGCCAGCTGGGCACAGAGCTAGAGGAGGAAGCATTGTGGGCAGGGCAGAGTGAAGTCAGGAGGAGGAGGAAGGGGGAGAAGGGAAAAGACACATGAATCTGACCTGACGCCGGCACCTAAAAGTACCTGGAACTCTTCAGGTGTTTAAGTAAGGGAGTGGTAAGAACCCTGGACAGTTAGGATACCTGGGTTCAATGCCCTGCTTTCTATTTGTATGACTTTGGGCAAGTCATTAGATTTAAGTCTCCTCCTTGATAAAATGGAGGGGGGACTAAGTGGCCTTTAAAATCCCATCCTTCCCTGAGCCTTAGGCCAAAATTTGACGTACTACAATCCTTTTGGATGGGGAGGTGGGCTTAGGTGAGAGAACAGGACAGAAAATGGCAAAGTCGTGAAACTCTTGACTCCTTCAGAGAACTGTAGATAGATAGAGAGCTGAAAGGGACCTTAGAGGCCATCTAGCCCAATTCTATTATGTTACAGGTAGGGAAACTGAGGCCCAGAGATGAAATGAAATGCCCAAGGTCACACACAGTCAGCAAATTCCAAGCTTTCCTGGCATCAGATCCAAAGTGTATTCCAGGGGCGGCTAGGTAGTGCAGTGAGTAGAGCACCGGCCCTGTAGTCAGGAGTACCTGAGTTCAAATCCGGCCTCAGACACTTAACACAAAAACTAGCCGTGTGACCTTGGGCAAGTCACTTAACCCCAACTGCCCTCCAAAAAAAGCAAAAAAACAAAACAAAACAAAAAACAAAGTGTATTCCACAGTACTACAAGTACCTCCCTTCTAGGCTATCCTGGAAAGAGCCCTGGGCTCTTTGTAAAGCACTTAGCGCACTGTGCCTAGCATGCAGCAAGTGCCTAATAAATGTTTATTTCCTTCAGCGCAAATATTAGCGTGCCTATTTTATGGAGGAGAAACCAAGGCTCTGAGAGCTCATCTCTCAGATTGGATGGCTCTTTATACCATCCAAAGCATTTCCATAATCATTATTGCTTCCAATCCTCCAGTGTGGAATGAGCACCATCATTAAAGTCTTCATAGATGCTGCGAATATAAGCCTGAGGGGGACGAAGGGGAATGAGAATGGAGTGGGGAGTTGTTGGTCTGTCATTTCAGTCATGCCTGACTCTTTGTGGACCCCTTTAGGGTTCTCTTGGCAGAGACAGTTTTGCCATTTCCTTCTCCGGCTCATTTAGGGTGAAGTGACTTGCCCAAGGTCACACCACTAGTAAGTGTCTGAGTTAGATTTGAACTCATGAAGATGGGTCTTCCTGTCTCTAGCCTAGCGCTCAATGCACTATAAGCAGTCCATATATGGGAAAAATAGATTCCTAGGGTCTGGTCCTATTCAAAAATGAAGCCAGGAATTGTTTCTGCTTCTCTCCCCATCCCTAGTGCTTCAGCCCAATATGTTGAACATAGTAAGTGCCTAATCAATGCTTGGTGATTGGACTGAGCTCAAGTGCCTGGCTCTGCCCCAAGCTGTGGATGAGTCATTCAGCCCCTTTGGGGTATGTCTGTAAAATGAGAGAGTTTCACCCAATGACTTCTGGCATCGTCTGCAGACCTAAGATACTGTGGTCCTTTGACCCTCACTTTGGAGGTCAATTAAGCAATGAAGAAGCATTTATTAACTGCCTACTGTGTGCCAGACACTCAGCTAAGTGCCAAGGATAAAAAAATAAACATTCCCTGCCCTTGGGGACTTATAATCCAACAGGATGGAGAAACTGGTCCAGAGAAAGAAAGTGCCTTGTTTAAAGGCTCCAGGTGATCAAGGTAAGATCCCTGTGTAAGTTAGGCTGCCAGTGAAAAGGGGCATGTGTGCCATGGCTGGGGGGGCCCTTCTGGGGAAACCCACTTACCAGTTGGGTCTTTGGCATGAAACAGATGAACTGAGGAGGGAAAATGGCCCATCAGGGCTTTGTGTGCTTGGCATAATGGGACGTGCTGCTCTCAGCATTGAGAGGGCCAAAGAGAGGGGGCCTGGGCCTGGCCCCTCCCACACCCCAGATCATCTCCCCAAAGGAAGTGATGACAGAGCAGCCCTGAGGGGCAGCCCCTGAGGCCTGCTGACCCAGCACCTCCTTTGTGTAGCCCCCCACAGGCTTCTACTGCTGCCAGACTATAAAACCCGAGGAGTAGCCCCAGACTACCAATCACAACCCCGGCCCAGGCCCCTGCACTCAGGACAAAAGTCGCTCCCCAGGTAAGAGGACAGCTTACTGAATGAACCCTGAGCAAAAACCCAATGCCCAATGGGAAAAAGAGAAAGGCGTAGGCAAAGCCTTTCCTAAGGGTACTGATAATAATAGCTAACATTTATATACAACTTTAAGATTTGCAAATATTTCATTTGATTCTAATCAACAACACTGTGAGAGAGGTGCTATTAGTAACCTTGTTTTTAACAAATGAAGAAACTGAAGCATATCCAGCTAGAAAGTGTCTGAGGTCAGATTTGGACTCAGCTCTTCTTGACTCCGGGCTCAGTGTTCTAACCACTGGTCCATCTAGCTCCCTTCCTGATATATACTGTATATGACCAGGAGAGACTCAGGGCCAGGAGACCCAAACTGAGTTTCTATTGTGACTTACTAATTGTGTGACCTTGACTTTTATGACATTTAACCTCTTTGGGACTCAGTTTTTCATCTGTAAAATGGGAAAAAATAACATCTACACTAGCTTCCTTATAGAACTATTGCATGGATGTATCCTTAATGATTTATAGAAATTTGAGTTGTTAGTGTCGCTAGCAGAAATAGTCCAGCCCAAAAAGGTTACAAGATCCAATCTGTTGATTTTTTTAAAAAATCTAGTGGCAGATGCGGGAAGCAGGGGTGCCCTAGTGACAAGTACTGATGTTTCTGCCCTTAGTTGGCAGAAAGGCAAAAACTTTCTCCTCTAGAAAGAACCCAAGTTTAGGGGCCAAAAGGTCCTTAGCTCAACCTTAGCTCTACCATTCAATGGTGGATGTATAATACTGGGCAAGCCTCAACTTCCTTGGAGTTTACAAATTGAAAGGGGTGAACTGAATCATAATTGCATAAAGCTGGAAGGGACTGTAGAAATCCTCTAATGATTTTGTGTCAAGGACCCCTTTGGTGGTCTGATAAATTCTCTGGACGCTGTTTGTTGGGCTCTATTTTCATAATTGAAAGAAATACTAAATGTTACTTATAAGTTAGTGAAAATAAAGATGTAATTTTTTTCTCATCCAATCAAAGATCCGGGGTCTGCGGACCCAAGGTTAAGAATCCTTGATCTAGAACAAACCCCCTCATTTTACAGAGAAGACAACTAAGGCCTGAAGTCTACACTAGGAACAGTAGCAAAGCTAAGATTCGGACCCAGATTGTCCAAGTTCCAGTTTAGTGCTGGGTATGGGTAAGGGAAGGGGAAGGAAACATGAAATGTGTCCCTGTTCTGAGCTCACCTCCCTTCTCGGGTTTTTCTTCCAGATTTCTTTAAGTGGGAACCATGTCTCAGCCTGCAAAGGCCCCCACAGCCCCAACTACTGCTGCTAGCCCAGCCACAGAGGGAAAGGAAAAAGGAGCACCTGCCTCAGTGCCAGCTCCTGGACCCACCCCAGCTCTGGTTCCTGCCTCTGTTCCCGTCCCCAGCTCCAAGGTTGGGGAACTACCCATGGGAGGCTTCAAGGTGAGGGCCTTTGGTGTTTGCCAAAAAGATATGGCTTCCCCCTATCCCTCCCTGCTCCCTCTAAGTGACAAGGGACTTCCACATTGACCTAAGAGCAAGTGTTTGGGGTCGTGTAAAGAAGATCCAGAGGTTTCAGTGGGCTCCCAACTGAATAATGGTATGGATCAACAGTGTGATGTCAGCCAGGAAAGCTAACATGGTCCATTGGGAGATTGAGCACCTAGGACTGTGGAATTAATCCTGGCTCCAGAGTCAGAGACCCAAGTTCAAATCCTCTCTGAGGCTGTGTGATGTTGGGCCAGTCACTTAACATCTCTGGTTTCCTCAACTCAATATAACTAAGGGGGCTGGACTAGATGGCCTCTGGGGTCATGCATGGCTCTAGAGCTATGATCATGGTCAGCTCAGATCCAGATTACTGTGCTCCCTTCTAATAACTGTATTTTGGAAAGTGGGAGGAGGCAGAAGAGGGCAGCCAGGAAGGTAAAGGGTCCTGAGAGTTTGCTGTGCATTCATTTTCAGCCTTTTCTGACTCTTGGTGACCCCATTTGGGGTTTTCTTGGCAGAGATAGTAGAGTAACTTGCCATTTCCTTCTGTAGCTCATTTTATAGATGAGTAAACTGAGGCAAACAGAGTTAAGTGATTTGCCCAGAGTCACACAGCTAGTAAGTGCCTGAAGCTAGATTTGAACTCAGGTCTTCTTGACTCCAGGTCCAGCGTTCTACCCACTGTACTACCTTGAGATTATGCCTCATGAAAATCAGTTGAAGGGGCTGGAGGTGTTTATCCAGGAGAAGAGAAGACACAGGGAATACATGATTGTAGCCTTCGTGTGTCTGAAGGGCAGTCATGTAGAAGAGAGAGTAGACATGCTCACCTGGACATTGTAGGTCAAAGTTGCCATGCAGACAGATTCCCTCTCTTTATGAGGAGGGTTGTCTCTTACTACAGTGGTCTCCTTCAAGATACACTGGATTCTCCTTCAGTAGGGGCTTCAAGTCAGAGGATGGACCACAGAATGACCACAGTAGAGCACTGGGACCTGGAGTCAGGAAGACCTAAGTTCAATATTCCACCTCAGACACTCACTAACTGCATGACCTTGGGCACATTGCTTTACCTTGTTTGCCTCAGTTTCACCATCTGTAAAAATGAGTTGGAAATGGCAAACCACTCTAGTATCTTTGCCAAGAAAAATCCAAATGGGGTCATGAAGAATCAGACAAAACTGACCAACAACAACCAAAAATATGCTTGTCTGGGGTGTTTTAGAAAGATCACTGTTCACATACAGGTAGGACTAGCTGGGCTTTGAAACCCCTTGAAGCTCCAAGAGCTGGTGATTCTGTCCTATTTCCCTCACCACCTAAATCAGAGCGCTGGTGCTTAAGTAACTGTTGGATATGAATTCTCTAGGGGGACAAAGATTGGGGAGTGGGAAGGGGGAAGGAAAAGGAAGAGCTGTCTGGGGAGATTTGTGAGGAACCATCCAAAGGAAGAGAGAAGCATTTTCTGACGGAAGTCTCCCCCTCCTCCATCTCTACCCTGCTCTCTGGGTCAGAGGCTGAATTCTTGCTCAGGGCTTAAAGAAAGAGAAGCAAAATAGACCATCTGTAGACACAGCTGGTTTGCAGAAATCTGATCCAGAAGGGGACATTTTTGGCTGGTTGGAAACAACATATGTGAGCAGAAGTAAATGCAAAGTGATGCTGAGGGACCAGAACTAGCAACTTGGCGGGGAAGGGGGATCAGGAAGGGCATACTGTGAGGCTCAGATCTCAAACACAGCCTTGAAGGGAGCTCCAAGATCCAAAGGGGAAGTCTGAGTCCAGAGAAGGCTGAGTCCTCTGGACCTAAGGTCCACCAGTCTCCTACTGTGTACGAAGCACTGGGCCTGGATCTGGGAACAGAAAACCTTCCTTCAAACACAGCTCAGGTGTGACCTCCCAAACAGAGCCTTTCCTGACCCTGCTAGTTACTGGCATCTTCATCCTCTCAAGGCTTATCATGAACTTTGGGGATACTCACTTGGATATATAGGGCAGCCAAGTGGTACAATGGATATAGAGTGTTATACAGTATATATAGCCTGGAGTTAGGAAAACTCTTCTTCCTGAGTTCAAATATGGCCTAAAATACTTACCAGTTGGGTGACCCTGGGCAAGTCACTTAAGCCTTGTTTGCCTCAGTTTCCTCATCTGTAAAAAGAACTGGAAATAGCAAACCACTCCAGGGTCTTTGCCAAAAAAGTCCCAAATGGGGCCATTAAGAGTTGGACATGGGGCAGACATAGGGCGGGTAGGTGGCACAGTAAATAGAGCACCGGCCCTAGAGGACCTGAGTTCAAATCCAGCCTCAGACACTTAATACTTACCTTGGGCAAGTCACTTAATCCCCAGCTGCCCTGCCTTCCCCCCTTCAAAAAGCAAATAAATGAACAAACAAATAGATGAAAATAAAGAGCTGGAAGTGATTGGAAAATGACTGAACATTTATATACATGTTATATCCTCCCAGTAGAAGGGAAGTTTCTCAAGCATGTGCTTGTTAAATTGTTGAAAGGAAAGTAGTCCCCACTCCTCAGAAGGCTCTAATCTGCCAGGAGGGCTTCCCAAAAGAAATGGCATTTTGACTCTGGCCCTTAGGAATGGACAGAGATCCAGGAAGTGTCCCTGCTCTGACACTTAGTGCCTTAGGACTACAGACTCAGGGATGTCTCTAGGCCTTACCTTCCTCATTTATCAATCGAGGGTGATGGACCAGTTCTGATGTCCTCTGAATCCTCGGTAGGGGAAGATAAAGAGAGAATTGGAGGGGCAGGTCTATCTATGTCTCCTCCCCTCTAATAATCTGGGAGAGATTAGAGGAATGTGTCAAAGGATCATAGATTCAGATCTGGAAGAAACCTTAGGAGACATTGAGTCCAAATCCTTCTTTTTACAGATGAGGAAACTGAGTCACAAAGCTTAAGTGACTAGATCAAAGACACAAAATTAAGCGTCTGGAGTGTGGTTTGAATTCAAAGGTTCCTGACTCTAAAACTGGAGACAATCCTGTTTCTGTCTCCCCCATTGCCTCCCTTTGACCTTTTTTCTCCCCTGTGGTTTGGCCAGTTGGTGGTCTTTGATCAGGAAAACTTCCAAGGCCGCCGTGTGGAATTCTCAGGGGAATGCATGAATCTGGGAGACCGAGGATTCGACCGAGTTCGCAGCATCATCGTTATCTCAGGACCGTAAGTGTGACCAGAGAGAAAGGTCCCTCTCTGGAAGATAGTCTCTCTATCACAGGGGGACAGGGCTTATCTCCAGGGACTCACTGAGCTCCCACTCAGGGTCAGTCAAGAGGCTGGGCTGCACTATGCCCAGTACTGCGGAGGGGGACAGTTGTCCCCTTCAGGGGTTTCTGTGGGGCAGAGAAGGAAGACAGGGAGGGCATATGAAAAGGCAGAGAGGGAGACGGGGTGTCTGAGTGAGGTTGGGGAAAGGCTGGTATAGAACCAGAAATTGGCCCCGTCATTATTTTGTCTTGGGCCCAGCCCTGCCACACATTCCTGTGGTCACAGCTCAGGGGATCCTGTGTCCAACCCAGGGTACAGCCAAATGCCACCCCCTTTCCTCTCATTTTCCCACCTTCCCTGGCCAGAGGAAGAAGACAGAATTGCAAGATTCTTGAGACCAGGATTTGGTCAGTGCCCCTCCCACTGATTCATGGGGTCTTTGGGCAATGTTTCCTTCCATGGGCCTGTTTCCTTCCTATAAAATGAAGGATTTCAATTAGGTGTACTCCAGGGTCACTTCTAACATCCCATCCCTCTCTTAGCAATCATGTTCTCTCCTCTAAGACCCCTCTCAGCTCTGACTTTCTCTTTTCTAAAGTCCCTTCAAGCTCTGACATTCCCTGTTCTGAGCTCCCTCCCAACTCTGACATTCCCTGTTCTGAGCTCCCTCCCAACTCTGACATTCCCTGTTCTGAGCTCCCTCCCAACTCTGACATTCCCTGTTCTGAGCTCCCTCCCAACTCTGACATTCTCTGCTCTAAGGGACCTGTCCCCTTTGACATTCTATACTTTTTGCCCCATAGAGGAATGGCAATGGAGAGCAGACTGAAGAACAGAATCTTTTACCTTTAGATCCCCTCCTCCCCTAAGGTGGACACAGCGGGTCCCGGGAGCCAGCGCCAGCCCCAATCCCAGTCCCTGAACCTCATGGGCTCAACACAATCCCAGCTCCACCCTCGAGTTTTCTCTTCGATCTGCTTCTGCCAGGGACAGAGGCTTCAGAGATGGGGAAGGCTAAATTAAGGCCGGTTTAGGTTTCTGAAGCTTATTTCTGTGGCGGTGACTCAAACCTGGAGCATTTCTTCAGGGCTGGACTTCAGCTGGGCTCCCCAGCTGGGCTGAGTGTCCTGAGTCCACTTCATAAGCCTTTTATTTCTGCAGAGAGAAATTCATGTAGAACCCAGAATGGAGGGAGCCCAAGTGAGGAAGTCCCAGGGTCCTGTAAGGGAAAACAGCTGTGTAGAGCACTGCATTCAGGGAGGATATAGCCTGGGTTCATTAAGATATGGGAAACTAGGGAAAATTAAGCAAAGGGCCCCTTGGACCCTCCCCCTACCAAAATAGCTCCTTCAGTGGTCCCTGAAATTTTACCATTAGACAGTTCTTCTTTTGGTTTAAAGGTTTCTTGTTAAAACAGAAATGCCCCCATAAGAAGAGGTCACATAATAGAATCATCCTTTTCTGGGATTTAGGGGTCCTTGGAGATAATATCATTCAGTTCAAACCCATTCTTACTGCAATGAGTCCCTCCTATGACATTCTTGGCAAAGTGGTTTTCCAGACCCTTTACAGTGATTCAGAGAGGGGAATGACTTTTCCAATGTCACACAGCAAATTGGTAGCAGAGCTGGGACCAGAACCTGGATCTGCTGACTCTGAGTCCAATTCAGGGCTCTTTCTACTCTTACCTTGAAGTCAGAGGCAGTAAACTAATGACCTGTGTCATTGACTCCAGACAAGGCTGGTCAGAGACAAAGCTCCTCCAGTTCAGGTTTTGATTCTTCCAAGATAACTTTTCATCCCTCATAAGTCATGGTGGGGGAAAAATAAGACTAATGATTTGCCATCCAGGAAAGCTGAGCCTGGCCACTGAGGCTGTGGCCAAGGCTGCCATCTCCTCTTGGAAAGCAGAGAGTAAAAATAACCACAGCCCAGGGGAGATCACCCCCAACTTCTATTCTCAGTTAGGAATGAAAGTGTGATGGAATGATGGGCATGTTCAATCTGGAGGCCAAAGACTCGGGTTTGAGTCCTGGTTCAGACACTTATTGCCCATGTGGCTTTGGGCAATTCTGCAAAAATTTTAAAAAACTGGGGATTTGGGTCAGATGGTCCCTAAAGCCCCCTCTAAAGCTGAATGCTTACAGCTTGATGCTCTCCTCCAGAGACAACCTTGTTATCTAAAGGAGAATCCCATTGTTGGACAACTCCAAATGTCAGAAACATTATTATCAGAAGTAATAGATAGAAAGCAAGACTGAGTCTAGTTCCAGTGATGCTTCTGATACATACTGACTGTGTGATTTTGGGCAAGTCTCCCGCCCCTGAGCCTCAATTTCTTCACTTCTAAGGGAGCTGGACTAAATAGGAGATGGGGAAGTTTCGGTTCAGTCCATTTCCAGTCCTGTCCAACTCTTTGTGACCCTTTGCAGGATTTTCTTGGCAAAGATAGTGGAGTGCTTTGCCATCTTCATCTCTAGCTCATTTTACAGATGAAGAAACTGAGCCAAACAGGGTTAAGTGACTTGCTCAGGATCACACAATGAGGAAGTATTTGGGATCAGATTTGAACTCAGGAAGATGAGTCTTCCTGACTCTAGGCCCAGCGCTCTAGCCACTTTGCTACCCAGCTTCCCAGATGATCAGATGACCTCTAAGAACCCTTTTAACTCTAAATCTATGATTCTATGAGTTCTTTCAAGCCTGCCCGTTCCCCAACCTCCCACCAATTGCAAAGAATGTGCTGATCTGCATTGGTAGAGGGGCTTTCTTTCTTGGGATTTACCCTCATCAATGAAATCATCAGGTCTGGGTCTGTACCCTCCTCAAAACACAAATATAAGACTCAGAATAATGGTACCAAGAATAAGAATGGCAGATTAACTCGCATTCATAGAGAGCTTAAAGATTTGCAAAGCACCATGGCTGTGTTATCTGACTGGAAAATCATTCTTATCTGGAATTGAAACCTTCCTTCTTGTAACTTTCCCCATTTGTTCTACTTGATTCCTTTTCTCTCATCCTCAAACTTCTCCTTGGAACTCAATTCATCAGCAGTTTAAAGGATAGAGTTATATACCCCACAAGCACCTGTCAGCAAGGCAATGGACCCTAACAATCCCCTAATTCACGGATCCTTAAGCTGGGGTCCCTGAACTTCGGAATATGTGTTTTTCTAACTATTTCAATATAGGATGCCCCAAAAGTCTTAGAGTATTTTTAAGCTGTAAGCATTATCTCATGCCCTTTATTTTATTCATTGGAAAATGTTATTCTGAGAAGGCTTCAATAGACTGGCAAATGGCTCTTGATACAAAAAATGTCAAGAACTCCTGCTCTAGTCTAATCCCCTCATTTTACAGATGAGGAAACTGAGACCCAATGGAACCCTGGAGTGACTTGGTCCGGTGGCTTGGTCCACATGTCTCCTCAGTGGCAGAGCTGGCCCAAACAGTCAGATCCCATTATCCCAATCCCATATATGCTGTTCACTGCCAATAGGTGCTTTGAGATCCTCTCCTCTTACCAAGTTGTCCTACCACACTATTTTGCATCCTCTCTCCACCCAGAAATAAAGATGGATGGCCACCCTACTCCCTCACCTAGTGCAGTCCTCTCTCCCCAAGCTGACTTTGATGGGGGGTGAAGGGAAATGGAAAGCAGACTAGGATTGTTTGGCTTTTGCTAATGGTCTCTTTTGTTTCTTCATGCCACCTGCCCTTGGTGCTCCTGTCCCTTTGGTCCGTGCGTCCATTGGATCGTTGGCCCAGATGGGTGGCCTTCGAGCAGTCCAACTTCCGGGGAGAGATGTTCATCTTGGAGAAGGGCGAGTATCCCCGATGGGACACCTGGTCCTGCAGCTACCGTAGCGACTGTCTCATGTCTTTCCGGCCCATCAGGATGGTGAGAGCTGGGAGCCATGGAGTTGGAGGCTTGACAAAGAGAGGGACCTGGAGAAGGGAGGTGGGAGGAAAGGGAAAGATGGTCAGATGATGCAGGGCTCTGTAAAACAGTCACTCAAACAAAGAGCATGCATTGAGGACCAAAAAGTTGATTAGTCCCCAAGGAGGGAGGAGATGGTTCCCCTGTCCTCTGCTTAGTCAGATCATGTCTGGAATGTGGTGTTGACTTTGGGACACAATGGTTTAGGAAAGATACTGATAAACTGCAAGAGGTGGGATGCCAGAGGGGCGGGCAGGCTGTCTGTGGAATCATTCAGAGATGGCTTCAGGCAAGGGTTCTACAACAAGGTTCACCCCTTCTAATAGGTAAGATTGGCAGGTGGCCAGCTGTTTTGAGGCCATAATGAAGAAAAAGGCACTTGGGGACAAATTCATATGGGAAAGTTGAGGGAAGGGTTCAAGGAATAACCTCTTTTATTCATAAACAGTTGGTGATATTTCTGAAGATCCTAACCCTTACCCTTACCCCCTCAAGAGTCAGTAGGATAATGAGTCTCTGATATATATTGACTGAGTCACCCTAGGCAAGTCACTTGACCTAGTATTACCTCAACTATAAAATGAGGGTGTTGGACTCAATGGCCTTTAAAATCCTTCCCAACTCTAAATCTATGTTCCTTAGCTTGGATAAATGGCCTTACCTGCTTAAAGTTTGGATTCAGTCAAAGGGCTGCATTTGAGGGCCTAGAGGGTCACATGTTGCCCCACTCCTGCTCAAACTGGGGGCATTGGGCCTGCAGACAGAGAAGGCTCGAGGGACACTTGATAACTATCTGAGTATTTACAGGACTAACACAGGAGAAGGGGCTGGGTTCCTTGATATCACCATCACCATTGTTTTCATTGTTGGTCCCAGAAGGCAGAACCAGGAATGATGGGTAGAAATTGCAAAAAATAAAATAAAATATTTTTAAAAGGTTAATTTTGGGTTGTTGCAAGGAAAATCTTCTTCAGAATAAGCACTATCCCCAAGGGTAATGGGCCACTTCTAGAGGTGCTGGGCTCTTCCTCGTTTGAAGCTTCAGCTAGAGAATGGACAATCACTTGTTGGGTCATTATAATGAGCATTCCTGCTGTGTATGAGTTGGATAAGATGGCTGTTGGAGTCCCTACTAACCCACAAATTCTGTAATTCTGGATTATTTGCTATACTCGTTCTTATTCTTCCCCTTCACTTCTCTGTATCTTTGGTCAGCCCATCCTCAGGCCTCAAATTGGTGCTGAAACTAGGGTTGGGGTGGCCAGAGTTTTGCCCCAGGGCACTAGAATGTAAGGGGCTGCTTGGGGTGCTTACAGTCCTTATGAAATGTAGAAACAACTGAGCTTAGAACCTAATTAGCTAGAACCACCCCTGCTTTTCTCCCTAACTTACCTCACCCCCATGAATCCTTCGAATTGTTTAGTGATCTTCATCTTCTTCTACTGGGCCCTCCTTGGAAGCAAATGAATTGCCCTAGGCCCCAAAATTGGTAGTTATTGCTCTGCCTTCAATAGACTCTGTACCATCAGCTACCCATCTCTTTTTACTTAAAATCCTTCCTTCCTACAAGGCCTAAATTAGATTCTGCCTGTTCTTTGATCTGGAGGCAGACAGATGACACAGTGGATACATAACTGGGCCTGGAGGCAGAAAGACCGGAGTTCACATCTGGCCTCAGCTATTTGTTAGTTGGTCACCCTGGGTAATCACAGAACCTCTGCATGCCTCAGTTTCCTCATCTGTAAATAATAGCACCTACCTCCCAGGGCTACAGTGAGGATGGAATGAAATATTTGTAAAGGGCTTAGCACAGGGCCCAGCACGCAGTAGGTGTTTAATAAGGGTTTATTTTCTCCCTTCCTTCTCAGACCCCCCTCTCCCAGCTAATCTCTCCTGACATTTTGCTTTATCCTTCTTTATCCTTTGCCCTTCTTCTCCTCCTCCTTGTATCGTAATTATCTGGGTACTTGTCCCTCGTCCATGAGATCAGGAGCTCTTTGAAGGCACGGTCCAGGACTCTGTGTTCCTAGTTCAGTCCCAGTAAGTGAGGAAGAAGTGAAGAGGCTGAAGGACCAAGGTTCTGACCCACCTTCCAGCCTGAGTCTCTGAGGCCTTGGCCCTTCCTCCCCCAGGACTCTCTAGATCACAAGATCTGTCTGTTTGAATGCACCAACTTCAAGGGGAACAAGATGGAGATTCATGAGGATGATGTGCCCAGTCTCTGGGCCTATGGCTTCTGTGACCGTGTGGGCAGCGTGAGGGTGCCCAGTGGCACGTAAGTATTGTACCCACAGGGCCCTGGGTTCTAGACCTGGGTTCTAGTTCTGGCTCTGATTCTGACACTTATTACTTAGGGGACTTTGGGTGAGTTGCTCCTTGGACCTCAATTTATTTATCCGTGAAACGAGGATGTGGGACTAGATTTGTCTCTAGGGTACTGATTTAGCTTTAATAGTCTATATTCTAGGACCCTAAGAAGCCTCCCAGATCTGACATTCCCTGTTCTAGGGCCCCCACCCAGCTCTGATATCTCCAGTTATAAGGGCCATAAGGCCCTTCCCAGCCCTTACATCCCCTGTTCTAAGGTTCCTCCCAGCTCTGACATTCTCTGAACCCTTATCCCCACTCCTTCATCTCTGACAGTCTAGAGTCTACCATTCCAAGCCTGTAAAGTATTATATTCAGTGACAAATGGATTACAGAAACAATGCACTAGGAATTCAGAGGAGGAGGAGGAGGACCTGGAAGGGGGAAGGTTGTGAGGATCTATATACAAAGAATTATACAGGAGGTAGAATTTGGGCTTAGCTTCAAGCAGGCTGTTTAGAAGAGTGCATTGAGATAATCAAAGATAGGGGCAATAGGCACGAGCAAAAGATGAAGAGGTGGCCATAAACTTGGCCTGTTTGTGGGTCAGTGAGGAGGTCATTTGGATTGGCTTGGAAAGAGAGGAGCAATGGGAGATAAGGCTGCCTGATTAGCTCTGATGGAGCCAGACCAAAGAAGGACTCAAATATCAGCCTGAGGAGTCTCCATTTTCATCCCATTCTCCTTTCTCTTTCAAGGTGGGTTGGCTACCAGTACCCAGGCTACCGAGGCTACCAGTATCTGTTCGAGCCAGGAGAGTTCAAGCACTGGAATGAGTGGTCTGCCTACCAGCCCCAGATCCAGTCCGTCCGTCGAATTAGGGACATGCAGTGGCACCAGAAGGGCTGCTTCCCCATCCCCAGCAGTCTGCCCAAGTGAGAACATGGTCCCAACATTGGGACACTGATCAAAACCTGAGAGGCTCCTACCAAGTATAGAGTTGTTTGTGTGCCTTAGGGCGATGGGCTGCCCAGGTCCCAGCTCTCTCATCCCTTCCCCTCCACTGTGCCTAAACACACTCTTGACAATTTGAATAAAAGTTTTCCATGCCCCAAACCCACTCCTTCTAGTGGAATCTGTTGTTTCTGGAAAGTGATCTGCTCCATCAGCCATGAGGTCATCACTGGAAAGAACACTGGAGTCTAAGGATCTGGTTTTGAATCCGGTCTTGCCTCTTAGTAGCTTGTGACCTTGGGCAAGTCACTTAATTTCCTTGGGGCCCAACGTCTTCATCTGTAAAAGAAGGGGGTTGGATTGGGTGTGACCCTGAAGGACTCTTCCATTTCCAGATCTGTGATCCTCAGATCCTATTCTCACGTTTCCTTGTAATCTCTTATCTTATCTAATCTTCTTGGTCCGTGAAATAACAGGGAACATTTGTAGTCAGTGAGGGGCCAATCTGTTTTTTCAGTATTCCACACCCTACTCACATATGTGCCCGTGCACATATGCTGACTTCTTTACCTCAATACACGTCCACTTTCCACCTTGGGAAGGTAGAAGAGATGCCATCTAAGGACACTTCAGATTCTAAGAGTCCATGATTTTACAATTCTATCAGTTTATGAATTACAAAACTGATGAGTCAAAGATTCGGTGTTCCCAGAATTATCATAATCCTAGCCTATCCCTTTACATCATATTCTGAGATTCTGAATTCAAAATTGGTCACATCTATGATTCCAGGAGTTGGTGTGTATTATTATAAAATCCCATGATTCTGACTTTCTGTGTCTCTAAAATTCTGTGATTGTCAGCTTCCAAGATTGCATGAATCTTAAATTCGTATTCCCAGATTCTGAGTCAAAAATTCTAATTCTCAAATGCCACGATCCTAAAATCCTGGAAATTATAATGTAATTTATATACGTCTTTGACATGATTGTGACATTACAAAATGAGAAGGAGGGGGATACAGTTGTCTCACTAGAGACCTGGTTTGAGACTTCTATGCACCTATGGGCTAAATTTGTTAATATGGAATGCCAAGAGGGACAAATACCAAGTTTTACATTTAAGTTCAAAAAATCCATCTCCTAAAATGGGTAAGGCATGAATGGCTAGGTAATGTTTGGGAAAAGATCTGGGGTCTTACTGGACAGCAAGCTCAATTTAAGTCAGCACATGATGGGCCATCCAAAAGTTTGAGGCCAATCAATCCATAAGAGGTATAAAGTGTGTACTATGTGTCAGACTCTGCATTGAGCACTGGGGATACAAAAAAGATAGTCCCTGCCTTCAGGGAGCTTGCAGTCTAATAGGGGAAAAAACATGCAACACAGCAAACTATATTTAGTATAAACAGGATATGATTAATAGGGTACATGAATGTTCAAGGAGGACTAGCACCCCTGGCACAAGGACTGCTGAACCCTTTTCAGGGCTGCTCATTCACTTTTGGCATCTATCAGTCACCCAACTCTGATCTATGGCTCTAAGAAGCTGTAGCATGCACAGCAGCCACACCCCAGTAAACCTATCTCAGCAGACTAAACCAAGTGGAGGGTAATGTGGACCTCAAACCATCGGTGAGTTAGGGTGATATCTACCCTCAGCATGTGAAGATTTCCCCAGGTGGAATAGCTGGATAAAAACAATTTATTCCAATAGCCATGAAAGTGGCTGAAGTGGGCACTGTGAAGTTCTTAGAGCTTGGTCAGACATGGAAGACACCAAGGCCATCAGTCATCACCCTGACTTTTGTCTTGCCACTGGACTTTGAAAAGAGAGTGAGGCTGATGACTTTGTGGAACTCTGACTCACTTAAATCCAATTCACAATTTAGACATTACCCCATGGTGTTACTAGTCTTCTTTAAAAACGGATAAACAATGAACAGAAGGAAGGCACTAGAATTAAGAGAGGTTGGAAAAGGCTTCCTATAAAAGATGGTATTTTAGTTCATGAGTTCCATTAAGATACAGAACTTTCAGGAATTTAGCAATATGTCCTTTTCAGATCACATCTGGGATACTGAGCTCGGTCTTGGACAACTGAGTTCAAGAAGTATGTGGATAAAATGGAGAACATCCAGGGTAGGGTAGTCAAGATGGAAAGATGCTCAAGAGCCATCTCTTTGAAATAGGATGCCAGAACTGGGAGAGATATTAGATAATGCAGACTATGAAAAGTAAGAGGGACCTTAAAATACTGCATTGCAGAACTAGACAAAGCCTTACAATATAGCATGTCAGAGCTTGGAGGGACCTCAGAACATTAGAATGCCATCAGTGGAGGAAGCCTTAGGAATGTAGTGAAATCGCCCCATTTTATGAATCAAGAAACTGATCACCAGAGAAAGGAACAATGAACACTCATGTGTTTATCTAAATACTTGATGAAACCATTTACATATGTTTATTTAGGTAGGAGAATACCATGAAAATCCCCCCCTATATAAGGGAGAGCTTTCTTCTATTGGTCTTAAAACAACATTCTTCCTACTCCAAGGAATGCCTTGTCAAAACAAGAAGACAGTAAGTAGGCTGCTGTTTTGGAAGGGGAGACATTTGTAAAACACTCGGTTGTGTGTTTTGTCAAAATGCTTGACAGTTTTGCTTACAAATTTGACCTTTGCCTACAAGACGAGCCTTGGGCTGGAACGCTGACCTGCTGATTTAAGGGCAGACAGTTCCCAGCATGTTTGCATAGGGTATCTAGCGGACAGCAGACACCTTGTTTATTCAGCTCTCCTGACTCCCAAAGCAGTGTCCTTTGCATTAGGACAGAACCTTGTGGCTTCGGTCCAGATAACCTTTCCAGGACGGGGTCCAAAGATCACATACATGCAATCACGGAAATGATCTCGGTTATTCAACTAACTTCCTGTGTGATCTTGGTCAAGTCCCTTTCCTTCTGTGTAAAATGAGATGGTTAGAACAGAAGATTTCTAAGGCCTCTGCCATCCCGTTCTCCACTTTCTAGGTTCTCTCCCAGATTTAACAGTCTAAGTTCTAAGTTCGCTTCCTGCATTAACACTATATGGGTTTCCCGAGGTCCTGCCACAAAATTTGGATAGCGTGGGGGTGCAGACAAACGGGATCCAGCCACATGTGCCTCAGTGACACTAGTGTCAGCGTCCAGGAAGAGCCAGGAGCCAGGAAGCCCCAGTCCCACCACCCCTCGGCCCCCTCTAGGGGTGCCTGCTTCCGCTCGCTGGTAGTCGCTCCCCCTCCAGCGCGGCGCCACGCCACGCACGCCGGGACAGCCCAAGAGTCGGTCGCTCCCCCCGCCGCATCCGGAGCTGTGGGGGAGGGGGAAGTGGCCTCCGGGGGCGGGGCTGGGGACCGGCCCCGCCCCGGCCAAGCGCGGCGTCAGGGCCCCGCGAGCCGACTCCTCCCCTCCGTCCCCTTCCCTCATCTGCCCTTCCAGTCCCGGGCGGCTCCAGGAGCCGGAGCCCGGGGACGGAACGGGGTTGGGGGACTGGAGCCGCATCAGAACGCGCTAGACGGGGCAGGAGCCCACGGACCTCCCGGAGCCTTCCGTGCACGGTAAGCCGGTGCCGGAGACCCCCCGCAAGACAGCCGGGCCAGGGCCAGGCCGGTGGGCTCTGTAGCCGTGGGGACCCAGGCCGGGCTGGATGCCTCCATCTCTGCTCCCCGTGCCCGGATCCCTGCCTTGGCGCCCGGTGCCCTGATCCCAGATCTCAACACCCCGCGTGCTCCGCAGGGAGCCTGCGGCCGGCCTCTTTGGGCTCCTCCCCTCCCCCCGGGCCCTGGGCGCCATCCCCATCTGCCTGCCCACCAGGGCTGGCTGGTGCCCACCGGGGTGGGGGGTGGCGGGAGACGCGCCCACCCGTGCCCCGCTCACCGCTGTGGGGACCCTTTCCTCCACGCTGTGTCCCCGGCCGTGTGCTGGGGGGACAGAGACAGAGACAGAGGGAGAGTGTGTGTATGTGCGCGTGTGTGCGCGCGCGGGTGTTGAGTGGGAGCGCTTAGGTCTCAGGCTCCCCCTGGGGATCTGTCTCTGTGTCTGGACGTTGACACTCTTTGGCCGGGTCTGTGTGTGCCTCTGTTCGAGTATGTGCCCGTGCGTGTACATGTCTGTGCCAGGGTCCCTCACTTTGTGGGTTTTCGCGTTCTCCCACTTCGTGTGTGCAGAGGGATCGATCGATCGATCGTCTCTGTCTCTGCGTGTGGGAGCCACTTCCCTGACTGGGCTACCCAAGCGTGTATCCCTGGCCATCTCTCTGTGTTTCTGTATGTGCGCTGGAAGTCTCTCTCTCTTTTCGTTCTTCCGTTCCCCCCCACCCCCGGGATTTTCTGTCTGTGGGTGTTCTCCATGGGCGTTTCTCTGCTCCCCACTCCGCCTCTGTCACTCCAGGAGCTGACTGTTCTCTGTGTCTCTCCCTTGTCTCTGCTTGCTCCTCAGTTTCTTCTGAGCATCTCTTCCCTGCTTCTCTCTCGGCTCCCCCTTGTCTCTTTACTCCATGTTCTCCCTTGTCTCCCCGTGGGTGTCTCTTTACCCCTGATTCCCCCTTGTCTTATCCTATGCCCCTCTCTGCCTGTGCCTCACTGTGTACCTGCTTTAGGGCCCTTCACACACACATACGCTATTCTGGGGGGTCTGTACCTCAGAGCAACTTTGTGGCTTAGCTCAACAGGTTTTGAAAGCACTCGCTCCGGAAATCAGTAAGGTGCAGGCCCCTGGTGAGACCTGGGGTGGAGACTGGGCCTGTCTCAGTTCATAGGCGGGAGGACTGGAGAGGAAGGTTCTCTCTCCCTCTCTCCTTGTTCATCTGATATCTTCTAAAGCTCTCCCACCACAGGAATGATCTTCCTAGAGATATGGAAGGGGAAGAGAGGCAGGGAGGCAGGAAGGCAGAGGACAAAATTTCCCTGGACCAGCATGGAGTCGGTGACAGCTGATGCTAATGGTCACTCAGCAGGGTGTGTCTGACATGCTAGGGTAATTATGGTGAACCCGAGGAAGGTCAAGGCCTCTTCTCTTAAGAGGGACTTTTAAGAGACTATAACATCTCTTCCCTGTAAAAGCTCAAGTGGGGGGGGGGAAGGGGAGGCAGAGGAATTGGTGGTGGGAGTGATTTGTGACTTCTGCTTCACAAGTTGAGCTGTGTGACCTTAGGTCACTCTCCTTTTCTGAGTTTCGGTTTCTTCCTCTATAAAATTAGGGGATTAGTAGAAGACCTGCAGGGAGAAAGGGTAGGGCAGTCAAGATGGAAAACCCCATTTGGGGTTTTCTTGGCAGGTACTAGAGCTGTTTGCCATTTCCTTATCCAGATCATTTTACAGATGAGGACACTGAGGCAAACAGGGTAAAGTGATTTGCCCAGGGTCACACAGCTAGGAAGTTGGAGGAAGTCTGAGGCTGGATTTGAATCAGGTTTTCCTGACTATCCATTTTACCATTAGCTGTTAACACTCAATTAGATTAAATTGATCCATCTGAAAGGTCCCTCTGTTATCCCTAGGAATGCAAAGATAACAGCAACCCACAAAGTGCCTTAGGTATGTTATATTAAGGAGGCATCTACAGAAATTCTGTAGTTATGAGGAGCTGAGTTCAAATCCTGCTGTAGAGACTTGGTATATAGTGGACTGTGCTAATTTTGGAATCAAGAAGGCCACCCTCTAGTCTAACTGTATAATTGTGGGCAAGTCATTTAACCTCTCTTGGCTTCCTTTATACCATGACAGGGTTGGGCTAGATGGTGTCTGTGGTTCCCTCCATCTCTGATCTAGCCAATGTTTGAGTCTTTGTTCCTGCTACTCTGGTGGATTGATGCTGAGATCATCCCCATTTGACAGATGGAAAAGGTGAGGCTCGATGAGGGGTCACTTCGACAGCACATGTCTGGGCTAGGTTCAAGCTCAGGCCTTCCTGCCTCCAAAAGCAGAATTTCAGAGCTTCCATTCTCTTGGGAAGAGGAGATGAGACATATGAACTATGCAAAGTAGATTCTAGTGATTCCAAGAAGAAACATGCACAAAGTACCCTGGGAAAATTGGAGGAACTGTCCCTTTTTAGTAGAGGACCTGCAAGGAGAAAGGGGTCAGTCATTAAGCATTTATTAAGTACCTGCTGTGTGCTAAGCATTGGAGTTTACAAGGAAAGGCAAAAGACAGCCCCTGCCTTCAAGGATCTCATAGTTTAGTAGGAAAACAACATATAGAAATCCACGTGTGGATAAGATCTCCACAGGATCAGCTGGAGAGAATCTGAGAAGAAAGGCCCTAGAGTTAAGGGGGATGGGGAAAGGCTTCCTGCAGAAGAGGGGGTGGCAAGGATGATGTTCAGCAGGTGGAAACTGAAGGACAGAAAGGGGATGATGGTGTTCCAGGCCTGAGAGGAGGCCTCCCCTGTTGCCCAGGCTAGAATGGCCCAGGAGTAGAGCCTTGGCTTTCTCTATGGTGCTAGAGGACAGGAACGTCTGGTGGGATGAAGCCACTCTTTTGTTTTTTATTATCTCCATGCTTGGCACAAAACCAGGTCACACTTAATGTGTGACTTACTGATGGATGGAACATATGGGAGGGCCCTTAGAATAGGGGATATCAGAGCTGGGAGGGGCCTTAGAACAGGAGATGTCAGGACTGGGAGGGGTCTTAGAACAGGGAATGTCAGGACTGGGTGGGGCCTTAGAACAAGGAATGTCAGAGCTGGGAGGGGCCTTAGAATAGAGCATGTCAGGACTGGGAGGGGTCTTAGAACAGGGAATGTAAGAGCTGGGAGAGGTCTTAAAATAGGGAATGTCAGAGCTGGGAGAGGTCTTAGAACAGGAGATGTCAGAGCTGGGAAGGGTCTTAGAACAGGGAATGTCAGAGCTGGGAGAGGTCTTAGAACAGGGAATGTCAGGACTGGGTGGGGCCTTAGAACAGGGAATGTCAGAGCTGGAAGAGGTCTTAGAACAGGGAATGTCAGAGCTGGGAGGGGCCTTAGAACAGGGAATGTCAGAGCTGGGAGAGGTCTTAGAACATGTGTTATGGATGCCTTTGGCACTCTGATTTTTTTTTTTTAATTTTTAAGAACATTTTCCCCCAATTACATGTCAAGACAATTTTTAGCATTCATTTTTACAAGATTTCTAGTTCCAAATTTTTCTCCCTCTCTCCCTTCCCTTTCCTTCCAAAAATGGTAGGCAATTTGATCTAGGTTAGACATGTGCTATCATGTGAAACATTTCCATATTAGTCACAGCTGCGAAAGAAGAAACAGATCAGAAAGGAAAAGAACCGGAAAAGGAGTAAAGGAAGTGAAAGAAATAGGGCTGCGATCTGCCCTCAGTCCGTCAGTTTCTCATCTGAACATGAACAACATTTTCCTTCCTGGGTCCTTTGTACTTGTCTGGGATCATTGTGTTGTTGAGAAGAGCTGAGTCATTCATAGTTGATCATCACACAATGTTGCTAATACTATATACAATGTTTTCCGCTAATTTCATTCACGTCTTTCCAAGTTTTTCTGAAATCTACCTGTTCATCATTTCTGATAACACAATAGTATTCCATTATGTTCATATAGTGCAACTTGTTTACACATTCCCCAATTGATAGACATCCCCTCAATTTCTAATATTTTGCCACCATGAAAAAGGCTGCTATAAATATTTTTGCACATATAGGTCCTTTTCCCTTTTTTATGATATCTTTGGGCTAGTAGTGGTATTGCTAGATCACAGGATATCTGGGTAATTTGGTTGCCTTTTGGGCATGGTTTCAAATTGCTCTCTAATATGGTTGAATTAGTTCACAACTCCCATTAGCTGTGCATTAGTGTCCCAGTTTTCCTACACCCTCTCCAAAATTTATCATTTTCTGTCATATTAGCCAATCTAATGGGTGTGAGGTAGTACCTCAGACTTGTTTTAATTAGCATTTTTCCAATCAGAGGTGATTTAGAGCACTCCTTCATTTACAGTAGATAGCTTTAATTTCTTCATCAGAAAACTGCCTGTTCATATCCTTTGACCATTTGTCAATTGGGGAATGGCTTATACTCTTATAAATTTGAATCAGTCCCCTATATATTTGATATATGAGGCCTTTATAAGAGACAGTTGCTATAAAGATTATTTCCCAGTTTTCCTTCTAGTATTGGTTGCATTGATTTTATTTGTACAAAAGCTTTTTAATTTAATATAATCAAAATTATCTATTTTCCATTTTGCAGCGCTCTCTGTCTCATCTTTAGTTATGAATTCTTCCCTTCCCCATGGATCTAGCAGGAAGACTATTCCTTGTTCTTCTAATTTGTTTATGGTATCACCTTTTATGTTTAAATCATGCACCCATTTGACCTAACCTTGGCATACAGTGTGAGATGTTAATCTATACCAACTTTGTATCCTATTGTTTTCCAGTTTTCCCAGCAGTTTTTGGCAAAAAGTGAGTTCCTATCCCAAAGTCTTTGGCTTTATTAAACACTAGGTTGCTATGGTCATTGAGTATTGTGGCTTGTGTACCTAATCTAATCCACTGATCCACCACTTCTTTACTTAGTACCAGATAGTTTTGATGATTATTACTTTATAATATAGTTTGAGAACTGGGACTTCTAGGCCGCCTTCCTTTGTATTTGTTTCCATTAATTCCCTTGATATTCTTGACATTTTTTTCTTCTAGGTGAATTTTGTTGTTATTTTTTCTAGTTCTATAAAATAATTTTTTGGTGGTTTGATCGGCGTGACATTGAATAACTAAGTTACTTTAGGCAGAATTGTCATTTTTGTTATATTGGCTCAGCCTGCCTATTAGCAATTGCTATTTTTCCAGTTGTTTAGATCTGACTTTATTTGTGTGAAAAATTTTTGTAATTGTGTTCGTGTAGTTCCCTGGGGTCTTGGCAGGTAGACTCCCAAGTATTTTATATTGTCTGTAGGTATTTTAAATAGAATTTCTCTTCCTATCTCTTGCTGCCGGGCTCTGGTGGTTATATAAAGAAGTGCTGCTGATTTATGTGTTTGTCTTATATCCTGCAATTTTGCTAAAATTGTTCATGATTTCAAGTAGTTTTTTTAGTTCATTCTCTAGGATTCTCTAAGTCAGCGGTTCTCAACCTGTGGGCTATGTTCAGTTTGTAATAATGAAAATACATCCTGCCTATCAGATATTTACATTATGATTCATAACAGGAGCAAAATGACAGTTATGAAGTAGCAACGAAAATAATTTTATGGTTGGAAGTCACCACAACATGAGGAACTGTATTAAAGGGTCACGGCATTAGGAAGGTTGAGAACCACTGATCTAAGTATACCATGATGCCATCTGCAAAGAGCTATAGTTTTGTTTTCTCATTCTCTAATTCTTTTGATTTCTTTTTCTTCTCTTATTGCTATAGCTAACATTTCTAGTACTATATTGAATAATATTAGTGTTAATGGTCATCCTTGCTTTACTCTGATCTTACTGGGAAGGCTTCTAACTTATTATCATTACAGATCATTATCTTTGGTGGTTTTAGATAGATACTGCTTAAGATTTTAAGGAATGCTGACTTTATTCCTGTGTTCTCTGCAGTTTTTAATAGGAATGAGTGCTGTATTTTGTCAAAAGTTTTTTTTTTTAGCATCTATTAAAATAATCCTATGATTTCTCTTGGTTTTGTTATTGATATTGTCAATTATGTTGATAGTTTTCCTAATATTGAACCAACTCTGCATTCCTGATACAAATCCCAAAATGGTCATAGTGTATAATCCTTGTGATATAGCTCTGTAATTGCTTTGCTGGTATTTTATTCAAAAATTTTTCATTGATATTTGTTAGGAAACTTGGTCTATAATTTTCCTTTTCTGTTTTAGCTTTTCTTGTTTTAGGTATCAGCACCATATTTGTGTCATAAAAGGACTTTTGTAGTACACCTTCATCTATTTCTCCATATGATTTATATTGTATTAGAATGAATTGTTCATTAACTGGTAGAATTTGCTTGTGAACCCAACTGGCCCTGGTGATTTTTTTCTTAAGGAGCTCATTAATGGCTTGTTCAATTTCTTTTTCTAATATAGGGTTATTTAGGCATTCTATTTCCTGATCTGTTAATCTGGGTAATTTACATTTTCCTAAACGTTCCTAGATTTCACTAATATTGTCAGATTTATTGACATATAATTGAGCAAAATATTTCCTAATTAATTTCTTCTTTATTGGTGATGATTTGACCCTTTTCATTTTTGATAGTGGATATTTGGTTTCTTTTTAAATCATATTGACCAATGACTTATCTATCTTATTGGTTTTTTTAAAAAAAATAAAACCAGCTCAATACTTTTTTTTTTTGCTTTCAGTTTTGTTAATCTCACCTTTCATTTTCAGGATTTCCAGTTTTGTATTAAATTGGGGATGTTAAGTTGTTCTTTTTCTAGTTCTTTTTTAGTTGCATGCCCATTTCATTAATCTGTTCTTTTTCTATTTTATTGATGTAAGAATTGAGAGAAATAAATTTTCCCCTAAGTACTGCTTTGATTACATTCCATAAATTTTGGTATGTTGTCTTATTGTCATTATCTTTAATGAAATTATTGTTTCCATGATTTGTTCTTTGATCCATTTATTCTTTAGAATTAAATTTAGTTTCCAATTAATTTTTAATCTATCTTTACACTGCCTTTTGTTGAATATAATTTTTATTGCATTATGATCTGAAAAGAATTAATTTAATATTTCTATTTTTCTACATTTGATTTTAAGGTTTTTATGCCCTAATACATGGTCAGTTTTTGTGGAGGTGCCATGTGCTGCTGAAAAAAGGGTATATTCCTTTTTATTCCCATTAATTTTTCTCGAATGATTTGAGATGTCTAACTTATCTAATTTTCTGTTTACCTCCTTAGTTTCTGTCTTGTTTATTTTTCAGTTGTATTTATTGAGTTCTGAGAGGGAACGGTTATGGTCCCCCACCCAGTAGTATGGTGGTGCTGTCATTTTCTTACTGTAACTCACTTAACTTCTCTTTTCAGAATTTGAATGCTATACCACTTAGTGTAAATATTTAGTATTGATATTGCTTCATTGTCTATGATACCTTCTTAGCAAGATGTACTTTCCTTCCTTATCTCTTTTAATTAGGTCTGTTTTTGCTTTTGTTTTGTCTAAGATCAGGATTACTTCCCCTGCTTGTTTTTTTTTTTTAACTTCAGCTGAAGCATAATAGATTCTACTCTAGCCCCTTACCTTTACTCTCTGTGTGTCTTGCTGCTTCAAGTGTGCTTTTTGTAAACAAATCTGCTTTTGTTTTATGGGAGAGTTCATCACATTCACAGTTATGATTACTGTGTTTTTTCCTCCATCCTATTTTTCTTCCTGTTTGTCCTCTCTTTTTTTCCCCCTCTTTGATAGTGTTTTGCTTATGTCTACCACTTCCCCCATCTGCCCTCCCTTCTGTCAGTCTTTTCTTCCCTGCCCTCCCCCTTCCTCACTTTACTTAATCTTCTCCCCTTTTACTTCTATGTTGGCTAACACAAATTTTTATATTCAATTTATTGTGTATATTATTCCATCTTTGAGCCAATACTGATGAGAGTAACATTCAAGTGATGTCCATTATCTGCCCTCCCATCTTATCCTCCACTGTAATAGGTCTTTTCTGTCTTTTCATGTGAAATAATGTACCCCATTCTTCCTCTCCCTTCCTTCTGTACCCACTGTACTCCTCTTTCTCATCCCATATTTATTTTTATGTCATTCTTTCAAATTCACCTTATGCCTTTACTCTTTGTCTATGTACATTCATTTTAGCTATAATATTAGTGATACAGTTTTTAAGAATTACAAGTGTTCTCTTCTTTAGTTCTATTGAATCCTTTACGTTTTCTTTTCCATTTTTACCTGTTTATGCTTCTCTTGGGTCTTGATTTTGGATCAAAGTTTTGGTGTAATTCTGGTCTTCTCCTTATGAAAGCTTTCTATTTCATTGAATAGTCTTTTTTTGTTTGTTTGTTTGATGTATCATGGTTAATTTTTCTGGGTAAGTGATTCTTGGTCATAGTCCTAACTCCTTTTCCTTCCAAAATATCATGTTCCATGGCTGCTGATCTTTTAATGTTGCAGCTGCTAAGTCCTGTGTAATCCTGTTTGTGGCTCCCCAATATTTGAATTGTTTCTTTCTGGACACTTGTAATTTTTTTTCCCTTGATCTGATAGTTCAGAAATTTGGCTGTAATGTTCCTTGGAGTTTTAAATTCATGATCTCTTTACTGAGGTGATGAGTGGATTATTTCAATACCTATTTTGACTGCTGGTTCCAGAATATCTGAGCAGTTTTCCTTGATAATTTCTTGAAAGATGCTGTCCAGGTCCTCCTTTTGATTATGATATTCAGGTAGTCCAGTAATTCTGACATTGATTCTCCTCTGTCTATTTTCCAGGTCAGTTGTTTTTCCCATGAGCTATTTTAAGGCATTCTTCTCTTCATTGACTTTCTGGGCCTCTTTTGACATCTGAGTCAATTTGCTCTTTAAGGTATTGTTTTCTTCAGTCAGGTTGTTGACTCTCTTTTCATGACTTTCTTGCATCATTCTCATTTCTCTCTCCAA
>CM053594.1:14383248-14408414 GCA_028646575.1 Pseudocheirus occidentalis
AGAACCCAGACTGTAAGAGCTAGGAGGGGCCTTAGACTCTTATCATGTTAGAACATAAAATGTCACTGCTGACTAGGAATTAAGATATACAGGGGCTGGGATAGGGAGACCCTCCCTGCCCTACCAGAAAGTAAGAGAGCAGAGCAGGGGAGGGGCTTTACAGTGGGATTGCTGTTTTAGGGTTAGGGCAGGGGAAAGACGGGGAGAAAATTTGTAATTCAAAAATGTCATGAAAATGAATGATGTAAACAAGAAAACAAATAAAAAAATATATCATGAGGGAAAAAAAAATAAAATGTCACTGCTGGAAGAGCCCTTCAAATTAATCTAGCAATTAAGAAGCATTCATTAAGGGCCAACTTTATGCCAAGTTATAGGGATCCAAAGATAAAGAATGAAACAGCTCAGCTCTTAGCAAGTTTACATTCTCTCAAGGGAGACAAGTCCATGTATACATGCATACATACATAAATACATGTAGACTACATATTTATATAAATAAATAAATTGCCTTGGCAGGGAGAGCAATAGCAGTTGAGAAGAGATCAGGAAAGTTTCATGCAGGGGATGATGTCTGAGCTGTATCCTGAAGGTAGAAAAGAGAGTTAGGAGGCAGGGGTGCAGAGGGAGTGCACTCCAGGCATGCAGAACAGTCCATTGGTGCAAAGCCCTGGAGTGGGAGGTGGAGTGGGAAGGATAGAGAGGAGGAGAATTTGGCTGGATGTGGGGAGTAAAGTGGGAGGAGTCTGGAAAGAAAGATTGGGGCCATGTTGGGCAGAGATTTAAAAGCCAAAGTATTGGATGTTGTCATATAAAAGACCTAAGATTTAGATATATGGGTATATGTGTATGTACATATATATGTGTGTGAATGGATATATATGTATAATATGTTTATAGACATTATACACGTTATACACATTCATATGTCCCCTGAACTTGTCTTTTTGAGTTGCCGTATTTTCTAGAAGCACTAGACCCAGAGTTTGTGTATATGCATTTGTGTATATATGTATATGTATGCAGATATATTGTATGTATGTATATAAGAACCCAGACAGTCTGAGACAACTCCTCCATTTTTCAGATGAGTAAGCAGCAGGCTGGACCTCGGGTTCCTCCCTCCTAGACAGTGTTCTTTTCAGGGGATAATGCTGCTTTGTAGCCCATCAGCCCACTTGGCATCATGGAGCCAAAGCTCCCGTTGTAAACATTGCCCACCCCAGCTATCCCAGCATTGAGGAAAACAGTAGATTAAGGATGATGGAGCCTCTTCTGGTCCAATAAGAACCAAAGTTTCTCTGGCAGTTTTTGAAACAGGTAACTGATAGACAAATGAGAGGCTGGTCATACTTTACAAGGCAGAGAAGAAGTTTTTCTGACTCTCAGAGATGGTGCCTGTGCCAGGCACTATAGCCATGGCTTTACAAATATTAGCTCATTTGATTCTCATAACAAGCCTAGGTGCTGTTATTATCCTCATCTTACAGATGAGGAAACTGGGGCAAACAGCTAAAATTACTTGTCCAGGGTCACACAGTTAGTAAGTATCTGAGGCAGGATTTGAACTCAGGTTTTCCTGACTCCAGGTCTAATTCTCTACCCATTGCACTACCTGGCTGGATTAAGAGCAGAAGACCCGAGTTCAAATCCCAGCTCTTCTGCCAAGTCACAATCAAAATCACTTGCCCCCTCTCAACCTCGGTTTCCTCCTCTGTAAAACAAAAGGATTGTTTTTGCTAATTTTTAAAAATATAAATTTTGTTGGTATTTTTTGTTTTATACACTGCCTGAATTTCCTGCTGTATCCCTTTTCCTCCTCCTCCCAGAGGATCATCCCATCTAGCAAAGAACTTTTTTTTTTAATAATAAGAGGACAAAGAGAAAAAAAAAATTAACAAAACCAATCAATCCATGGGACACATCTGACACTAATACCCCTGTGGACCTCCCACTAATGCAAAGACCAGGGAGAGGTGTCTTCTCATGACTCTTCTTTGAGGCCAACCTTGTTCCTTATAGATTTGCAACAATGCAGTTATGAATGTTTTGTGATAGTTGTCCTTTCCATTTCCTCTGTACTCATCTTGTATATTGTTTTCTTGGCTTTGCTAACTTCACTCAGCATCTATTCATGGAAATCTTCCCATGCTTCTTTGTTCATCATGGTCTTTGATTCTTATGGCACAGTCGTATTCCATTATATTTACATACAATTTGTTTAGCCATCACTAATCCACTTTGTTTCCAGTTCATTGCCGCCACAAAAGTTCTAGATAATTTCTAGGCTCCTTCCCAGCTCTTACATTCCATGTTCTAGGTTCCCTCCCAGCTCTGACATTCTCTAGTCTAAATTCCTCCCCATCTCTGACATTCTAACTCTTCTCCTGGCTCTGATATTTTATATTCTATTGTCTTTCTATCAGCTCTGATGTTCTCCATTCTTAGAACCCTTTCTGCTATGACTGTGGTGCAAAGCTATCCCTTCTCTGCCTCTACTGCTTCCACTTGCATTTTCCCGTTGTTCCAGGATGAGGAATCCTTTAGGATAGTGCCACTTGACCCTACATCTTCAATGATTAGCTATGCATTCAACAAACATTTTAAAAGTATTTACAGGTACGCTGGGGGCAGGGGGAGCTGTAGTCTAGACCAGACTCAGTCCTTGGTATCATGGAGGTGTAAGCAAATGTCTAGAGTTTTATTGAGCTTTCTCATGGTGATGCTTTTTTCATGTTTGTCTTCTCTTTCCCCACCTTTGATAGTGACTTTATGATCATAGGATTTGGGAGATGGAAGGGAGCTGAAAGATCATTTAAGACAGATGTTCTTAACCTGAGATCCATGGATAGATTTGGGGGAGGAGGGGCATGAACTGGAGTGGGGAACAATTACACTGAAGTTTCATTTCAGTATTGTCAGTTTTCTTGGTTATTGTTTATGTTTATTTAATGCATTTGCAAACATGATTTTGAGCAGGGTTCCATGAGCTTCACTAGACTGACTGCCCAAGGGTCCATGACCCAGAAAAGGTAAAGAGCCTCTAAACTAACATTTGAATCAATTGTCACAAGTTGCAAATGGGAAATTGTGAAGGTGATGCTTAGTGAAGAATGTTAGTAAAGAATTGTTCACCAGTAGAAAGATGATGCGGTGGTTACTTGGTGAGAGTAAGTGGTAACTGACAAATAGCCTGCAAGCTCCATTGACATCTTCCTGATGTCAACAAAGAGTAAGGAAGACTTCTACGGAGTCATAGGATCATAGATTTAGAGCTGGCATGGACCTAAAATGTCATCAAGTGCTCATATTACAGATGAGGAAACTAAGGCTAGATATCTCTAATTTATTTGTTTGCATGTTGTCCCTCCTATTAGACTGGGAGCCCCTCGAGGGTAGGGAAAGCCTTTTTCCTTTCCTTGTATCCCTAGCACTTAGCACAGTTTCTCATACATTTTAGATGTTTAATAAATATTTGCTCAAGGACTGATAGAGGGGAAGTGGTTTGCCCAGGTTCACAATGTAATTGTGCCAGTAGTGGGATTTGAACCCAAGTGTTGCAGACTTCAAGTGCAGCACTGCATCCACTAGCCTGAATGGTGAGTGTATGGAAGGACATGTATAGGAGTCCCATAGAATGAATAGGTTGCAGGATACATCATTGGAGGGAATGCCCATATTGGTGAGATCACAGTGACATTGGAGTGTGTAAATAAGATACCTTCCAATTCTAAGATGCTATGGCATTCTAAGTTGGTTTTGCTAGCATCTCTGGAGTGTTGGGCATAGATTCAATGCTTTTTGTCTTTGGAAATTTAGGGAGGCAGTATAGTTTGGTGGAAAGAACACGAGCTATAGTATCATAGCTCTGCAGTTAAAAGAAACCTGGGCAGTTTTCTAGACCAACGCTGCCATTTTACGGGGGGTGGGGGGGGTGGGGGAGGGTAGACTGAGGCTTATGAGATTTAGATTAAGTCAACAAGCATTTATTAAGTGTCTGTTATGTGCTAAGCCCTGCAAGCCCCTGACACTGACTTAACTCTCTACCCTCAAAGAACTTGCCCTCTCTATATCTCAGTTTTCCCCTCTGTGAAATGAGAGAATTGGGCTAGATAAGCTCCCCCAGCTTTGAGCTCAGGGTACATTGTGGAATGATCTGAAGCCCACGTTGACTAGACGGCTAGTTAATAATCTCTAGCCCTAATGGCAGACCGGAAATAGGTGGGAAGGTAGAAACTATACTTTTATGGTTGTTTCTTGAGGGGGTTGAGGAACAGTGTGTGACCCCTTGAGAGAAGTTATCTCTGTAGGGAGGTTGACTGAGGAGCCTCTGTGACAGTCAGAGCGCTGGATTCCTGGTGTCTCCTGGACTGCTTCGTGTACTGGGGGTGAGTCACTGCCTGCTGTGGGGGGTCTTCACTTCCCTTGTCTGACCAAATGATCTTTAAGCTCCCTTCTGGCTCTGACATTATATCTCCTAAAATCTCTTCCCATTCTACTTGTCTGCATCTAAATATTCTTGGAATCTTCTAAACCCCCTTTGGACTTGAACTTCCTGTCTTCTATATTCTAGCACCCTCAGATCATTTCTAGTGTGTTAAATATTCCCAGGTTCTTCCGGCTCTGCACGCTATGTTTGGACATTCTTTATCTGAAGATATTTTCTAGATTTCATGTTCTAGTGTGAAATCTCTTCAAGTGTGAGCATTCAATGCTGGATATGCAAAGGCCCCTTCTAGTCATGGCATTCTCAGATCCATTTGCTAGGGTCCACTGTATCTCAGGTATTTTAGATTCAAATATTCTGTTCTAAATCCTCTTCTAGATGGAACATTCTAAGTTCTGTGTTCTAAAGCCCCTCCAAGCTCTGACATTGCTTGTTCACCTCCCAGTTCTGACATTCTCCCTCTAAGACCTTTCCAGAACTGACATTTCCTGTTCTTAGGTCCTTCCCAGCCCTGACATTCTCTTTTCTAAGGCCCTTTCCAGCTCTTATGATCCATAATTCTAGATCTAAATTCAAACCATTTCTTTTCCTCATGACTGTGTTTGCTGCATTCTTTCTAATTGGTTCCTCTTATTGTAGATAGAACAGAATCCTATCGATGAGAGAAACAGGAGTCCCTTGATCACAAATAGTGATGCAAATAAGTGGAGAAAGTAATAGCTATAAAATAAATATACAAAATCATCATGAAACTGTAAGTTACACAATAGTCTGCCTCCTCCTTCTGAATGTTTCTGTTCCTTTACAAAGAGAAGTAAGGCTTGAATGGTTGTTTGATGAGAGGAAAGGGGAGAAGGAGGAAGGAAGAAGGGGGGAAGAAGAGAAAGAGAGGGGAGAGAGAGAGGGAAGGAGGGAGGGAGAGAAGAGAGAGAGAGAAAGAGAAAGGAGAGAGGGAGAGGGAGAGAGAGGGAAAGAGAAAGAAAGGAGAGAGAGAGAGAGAAGAGAGAGAGAGAAGAGAGAGAGATGACACATTTGTCCAGTGATCACTGTTTCTCCAACTGCAGCAAAACCTTAGTGATTATTCAAGCTGTGGAATTGTTCTTCCACCCACAGAGAATTTCTCATCTAATAGCAAAGGGAAAAATCTGGCCTATTAGAAGAGAAAGGGGAAACAGTCCCATAATGTCGTAGAATGTCAAGCTTTGAAGAACTTTGGAACAGAGAATTATTATAGCTTGAAGAGGCCTTAGAACAGGGAATGTCAGTACTGAGAGGGTTTTTGGAACACAGAATGTCCCAAAAAGAAAATCAATTAGCACAACTTCCTAATTTTACATTTGGGAAGACTGAGACTTGGAGAGGAGCCACACCTTCTCCATAGTCAAACATTGCTAGTTAATGGCAGAGCTAGGATTAAGGCCCTTCTTCCTGATTTCCGGGGGGATGCTCATCCATCATACCATTCCACATCATTCCTGAAAAGTTGTCAGCTTGGTTGACACAACTCATCCTGTGTTTATGACACCAACAGGAACACAGCCTTTAGGGTTTTTAGAGAAGTGAGCATTTCTTTAATTTCTTTAAACATCAGGACACTAAGAGATGAGACAGACTTCATGTGGAGCAGGAGATTGCCTGGGGGAGAGCAGCCAAGTGGCAAAGGAACTGGGCTTTGGAAGTGGCTGTGGGTTTGCAATCTGAAAAACCAGGTTTGGGTAGCCTTTCAATAATCAATCAGTCAGTCAACAAACATTTAGCACCTAGTATGTGCCTGGCACTGTGCTCAGCCTTTTCACCAATTTATCAGCCACTTATTTTGTATCTTCTAAATGCAGAGCGAAAGGTTCTTTGACATACTAGTTAGAAATCTGGCCATGAACTCGTGAAAACCTGGCTTCAAACACTGCCTCTTACACAGCCTGGCTGTGTGAACCTAAGCAAGTCAATTCACCTCAGTGCCCTAGACAAGTCTCCAAGACTCTGAAAGTTACAGAGAAGCTGGAGATCTGCTTTGGTGAAAGGAATTTCCGTGGCAAGCGCCGTGGAGAAGTGGGGTGGGGAATTATATCCCAATGCCTCAGTATTATGCTAATACTTGAGGGAAATAGAAAGATTCTTGGCTTGTCCTGCTTGCAGTCTAATGGAACACCTCTATATTAGCCACTCTCTCTCCCTTAGGGGTGATTAATCCCAGTCTTACTTTTTCTATGTCTCTGTCTATTGTTCCTATTCTATACTCTTCATGTCTCTCTTGAGCTGTGGGATCCAGAGCCATATCTGGATGTCTTTACTCCTGACTAGGTCTGAAAAGGACTTTGGATCTCAAGGCTCCTACTCTGCCATGCTCCCAAGATCATTCGAGGGTAAATCAGCATGATGACATGAAAAAAGAGTGTCAGGCTTGCAGTCAGTAGAACCCTGGGTTCAAATCCTGCTTATGATGCTTCCTGATTCTGTGATCCTTAAACAGAATGATCTGTCTCTAAAACATCTCACTACTCTCAACTCTCAGGTTCTGCGATTCTCTGCTTTTGAGGCAGGGAGCCAGGTATGCCCCCCTCAGTTTCTTTCTCCCCTTTATAGGAAAGAAGAATTGTAGTATATACCTCCCTTACAGAGGTATTGTGGGAAAAGTATCCTATAAACAGTGAAGTGCCTCTATAAACCACCCTCAGGTTCTTGTCCTATAAAGGGATATAATGGTACCTGTCAAACCTAGAGGGTTAGCACTTGAAAATAGAGATTGTTTCCCTAGCACAGTGGCTGTTATGTAATAGGTGCTTAATAAATGCTTGTTGATAGACTGATGGTATATGGCACCTTGTCAGACTTAGAGTTGTGTATCTATGTCAGCCTTGGCCATTTAGCTTGTCATATTTTTCACTCTGGGGAGGAAAATACAGCTGGCATAACTCGGCTGCCCCTCATAAACCCTTCTTCCTCTCCTCCATGTTACTTTTGGTTCTGCCTTTTTCAGCCAAGCAGAACAAGGCAAACCCTTGTTCCAGGCAACTGGTCTTCAGGTACTTGTGAATAATTAATAAGCATTGGAAATAGTTGAGTTCCTGACAGAAGAGACGAGATGAACACTCATTGGGGATAGTAGGATCATAAATCTTGGTTTTAGAGTCAGGGAGACCTGGGTTCAGATTCTGCCTTCAATATTTCCTAACTTTAACCCTGAATTAGTTTCTAGCCCTTTTTGAGCCTTGGTTTCTTGATTTGTAAGATGAAGGAATTGGACTAGGTCGTTGGGGTCAAACTCAAATAGAAACAGGGTCCACTGATTGGCACATAAAGATCCTTATGGGTGGCACATTGACTTAATTTTAAAATATGACATTGTCCATATTTTTGTTTATTTTGTTAAATGTTTCCCAATTACATTTTAATATAGTTTGGGCAAGACCTGGTCCCTTCTGTCCACAGGCCACATATTGGATGCACATCTCTAAACCAGGTGATCTCTCAGGTCAATCCAGTGATCATGTATAATGTCTCCAGTGTAGAGTAGAATGAAATAAACCTACAAGGGGTCAAAGTACAGTGCTAGGTCAGGCGACCATAGCTGAACTGCAAGGGACACTGACTCCCCAACCTTCTGTCTTCCTCATCTGTCTGATGAGTATAATAGCTCAACATCCAGTGCAATACCAAGTGCTGCTTTGTTTGTTGTCTTCTTGAATGGGATAATTAATTAGGTTTAGAGTGGAAGGGATCAGCTCCTTCATTTTTATCAAGGAGACTCTTGAAGCCCAGTGAGGGGGAAGTGATCTCCCCAAGATCACACAGCAAACCAATGCTAAATTTGAACAAATAGGATTTGAACCCAGAACTACTTCCAAATCTAGCACTTCTTCTACAAACACCAAAGTGCCATCCACAGCAGTCCTGTGAAATCACTCTGTAGGGATTATTGTTCCCATTTCACAGATGAGAAAGCAGACGTTAATGAGATGAAATGACTTTTCTTATCCCCATTTTATAAATGCCAATAACAACACATAGTTCAATGATATTTTGATCACACATAAGAAAGCTTTGAGGTAAACAGTGCAACTATGGAATACAAGAACCCCAGACTTGGAAGGGACTTCAGTAGCCATCTGGTCTGACTCATACCTGAACAAGTCTCTCTGTGCACAGCGGTCATCCAGCCTTTGTCTGAAGATCTCCAGGCAGGGGGAACTCACTGTCTCCTGTGATGACTAATTCCATTGTTGGGTGTAATTATTTGGGAATTAATTATGGCCTTTTTTGTTTTCTTTTCCTGAGATTAGGTTATTTAAGTCATCTATTTCTTGTTTCTTAATCTGGTCACAGTGATATTTTTGTTGACATTCATCCATTTCATTTACTGGGTCAGTTTTGTTGATTTAATTGGTCAGTTTTGCCAGGTGTAGTTGTTTGGAAACATTCTTTCTGGTAAGCCTAACTCTGCCTCTGTGAACCCCCCTTTTCTGTCTCCCCACACATTGCTTTTGGTTATGCCTTTCTCAGCCAAGCAGAACAAGGTAAATCCTTATTCCAGGTGACTGGTCTTCAGGTACTGGTAAACAATTAACAAGTTCCGGAAATGATTGAGTTGTTGACTCCAGTTCACTGGAGTCCAAGAAAAGGCTTCATGAATACTTTTGAGGACGGTAGGGGTGATCAGAAAGGGACTTCAGAGGCCATGAGTGTCCACCTCCTCCATTTTAAGGATGGTAAGACTGAGACCCAGGGAGGTATAATGACTTAGCTAGGTGGAGCATTGGGTAAAGTGCAGGACTCAGGAGTCAGGAAGACTCAAGTTTGAATCCTTCCTCGGATACTCTCTAGCTTTGTGACCCTGGGTCAGTCATTTAATTTCTCTCAGACTCAGTTTCTTCATCTGTAAAAAGGGGATAACAATAGCACACACTTCACTGGGTTGTTGTGATGATCAATGGATTGACATTTGTAAAGTGCTTTTGTAAACCTCAAAGCACAAGATAAATGCTGACTCTCATCCTTATCATCATCATAGATTTAGAGGTGAGAGGGACCATTTAGATCTGGAATTCCAACTCTATAAGCTTAAAAAATAATTATATATATGTGTGTATTGATAACTGTATTTAAATATTATTGGTTTCCTTTATAATCTTGTGTATTTTGTTTTATGAATTATTATGCTGGGAGGCTTTGCCAGAGTGCCGGAAGGATCCATGGCATGGAAAGGGTTAAGAGCCTCTGATCCAGTCCAGTCTCCTGCAGGGCCCAGAAGATTAGGTGATTTCCCCAGGGGCACTCAGATTACTTGTGACTACTTAGAGCCTTCCCATAGAATTAGGGTTCTGGGCAGAACCTCAGACACCATCTAGTGACTAGGTCCAACCTCTTCCTGATTTACTTGGTCACATGGAGAGGAAGCATCAGAAGCAGGATTTTAATTTGGACCTTCTGACTTCAAAGTCCTTTCTCTTTCCCCTGTACATCTTACAGAGACAATTCGTTCAGATCTGGGTTGGACCAGATAACCTCTGAGGTCCCTTCCAACCCTGATTTTCCACCCCACTCCCACTAATCTTCTCTTCTCTTGGGTAAGCATCCTTCACACAAGTGTCCAAGGAAATCTCCTACTAGACCCCTGATCAGACGCTGCTGTATTAAGAATCCTTATTTCATAGGGGAAATTACGGAGGCTCAGATCTCTGACTTTCTCCAGGCTATACAGCTATTAATTGCAGCAGCCAAGACTTGCCCCCCGGTCACTTGTGGTGAGTCTGTTCCCATTCTGCTACCGTAGCCCCCATAGCATGGTGAGGATCAAGTAAGACAATGGCTGGGAAGATGCCAGGAACAGTCAGTACTGTAGAAATATAAGAGGTTATTATTTGTGAAGGGTCTTGGAGCGGCAAGAGTGTTCCAAGCTGCCCAGCGGGGACTACTTCCACAACAAATAGCCTGGATTCTGTAAACAGCCGCTCTGATTACACCATTATATTCCCTCCATTACCCAGAGCCCAGGGAACTCGCTGCTGCAAAGGAGGACCAGCGCTCAGATACTAGACAATTCACAAGTCCAAGTCCCCTGGAGGCAAGGAAGCAAAAACCTTCTAGTCACCGCCATGGTCCCTATTGCTTTTGTTTGCCTGGGCTCTAGAATCTTGGACTTAGAGGTGGGAAGGGACCTTGGGGAATCATCCAATCCGACATTCCTCTTTGATTTTTCAAATGTTTATTCATTCCTTTTGTTGTGATAGCACCTTTATTTCTGGAATTATCCTTCCCTTCTCCCAACTCGGTGAGCTAATCCCATTTCTTATAATACAGAAAGAAGCAAGAAGCAGGGTGGGGATGGGGGTGGCCAGGTCAGCAGAGCTAAGCAATCTGTCTGCTTGGTCTGAGAGTAGCCAGGAGTGGTGTTCCGTGTCTCCCCTCTGTGCAGAAGGGAGCCGGAGCTCTCATTTCTTCTCCAAAGCCAAGCCTGGTCATTGTGAGTATACAGTCAGTCAGTCAGCTAGCATTGATTAAGTGCCTACTGTATGTCAGTCACTGTGCTAAGCACTGGGGACAAGGGGGAGGCAGAGACACTTCTTGTCCTCAGGAAGTTCACGCTCTAATAGGGGAGGGGTAACACACAAACAGCTGTGTGTGTGTGTGTGTGTGTGTGTATGTGCGTGCATTTGTGCGTGTGTGTGGAGGGAGAGCAAGAAGCTGGTAATATAGTAGATAGATAGATAGATAGATAGATAGATAGATAGATAGATAGATTGACAGATAGACAGACTAGGTCAGTGGTTCTCAACCTTTCTAATGCCATGACACTTTAATACTCGTATGTGGGTGTGTCTGCATGTGGGTGGACTTGCCTGGAGATGGATAGAGGAGTGGTGTCTCAGTTCCTAAGACCATCAGAAATATGTGTTTTCTGATGGTCTTAGGTGACCCCTGTGACCCCTGTGAAAGGGTTGTTCGACCCCCAAAGGGGTCTTGACCCACAGGTTGAGAACCACTGGACTAGGTGGATAGATAGGTAGATAGATAGACAGACAGACAGACAGGATAGACAGACAGACAAGATAGATAGATAGATAGACAGACAGACGGATAAAGTAAGTAGGTAGATACATGCAGAATAAATTGGAACTAGTGTCAGAGGGAAGGCAGCGTCCCATATTAGTTTTGTGCATCTTTCTGTCTACATTGCTTTAGCAGTTGTATATGCTTTTCCTCTTCCTGCTTCCTTTGTCTTGTAGCAATTCATACTTCTTATCACACATCTCCAATTTCTTCACGTTTTTCATTTTTTAAAGCCACACACCATTCCATGCCCCACCATTTGTTTAGACATTTCTCAGCCCATGGGTTTTGCTACCATCAAAAATGATATTAGACTGTAGCAGAGCTGTGGATGGGTCCCAGGCTCCCTCCATGCCTGTCACTGTGCTGTGATGCCTCCTTCTGATAACTTCTGCCCAGACAGTCACAGTCGTTCCACAACAAACTTGGGTTATTTTTTCACCCTTCCTCAGGGATGACCCACTTTCTTCTTCCTCCTCCCCATCGGTTTCCACCAAGGACCTTTGGCTAAGGATGAGCTAACACCCTCCCTCCCAAAGCTGCCTTGTGTCTTTGTGCATATATCCGATGTATGCTTATACACATGCATGCCGTCTTTCCTGGTAGAACAGAAGCTTGCCGAGGGCAGGGTCTGTTCATTTTTGTCTTTTAACCTCCCACACTGTCCACTACACAGAAGGCTCTTAATAAATGCTAGTTGACTGACCAATTCATGATAACATTGATGCTTATATTTTTATTACTAATGAATATCAGTATTATTTATATGAATAATTCCAGTATATTGTAAGCTTCTTGAGGGCAGAGAATTTTTTTTCCTTTTTTATCTTTCTATCACTAGTGCCTGGCATTCAGTAAGTGCTTAATAAATGCTCATTGAAGAGGCAGTCCGCTGGAGTCAGCAGAGGCAGCATTTAAGTCAGGAATCAGGCTAGTAAGCAGCAAGCATTTATGAAGCTCTTTCATGTGTCAGGCACAGTGGTAGTCAAGGAGAATTAAAAGACAAAACTCAATCAATCCCTGCCCTCTGGTAGCTTATATTCTGTTAGGGAAGGCAGCATATAAACATATACACATTTACAAATTAAGTGTGTACAAAATATATACAAAAATAAATAAATATGATATAGATGAGTTCAAATCCAACCTCAGACACTAGCTGTGTGACCCTGGACAAGTTACTTCTCTCTGTTTGCCTCAGTTTCCTTATCTGTAAAATGAGTTGAAGAAGGAAATGGCAAAGTGCTCCAGTATCTCTGCCAAGAAAACTCCAAATGGGGTTAGGAAAAGTCAGACACGCTACTGGAGAGACTGAGCAATAACAAAAACAACAGAATTTTGCAAAGGATGGATTGTCAAAGAGAGTTGTGTTTTTTATTTTAGAGGCAACTTGCTACAGAGGAAGGAGTGCTGGCTTTGGAGCCAGCAGATCTGGGTTCAAATTCTGTCCCTGCTGATTACTACCTGTGTGACCTTGGGCAGAAGTCTCTCTGGGCCTCAGTTTCTCTGTCTGTAAAATGAGAAAGTCGAACCAGATAGTCTTTGAGGTTCCTTCTAACACCAGGGCCTTGTACATGTTAGTCACTCAGTAAAACATGTTAGATTGGTTTGGATTGGATTGGATTGTCCTGGTCAGGGTACAAGGGAGCCAGTGAGCTTACTTATGGCAGCTTATTGAAAGATAACATGGCAGACATCCCTAATCACCCTTTATGAAGACCAAGCATGTCAACCTGAGCCTCCCCATCACTAGATGGGGTGGATATTGTTCTCCCTATTTTCCTGATGAGAAAAGCGATATCAGAGAGGTAAAGCCATGTATCCAATGGCACACAGCTCACTAATTGGTGGGCCTTGTACTCAGCCCCCTCTTCTGACTTTACAAGGTTCTCTTCTCACCTCAGTGAGATTTGTACATTTGTTAATGTGATGTACTCACAAAAAAGTCCATGGGGGCAGGTGAAGGATGGGTACATTTCTTACCATTCTCCTCCTCCCTCTTTCTCTCTCTCTCTCTCTCTCCCTCCCTCCCTCCCTCCCTTCCTCCTTCCGTCTCTCTCTCTCTCCCTACCTCCCTCTCTCCCTCTCTCTCTCTCTCTCTCTCTCTCTCTCTCTCTCTCTCTCTCTCGCTTTGTCTCTGTCTCTGTCTCTTGTCTCCCTCTTTCTGTCTCTCTGTCTCTGTCTCTCTCTGTCCTCTCCTCTCTCTTTCCCTCTCTTCTCTCTGTCTCTGTCTCTCTTTGTCTCTGTCTCTCTCTCTTTGTCTCTGTCTCTCTCACTCTCTGTCTGTCTCTCCTCTCCTCTCCTCTCCTCTCCTCTCCTCTCTCTCCTCTCCTCTCTCTCCTCTCTCTGTCTCTCTCTCTCTGTTTCTCCTCTCCTCTCTGTCTCTGTCTCTGTGTCTCTGTCTCTCTGTCTCTGTCTCTGTCCTCTCTTCTCTCTTTCCCTCTCTCTCCTCTCTCTGTCTCTCTCTGTCTCTGTCTCTCTCATTCTCTGTTTCTGTATATATTCACACACATATAGAAACATATATATGGGCGTCTATAAATATAAATACATGTACACATTTGTATACACTCACACAGGATGACCCAGAGGTTTAGTGAACCTTGGAACTTTGACAGGTCTCTGAATCTTGCTGATGCGGCACTTCTTTGTCTGTATTCAAAACAAATCCTCTTGTACAAAGACCAGAAAAGAAAGATAGAACTAATTTGATGGGAGGGAAAAGAGAAGCATGAAAGTGGGGAGGGAATAGAGGGATGAGGAGAGAGGAGATTAGCAGTTACCCTGCCTGGGGTTGTGGTTTCTACCCCTCAAATACTGTGAGACTTCAGAAGAGACACTTCTCCGCTCATCTGGGAAATGACATGACCTCTGAGGGATTGTCCAGCTCTGACTTTTTATGAAGACTCTGAAGTACTTCAGTTTGCTATCTGCCCAGAGAAGTGAGTGATTATTGTAGAGAGTAGGTCTTGCTATAGGAGAATCTGTGACCTTATAGCAGGGAATGTCAGGGCTGGGAGGGGACTTAGAACAGGGAATGTAAGAGCTGGGAGGGGCCTTAGAACAGGGGATGTCAGGGCTGGGAGGGCCCTTAGAACAGGGGATGTCAGGGCTGGGAGGGACCTTAAGGATCATCTGGTCCCTGGGTGTCTAACCTGAGAACAGCAGGCTGAATGTGGCCCACCTTTGAGCTTCAGCAGTACAAAGCAGTGCCTAATTAGCTGGCCCACATGCACTGGTAAGCCAGTCAGGCCTCCCCAGCTGTCCACTCTTGTATAACTGTTGCCAGATTTCAGGCCAGCAAGTTTGCATCGTTTAGTCACTGTAATGGTAAAAATGCCTCAGGGCCTCTGGTCTTGGGGATTTCCTTTCCTGAAAGCTCAGATTCCCCCCCCCCCATTCTAGCCCAGCTCCCTCTTTTTACAGAGAACACTGAGGCTCAGAACATGGAAGATACTTAACCCAACATCCCACATGCCTTAAGTGGCCGAGTAAATTCTCAGAAACCAGAGCATCTTTAAAGTGGAAAAAACCTTGGTGATCATTCTGACTGTGTCACTGAGGACCCGTGTGACCTTGGGCAAGTCAATTTCCTCTGGGCCTCAGTTTCCTCATTGGCAAAATGAAGGGATTGGAATAGTGGTCACTAAGCTTCCTTCCAACTGTGCTTTTATGGTTCTTTGACTTGCTTCAACTTCTTTAGTTTATAGAGGAGAAAATCTGAGCTTTAGATAAGCTGAGGGACTTGCCCATGGTCACCAAACAAACTAATGGCTGAGCTGGTACTTGGGGGGAAGAAGAGCAGGTCATCTCAGTGGACCAGGGCTTCTTAACTTAGGATCCGTGAACTTGCATTTTTTTTAAAAAAAATTTGACAGCTTTATTTCAATATAATTGATTTCCTTGATCATGCTACAGATTTTATCTTATGGATTTAAGAACATAAGTCCAAGAGTCCTTGGGCTTCACCTCATTGGCAAAGGGGACTGTGTCACTGAAAATATGAACCCCTTCCCCAGGGGTAAGTGCTCCATGCCCTACCCAGGAAACCTTGGGAGTAGATAATTTAGGATTTTTGCTCATCTGAACTCTGGTGAGCTGAATGGAGTTAATTAAACCTGCCTCTTACCCTTCCTGGCTGGCCAGTTGGAAAGGAAGTGGGGTCCCGCGTACACAATTGGGCAATCTGTATCTTCATCTGAATGAGTTCCTCTCCAAGGCTGCAGGAAGTCTCCAGTCGGGTTTCACTGATCTAGCTTCCTTCCTTGTTCTTAGCTCCTGTTTACAAGAGTGTCCTTCAGAGTAGCACCCATGGGTGCCTGCCAGCAAAAGAAATGGACACAGGCAATCCCTTGCCTGATCAGGGTGTCCTGGGAACCTCTTTCTCCCTTGGTCTGTCTTTATCAGGGGGCTGTCTTTGAGACTGAGCACTGAACCTGGAGCCAGAAAGACCCAAGTTCCAATCCAGCCTCAGATATTTCCTGGCTATATGACAGTGGGCAAGTCACTTAACTGCGATCTGCCTCAGTTTCTTCATTTGTAAAATGGGGATAATAGAACCTACCTCCAAGGGTTGATGGAAGAGACCCAGAATTTTTGTCTGCATTGTATGTGCCATTCATATACTTTTATATGGATGTGTTCTTCCTCCCGTAGAATCTAAGCTCTTTGAGGACAGGAATAATTTCACCTTTGTCTCAGAATCTGAAGCCAGGCCGATAAGCTCGGGTTTACCAAATTGTTGATTGGTTGAGTGACTTTCTCCCATTATCTCAGTAGGGGACATTTAGATTGTTCCCTTTTCTGGATCTTGGCTTTCTCTTGTAAAGAATTAAGTCATTTGGATAGAAGATCTGGAAAGAATTCTGGCCCTGCAGTCAGAGGACTTGCATTCAAATCCTGACCTTTCTTTTTACCCGTGTGACTTTGGACAAGTCACTTACCTACTCTGAGCCTCAGGCTCTTCCTCTGTCAAATGAAATGGCTTCTAATCCTACAGCCATATTGTACAGAGAAGAACATTGAATCATAGAGGAGGAAGTGACTTGCCCAAGGTCACATAGGCAATAATAACTCATGCTCACACTTTACCTAGTGTGTCACCATTGAGTGTGTATATTATCTTCGTTGAGTAAAAGAGGATTCACAGAGCCCAGGTTCAGTTCAGTCCACATTTGAGCATGTCCTCTGTGCCAGACACTGTGCTAGGGGCAGGAGTGAGACAATCCCTGCCCTCAAGAAGCTTATTTTCTGTTGGGCAATACAGCATACACTTGGGTAACTACATTCTGAATCATCTCAAGAGGAAGAAAGCACTTAGAACTCTTTTTCCAGAAGGGATCCAGAAAGTTTCTCCTGGAAGAGGAGGCACCTGAACTGTACTTTTCAGGAAATTGCGGGTTCCAGCTGAGAGAGGTGAAGAAGGAGGGCATTCCATGCATGAGGACCCTCTGCACAAATATCTGGAGGCAGGAAATGGAATGGCATGTACAGGGACCATCTAACAAGTATAAGAACTGGTTTTGAGCTCAAGTAATCTAACTTTGGCCAGTGTCTTTTATGATGATCAAGTGAGGGAATGCATACAAAGTCCCTTGTAATCATAAAGGGATGGATGGATGGATGGATGGATGGATGGATAGATGGATAGATAGATAGATAGATAGATAGATAGATAGATAGATAGATAGATAGATAGATTACATGGATGGATGGATGGAGAGATAGAGATAGATGATAGAGAGAGAAAGACAGATATACAGACAGATAGATAGAGACTGACAAACAGACAGACAGATAGAGAAAAAGACAGATGGACAGGATAGATAGATAAGACAGACAGACAGATAGACAGAGGCTACCAGGTAGCACAGGGGATTCAGCACTAGACCTGGAGTCAGGAAGACCTGAGTTCAAATGTGACCTCAGATACTTAGTATCTGTGTGATGCTGGGCAGGTTGCTTACCTGCTGTCTGCCTCAGTCTCTTCATCTGCGAGCTAGCCCGTCTGCTATCTTTGCTTAGAAAAGCCCAGTGGGATCATGGGGAGTCGGACTCCATTGAAGTAGCTAAACAACAACGACGAACCACAAAATAGATCCATAGACAGGCAGGCAGGCAGGTAGACAGAGCATGTATTATTCTATGTCAGGCATTGCTAAGTGGTGCAAATACAAATAGAAGAAAAATAAGATGTTCTCTACACTCCAGTAACTTGCCCTCTAAGAGAGGAACAGAAATCATAAAGAGAAGCTGGAAGGTGGAGGAGAAGCCTCAGGACAAAGTCATCCCCAACTGACCCTAGTTCTGAAAGAAATCAAGTCCTAATATAATAAATAATAATAAACAGTAATAAGTGGCTAGCTTATAATAGTTTCAGGCTTGCAAAGTTCATTAGCATTTGTATTAATACAGTTTTCCCGAGCTCTCTTGAGATCCTAGCTGGGACAGTATCTAGTTACCCCAATGTGGACCTCTTAAGAACCGTCCGCTTGACCTTGTCAGTGATGGCAGCTGTCTTTGGCGAATTACATCCTTAGTTAAGCTGGTTGGTGAAGTCGTCTTCAGTACTTGCCAGTTTCAGCTCAAGTGGGCATTTTCTAGGCTACTGCCCGTAGGGGACTGTGGGCAAAGCATGGTGAATTAATTTGCTCCAGGGAAGAAACCCGGGGAGCTCGAATGTGCAGTATGGCATGATAAGGACCTCAGATGGCGCTGAAGGGTTCTCTCTCCTTACCTTCAAACCTAGTTCAAGCCCGAGCTTCCCAATAAAGCCTCTCCTCCTCTCCCTGCCCCCGTGCCACCCCAGTGCTAGTGGCTCCCTGCAAATTTCCTCATATTTGTATGCGCCCTTGTATGGAAGTTCCTTGAGGGCAGGGACTCTTTTGCCTTTGTTTTTGTATTCCCAGTACCTAACAGTGCCTTGCACATAGTACATGGCTAATACATGCTTGTTCAGTGATTGATTGGGTGAGGTCTGAGGGAGAAAATGATTATCAATCAGGAAGGCTTCCTGAAGGAGCTGACATTCCATTTTGACTTTAAAGGTTGTATCGATTTTCATCAAAGAGGAGAAATACAGGCATGCTGGGCATAGAGAACGGTGGGAGCAAAGGCATGGAGATGGGAGACCACGGGATGTGAGGGTATGGCAAAGAGCTCCATCTCTATTTGTCCATCTATGCATCTGTCTATCTATCTGCCTATCCATCTGTCTGTCTATCTATCTATCTATCTATCTATCTATCTATCTATCTATCTATCTATCTATCTATCTACCTACCTATCTACCTACCTACCTATCTATCTATCTATCTATCTATCTATCTATCTATCTATCTATCTATCTATCTATCTATCTATGTATCTACCTGTCTGTCTATCCATCTATCTATCCATCTATCTATCTATCTATCTATCTATCTATCTACTTATTTATCTATCCTATCTGTCTGTCTATCCAACTATCTATCCATCTATCTCTGTATCTCTCTATCTCTGTCCATCATCCATCCATCCGTCTATGCACCTCTCCATATATTTGTCTCTGTCCATCTATCTATTTATCCATCTTTGTATCTCTCTTTCTCTGTCCATCCGTCTATCCATCCATCCATCCATCCATCCATCTGTATATCTATCTATCTATTCATGTCTGTCAAATCCATCTGTCCATTTGTCTATCCATTTCTCGGTCTCTCTATCCATCTATCTATCTATCCTTCCTTCCTTATTCATCATAGATGCAAAATAAGGGAGCTAGACTGGATGATCTCTATAAATTCTCTTTTCCCTTTAAACTGGTGATCCTGTATGTGAAGTTGAAGCATTGAGTGCACAGATGGTAAACTTAAGTCTAGAAAGGTAGTGTGACTGGATTTTAGATGCTTGACAGAGAAGTTTTCATAAGTTTGCTTTTAATGTCTATGGTAATTCCTATGTCCTCCCAGCTTGGGATCTCAAATCTCTGGGCCTGGTTGAATTATTTTAGGGAAGGCAGGAGGAGGAAGAGTATAGTGAAAAAAACAGATTTCTCCACCTCCACCCCTAACACCTAATTCTGGATCCCTTCTGGGCCACTAACCTCCTTGAGAAGATTTAAAGTCATAGATTTAGAGCTGGAAAGAACCCTGAAGTCATCTAGACTGACCTCCTCATTGTACTGAAGACAGGCTGGTTAACCAGGAGGTTAAGCAGCTTGCCTAAGGCCACAGAGGCAGTAAGGGTCAGAAGTAGAATTTGAACCCAGAGCTGACTTCAGAGCCAGTGGTCTTTCTGCTGTCCCAGGGAGATTTCTTCCTCCTTTCATAGGGACCAGATGTTTGGTATGTGGGAGCCTTCAGTGGTTCTATCACCAGTGGTGATGGAATGTTAAGGAGGTCCCCATTAAAGGGAGAGATGGCTGAGTGAGATGTTCCTTTCCATTCTAGGGTAGATAAAACATGTCTCTGCTGGTAAGGCTCATGGCCAGAGTGAAGGAGGTGACTTCAGTCTGTGGGGTCACTTAGAGTCCTTTATCTTGCCTTGTACAGGTCATCTGGCTGGAAACCTTTTTTTCCATGGTAAATAGCTGTGTTAAGGACAAGACTATTTACACAGGCTGGTACAGAACTCGTTTGTTTGTCAACAGCTTAAATTTCAGCTTCAGATTTTAAACTCAAAGAGATCATCTAATCAGAACTTTTTGTTTTAAAGATAAAGACAAGGCCCAGTGGAAGAAATAGTTGACCCAGGATGACATGGGCTGTAATGGCAGATCACAGCCTTGAATCCATGTGCTGCGACTTCACGTCTAATGGTTTTTGTTATCCTTTGCTATCTTAGCTAGATTTTTCCTGGAATGGACACGTGACCTGGAAAAAAAAAAGATACTTTCTAGCTTTTACACGTGGCCTAGTAGAATGAATGAATGGATGAATACTTATTAATCACTTAGCTATCCAGAAACTGTGCTAAGTACAATACAGCAGTACAACTATGAAAGTGAGACTCTAGTCCCTGTCCTTAAGTAGTTTTCATTCTAATGTTGATCAGACCTTTTTTTCAGTGTCTGAATCTTCAAGATCCCATTTGGGGTTTTCTTGGCCAGGATGTTTGTTTGGCCCAGAGTGGTTTACCATTTCCTCCTCCAGCTCATTTTGCAGATAAGGACACTGAAGCAAACAGGGTCACACAGCCAGTAAGTGTCTGAGGCTGGTTTTGAACTCATGATGAGTCTTCCTGACTCCAGGCCCTTTTCTCTGTGCACTGTGGTGCCACCTAGCTGCCCTTCATGCTAATAGAAGGAGATAAGCATAGGGGGGTGGTGGTCTATGAAGTCACTGGGATGGTAAGTAGAGAGATGGCATTCCCTATATGATTTCAACAGGGGCATTGTTTTGGAAGGGGCGGGGCTGAGTTCAAATCCCAGCTCATCACTTAATATCTATGTGATCTTGTATAAACCCCTTGTCTTCCCTGTACTTCATTTCCCTCATCTGTCAGTTAAAGTGAGCTGCACAGGGTATCCCCTAACGTCCCTTCTAGTTTCAAAGACATTTTTTGTTCACTTTGGTGGGAATGTATATTTGGGGAGTACCGGGAGCTAAAGAGGTCACCCTCTCTCACTCCACACCAGAAGTTCCCTGGCTCTTCCCCTCCCACAGGCACTAGGTTCAGCCTTATTTCATTTTTTTCCACTCTGCCTCTTGGCCAACCTTGACTAGTCAAAAAAAATCTGCCTTTATAAAAATGATAATTATAGTCACTCATATTTTATAGACTTAAATTGTCTGGAAGGGATAGACCTTAAAGATCCGATAGTGTTCCCCTGTTTACAGAATACTTTTCCCACAACACCTTTGTAAGGGAAATATACTAAAGTCCCCCCTTTTTGAAAAGGGGAACATGAAACCAAGAAAGGGGATACACCTTCCCAGCTGTTAAAAGGTTTTCCCTCTGTTGGAGACATGCCTGGGAGCCCAATGGCTGGAGTGGGTCTCATGAACTTTGGCATTTAGAGAAGTGCTCAGTGGGTGTCAGGAGCTGGGGCTGCTTGGGCTTAGCCATCCAACTCTCCCAGGCTCTCGAGATAGTCAAGTGTTTCTGCCTCTAATTGGTTCTATTTCTCCTTAAAATATTTCCTTCCCTCCTTTCTTCTCCTACTCCCATCTTCTTTTCTCTTTCTTCTACCCCCGGAGCATCACCCATCAGTGTCCTATATAGTCTGGACCTTTGCTGAGGGCAGGCTAGTTGCCTTGGTTACCGCTGGAGTAGTCTAAACCATCTGGCTTTTAGATATTGCTAATTAAGCTGATATTTTGGGATCTGAAAGAGTCCAGTTAGCATGGGAAAGAAAGAGGGGAGAGATGCGTTGAGAAAGAGGAGAGGAGAGAAGGAAAAAGCAAAGACAACAAACACTCCCATGTCTCCAGAGGGAAAGGAGAGGGTACCTCTTTTGTTCACTTGCTGCTGGAACTATCTCAAAGGTTGCCTTGGGAAGAGGGAAAGTGGACCCAGAGGGGCAGTACTGAAGAGTTCATTCATCCATCCACTGCTCTCAGCTCTGCCCTCTGGGGTCTAATGGACAATCTGGAAAGTGGCCAGAAGGCAGCCAGGAGCCTTCAGACAGAATCAGTGGAAGGAGCTGGGGATGTTTAATGTGGGAAAGATTTAGGAGCAATGGGAAAGCTGTTGTCAAATATTAGAAGGGCAGTCATCAGAAAGAAAGAATTAAATTGTCCTGCTTGGTTCCCAGGGGGAGAGGTGGGACTTGGCATGTGGGCACTTTTAGCCTCTTTTAGAGGTAAGGAAAACTCCCCAGAAGGGTCACTGTGTGGGAGGTGGGGGTGCCTGGTCACTGGAAGTCTCTTGGGAAATGGGACCCTGGGTTTTATAGAGAATTCATTTTCAGGTGCTAGGTGAGATCCCTCCTCTGTGATTTTGTTTGTTCAATAAACATTATTGAGAGCCTGGAGTATACTATATAGAATAGAAACTCCTTGAGGGCAGGAGTTATTTCGTTTAGGTCATTGTGTCCAACATTTTGTGATGCTATTTGGAGTTAGCTTGGCAGATATACTGGAGCCATTTCCTTCTCCAGCTTCTTTCACAGATGAGAGAACTGAGGAAAACAAGGTGAAGTGACTTGCCCCCAGTGTCTGAGGCTGGATTTGCACACAGGTCCTCCTGACTCCAGGACCAGTGCTCTCTAGAGACTTCATAAATGCTTGATGATTTGATTGAGTGAGTAAGTGAGGGGTATGGTGGAAAGAATGGTAGATCTGGATCCAAAAGACCCAGGTTCAAATCACAGCTCTACTATCAACAGTGTGACTGCCAGCACAGCAGTTTATTATTTTTCATTATTAATTAATTAGTTTGTTATTTATGATTTCCCTTAACCTTATTTGCCTTATCTGTAAAATGGGGATAAAAAGGCACATCTACTTCTATAGGTGGTTTAATGCTGAAAAAATGTGTTTGGATGATGAGGAGGAGGATGGTGATGATGGTGATGATGGTGATGGTGGTGATGGTGATGATGGTGGTGATGGTGATGATGGTGATGATGGTGATGATGATGATGGTGATGATGGTGGTGATGGTGATGATGGTGATGATGATGATGATGATGATGATGGTAATGATGATGATGGTGATGATGATGATGGTGATGATGATGATGATGATGGTGATGACGATGATGATGGTGATGGTGATGACGATGATGATGGTGGTGATGATGATGATGATGGTGATGATGATGGTGATGGTGATGATCATGGTGATGATGATGATGATGGTGATGATGGTGATGGTGATGATGATGATGATGGTGACGATGATGTTGATGGTGACGATGATGATGATGGTGATGATGGTGATGATGAGGATGATTATACCTGACATTTATATAGCACTTTAAAGTTTGCAAAGCACTTTCCTAATATTATCTCACTTGATCCTTGCAACAACCCTAGGAGGTAGGTGGTCTTCTACTCACAACCCATATGACCCAGGGCCAACTGTTTTCCCTCCTTTTATGCAGATGAGGGAGCTGAGGCCAGGGAGGTTCAATGGCCAGCCCAAAGTCAGGTACCTAGTGGAGATTAGAGGCAGGATTTGAACCTAGGCCCTTTGACTTGGGACTTTTTCTACCGAATTACCTAGCCTTCCTCTCTCACCAGATCTGATCAGATACTTGAAAATGGCTCTCATGTCCCTTTCCCCTCACACATTTCTGAGTCTTTTCCTCTTAAGGTTGAGTATCCCCAGTTCCCCAGTGCAGCCTTCCAGGGCAGGGCTTTCCTTCTTATCCCCATTCGGGCCACCCTCCAGATGAGCTCTGTTAAGAAAACTACTTAGGAAGGGTCAGTTTTGGTCCCCACCCTGAAATGGGGCTTAACTCTCTCAATGGGACATGAGCAGGATTGACCCAGGCTCCCTAAGGTCTGGGGTCTGCTACCACAGAAAGTATTACAGCAAGAATACAGCCCTCATGGAAAATCTCATGACCCATTGATCTTGCCTGAACCCATTCTAGGTTGAGCAGCTGAGGAGGGAGAAAGTTCCAGAATTCGGAGCTGGAAAGGGATTGTACATACAGACCTTTCAGTCCAAATCTCCTGATTTTAGAGATGAATAAGCTTATTTTTTTTTTCTTTTGGGGAGGCAATCAGGATTAAGTGACTTGCCCTAGGTCACATGGCTAGTAAGTGTCCGAGGTCAAATTTGAACTCAGGTCCTCCTGATTCCAGGGCAGGTATTCTATCCACTGTACCACTTAGCTTCCCCCTTAAACTGCATTTCAGAGAAGATAAATGGCTTGTTGAAGAGCACAGACAAGGATTTGAATCTGTAGGTTCTAGACTTGACTCTAGATTTAGCATTCCAAGTCTAGCAGGTTTTCTACTACAATCTTTTTTTTTTTTAACTTTGTTCATGCCTTTTGTTTCTGTCTCCTATTAATTTCTGAATTTCTTCTACTACAGAAAACTTTCCCTTTTACCAGAATTTTTTTTAAATTCTTCCTTAACAGTATATGCAACATTTCATTCCTCTTGAATGAAAGGAGGGAAGTATACTTTTTCAAGTTTCCAAGAGGTATAGAGAGCTGACCTTGAAGCCAGGGAGACCTGGGCTCGCTGCTCATACTATGAGTTACAGAGGGTGTATCCCACCCTGCATTAGGAGATAGAGTTTTCTCACCTGGGAGTTCCTTGTGCCAATGTGATTGCAGATCCAGTCCCAATCTCTATTCTTTTTCCAGGATCTGGCTTGGTCATTATAATTATAGAGTGTCTCCATTCCATTTCCATTATGTTGGGGATTGTGTGTATTATTTTCCTGGTTCTGCTAACTTCATTGTGCATCAGTTCATACGAGGCTTCTCATATTTTTCTGAATTCTTCATATTTGCCATTGACACCATCACAATAATCTGTTACATTCCATACTCTGTAAGTAGGTTTGGACAATTCTCAAAGCGTGAGACATTACTTTGTTTCCACTTTCCATAGCAAGCATTTAGTAACTAGAGTATTCACAGGCTGACAGATTGCTACCGCAGAAAGGACTACTATGACTCGAAGCCAGTGGTTCTCAACCTTCCTAATGCTGTGACCCTTTAATGCAGTTCCTCATGTTGCGGTGACCCCCAACCAGAAAATTTTCGTTGCTACTTCATAACTGT
>CM053594.1:14408514-14425546 GCA_028646575.1 Pseudocheirus occidentalis
TTTTCCTTATTTCTTTTGTTTCTTTTTTAATTTATTTTTCAAAAATAAACAAAGAAAATACATAATTAAAAATTTATTTTCTCTTCCTCCTCCCACCTGCTCCACTGAAAATAAAAGGAAAACCAAACTTTTGTAACAAATATGTACAGTTAAAATAAACTCCCACATTGATCACATTGGCAAAATACTTGTCTCAATTCACATCTTAAATCTATCACCTCTCTGTCAGGAGGTGGGGAGCTTCTGTTACCGTGGACCTTGTGGAATTGTGCAAACCCCCTCATTTCACAGTGGAAGAAGCTGAGAACCTGAGGCAGAAAGGGAAAAGAACAAGCATTTATAGAATACCTACTCTGTGCCAGGCACTGAGCTTAAATGCCTTATAATTATTACCTTGTTTGATCCACACAACAAGTCTGGGGGATAAGTGCTATTATTAGGAAACTGAGGGAAACAGAGGGGAAGTGACTTGCCCAGGGTCACTCCACTAGCAAATGTCCAATGTCAGATTTGGACTTGGGTCTTCTTGAACTTATATCCCAGCTGCACATGCCCACATCTGTTCATCCTCATCACTGTTACTGGCCTGTTGCTCCACATGAGTCTTTGGCCCTGCATGGCAGGGGCAGAATTCTCAAACACCAATGCCTCACTCATACTTGGACCACAGAAAAGGTCCGAGATCTGGCATCCCACATCTTTGGCTTTGGGGCCATATTACTAAACTGTTCTTTCTCTCTTTCTAGCCCTACTCCAGGGATCCTCCTGTTGCGGGAATTGAGGAAGAGAGCAGGAGAACAACAATGGACTCATCCTGGGAAAGTAAGTGAGGCCTCTGCCGAGGCCCTGTCATGGGAATGACTGGTTGGCAGGCACTTGGGGAAGAGTGATGTGCTGAATATTTAATAGGGCTGCCTGCCGGCGCTTGGGCACCATTAATATTTTATTGGACTTGAAAGCAAAAAGAAGCAGGATGTAAAGTCCTGTTGTTGTCCCTTCTATATTTAGCATGTAAATGAGGTGTGTGGATAAGAAAACAAAATTTAAAAAAAAGATGGAGCATGAAGATAAGTGTTGTGTTTTAGTGGGAAAGATTTCCCTGCTCCTTCTAGTTTGAATCTCTCTTAGTCCACATCTGTGGGTTCATCGGTGCATGGAACTCTCAGTGTGGAAATACCCTTTACCAATACATAGGAGCAACTCCCGTGTAACTTAAGAGTCTGTTTTATTTTGGGTGATTATTTCCTAGGGGCACTGGGAGGGTAAGAGACTTTTCTAGGACTGTGAAGCTAGTATGTGCCTCCTGAAGCACTTCCTGAGCTCTACCCAGGTTCAAATCATCACTCAATCCACAAGCATGAATGAAGCCTCAACTAGTTTGTGTGCCAGGCACACTGCACACCTTCAAAGAGCTTATATTCTGTTGGAGAAGACAACAAAGACATAGTCACAACACATGCAAGACTGACCCAAAAAAGCAACTGGGTGGTGACAGGAAAGGCCTCCTGGAGAAGGCTGTGCTAGAGCAGAGTGGTGAATGAAACCAAGGATTCCCAACCATCCTATTGGTTTATTGTACAGAAGAGGAAATGAGGCCTCCTAGAGCTTAAGCAACTTGGCCAAAGTCACACGGTTATTTGGGGACTGAGCCAAGACAGGGATCATGGGATTTCAGAGTTGGAAGGGACTTTAGAGACCAGCTGGGCTAGCCTGGGCCTGACCCCAAAGCCCTCTGCACTGTCCCCAGGTAGTGTTTACACACTGTCCACTTCAAGAACTCTGGTGAGGGAGAAGCTGCCAATGAAGCTCCCCTGTGGACAGCTCTAATTTGAAAGTTTTCCCTGACATCAAACTTAAATCTACTTCTCTGGGACTTCTAGTCAGTCAATTGACAGGCATTTATTAAGTACCTACTGTATGCCAGGCACTGGGCTAAGTGATAGGAATGAAAAAAAATGACAAAAAAAAACCCAGTCCCTGCCCTCAGGTTCCTGGAAAAAGGTGGGATTTGTGCTGAGTCTTAAAAGGAATCTAAGGAAGCTAAGAGGGGGAACATTCCAGGCAGTAGGCACTGCTTCAGGACATGACCTGTGTAAAAACAGCAAGGGGGCCAGTGCTACTGGATCAAAGAATACTTGGTTATGAAGGAAATTAAGGTGTGAGAAGACTGGGAAGGAAAGAAGAGACCAGGTTAGGAAAGTCTTTATTTGATCCTTGAGGGTAATAGGGAGCCACTGAAGTTTATTGAGTAGTGAGGTGTGCCATGACCAGACCTGCACTTTAGGAAAATTACTTTAGCAGCTGAGTGGAGTGGGGAGAGACTTAAGTGAAGGAGACCCACCAGCTGGCCGTTAAAATGATGAAAGCCTTCACCAGGCTGAAGGCTTACTGGCCACAAAGGCATTATTTTAGAAGGAATATTGGCATACTGAAAACTTGTCAGGATTTATGGGCAAGCTGATGTCTTTCATGACCAGAGAATTCTTAGAACTAATGTCATTGCTTTTTTTAGGGACTAGATATAGCCATGGTTCCGGAGGTTGGTGACTTAGACTCTTCCAGCTAGAAAGACCCTTTAGACTATCCATTGCTTCTGATTGCACCTTGTGAGGCCAGGCAGAAGAAGTCTTCGAATTATTCCCTTCTGGTCTTTGGGTGATGGGGGGAGTAATAATAAATTATGTCCTTGTCATAACTAAAGACTTACAAAGTGCTTTCCCCAAGGCATTCCTCTAAAGGTGCCTAATACAAATATTCCTGTGCCCATTTTAGAGAGGTGAAGGACTGAGGCTCAGACATCATAGGATCACAGAATTTAGAGACAAAACTCTAGAAATCATCTAATTGACCCAGTTTTAAAAATCTTTATTTTAACATTTATTTTTAGTAATTTCGAGTTCCAAATTTGTTCCCTCACTCATTAAGAAAGCAAGCCATGTGATATCAATTATACATATGAAGTCATACAAAACATATGTCCATATTAGACATATTATTAGACACAATATTAGACATATTGTGGAAACAACAACAAATATAAAATGAATAAGGAATTCATTCTACACTCGGAACTCCTTAGTTCTCTCTCAGGAAGTGAAAAGCTTTTTCATCATGTACTCCACCGTTTTACAGATGAGGAGATGGGCCTAGGGACATTAAGAGACTTATGTCAAGGTCATATAAGTAGTAAGTAGCTGAAGTGGGATTTGAACCCACAGCTTCTTCCCTAAGAGCTACCATTCTTTCCAGGGTATCCAATGCTTCCTTCCCATGTCATGCAGTCAGTTATTTAGGACAGCTGCTGGAGATGGCGAAGTAGGGAGGAGAATATAAAAGAAAGTCTCTAGCTGGGGCCTGGGCCAGGGTGCTGACCCTTCCCTGCTCCCTGCAGCCCACAGAAGCCCTTGTCTATGCCTGACCACCTCCGTCTAGTGTTTCATCATGGCTCTAGGTAGACCTGCAGAGTGCTTGCCTCTGCTTCTGACCCCTTCCTTCTTATCACTTCTGCCTTGGATTTCAAAGCTCTCTCCTGCTTTCTTTGCCAAACCCCTAGCAGGATTTGCTCACTCTCCTGAGTGGCCATCATTGTGGGTGGGTGGCTGTTGGAGCCCCCTTTTTATCCCAGATGGATTTGCACTGGGTCATCTCCTGCCCCTCACCTGCTTACCCATGGGAACCCGGGCCTACACTTAGTAAAGAGCTGGCCAGGGATCTATGACCTTGGCATCTCTCACGTTGAACCCTGGCATTGCCAAACAGCCATTGCTGGGAAAGGCCACATCCCCTCCCTGCCTCCCACTGATAAGGCCCAGAAGCAAGCCTGTGGGAAGGTCCCATCCTGCATGCCACTTGGGCCAAGCAAGAGCACAAAGCCAGGTGCAGCCTTCCCAAGAGGCTCTGGGGCAGGCCCTCTACTCTGCCTCGTGATAAACAAAATAGTAAACTATTTTAGTTCAGTTTTTGGAAAAACCAATCAGAGCTCATGGCCACCACAATAAAAGGTGTCTAGCAGCTTTATCAGCTTTATCCTTCTAGACTACCACAGGCCAGGAAATAACACGGCTAAGCTCATTTGACAGACCCGTAAAATAAAAGCACAGACCTCTCAACACATAATCTTCTGGGCAGAGTACGTGAGCTTTGGTAAATGTCATGGCTGCTTTGGACCTTTTTGTTCCTTCCCTATGGACTTCATAGGACCACAAGATTCAGAGCTGGAAGGACCCTTAGGACCATCTACATCAACCCTTTCATTTTACAGAGAAGGAATCTGAGCTTGCGTTCAAGTGCCTTCACCACCTATTCTCCCTGGTAGGTCTGGGGCAGGCCTAGAATAACTGACCCCAGTTACTCTACTGGAGATAACTTTGGAATTTAGGGAAGAAGGGGAGGACTGTTAATCTGGGGGAAATAAGAGATCAGATAATCAGCAAGCATTAAGTGCCTACTGCATGCTGGGCACTGTGCTGGCAAAGAATGAAGCTGTCTCTAATTCTGATAGCGTTTCTCTCATTTATAATCACGACCCTACTGAGTAAGAGCTGTCATTATCCCTATGTTTTAAGGGAGAAAACTAAGGCAGGCCTACAAAGACTGACTTGACCAGAGTCACATAGCTAATTTGAACCTGGTTCTTCCTCACTCTAAGTCTCCCCATCCAAGGTACTACCCAAGATTTTACATTCTAATGGTCTGATGGGAAAAGGTCCAACGAGGTGTTGGTAAAGTCCACTGAATGCAATGTACCTTGGCCCTTGAGACTGTAAAAAGAGAGGTGGCTAGGGAAGTATGGAGACCTGAATTCCACTGTGGAATCCTAACGCTCACTTGCTTTGTGTCCTTGGACAAGTTGTTTAACTCTTACTGTTTCAAATTCCTCTTTTATCAAAAGGAAAGGATATAGTAGGTGCTTCTTACTGCCATCTGTGTAACCTTAGGCGAGTCACTAAGCCTCTGTGACCCTCAGTTTCCTCCTTTGTAAAATGATGGTCACTTTCAGCTCTAACCAGTTTGATCTTTGGAAATAATCTCAGAGCTCTCTGAACAACAGCATTTTCTGAATGGAAAACACTGGAAGAAGCATTTTCCCAGGGCCTGCCTTTCGGAAGTCATCAGGAGCAAGGAAGGGGCAGCCCCTGGAGGCCTGTGGTCAGGTACATCTTGGTACTGTTGAAGTCTGCGTTAATTGGAAGGGATACTCAGGCTCCTGGAAAGCCCTTAGCTAAGGGGGGGCACCTGTGGCCTTGAGGCCTCCTGTATAAGCAGAGGAAACCTTTAGCTATCACAGGCAGCCAGGATGCTGGAACCTCGATGGGAAGTTTGTGGTGAGGCTGGCTGGGGGAGAGAGATCCAGGAAGAACCCTGGATCCAGCTCTCTGAGGCAGCACTCAAAGTTGTCTCAAGAAAAATCTATTTTATTTGTTTGTTTTGGGTTGTCAGTAGTCCTCAACTAGCCTCAGGAATGCATTGGCTATTAGAAAAGTGACTTGGTAACACTTCATTGTGTTGGGGGACATCTTGTACCATGCTCTGCCCCCTGCTGGCCTCTTTGGGATTAATCTTTAGCTTGAGATTGGGATGAATAAACAAATGGCCAGCACATGTGCGTTTTATGGGCCAGACGTTGTGCTAAACCCTGGGCAGATAAATTTAGAAGTGAGACAGCCCTGCTTGGAAGGAGATGACATACGCAGGGGACTAGTAACCAGAGAACAGAACGTTTGGGGGAGTCCCAGGAATGATGACTAGCTCCACAGTGCCCTTTCCAAGAACAATAGACACATGAATTAGCCCAGAACCATGCTGGGGAACTCAGAGATCTCAGAAGTGCAAGGGGCCTTAGAAGTCCCCTTACCCAATGTTGGGGGTACAGGAATCCCATCCACAACCTGCATAACAGTGGCCAGCCAAGCCTCTACCTCAACCCTTCTGGTGATGATGGGCTCACTCACAGGTTTCCTGAGACAATCCCTTTGATACAATTTACCGAATTTTTATTGGGCACTTCTGTGTGTGCCAAGGACTGTAATAAGTTCTGAGGGAGAGTACCTTACTAAAATAGTTCCTTTCATTAAGGAAGATACATTCCTTTGGAGGGAAATAATGTGTAGACTATAAATACACATATACATAGTAACACATACATATATAGTAATACATATAGACATACATAGTAACTACAGATTTCAGAGGTTGAGGAGAACTGTCACAACTGGGGAAGTGGCAAAGCTCTGCTATAGGAGGCCATACCTGAATTGTGCTTTGGAGGAGGCTGGAGATACTGTGAGTTCCGGATGAGTAGAGAGGGAGAGCATTCTCTTGTTGGACAGCTCCCAGCCTGTACTATTGCATCTTCCCAGCTCAGGGACAGGAGAGTCTGCTGGAAAGGTTATAGGACTAGATCTGGACTAGACAGATCAAGATCTGAGTTCTACTCTCCCCTCTCTCCATTGTTTTAGTATAAGGAAGCAGGACAGGGCAGCTATGATGGGGCTCATTTAGCCTGGATACGTCAGCAGGGCTCAAGATGACCTACCAGGGAGCAGGCTGCTTTGGGAAGTGGATTTCCCAGCAGAAGCATCCTTCCTTGCCTTCTCAAGCAGACTACGTGACAACATTGACCATTTTCCTAATGGCTTTGGGTTGTTATAAGGCCGTATTCCTAGATGTGTTCTAGTTAATTCATTATGACCTTGGGCAAGTCACTAAACCCTGTTTACCTCAGTTTCCTCATCTGTAAAATGAGATGGGGAAGGAAATGACAAAACTCCTCCAAGATTTTTGCCAAGAAAACTCCAAATGGGGTCATGGAGAGTCAGACAGGACTGAAAATGTCTGAACAACAACAGCAAATGATCCTAGGACTTATTGAGCTCAAGGATCCCAGTTGTCAGAGGCACAGGTCTCCTGTCTACATTTGTCCTTTCTCCATCATATCTCTGGCTGTTAGGCTGTCTGCTATCACGTCTCCCTTCTCATTTTCTGTTTCTAATTTGTCGTGGCTTAGGAAGTGACATTGCTATATTTGTTTGTAGGAAGCTTGTGTGAAGTAAATCGGTTCTGGCAGAATTATCTTACCTACAGAGAGGATGAGCCTTGGTTTCCAAACATTGTGACTTCTGGTTGGGCCTTTAGGGATTCCCCTCTTTGTTTTGGGGTGTGCTCTGAATGGGGAGGTATAGCCCTCAATAGTTTAGAGCTTTAAGGAACCTTGCTTTCTGCCATAGAGACCTTGGATGAGTCCCTTTCCCTTTCTAGGCCCCATTTCCTCATTTGTAAAACAAAGGTGTCTTCCAGTTATGGAGTCATAGGAAGTCAAAGAGACCATAGACATCCAGCACCTCATTTTATCCATGAAGAAAAGTAAGTCTCAGAGAGGTTGAACACTTACCTCTGATCAGACAGCTACTCAGTATCAGGGGCAGGATTCAAATCTGGGTATTCCTGTCTCCTAAGTCTGGCATTCTATCCCCTATTCCCTAACTGCCTCATCAGACCCTTCATTTTATAGAAACAGCTAAGTTGGCCTGGAGTCAGCAAGACTTGAGTTCAAATCCAGCCTTAGATATTTGCTTGCTGTGACTATATCACTTAACCACCTTCTGCCCCAGTTTCCTTATCTGTCAAGTGCAGATAGTAATAGCATCCACCTCACAAGGATGTTGGAAAGATGAGACATTTGTAAAACACTTTGTAAATCTTAAAGCTCTCTGTAAATGCTCATCATTATTGTTATAGATGAGGTAGCCAAAGACTAGATCATGGAAGGGAGCTGTGCAAGGTCAGAAATGCTAAGTAACAAAAGCCAAGGAGGGCCTTCGATTCCAAATCCAGTGATCTTTCAACTGTACTGGTGCCTCTTTTGGGGGGGAGGGGAGAAGGCAAGGCAATTGGGTTTAAGTGACTTGCCCAAGGTCACACAGCTAGTTAAGTGTAAAGTGTCTAAGACTGAATTTGAACTCAGGTCCTCCTGACTTCAGGGCCCATACTCTATTCACTGCACTACCTAGCTGCCCCAACCAGTACCTCTTAATCAGAGTCCCCAACACATGCTTCCCTCTCCGAGCCCTTTTAACATCATACTTTATTCCAGACCTTTCCCTGCTGCACATAAGCTGTTAATGACCACTGAATGGGGAAGTACTGAATGCCACGAAGGAATGTTTTTAATGAATTCATATTTTATTCATTACAACATCCTCTGTGTACATTTAGATTATAGTACCACGTATCTCTCCAAGACACATTAGATGGTGTTGAATTGATGATCTTCTGATCCAGTTTATTCAGACCATAGGAAGTATATCAGTTTTTGTAAGAATCCCTCTCTGCCTTCCGGGCTGAACTCAATCACTGCCTTTCACCCAGGCAGCTAGGTGGCTCAGTGGTTGGAGCACTGAACCTGGAGTCAGGAAGACCTGAGTTCAAATCCTGCCTGCAACATTTACTAGTTGTGTGACCCTGGGTAAGTCACTTAACCTTTCTCTGCCTCAGTTTTCTCAACTGTAAAATGAAGATAATTGCTCCTAGCTCTCAAGATTTTTGGGGATCAAAATGTAATGTCTCTCACTCACTTTGCTAACTTTAATGCCCTCCAGCGATCTGAGCGAGTATTAACATATCCCCTCACGTGATAGTGAGATCCTGCCCCCTCCAACTTATTTTGTACTTAACTTATTTCTAATCAGGTATTTACATATATGTCCATGTGACGTCCTGATGGGAAATGGCCAACTGTTTTTTTGTCTTTGTATGCCCAGGTGGACGATGGGCGTTTCAGACACATGCCTAGATTGGCTGAGCTGTTAATTACATCACCATTGGATGAGAAAGACCCCTTTCAATAATGCCTCAGGGGATCTCGGCCTACTCTTTTTGCTTCTTTAATTGGATTTTTAAAAATGTCTTATTTTTTTATTGCCTTCATTTCTGAGTATATCTCTTCACCTGCTTTTTGGGCCTGGAGTTAGGAAGATCCCAGGTTCAGATCTAGCCTCAGACACATACCAGCCACGTGCTCCTGAACAAGTCATTTACCTTCTGTCTGCCTCAGCTGCTTCATCTGTAACATGGGGATAATTATAGCACTCACCTCCCAGAGTTGTTGTAAGGTTCAAACAAGAGAATATTTGTAAAACTCTTTGTAAACCTTAAGGCACAACATATATTCCAGGTGTTATTATTAACCCAGTGATCTATCTTTTTTAAGGCCAGGGAATGAACTTGTGATTTCATTGGTACAGGGAGCTCCCAGAGGAGAGAAGTCCCTCTACCAAGGAAGATTGGCACCTTCTCTGCAATGTAGTGTTAGAGAATTGCCCCCAGCACTGAGAGGGTCACACAGCCAGTATATGGCAAAGGCATACCTTGAGTCCAACTCTCCACATACTGCTACACTGTTCCCGCATCCCTTAGAACAAATAAATGGGAAAAAAAAATCAGGAGGGGAAAAAAAATCAAAAGTAACCCCCCTTCCCTCCCTCCCCCCTCCCCCGGCCAGAGGCTTACCTCTGCAAAGAAGAGGGAGAAGTTTCAATGGCTGTTCGGTCATCACCACAAAGGCTGCATAAGGCTACTGGTTGAGATTCAAGGCCTGATATCAAAATGATAATCCTGATAGGAAAGGAAGATACAGGTTGTGTCAAGTATAAAGAGATACAGGAAGGCAGTATGGTGTGGTGGAAAATGTTGGCTTAGAAGGCAGAAGACCCGGGCTCAGATCCTACCTCTGTAGGACTTTGGACTTGCCAGTTGTGTGACCTTGAGCAAGTCACTTAACCATTGTGTGCCTCATTTTCCCCAGTTGTAGAATGGGGGTAAGAATAACACCTACTTCCTGGGGTTGTTGTGAAGACAGAATGAGATCATTATCAAGCACTTAGCCTAGTACCTGATACATAGTCAGTGACTCGGATCCCTCATCTGTAAGAGAAAGGTTTGGGACTCGGTGGCCTCTGAGGTCCAGCTCTAGACCTAGGAACTTAGGAGTCTGAGTAACATAATCGGCAGTAAGTGCTTGCTTACTCTGAAGGTCAGAGAGAAGCCTGGTAAGAAGGTGTCATTGGAGACAACTTCCACTAGGTGGGAGTAGTGAGAGAATGTTAGCTCAGTGAGGTTGAGGCAGTGTGGTCCTGTGGTCAGGGTTCTGGACTGGAAGTCAAAGGACTTGAGCTTGAATACCAATTAAATACCCAGCTTTGCTTGGCTCACTTTGGACAAGTCACGTCTTCTCTGGGCCTTGGTTTCCTCCCTTGTAAAATGAAGGAGTGGGACTGAGGGGCAGCCAAATGGTGCAGTGGATAGAGCGTTGGACCTGGAGTCAGGAAAACCCAAGTTCAAATTTGGCCTCAGACACTCTAGCTGTATTGCCCTGTGCAAGTCACTTAACCTACATCTGCCTCAGTTTCCTCAGCTGTGAAATGGCTGTTGTAAGGATCCAATGAGGCGATATTTTTAAAAGTGCTCAGCATAGTCCCTGCCACACAGTAGTCACTTAATCAGCCCCCCCTGAGGCTCCGTTGAGCTCTGATCTAGGATCCCAGGTGCCTTTACCTCTCTGAACCTCAGCTCCTTCCTCTGTAAAAGGAGAGGGTGGGACTGGACGGCAGCTGAGATCCTTTGACTGCAGTGAGCTCCCTCCTTGCTGTCAGACGCTCTGCACACTTTAACGTAACCTTCACAGATATATAAGCCGCAGTTATTAGCCAGAGACAGAGAGGCCCGGACTTGCTGAGGATGCCTCCCTGACATGTGCCCCTCTCTCCACAGGTACGTGCCAGGTGGGCAGCCTGTTGACAGGGAGCTGAAGAGGGCACCTTGGCCGTGCCCCATCCCACCCCCTGTCCTGGGCACAGCATGCGGCTGAGTGCTCGGCGGCTGCTGCTGGCGGCTGGCCTCGTGCTGGCCTTTGCGCTGGCCACCTACCTAGGGCAGCAGATGCTGGCGTGCCAACAGCTACTGTCCTCGGGTCATGGCCATGGCGTGATGCGGCCCGAGCAGGAGGAGCTGGTGATGGTGGGTGCTGACCGGGTGGAGTACCGGTACAGTAAGGAGATGCCGCTGATCTTTGTGGGGGGAGTGCCACGCAGCGGGACCACCCTGATGCGCGCCATGTTGGACGCCCACCCAGAGGTGCGCTGCGGCGAGGAGACACGTATCATCCCCCGTGTGCTGGCCATGCGCCAGGCCTGGTCCCGCTCCGGGCGGGAGAAGATGCGCCTGGATGAGGCCGGGGTCACGGACGAGGTGCTGGACGCGGCCATGCAGGCCTTCATCCTGGAGGTCATTGCCAAGCATGGCGAGCCGGCCCGCGTACTCTGCAACAAGGACCCTTTCACCCTCAAATCTTCTGTCTATCTCTCCCGCCTCTTCCCCAACTCTAAGTTTCTGCTCATGGTGCGGGATGGACGGGCATCTGTGCACTCCATGATCACTCGCAAGGTGACCATCGCTGGCTTTGACCTCAACAGCTACCGCGACTGCCTCACCAAGTGGAACAAAGCAATCGAAGTCATGTACTCCCAGTGTATGTCGGTGGGCCAGGACAAGTGCTTGCCTGTCTACTATGAGCAGCTGGTGCTACACCCCAGGAGCACCATGCAGACCATCGTGAATTTCCTAGGGATCACCTGGAGCGAGACCGTACTTCACCACGAGGACCTCATCGGCAAGCCAGGGGGGGTCTCGCTGTCCAAGTGAGTAGGAGACTTGGCTGGTGGGTGCTGGGGACCAGGGCTGGAGTCTTTTGAGCTCCATGTAAAAATGTCCAAACACAGGCCTGACTGGGTCACTCCCTACCTCAAGAAACTTCAGAAGCTCCCTATTGCCTCCAGGATAAGGTGCAGACTCTTCTGTTTGGCAATTCTGCCAGTTAGTATGTGACCTCTCTGGGCTGTTTTCTCACCTGTAAAGTCGGTAGGTGGGGTCCCCAGCACAAAGGTTCCCTTCCTGGCTATAGCTATGGTCCTGGGACTCCTTCTTGCCCTAGATACACGGTAACTTCGGAGTCAGGCAGACCAGTGTTTGAATCCCAACTCAGATGCTTTTTAGCTGCATGACATTAAATCACTTCAGGTTTCTGGAGGTCAGTTTCTTCCTCTGTAAAAGGAAGCATTTATGCTTGATGACCCCTGAGGTCCTTCCCAGGCTTATTACATTCATTGGAGTCTGGAAGACCTGAGTTCAAATCCTGCTCCAAATAGCCTGTGACCTTGGGCAAGGCACTTAATTTCTGTTTTCCTCAGTTTCCTCTTTTGTAAAATTGCAGTAATAACAGCACATGTACCTCCCAAGGTTTTTGTGAGGGTCAAAGGAGATATTTGTAAAGGACTTAGCATTAGTACAGTGCCTGGCACATAGAAGTATTATGTCAATGTTAGTTATCATTACTCCTACTATTAATTATTATTTCCATCAGTGCCCTTAGTGCATTCCAGTCAGACTGGTTTATTTGCTATTCCTTACACACAGCATCGCATCTCCTGTCTCCGGGGCTTTGCTCAGGCTGTGCCTTATGCCTAGAATGCCCTCCTTCCTTCTGTCTTTGTGGATACACCCTAGCTCTCCATATAACTCTGCTGAAGTGTGCTTCTTACAGAGTTCTCCCCCAACAGCTTGCTCCTCCCCAAATATTTTATATTAACACGGTATGTCTTTTACACCGACTTATTATTTCCCCCCAGTAGAATGTATGGCCATTTATAGGAGGGTCTGATTTCCCTTTGTGTCTGTATCTCCAGCACTAAGCACAGCTCCTAGAACATGGTAGACACTTAAGAAATTCTTCCTGACTAATTGAGACAAGCAGGCTTTCTCAGGAGCCCTCTCTAGGACTCAGCTGGCCGCTTTGAAAGAACTGGCCAATGGGGCCGTGGAATTTCCCTCCAGTGGTATCTTGTAAACGGAATCTCCTGGCACCTTCTGAGAAGGGAGCAGGCCAGTTCAGTGAACACTTAGAGGCACCTGCAACATGTCAAGCCTTATGCTGAGAACACAGACATAGCTGAAAATATTCCTCCCCTCAGGGAGCTTGCATTTTGCCTGCAGTGGTTGACGTATGTGGGGAGGAAGGTGCCATATACACAGATAAGAAAATGCAGAATATAAAGATGCCACAATTTCAGGTGTAGAAGAAAATCTTTGGGTGATGAGTGACAGCTGGGCTGAGATTTAGAAGGATCTGGAGGAGCCAAGAGTCAGAGGGGAATGGGGAGAGAATTTTAAGCCTGGGGCACAGCTCACACAAAGGTCTGGCAGTGGTAGACAGCCTGTAGACTGTTTAGTACACCAGTTTGGCAGCAGCATAGACTGACCTGGGCAGTGCAGAGGGAGACTGGGCCAGACAAAGGGGCTGGAGTGACTTTAAGGGTCAGTTGTATGTTTTTCCTAGAGGTAGTAGGGAGCCATGGAGGCTTTTAGAGCAGATGAGAGGTTCAGTCAGCTCTGGAGATCTGAGAGCTGTGGGGTGAAGCAGCAAGATGGAGGGAAAGGGCACGGGCCTGGGGGTGAGGAGAACTGGCTTTGAAACCCAGCATTGTTAGTGCCTCACTCTGGGACCTCTGGGAAATGACTGCCCCACCTTGAGTCTGTGCTGCTGTAAAATAAGTAAGTGAATGAGTCAGTCTCTGAGCTCCTCCCAGCTCTGACATCCCCTGTTCTAAGGTTCCTCCCAGCTGTGACATCCCCTGTTTTAAGACCCTCCCCCTCCCTCTGACATTCCCTGTTCTCAAGCCTCTCCTAGCTCTGATATCCTATATTCAAGAGCCCTTTGAGGTCTGACAAGATACATTCTCTCATTTATTTGCTATCTGTAAGGATTCATTCCAGGTCTGAAATTCTTTTTCTAAAGAGAAATTACTATAGGAATCTCTTTTATACACACATACATATATGTGTATGCTTAGGTATATATAATTATTGGGGGCAGGAGCCAGGACTGGATAGCCCAGTCATGTGTTATGTGGCCCTGGTTTATCCTGAGGCCTTGTTATATAGTTGGCATCCACTGAACTTGTGGATGCTACCATCCCAGGATAGCAACATCCTAAGAGTCCCTTCCCAGCCTCTAGTAAGAGGTCCACATGGACCAGTGGATGTTGGGCTTTGCAATCTTTGCCACCTGTGCCCACCCAGGCACTGATGGACAAAATAACCCCTCCTCTTTTCATCAGGTTTGCAGGTTTCCAAAATCCCCTTTTCACCCAACCCTCCATGGCAGGTAGAGCCAAGTTTCTCCTCTTCATTTACAGGTGAGGAGCTGAGGCCTAGTGAGACATAGCCAGCCTCTGACAGCTGCGAGGTAGTGGCCAAGCCCGTAACAGGCCATGTCTCCTTGCTGCTGGGCTCCAGCTACAACAGTCTTCCCTCCAAACTATCTCAGTTCTCTAGCTGGGTTTCAATGCTTGCTTTACCCAATGTCCAACAGAAATTCTTTCACTAGAAATTCAGGGAAGAGAGCCATGCATTGGAGTCAGTGGACCAGAATCCATGTTTCATTTCTGCCACTTCTTAGCTGTGTGACTTTGGGCTATCTCCTTCCCCTCCCTGAATTTCACGTGATAGGATCTTGTGCGATCAGATATGGAGCAGCTCGGAGAGGAAGAAGTCCTTGCAAGGATGGAACCTTTATGCTTCTTTCACTAAAGACTCTTGAGCCTCAATGCTCTGCCACACTTTGACCCCCAATGGTTTGAGTGACACTATGCTCCTCCTTCCTTCCTCCCCAAGATCTAAAGTTAGGAAGGCTGGTTAATGGATGGACCATTGGGAATGCCCATTTGGATTATACCTGATCTCCATTTCTTTTCAGCCATCCCAGTTCTTTAATTTCTTCTGTCCAGGTTTCAGAGGGAATCATAGCATCATGGGGACCTTGGAGAGCACCCAAGTCACAGCCATGGGCTAATGGTTGGTGTCTCTCTGGGAAGCTGAGTAGCAGAACCCTAGGCTCCACTCCAGCCTTCCACTCTGCCCTTTGGTTTCCTCATCTGTACAAATAGATTGTTTGGCCTCAATGACCTAGAAGTTCTTTTCCACCAGACATTCAAAGATTCTCCCTATAGCGAGCATGGACCAGTCTAGATGGACTCCCTCAGGTGTGTCACTTTGTAATTAGAAAATCCTGTAGCATCCGTGATTTTGTCAGTCTCAGTAATTCCTGCCTGGGGATTCCCTTTGCTGACATAGATCATAGTCTCTCTGTGATGTCGTACATGCGATTTTGCCTTTCTTTGTAGCTTAACACACACTTGCCATAAAGTAAATGATTAATAGAAGCTTCTTGACTGAATGACTAGTAGATGAGTCCTAAGTGGTTACGTGAGGCACATAGAGATAAAGTGACTTGCCCAATTTCATCCATCAGGTATCTCCGAGGCAGCATGTGAACCCAGGCTCTTCTGACTCTGAGCCACAGGAGTCTGCCCATTGTACTGTACTGCCTCTTTGTAAACCATGCCTTTGGAGACTCCCAAGGACAGAGATGTAGCTGCTGCTAATAAAAACTGACATTTACATAGCACTTTAATGTATGCCATGCATTTCACTTCTATTATCTTATTCACTCCTCAAAACCACCCTAGGAATGCATTTTCCCTCTGAGGAATCTGAGGCTGAGGAAGGGAAGGTGATTTGCCCAAAGTCCCCCAGCTAGGAAGTGGCCTGAGCAGGATTTGAATTCAGGTGTTCCTGACTCCACATCCAAAGAAAGACAGGCAGGTAGGTCTCCAGTGACAATGTGGGCCCAAGACAGATGCTTTTACTCTGAGTTTTCTGCTCAGGATCACTATTGGCTGAAGATGGATTGGACTCAGTGGTAGCTTCTCATCCTGGGTTTCTATAACTTTAATCCCTCAGCCCTTTAACAATCCTGAGATGTCTCTGCAAAGATCCTTCATGAGCCAGGCCAGGAACTGGGTCGAAATATTGCAGAGGTACCAAGGCGGCGGCAGGAGGGGATTTTTCAGAGATAGAAGGTGGCATCATTAACACCACCTGGTGTGATCTGTGCACCAGCATGGGCTGGAATTTTGTGAGATGATGCTGCACTTTGTCATTTAATTGTGTCTTCCTCTTTGTCACTCTGGGGGCCGTGACAATAGTGTCTGTGGGGTTTTCTTGGCAAAGATACTGAAGTGGTTTGCCATTTCATTCTTCAGTGGACTAAGGGAAACAGTTAAGTGACTTGCCCAGGATCACACAGCTGGTAATTTGATTTGAACTAGGATTTAAACTTAGGTCTTCCTGTGTTCAAGCCCATTGCTGTATCCACTGAGCCACCCAGCTGCCTCAATGCTGCTTATCACTGAGACCCATTAGGAGAAGTATGGACCAAGCAGAGATACTCTGGAGGTTAGAGTAAATCTGAATAACCACAAGATCAGATATTTAGAGGACCCCAGTGGCTGGCAAGTGTGACCTCTTTTTTTGTTCTATTTTGAACCAGATTTATGATTTTATTGGCATGAATAACTCCCAGTAAGGAAACTCCCTTTACCAGCTTATGGTCTTAGAGAATGCCTGGTGCATTGAAAGGTTCAGTGACCCATCCAGAAGTCACACAGCCAGTCTGTGTTGGACGCCGTGTTTGAACTCATGTCTCCCTAACTCAGCAGTTAGCGCTCTTTCCACTATGGCTACCTTTCTCCCACCGCTTTACCAATAAGAAAACTGAGACCTAGGGATATTGGGTAGCTTGCCCAAGTTGGATCCCCAAAGTTAACGGAAGACTAGAAATTGGGCCAAATCTAGTAAGATGAGGAAAGATCTTGAGCTAATACCATGTGAGGCTCAGGTGAGGGACTTGGGCTCTTGGGGATGGCCATGAGAGCTGCCTTGAAGTACTCAAAGGGTCCTTATATAGAACAAGGACTAGACTTATTCTCTCTGGTCCCAGGGGATAGAAGTGGGAGTCACCAATGAGTAGATATTACAAAGAGCCAACTTTCAGCTTGGTGTAAGCAATGACTCCTTCCCAGTTAGCACTGACCCAAAGAGCAGTGGACTGCTGAGGGAAGGCAGTGAGCTCCCCATCACC
>CM053594.1:14425646-14436292 GCA_028646575.1 Pseudocheirus occidentalis
TACACACACACATATATATATATGTAACTTTTCATTCCTTGGCACATAGTAGGCCCTTAATAGATGTGTATGTTTGATTTTGGGGGGAGGGAGGGTCCAGATATGTAATTTTTGTCCAGGTATAGACCTCCCTCCCCCATTCCAGATTAGCGCCTTTTCTGCGTCTTATGGAGCGTTGCCTGAGACTTTGATGAATGACTCACTCATAGTCACACAACCAATAAGTGGTTGGCAGGTCTTGAACTTGGGTTTTCTGACCTCCAGGTCCAGCCCTTGACCCACCATGCCAGGCTCTCCCTTCAAGTAAGAAACATCCAAACTTTACAGTATTTCAGGGCTGAAGGCAACCACCCTATGCCACACAGTGCTTCCTCTTAAATGTTGTTGACTTGGATTCATGCTAAATGTTCACTTCGGCTTTGTGACCCTGTGTATTGCATTCGTCTCTCCCCAGGATAGAGAGGTCAACTGACCAGGTTATCAAACCTGTGAACCTAGAAGCTCTATCCAAATGGACCGGCCACATACCAGGAGATGTGCTGAAAGACATGGCCCGGATTGCCCCAATGTTGGCCAGGCTCGGCTATGATCCCTATGCAAACCCACCCAACTATGGCAATCCTGACCCCCTTGTCGTCAATAACACAAACCGGGTAAGCGGGGGCCGTGTTCCATTTGGGGGTTTTAGCAGGGAAGAATTGTAGGTCCTAAGCCATCAACAGATGGAAAACTTCATAGCTGGCTTGGGACTTAGCAAATGCAACTCCCAGGCATTTTTGGAAACCCATTGGTATCTTTATTTCAGTCCAAGAATTTGTAGATATATTATTGTTTTTCCATTTTATCTGGCTCTCCAAGATCCCATTTGGGGTTTTCTTGGCTGAGATCTTGGAGTGATTTGCCATTTCCTTCTCCAGCTCATTTTACAGATGAGGAAACTGAGGCAAACACAGTTCAGTGACTTGCCCAGGGTCACATAGCTAGTGAATGTCTGAGGCCAGATTTGATCTCAAGAAGATGAGCCTTCCTGACTCTAGGCCAAGCGCCCTATGTACTGTGACACCTTGTGGGTATATAGAGAAGGCAAGGATTCTATGAGTCAGACCCAACTTTCAGTCCTTACAAAGCAGCTGAGGTGCAGTGACATGAGCCCTGCATTTGGAGTCAGAAGACTCAAGTTCAAGTCTTGGCTCCTCCTCTTCCTAGCTGTATGAACTTGAATGAAGCTCCTTGTGCTATTTCCCTCTACTTTAATGGGCCTTGTCACAGTATAGGACCTACCCCTGGGAAGGCTGAGGTGAGCCTTGAGTGAGATAATGTACGTGAGGCTCTTTGCACACCATGAAGAGCAGTGGAAGGGGATCCAGTTCATCTTAACGCTCTCATTTGACAGACGAGGAACTGAGGCCCAGGCAGACCTAGTTATTGGCTTCAGGTCCAGGTCACATATCCAAGAAGTGACAGAGGGGGAATTCCTGCCCAGTCCTCGGAATCCACGTCTGGTGCTCCTTCCACTCTTTCTGGCCTGTTCTGAGGCACCTTCCCATGCTGACATTCAATGTTCTGAAAATCTGAAAATGTTCAAGTGCTGTTCTAGTGTCAGTCAGTGAAAACCATAATGACTTGATAACCACTACCACTACCACTACCACTACCACCACCACTACCACCACCACTACTACTACTACTGCTATTACTACCACCACTACTACTGCTGCTGCTACTACTACTACTATTACTACCACTACCATTACTACTACTATTACTACTGCTACCACTACTACCACCATCACCACTACTACTACTGCTATTACTACCACCACTACTACTATTACTACTACTACTAGTACTACCACCACCATTACTACTACTAATACTATAAGTCCTCTTCCTCTTCCTCCTACACCATCAGATTTGCAATCAAAGGATTTAACTTTCAATCTTGACCCTGGCACACAGCAACCTTGTGACCTTGGACCAGTCATTTTATTTCTGGATTTCAGTTTATACCTGTGTATCATTTTTCCTCACATAGGTAACTTTCCTCACATAGGTAACTCCCAAGAAAGAAGTTCTAGTATGTGGAAAAGACTCGAAGTAAAAATTGGGTTTGAGCCTCAGTTTCCTCCTCTGTACTATGAGTATAACACCTTAAGAGAGACCACATTAAATAATGTGTTTAACATACTATAGACCTGTCAGCTGTTAATATTGTGTTTTATTATTATGGGTTTTTTTTTCCATGACCTTGGTAATGGATTGTCTGGAAGATGGCCAAAGGATCAGAGTCTGGGTATGTGTCTTATTCAAAGTGGAGTCACCATTGTTTGATTTTTTTTTTCTTTCTTAGGTAATGAAAGGAGATTTTAAAACACCAGCAAATTTGAAAGGACATTTTCAGGTTAGAAGTCAAATAAATCAATTTATTCCTCTTTGTGTAAAGGAAAGAACATTATACTGGGAGATACAGGCTAGGATTCAAGATTTGGTTCTGCCAGTATTTCACTGTGGGCCTTGGGCAAGTTACTTAACCATTCTAGGATTCAGTTTCATCTTTAAAATAAGAGGATTGAAGATGATCTCTCTAATCCCTCCCAGTCCTGACATTCCCTGTTTTAACGCCCCTTCTAGCTCTGACATCCCCTGTTCTAAGGCCCCTCCCAGCCCTGACATCCCCTGCTCTAAGGCCCCTCCCAGCCCTGACATCCCCCTGCTCTAAGGCCCCTCCCAGCTCTGACCCCCCTGTTACATTTTGTGTTCTATTTTCCATTTCTAATACTTCTACGGGCCTGCCTTCACCCTTCTTTAGCCAGACCTCCCTTTTCTGCCATTTCTTAACCTCCTGGTTCTCTGTGGAAGTCACTGAAAAGTAGGTCTTCCTCTGCCCTGTTCCCTCACCCTTCCCATTATCATTTGCTCACAGCCCGTATCTGGGTTTATTTATACTGGTAGGTCTCCAGTTCGGGAGGGGGCGCACAGAACTTTATTGTAGAGTAGAAGATCCAAGGACCGAGCCCCTCTCACCACCTGCAGGCAGCTGAAGACCACCCCGCTAGACATCTCATTCATGCCTTACAAGCCTTAAAGAGCTAGAAAACGGGACCAGGCAGCCATTCAGCCAGCACTTTCTGTATACCAAGCCCTGTGCTAATGATTCAGTTATCAAAAATGTGTGGAATCTGCTGGGCACTGTCAGGCATCATGGATACAGATCAGTCAGTCATTCACTCAATGAGCAAGCAGTGCTTGTTTTAGACCTACTATGTGCTGGGAAATGAAATAGGAGTTAGGGTTACTAGGGCAGGAAAATGGAATGGCCTTTGTCCTCAGGAAGTTTCTCTTTTATAAGGGGAGATAGATAACATGTGTGTGTGTCAACATACACACAGACACACACAGTCCACATATGTAAACATACGTACATGTATAGATATGTATCTACACAAACCTACATTTATGTATAATTGCATATACATTTATGCTATTATTATATTGCATTACATTATATTTTTATGTATGCATACTATATATGTTTATGTATATCTATGTCTATCTATGTCTCCATCAGCACATTCTATACCACTGGTGTCAAACTCATATGGAGACCAGTCCCTGCCAGCTGCAACTTGACTTAGAAAACCTTAAATTGTCATTGTGTCTGGTGTATTATATCTTTATTGACTTTGTTATACATTTTCCAATTCCATTTTAATCTGGTTGGGGATCATCCTTGGGAGATCCATCATAGGTGGCTGAGTTCAATGCCTCTGGTCTATACCACAGCCTAAGTGACTTTTCTCTTTACTCTTCTCTCTGACCACAGGTGAATCCGAACACCACCTCTTCTCACTCACGAAGCGAATGATTCCAGGTACGGGACAGATTTAACTCTTCTTGGGTTCCTAAAAGACTCATCCTCTGGGGTTAAAGCAGGGGGGCATTCCTGAAACGTTGCACAACCTGGGTCTCCCCTGACCACTACTGTTCATTGAGCTTTCCCACTCACTTCATTTTTTCTGTGGTCCTCCTTGAGATCCATATGAATCAAACCCTTGTACTGGGAAGATCCCCCCCAGATTGAATTCCTGGTCCTTCGGCATCTCTGGTTTCTGTGGCTAAGGAACCCCAAGAAGTCACTTCTCCCAGGATTGCTTCCAGGGGCTGTTATGCTGTGCAGGTGTGCCCCAGGGACTGAGCTCCCAGGTCCCCTAGCCCTCTGATCAGGGCATCCCAGAGAATGGTCACGTACAGTGAGGAGACACCTGCCAGATAGACTGAGGCAGGTGCCCCCCCCCCACCTGCCCCAAAGATAGGCCATCCAGCATTTTGAGTCTTTTTCCCCTCTGGCTCACTTCCCTTCCCCATTTTTACAGGAAGAAAGTGTATATAGATATACACATATATAGGATGGGGGCTGAACCTGTGATTTCATTAGTATAAGAGACTCCTGACTGAAAATGCCTTGTCTGCCATGCAGATCAGCCCTCCTTCCATCTCCTAGTTGTAAAGATTTGCTTAAAGCACCAAGCTGTCCAGGGCCACACAGGCTGTATTTCCCAGAGGGGTAGAATTTGAATCCAGGTTTCCTTGGGCCTGAGGTCAGTCAACTTCATGTTGTACTGCCTCCGATAGACTAACGAGGCAGCTAGGCCGGCTGGGAAGAGAATGCCAGGCCTGCTCTCAGAAGGAATGACTGAAATCCTGCTTCAGACCCTCTTGAGGTCTGTGACCCTGGACAAGTCATTTCACCTGACTCAGCTTCCTCTTCCTCATCTATAAAATGGGATATTAACTGCAACCCAGCTCCCAGGATTGGGGGGATCAGATGAGATATTTGTAAAGCGTTGTACAGATCTTAAAGCTAGCTTTTATTATGCAGCCTGTGTATGTGCATAGATGTGTGTGCTTATATACACAAAAATGACACATGGACACACCTACTCTGAGTCCCACCTCAGACCCTTAGTCACCAGTTCTCTAGACAACTCTCTAAGTCTGATTTGTAGAAGAGGTGGTAACCTGTCTGGGGAGAGGGGATTGCTGGGCTAAAAAGTGTCTTACTCCATAGAAATTATGTCAACACTGATTGATATCTGACATCCCCTGTTCTAAGGCCCCTCCCAGGCCTGACATCCCCTGTTCTCAGGCCCCCCCCCAGACCTGACATCCCCTGTTCTAAGGTCCCTCCCAGCTCTGACATCTCCTGTTCTTGAGGCCCTCCCAGGCCTGACATCCCCTGTTCTAAGGCCCTCCCAGCCCTGACATCCCCTGTTCTAAGGCCCCTCCCAGCTGTGACATCTCTGATTGTGTAGGGAGACTAGCAGTGGTTCACTGGTGCCCTCTGCTCCTGGGGAGTAACTCACAGCCTTCCCTCTCCTTCCAGGGCTCTGCAAATGACTTTTCATTTACGGACCAGAGAAGAAAGTTTGCAGCTGACTAGGAATCGGATCTCCAAGCATATTGCTTGCTATTCTCACCAATTCAGGACCACTCGACGGGGAACATCTTTGCATTTCTTTGCAAAATCCTCCGACCTTTGAAACTTCCTGGGGAAAAAGAAGAAGAAAATCAAACTCAACTCTGTCCCTCACTGGGAGACTCTGTAGAGAAGAGAACCTGGGGGGTAAAACTCAGGTTTCTCAACATAGACCTTTTCTATTCATTTTCGTCAACTTGAGAAGTTTTTTTAATTGTATCTGGAATGGTCTCTTTGTTCTCCTCAGATTTCGAAACTAAAATGTTGTGGTTTGGAGGCCTCGGTCATCAAAGGAAGCCCTGCAGCGCCGGCCACCACCGCCCTTCCCTGGCTGAGAAATCACAGAAACTTATTTAAGAATTTAATATATAGGGCAGTTTGGATACACTCGACCATTTTACTTCCCATAAATAAAATATTGTTTTAATACCAAGAGTGGGAGTGTCTTTTGAAGCATAACTCTATACTTCGCTTTTTAATTTATTGACTTGTTTATTTACTTTTAGTTTACAAGATTCAGTTACAGAATCACTTGAGTTTCAGATTTTCTCCCCTCCCTTCTCCCCACCCCCCCAATGGTGGCGTACAATCATGCATGGGATCTGCAAACACTTTCACAACTCTATACTTTTCTATATTACAGTTTCTTAGCTGGTTTATAAGAAGGTAATCGAGGTAGAAGCACCTACTATGTGCCTGCTATTGTGATAGGATCTTAGGCGTACAAAGAATATATGAAGAATTAAATAGTTTCTACTCACAATGAACTTACATTCTAAAGGCAAAGGAGCAGAAGTATTTAAGAAAGCAGAGTGGTGCTTTGGAAGAGCCCCTGCTGCTGCCCCACTGACTGGGGGCCTCTCTGGCCCTTGGCTTCCTCCTTAATAAAATGCAACATAAGTAGATTGCATTAAATGATGTATATGAGGCAGCTGTGTGGAAGAGTGGAAAGACTAATAGAGTTGGGAGTTAGGAAGACTTGAGTTTAAATTATACTAGACACTATTCTAACAGTGTCTCCCCACCCTGGCATCCCCTGTTCTAAGGCCCCTCCCAGCCCTGGCATCCCCTGTTCTAAGGCCCCTCCCAACCCTGACATCCCCTGTTCTAAGGCCCCTCCCAGCCCTGGCATCCCCTGTTCTAAGGCCCCTCCCAGCCCTGGCATCCCCTGTTCTAAGGCCCCTCCCAACCCTGGCATCCCCTGTTCTAAGGCCCCTCCCAGCTCTGATTTTCTTCATTAGAAACGTCAGAACTATAAACTTAATTCTGAGGGAGCAAAGGGAATGAAGTCCCCCGACTTGGAGTCAGGAAGACGAGTTCAAATCTTCCTTTAGATGCTAGTTGTGTGACCTTGAACAAGTCTCTTCAGCTCTTCAGGTCTGCTCAACTTCCTCATCTGTAATATGGGGATAATAATAGCCCCTACTTCTCATTACTGTGAGGATCAAATGAGGTAATCTTGGTAAAATGCTTTACAAACCTTGAAGCGCTTCTTAAATTCTAGCTATTGTTGTTGAAGTTCTCTTTTCTCGTTCAGTAGTGTTGGAGGGTTAGGGTTAGAGTAACTCTGTTACCCCACTTAGGGTTTTCTTGGTAGAGATACTGGAGTCGTTTCCCATTTCCTTCTCCGGTTCATTTTACAGATGAGGAAACTGAGGCAAACAGGGGTAAGTGACTTACCCAGGGTCACACCGCTACTGAGTGTCTGAGGCTGGATTTGAACTCTTGAAATTGAGTCTTCCTGACTAGGCATGGTGCTCTGTGCACTATAGTGCCACCTAGCTGCCCTAAATTATCTAACATCTAAATCAATGACTCCTGGACTGTTGAGTAGGCTCTTCATGCCTGTTTGAACCAATGTCTGTTCTTGATCACAAGTCTAGAGCTGGAGGGGCCCCCAAAAGCCCTCCTGCCCTGCCTCCTTCCTCATCTGTAAAATATCTGAGGATGGAAAACCAATTCCTGACTGATCTATGCTCCACTCAGCTGCCAGACTGGTTTTCCTGAAGTATAGGTCACACACTGTTCCTATCGATAAACTACAGTGCTCCCTCTTACCTCTAGAATCAAAAATAAGCTCTCTTTGGCATTGAAGGCTCTCTACAGCCTGCTCCCTTCCTACTTTTACTTTCCATTACACATGCTCCATGGAAGACATCAACCAATTCCTTAAATATGGCCCTCCCTCTCCCATCTCCCATCACTCACTGGTCCCTCACATCTGGAGCGTTCTCCCCTCCTTCACTCTACTTCTTGAAATATTTAACAGATGCCTTCCAAATTCCAAAGTTGAGTGAGATGGATTTAAGTGAGGCAGAATTAAACAAAGCCATCAGTCTCATTCTCTTCCAGTCTGAAGTGCCTATATCAACCATCTTTGTGGCTGTTGGAACAAATTGTTCTCATCCTCCCATTCCAGTGGAGGAAGTTTTCACGTTTGTGGGGTAGACACACCCCTAATTCACCGACATATTGAGGTCTGCCCAGATGGTTTACCAGAATGTGGCCAATACACATACCATAGCTTCTTGGGTGACCAGTAAACACCAAATGTGGATGCGGAGGAGCCCTGAAAGGGGCTTAGCCAGCTCTCTAGAGGTGCTAGTCCTCCCTGAATGTCCCATGCACAGGAAAGAAGGATTCAAAGGGGAGTAAAGGAAGAAAATTGGAGACCTAGAATCTGAAGGAGTGTCTTAGATTGCTTTTTAGCCAATTAGAGAATAACTGAACAAAATGGGGCATATTATTGCACTGTCAGAAATTATAAAGGAAGCACTTTAGAAAATCCTGGGTGGTATGAACTGATACAGAGTGAAATGAGCAGAACCAGGAGAATCATTTATACAAGGACAAGAGTATTGTTAAGAAAATCATTGACTGCTCATCAACTCTGATCAGTGCAATGGCCAACCACATCTACAGAGGACCTATGGAGAAGCATGTTCCCCACTGTTGGGTGGACTATGAGCATTTACTAAGCACCTGTGTCCCAAGCAATGTACCAAGTACTAGGGATGCAAAGGAAGGCAAAAAGAGCCCTTGCTCTGAAGGAGCTCACAGTTTAATGGAAGAACAGGAAGCAGTTATGTCCAGACCAGATACAGATGGGATAAATTGGAGATAACCTCAGAGGGAAAGAGCTGAGCTTAAGGAGAACTGGGAAAAGATTCTTGCAGAAATCTGGCTTTTAGGTGAGCCTTGAAAGAAGTCAAAGTGGTGACATTCACATGGTACAGAAAGAAACGTGTTTTGGGGACACGGTCACTGTTTGGATTAATTTTGGTTAATGCTGTGCTTTCTCTTGGCTATCTCAGGGTTTTCCTCTCTGTATCTTTTTTTTTATCTTTTATATTGTCTCCCCCATTAGAATGCAAGCCTAAAGGCAGGGTCTGGTTTTGACTCTCCTTTTGTAAGGAGGCTTTTCTAATGCCAGTATCTAATGCCAGAATAGACTGAGTCTTTTAAAACTACCAGGAAAGTCTCTCTTGCTTTTTCATTTGAATCCAGAAAGGGATAAAGATCTTGCGTACCCACATCATGAGGTCCACAAACTGATTGGGTAGGAAGAGAGACTACGTTACCCCTTCCTTCTACTTTTTACCCAGTGGCCCTGAAAAATGGCCCTGAGTTTTGTTTTTTAGCTGGTTCATTTGTGCTTTTCAGTGTTAGGCACAGGTAGAATCCTAGTTTTCCAAAGCCTAGACAGGGTTACCTCCTGTCAGTCAAGCAGGGAAACCCTGAGAAGGCAGTGGAGGGTGCCTGAGACTGGAACCCAATGTGAGCTTTTGACTCGGAACTTTGGGGATTCTGTGTTATTTAGGACTTGAGCTAGGATGCAGACCTAAGCCCCCTCCTTCATCTCTCCATAACTGAGGTGGCAGGGGGGGGAGTACTGAGGTGGGAAAGTTTGTGTATTTTAATTATACCTTTTTTTTTTTGGAGGGCAGTTGGGGTTAAGTGACATGCCCAAGGTCACATGGCTAGTTTTTGGGTTAAGTGTCTGAGGTCGTATTTGAACTCAGGTCCTCCTGTCTCCAAGGCCGGTGCTCTATTGACTGCGCCACCTAGCTGCCCCTATTATACCTGTAAAGTAAATATTCCTTTATAAAAAGTATTCCCACTATTAAGCGGTTAAATGGAACTGAGACACATGGGACTCCAAAACTGAGAGAACACCATTTGTGGGGACTGAAGCCAATGGCAGAGGGATTTAGAGCCCTCCTAAAACCCCTTTAAGAGTATTGTAGAACCCTGGGGAAAGCAGATGAAAGGTAATACAACTGGCCTTTCTGGCAGTAATGATGCAGTCACTGTTATAGCTATATGTGTGAGTCCTGGGCTTAGTGGTGCAAGATTAATCCTTCTCATCTCACTGAGCTAATGATGTTTATTTGTTACAGTGCTCTCTCTCTGGCTCTGTCTCTCTGTCTCCCTCTCTCCTCTCTCTCCCCCTTTTTCTCTTTCTCTCCCCATCTCTCCCTTTCTCTCCTCCTTCCCTGCCTCCCTCCCTCTCTCTCTCTCTCCCTTTCTGTCTCCCTCCTCCTTCCCTACCTCAGTCTCTCCTCTCTCTCTCCATCTCTCTCTCTTCTCCTTCCCTGCCTCCCTCTCTCTCTCCCCTTCTCCCTCCTCCTTCCCTACCTCATTCCCTCTCTCCCTTTCTCTCTCCTCCTTCCTTGCCTCCCTCTCTCTCTCCCTTTCTGTCTCCCTCCTCCTTCCCTACCTCCCTCTCTCCCTCTCTCTCTCCTCTCTCTTTCCCTTTCTGTTTCTCTCCTCCTTCTCTCTCTCTCTCTCTCTCTCTCTCTCTCTCTCTCTCTCTCTCTCTCTCTCTCTCTCTCTCTCTCTCTCTCTCCCCCTGCCTCTCTCCCTCTCTCCCCTCCCCTCTCCCTCCTTGTTCCCTGCTCCCCGCCTCAGCAGTGAGGGGGACATGAGAGTTAACAATAGTGATTCCTCCATCAAATGTAGGCCACTGTAACATTTCAAAACTGCAGAGAGAAATTTCAGAAGGAAGTCCAGACAAGCTAAACAGTTTGAAAGTAAAGCAAGAATTTATCATAAGCTTTTGGGGAAAAAAAAAGCCATCATTGTGAAATAAAGATTAAAGGGATAATTTTGCTCCATATACAAAAAAAGCTCTGGGTTTAAAATTTTCGAAAATGCGAGAGAAACAGAG
>CM053594.1:14436792-14480824 GCA_028646575.1 Pseudocheirus occidentalis
CCCCTTCCCCTCTCCCCCTTTCCCCCTCTTCCCCTTTCCCTCCCTTTCCCTTTCTCTCTTTCCTTCGAAGTCCTTCCATGTCCTGACTTTACTTGCAGTATGTCTTGGCAGGGAAGCTTTAGAGTTAGTATCTATAATGGAAACCCTTTAAGCCGTGGTGACAGACCAGACTGACACATCTGCTGCCTAGAGGCCAGCCACGGAGCAGCATAGTACAGATGGAAGAACACAATGTGACCAGTGATATCTACAATGTTCCGCGCTTCTCTTATATCCTGTTTTCTCCTCAGGTTCAGCAGAAGAAGGGCCACGAGTGGTTTTCATGGTCGATTTGTGGCACCCAAATGTGGCAGCAGCCGAACGCCAGGCCCTGGATTTTATCTTTGCTCCAGGACGATGAGTCCCTGTCTGTGCTGGCGTGGGTCAGAAGGACAGAGGCCTGGCCTGGGAAGGGCTCCGGCCCAGCATGGCCCTGGCTGAGGTGGCATTACCACGGACACAAACCTGCCTCAGTGGAAAGCTTTCCTTTGGGATCAATGCCATGTTGGATCTCTCTTTTCTTTGGTTATTGTAAATGGGAGTTTCCAGCTTGTATTTTCTTAGATTTGGGTTTTTTCCAATCATCCGCTTCAGGGGTTTCTTTTGAACACAACCATGCATTATTTTCATTCTGTGGCTCCAGGTGCAGTCCCCTGTTGTGTTATGTTGCTCCTGTGTTTAGCAGTGTTAAGATTCAGAGTAACCACAAGGTTGTTTGTTGAATGTCATCATGTGAAAATTCTTGTGGTCATCTTAAAAAACAACTAAAACTAAAAAAAAAAAAAAAAAAAAGATAAGAAACAAAACCAGAGGGCTGCCAAGCTCAGCTCAGCACTTGCTGCTGTTCTGATTGTGACCACAGTGGACCTTTTGCCTGCCCGGGGGCCAGAGGGACACCGCCTCTAGCCCCAGCCCCATTCTGACTTCATTCCCAGGGTTCAGAGGCTGCTGAGCAGACAGAGTGCATCGGCAGCTTCAGGACTTGGGGAAACGGCACTCTTGTGCACCACTCCTAAACCGCTGTTTGGCTGGTGACGGCAAAGGGCATTTAGACTGGTGGACCTGTAGACTTTTTAAACATCACTTTCCTACAGAGCTAAAGCTGGTCCCCTTGGGTCCTCTCTTGGCTTCTCAAGGCCCAGGCCCAGAGGGCGTGCGTGATTCTCTTACCTCACTGCCTATAGAAGCCCCACTGCCAAATTGGGCACAAAGTATTCCCAGAGTGAGTTCTTTTCAGCCAACTCATGAAAAAGGTAGACAATAGGTTGCCTGAAAGGCTCTATGAGGAAAAGGAATCACTTGGTCACTAAAATTCTAGGACAGTCCTACAGCAAAACTGGAATCTGACATTTGACCAAAGTCTCCGTTCAGCTTTGGGGTTTCGTTAGCTATGATTCTCATTCCTTGTCTGTGCTGTGAATGTTTGCTCTCTGGATATAGTGTGGGCTCTGTGAACAGCCAGACCCAGGCCGGGCTGCTCAGAGTTGTCTGTTGCTAGCTGACTTTGACATGGTATAGACTAACCCAAGCACTCGTGGCCTCCTCAGAGAAGCACCAGTCTTCTCTGAAGGATGTTCAGTTCTGTGTCTGGATGAAAGGGCCGGAGGCTGTTCTGGAAGGGCAGGGTTATTTCATCCAGTGGCTCACTGGTGAGGAAATAGTCTCCTCCTGTTGAGGGAATCCTTGGTCACCAGACGCACTAAATGCCTTTATTAAAGAGCAGGTCCTAATCAAGTAGACAGGGAAGGAGCTAAGGTTCAGTATGAAATAAGAAGGCACATTATCCTCTAGAAAAAGCATGCCAGGGTTCAGATACCAGTGGGAATATTGTGAGCAGAAAGCTGCCAGGAAGAACACACACAGAACCGTGAACAGATTCTTAAAGACCCTTGCATTAATCACTAGCCAATGTGCAAAGAAAGTGTTTAAATTGAAGAAAAATTTCTATGCTTTTTTCAATTATTAGATGGTGGGAAAAGGCAGAAATTTCAAATACACCTTAAGTATTTTTACACCTAAGAACAACAGAGGTGCATGATTTCTACACATATTGACTACTCTGAGATGAGTGGGCAAAGCCAACAGTATTTATAGGTACCTGCTTACCTGAGGTCATGTGGAATGGATGTGAAATAGGAGATTATAATAAAGGACTTTGCTGAAAACCAGAATGAAGTGGTTTTGTTGGAAGGGATTTTTTAAAATTGCTTTTTGATGGGGGGAAGGCAGTAAGTGTATGAGATCGGATTTGAACTCGGGTCCTCCTGATTCCAGGGCTGTGCTCTATTCACTGTATCATTTAGCCACCCCAGGAATCTAATTTAATCTTGCAGTCCTTGGACCTGCAGAACATGGTACTCTTGGTCAGAGAAAGGTATGCTACTAAAATTGCTATTTTTGAACAAAGAGGAAAAACTTTTAAAAGGGGGCAAAGGAATGCCCATTGGATGATGAATCATTTCAGAACCCCTACCATGGCCAGTAGTTAAATTAGTTATGCAGAGGGGTTCAGCTAGCAGCCATGATGGAAATGCAAGCTTCCAGATGAGGCTGAGCTCACTGTCAGAGGTGGGAGGTAGCTACTCCCCTGCCTTCTCTCAGTTGCTGCCCCATGTAGGGGAGCCAGGAGAGGGGAAACATTAAGCAACAGCAACATTTTGGTTTTTTATTCTTAAAAAAAAAGTAAAGGGTCTGCCGAAAACCAGGACCTGCATTTGCCTTAAGACACTTCACCAGCAATTTAGATTTAGTGTGAATTCATTTACCTGCAGCATACAGAAAAGGAATAAAAGCAGCAGCCTCAGGGCTGTGAGGTTTCTCACCATTTGAAGGTGTGTGATGGCAACAAAGCAATTGCTAAAGTCATTTTCATGTTGCTGCTAGATGTGCAAAGTGGTAAGAAGGAAGAAAACTAAGTGGCCCAGCTCAGATCAAGCTGCCCTTTGCATTGTGGCCTCTAAACTGGAGCCAGGGTCAGGGCCCAAAAGGGACCTCAGAGCAGGCTCCGACTAGTCAAGGTGCTTGGCCAAGGTCAAAACAGTGAGTCCTCAACAGCAGAGGCAGGTCTAGAGGCTAAAGCTTTGGAATAAGTTTTTAGTATAGTTTTAAGTATAGGCTGGAAACCCCTGCTCACAGTTGCCTGAGCTCATCCTTTGAGAATAAAATGGACTCTCACAGAAGCGCTACCTCCCCAGAGAGGCAGCACCCCTTCATGAACACTTGCTCCCTGGTGGATGTACAACTGGGAGCAGGACAAGGTATCGTTATAAATTCTCTTCTATGACAGATGGCGATAGAACAGTCGAGCAGATTGGAGCATGGTTGGCAGAAGGCATCAGACAAAAGGATTATTTACTTTATGCTCCATTAATAAGTACACCCAGATTGCTGATCCTAATCTCTTATTACTCACCCCCTTGCCAGTTTACTTCTCTGGATACTTGGATAATCCTCACATCTTAAAACCACTGTCCTGGAACGCATTAGCTCATGTCTACACCTTAGTCACTGATGCAGAGCTGGGCTTGGAGGCTGGCACAATCTGCCCTTCTGGGTGTTGTTCAAAGCACAAGTTCCAACAAAGCAGGGCTGTCTGGGTGGGAGATGGGAGCTGAACCTCATGCCCCAAAGCTTGGAAGTCACTGCTTTTCCTTCTCACTCTCAGGCCCCTCACTACTCTCCATGGCTGAGGCCTCTCCTCCCCTCCCAAGATCTACTTCAAGATCCAGACACATGTCCAACTTTGGAGGCAGGGGGCAGCCGCAAAGCAACATTCCTTTGATTTCTGATAGACTCAGGCTATAGTTCCCTAGGATAGGCTGATCAGAAGTTCTGCCAAAAGATACAAAGGGGTCTTTCAGTTCCCCCAAGAGCTTCTCATGTGAAAAGATTTGATAGAGTGACCTGCTGTGAACTTGAAATCCTAGTCTCAGGAACTAGAAGGCACCATAGATCAGGGCCCTCTCCTCTATCTTTAACTGACCTCCAGAATATTTTTTGAACCAGCACCTGGCTCTGCTGTGAGGTGGATGCTGTCACAGTGGAAGTGCAGGGGGAGGAGGGGAACAAAGGGACAGATTCAGACTAGATATAAGGAAACGCCTCCTAACAATCAGAATGTTCCAAAGCAGCAGTCTGCCTAGGGAGGCAGTTTCCCCCTCCACACAGGTTCCCAAGCAGAGGCTAGAAACCTCCTGGTTTGCCATGTTGCAGGGCATATTCTTAATCACCTCAGACGTTCTATGAAGTCAGCCAGTTATGACTTCATTCACCTGATTTCCCAGTTTTATATTTGATTAGTAAGATTCAGTTTAGGGGCAAGTGTGCAAGGCCAACTTGCTGGCTCCCTTGTGAAATATTTCTCACATATCAAAGCAGTCTGGATTTAAGGTTTCTATGGAAGCAAATGTACCCTGGCCATAGTGGAGGGCAGGGCTTGCAAGACCAGGGGGATGGACTGCTTTCCCTGAGTTGGGCACCCACCAGTGCACCAAGTCACTGTCTTCAGACATCAGCATGCCATGAGGCACAGAGCTGAGACGAGGGGCCCGCTTAACAGAAAAATCCAAGACTGGGCATGTTGGCATTTCATTATACTCTTGCATGGGACACATTTAACCACAAAGATAAATCTTCAAAAAGCATTCTTTTCTGGATAAGAAATGCTTAGCAGCTCTTGTGACCATGGACAAGGAAGTCATTCACTTTTCTGAACCTGTTTTCCCATCTGTCAAATGTGCATTGTACTAGCACTTCCTTCCTCACCGAGCTATGCTGAAAGACACAGCAGCCAACTTCCTCCTGTGAGTTGGTCTCCTAGTCACAGGAAGCTGGGGAGCACAATGTGCAATGATTCTTAAGCAAGGACTCAGCTGTTTTTGAGGGACACATTATTTGAGTAGTAAAATATTTCATACAAAGAGGAAGAAAAAATGTCCACAAAACACATTTAATGACACATGTCGATTCACAAACTTTGTTACTTAGAGTGTTCGTGTTTAGGGTTAGGGATACAGTAACATTTTAAACTGCCTACTAAGAATAGGTAGAAATTTGTTCATAAATAAGAACAAACATCACATCCTCAATGTTAACACATCAGTTCCCTGCCTTATAGTCTTTTATGACTCAATCAACAGAGAGGAATTCCAAATATTGCTGGAAGAGACTGAGCTGTGTCTTTGGTAGCTGTTTTGTTTCTCTGATGAGACACCTGAAGCTGGAAAGGACTGGGGCTGATCCTCTAAAAAATGATCTTCATTAGACCATCCAGATGAATCTTGGCCCCTTCATGAAGGCACGGCTTCATACTTAATAACACTGCGTTGTGCCAAATGTTTGGGGTTTTGGGAGATGGGGAGCTTTTTAAGAACTTGTCTGTAACATAGGCACCCGAGAAAAACAGCAGGATTACTGACTTCACGGTGCTGGCTCAGCTGTTTTCTACCAGAAGCGGCATTACCCAGCTCCATTGCCCACCTTACTCTTCAGCAGCAGCTCCATGTGGCTTAGGGTTGTTTCCAAAAATCAGATTTTTGTCCCCATAATACAAGAATTTGCCCCTACTGAGTAGCCTCAAAAGAATGTGCTGCAGGCTCTGAAAGCTATTCCATAGAGAAGTCTCCAAAATATCCTAAGCAAAGGCAACTTCTCTGGAACAAGTGTGCAGTCTCCCAACGGGACAACTTTGGAGCGGATAAGCCTATCTGGAGGAGTACATATTGGCCCAAGTGTTAAAAATAAATCACTGTCTCCTACTTTTATGATGACATCCAACAGGTGAAATGAAGCTTTCGATTGACAGGAGGGCACAAAGAGGAGGCGATTGACAGGAGGGCACAAAGAGGAGGCCAAGCTACTCCTGCAGCAGAACAATTAAAACCAAGCAGGGACAGCAGCAGCAAGTGGCCAACAGCGTCTTCCAAGCATAGCAGGACAGGCAGCCTCTTCCTGTGACTCTCTGGTGACTGTCTGGACAAATATAGAGACATGCTATCCAATGCTCTGGACCCACTAGTCTTTTTTTTTTTTTTTTTTGCTTTTTGGAGGGCAGTTGGGGTTAAGTGACTTGCCCAAGGTCACATGGCTAGTTTTTTGTGTTAAGTGTCTGAGGCCAGATTTGAACTCAGGTACTCCTGACTCCAGGGCCGGTGCTCTATTCACTGCACCACCTAGCCGCCCCAACCCACTAGTCTTAATGGGAACCTTCCCACCACCACCCCAGCCCCTTGAAAAATGTGCTCTGCAAAAGCAAAGGCTTATCTCTCACATCTCCCCAGAACCCTAAAACCCTGCCTGTGTTTCCTAAGGGCAGGGCAGGGCAGAATCTGCCAGGCTTTAGAGGAGATGCCTAGAGCACAGCCTCTCTGGCCCTGGAAGGCCCCACAGCCAACCTGCTCAAAGTAAGTTCACCCCATGCTTCAGCAGCTTCTGCTTGGCCTTTCCCGGGAGGGTGAAGGCACCATCCTGGGGGCTGGGGAAACCGGAGCTCCGAGTGGAGGAGGCCGTCTGCTGGAAATAGGTTTCTTGGACAGGGCTACAACAGGCGTACACTGCTGTGGAGGCATTCCTAGCAGAGAAAGAGACACAAAGAGTCACCACACATCCCTGCCTCAAACTGGGAATCCCCAACCACAAAAGAGAATTTGAGTGATGGACACTGGAGAGTAAACACTGGGCTAGAAGGGAACTTGGGGGTCATCTAAACCATGTCTCCTACTTTACAGAACAGACCCAGCAAGGGGGAAATGACTTGTCCAGTCACATGTGAAAATCTCTGGTGACCACAACAGAGTAGCCAATAGCTGTGTGTTCACAGACTGCAGAATCACAGGGCTGAGGGAGCCGCAGGGCCCCAGGGTCTCTAGCCCACCCCCTCCTTGCTGGAGAGGTGCACACATTCCCAGAAAGCAGAAGTCGTTTTAAAGGTCCAATAAAGCACAGGGCTAAGCTTGAAACCCAAGCCCAGGTGCCACAGCAGGCTGCCTCTCCTACAATAACTTACAAACTGTCATGATTTGGGTTCTTAGGAATTCAGCAAGCATTTGCTGTAGGCCTACTCTGCTGTTAGGTGATGATGATAGAAGGACAAAATGAAAAGGCCCCTTTCCTTAGGAACCTTATGTTCTACCTTGGGGGTAGACTATGATCAGGAATGATGATGATCATTTAAGGTCCAGGTGGCAGGGAGAGTCCTGCTGCGTTGGGTACGGTTAAGGTGGCCTGGAGACCGAAGGCCTGCCCTCTAAATAAACTACTCGCTAACATCAAGAGGAGAAAAGGAAAAGTGGCTGGAGACTCTTTACTGACCCAGGTGGGTCTGGGGAGGGTGGGAGGGCACTGGGCCTGTGGACGTATAAAAGAACCCATGGGTTTCAAATAAAAATTGCTCACATTTACAGGGCAGTTTAAGGTTTACCAAGCATTTTCATACAACAATCCTCAGAAAGATAACTGCCAGCATGATCCTCATGTTATAAATGAGGAAACTGAGGCTCTGCACCATTAATGACAGGCCCAGGGTCATGCAGACAAGCATGGAAGGGCTGACTCAAACCCGGGTCTCACTCCTAATCCAAAGCACTCTAACCCCACAATCAGGAGGCCACACAAAGAAAGGCCGCACACTCCAGGGCCTCACAAGCGTCCTTATGCCAGCCTCAGAAATAAACAGTGCTTGGGGCATAAAGAAACACCTTCTTTCTAGGCCCCGGCTCTCTGAGACCACAGGCAGGGTTCCCTCCTCGTTCTCGGCTCCCGATTCTTTTTTCTTCAACGTCTGTGGATCTGAAGCAGTGAAGACACTGTGACAGGCCAGCTCAGCCAAGGGGAGGGGCCTTCCAGGGCGGGAACCCCCTCCACTCTCCCCGGCCTAACTCTGGCCCACAAAGCAGCTGGCTGCTCCTCTCCCCTCCCACCACAGCTCTGGGGGAGCTTTCTGCACTTTCTTGGGCTGTTAATTAGATTAATAGTGTTAAGTGCTACACAGCATCACCTTGGATGCCAAATGCCAGAGCCTGCTAGCCTCTTTGCTCAAGGTTTTTCACCAGAACCCAATGTTCTGCCCCAAGGAGTTCAAACAGTGAAGGGTCCAGAGAAAGGCAAGTAATGACCTTCTGGGTTTGGCATATAATGTGCCACGGGCTTCATTTTATGCTCAATCTGCCAAGGTGTACATACATACACCTGCATATGTGATATGCCCAAGCGCGCGCGCACATACACACACACACACACACACGCACACACACGCGCACACGCACGCACGCGCGCACAACCAGTTTCTAATGCAGCAAGACAAATTTCTGTTGCCAGCTTTTGGGGAACCTTGAATGAAAGCCCAAGAAGACACATTTATTATAGTAAGTTCTATTTAAATACTGGATAAACCGTCTGGTCCTGGGAGGCAGCAAATATCCTGGCACAGGCCTAGAATGCTCATTGTGAGAGCTTGACTTCTCTCTCCATTGAATTTGTCACTCCAGCGGCTGTGACAGAGAAAAGCTCCATTTCTAAGCAGGTGACAAATCCTCCGTCCTCTGGTGGAAGGAGGGGATGGCAACGGCATAACTTGGCTGCAGAGGGAGCAGAGGAAGGCCTGGGGGGAAGGGACCAAACTGTTCTCATTCCTGTTTAATAGATGGCCCCGACAGTGCCCTTGCCGCTGAACACACCAACGCCAGCTCCTTTGGGACTCAGTTTCCTCATGTGAACAATGCAAAGGGGAGACTAGAAGGTAAGAGCTCCCAGCACACAACCTGAAGCTCGGGATGAAGCCCGCAGGGTGAGGAGGCTGGGGCTGGAAGCGTCACCATAAAGGTAAGGAAATGAACCCTGGAGACGTGGAACTAGAGGTCCAGAGGCAACCGCCCTCTCCCCTCCTCCTTCCCTTCTTTCTTTTCCTTTTCTTTCTTCCTTCCCTACCAGGCTGTCCAACACGTGCTTATTCAACACCTACTATGCACAAGGAACTGCACCAGACCCAGGAAGACAGAAATAAAGAAAAGATATAAGACAGTCCAGGCAGCTGGTGGCACTAGAGTACACAGAGCTCCAGGTCTGGAGTAAGGAAGACCTGCGTTTAAATCTGACTTCAGACACTAGCTGGGTGACCCTGGGTAAGTCATCTAACCCTGTGTGCCTGTTTCTTCATCTGTTAAATGAGCTGGAGAAGGAAATGGCGAACCACTCCAGTATCTCTGCCAAGAAAACCCGAACGGGGTCACAAAGGGTTGGACACGACTGAAAAGACTGAACATTAAGACAGTCCCACTCTCTGGGAGTTAATGTTCTCCTAGAGAAGTGGTTCCCAACCTTCCTAATGCCACGACCCTTTAATACAGTTCCTTATGTTGCAGTGACTCCCAACCATAAAATTATTTTCGTTACTACTTCATAACTGTAATTTTGCTACTGGTATGAATTGTAATGCAAATATCTGATGTGCAAGATGTATTTTCATTGCTACAAATTGAACATAACCCACAGGTTGGGAACCGCTGTCCTAGAGGAATCCAACATGTTGAGAACATGTTGCCTTCCCTTTTAAAAAGGAGGGAGTGCTAAGAGTTCAGCAGGACAAGGTTGAGGGGTCAGGAAAGGCTGCCCTTAAGAAGTTGTTCTGAGCTCAGTCCTGAAGGTTCACAGGAAGAAGGGACGAGAATGAATAACTGAGCAGAGTATGTCTCCTTGGCAGAAATCTTACCTGACTGTCATCTCATACAAAGTCGGCATCTGGGTGAAGTCCGAATGAATGAGGCGGACGGCCCGGAGAAGGTGTCGGTCCTGGGAAGTGGGGGCTTGTGGCAGGTTGGCTTTGGAGAGTTAAAAGAGAATGTGTAAATATCAAAACCATCCCTACCCCCCACCCTCCTCCAATCCTCCACTCTTGGGAGGAGAGACTGTGGAACAGACGCGGCTCTTTGGGGGGAGATGAATGATTCCACGCTTTCATCAAAGTCAGAGAATAGAAGTAAGCTGATTGACAACTGATAAGTGGGAGCCCAGTCCCAGACTCATCTGCTTCCCTGAATGCCAAGAAAGGGAAACTGACCTTTCCAATATCACTCTGTAATGGAGCACCATTCCCCTGTCTCATTTTAAAGCATCTGTGATCCCTGGCTATTGGGAAGGCAACCCTCATGAGACCAAGAAGGGAAGCTTTCACAAGCTGTGTGGGTGCCAAGCTCCACGTGAGTCTTCATTCCTATTTCAGGCACACTGAGGGTGAGGAAAGCTACTGGAGGCATGACCTCCATAGCTCTGGCCTCTCCCAGACCCTAGCCCCAGATGACCCAGCAGAGCACCTTACCGGTGAGCACATTCTGAACACTGTCGTAGTGCAGAAAGTTGTACGTAGCTCGCGCTGCGGTGGGCTCCTCCTCAGGCAATGTCTCCTTCAAGTGAACCTCCAGACCGTTCAATGACGCCAGGCTACTGTGATACTAGGATAAGCCAACAGAAAGAACTGCTTGAATGGGCTGGTTAACCTCATTTTGAGAATAGTCACTTAAAAGTTTTGTTTTTATGCAGTAGTGATTTGGTTCACAGCCTGCAAATATCTGAATCTCTCTGTGGGAGCTAAGACATAACTCCAAAGAGGTTTTCAGAGGTAGAGTGAGCTTGAAAGCCCCCCTTCTGAGCCAATTACTACCTACAGATGTTTACATAAAGAGTCTCTTAATAGCTCTCTGACAATGTAGGAATTCTAATGTGGGCTTCCAACAACCTTGACCAGGAGTGTTGGAATAAATATTAGGCCCAAGTGCTTGACAAGCATGACAGATGTGTACAGGATGGCAGTAGCAGCTTGGGGGGGGGGGGCTCTATCTGAAAACAGATGCTCCCAGTGGCTCCTCCAGTGAATGAGCCCCGATGAATGCTGGGCACAGTAGCATGGCCAGTGTGGCTGGGCAAGCAGTCACCTCCCGTAGAATGAGTGAGATGAGAGTTAACGGCACGATCTGTGTGCATTCAATGGGCGTGCAGAGATTATGCAGCTTGATTGTTCATCTGACTGTTTTTCCAACAGCTGTGTGAGAGAATTAAATGCAGAGTGTGCAGTGACTTGGGCAGAATGACTGTGGAGGTAGATGTGAAGAGTCTTCAGTCTTATTTTTCTTAGTGTCTTGGGGTCACCATTTTTTCCCTGTGATAACATCTCTCATGGAGATCAATGGCTCAGCATTTGCTATAGACAATCACCTTTTTTGTTAATACATCAAATGCTAAGTGAACTCCATCTTTAAACCCTAGTTAAGCGGCAAGGTCTGACTCGTAAAAAGGCAGTTTCTACACTGAAGCCCTAAACACCACCAAGAAGGACCAACAAACAGCCTGCTGGTGGAACCAATTTTGAGACAAGTTCTTGCTATTAAAAACTAAACCCAGAGTGAATGCCTTTCTGGGAGCTTCTGAACTATACAGTACATGGCAACTGAATCTCCTCTCAAACCAAAGGACAGTTCCTCCATGGAAGAGCACAGAACATTTGCCTGCATCTGCATGGGAGTGCATTAAGATACACAGAGCACCCGTATCCCACCACTGGGAGGTAGTTAAAGCAAATATTTTTAACCCTGTTTTACAGGTTAGGAAACTGAGGCTCAAAGAGATCCCGTGATTTGCCTGGTACCCGGCTAGTAAATGCCAGAGGTGCATTTAACCCCTGAAGTGCTGGCTCCCAGTCAGGATCTCCTTCTGCCATACCAGGCAGAGATGGCAATGTCACTGCACCAATGGCTTGTGCCCCTGACCAGAACCTCTGTCCTCAGGTGCTTCTAAACAGAACCCAGGGCTTTGGATTCCTACTCCAGTCTTCTTTCCCTTAAAATGTATTAATTATATACACGCTCATTTAAAACCATACACACCAATTCCAGGAAAGGCTCTGTTTCCTCAAACTCTGACCTCACATTTAAATTCCTGATGTGTGCTGTGGGTCAGATAGGACAGCTCCATACTGTCCCCTGGTGCTGTCCTTGCTCCACTGCACTCTTTTCCCTGAACCCCATCCTGGTCACCTCTAGCCTTTGTTGGGAGCTTTTCATACTCAAAAGAGGAGAAAGCAAAGCCACATAAAGCCTGTTGAACGCCTAACTGTGAACAGAGCTCAGGAGTGGCAGGTGAAATAATCTGACAAACTCTCCAAGGTGGGAATGATTACAGTCTCATCTCCACTTGTCATTTAATATTCTGCCAAAGAACAAGGTCTCCTTCAGAAGTTTAGGGGGAACGAGTGGGAGCATTTTAGATGCAGGTCCCTAATCCAGGGGGCATCAAAGGAACCCTCCCATTACAGGCTCAGAGTCTGCTAAGCTCACTGGCTGTGGCCACCTCCTCCACCTGCAGGATGATCAAGGTGGTTCTTCTCCACCATTCTTAGCAATTGCTAACAATGGTTGCCCACAGTGACTAGCCCACATCACCAAATTCCTATATTCCAAGAAATACCCAATACCATAAAACAAGGTCTTTGGCCCAGGTGGCAGCCAGAAGTGGGTGCCCCTTTACATGCTGGGTCTTAATTTTTTTTTGAGGGGGGTGGGGGAAGGATAGCAGTCATGGTCCTGGTTGCTATGACAAAGCACAGATAGATCTTGAAAATTCAGATCCAAAACAGAATTATCTATCTTCCACTGACACTGATGTCACCCTCAGGGATTTAATTTATATCATTCTGGGGATTTAATCTATTCCATAAAGCCATTCTCTCTAACCAGAAGGATGACTGTTTACTGTTCTATGTTTTGTGGGCAGATCCATCTGCATTCCCACCACACATTAGGCCCTAAGAGATGCTTCTAATGTCCCCAAGCGAGCAGCAAACAAGTCCAAAAGCCAAGTACTCTTCAATAAGATTCACAGAGCTACAGTCAGGACTTCAATGGGTCATCCATGCATAGAGCTGCTCCTACCTTCAAAGGGGAAACTAGCAAGGAGAAAGAAACAGACTGCATCTGTGTTAGCTTGTGCCTGGAGGCAGGCAGAGCATTGGGAGGGAAGAAGCTGTCTCTCTTCCACAGTTTGTACAGAAAAGGGCCCCTGCAGCCTCCCCCCCATTTATGCAGCAAGGTGACTTGCCCGTTTCCAGAGGGTCACAAGCTCTGCATGCTAATGAGCAAGGCTTAGAATAATATAGATTTAAGAACAAAAACAAGGCAGGCCCCAGGACACCACTCACCCTGCAGTGATCTCGACTTGCAGTTTCTTGATGCCACCACACTCTCTGCCAGTTAAAGGAGGCTGTTACCATGGCAACTGACATCTTCCACACAGTCCCACACCCCAGAGGCCTCAAGGATGCAGGAGCCCCATCGGTCAATGTATCACCCAAGCCATACAGCCAACATGAGAACACAGGAAGAGATGGCTTCAGAGGTCCCTAGCTAACACTGATTCTCATAATTCTAACCCCTCAAGAGAAAGTGATACCTGGAAATGGTTGGGGCAGCTGAGCAGCACAGAGGACAGCACTCTGAACCCACAGCACCCAAATCCAGCTCAGACATTTATTAACTGATCCCAGCCAAGCATAATGTTAACGGAATAGGAAGATCTTCCCTGTCCATTAACAGGTCTATGTGACCACATGTCACCTTTTCCCTTGGAACAGGAGCCGTGCTCCCAGGCCTAAAGGTACACAGGTATTTCAATGGCAGCTGTAGTACATCCTGAGTCACATGGAGCCCACTGGGGGAGGAACTTGCCTAAGGAGGAGCCTGCTTAGGGGGAGGCTTGCTGTGGAAAGGCTTTCACACCTTTTGGTACTAAGTGAATTAGGCACTGAGTCAGGAAGGTCGTGGTGTCTTCTGGCTCTGAGTCTGTTAGTTGAAAATTATACATACTGGGAGGCTGGTATTTTACTTTGGGGGCTCACTCATGAGAAGGACCTTGTGATTCCCTGGCCGGGACTCTGGGAAGCCATTTGTTAGCAGCCCCCTGACTACTCAGAGGCTGGTGCTCTCCTGGTCTGGTGGTGTATGTAGGTGGCTGTATTCTTTTATTCAGACAGTAGGAGTCCCGTCTGTTGAATCTCTGTCCCAATTTCTCTACTTGTATTTTCTGCTTATCAGCACTTATCTGTCTGTCAATTAAAGTAAGATCACTAATCCCTTTAAAGCTGTCTTTCCTTTAGAAAAGCAGATCAAAGAGCCTGTGCTGGCAGGACCTCCTGGGTGTGCTAGGGTGCTTGCTAATACACCAAGCCACTAAACTTATATTGGCCTCTGTTTCCTTACCTGTGAAATGGCAATAACAGCACCTACCTCCCAATGTTGTTACCTGTAGCCTGCACTCATTCGCTCTATAAATGCTTATCCTCTGCCCGTCCTCCCACTTACCACGTCCTCAATGACTGTCCTATTCTTGAGGAGCGGCTCTTCAGCCAGCAGGGACAGAACCAGCCCCTTCACACTGTGCGTGTACAGCTGCATCTTCACTAGCGTGGACGGAGAGTCCATCCCAGGGAGGCTCAAGCTGGTTCCATCTGCAGAGACGTCACTGCCCTGAGAATCCAGTGAGCCAGGACGGCCTTCCAGATCTTGGGCTGACTTCTGTGGGCTGCCCCCTACCACAGACTGGCCAGAGCCCTGTGCTTCAGTGGAGAGCGTCTGTCGTATGCGATCAGAGCCTGAGGGGAGTGATGACAATGGACTGGTTGGCCTGTTGGGGAGATGGCCCCCTCCAAGAAGGCAAACCTGGCTGTCACTCCCTGAAATGTCCTCACAGAGATCTTTCACAGGGGTCTGTGGGAGCCCCTCAGGAGGGCAGCACGTGAGACTGTCAGGGGACCCAGCTAGGGACCAGGGTTCTGTCGGTGCTGAGCCTAGACTACCAGCATTCTCCTGGCATGGATTCCCACCATCAGGGGTACAAACAGGTGGGAAGTCAAAATGCATTGAGGATGTCTCTGTTTCCTCACCTCCTGGAATGGGTAGTGCAGAGGGAGATTTCAGAGTGGGCTCTTCTCTTGGCCTACCACCAAGTCCCAGGCCTGGGTTTTTAGCAGGGCTCTGTAATCCTGGTGGTCTGACACTCTCTGAGTTATGGCCAAGCAAATGTCCTGCCTCCTCACATGCTTCTATGGGGCCATTTGGACAAACTGAGTCACTTCGCAGGGCTGCTGCCAGTTTCCAGGCCAGGTAATCCTCATTCACACAGCCAACTTCTTCAGATCCTGAGGAGCTCCAGCACCTTGGAGCAGGTGGCTCTGACTTCTCTTTGCATTTGGCCAAAGATGTGGGAGACCTGGCAAACAGATAAACATCAGGGATGTTACCATATATCTACCAGTTTCAGAGAACAGGCCACTAGTTAAGAAAGTCATTGCTGTCCTAAATCACTAATGAAAAGGCAGCTAGGCACTAATATCCTGGGTAGGCACCCACATGAGATGGGAGCATGGAGAAGCAAGGATGTTTGACCCAAGTGGGTGAAAAAAGGACAGTGTGCCACTGCGGGAGGGACAATCTGCCACTGTGTGGAGGGGTGCCACAGGAAGGGATATGGTTACTCTTATAACAAAGACCTATTTTAAAAAAGTAAAAGCAGCATGTGGGGATCTAAAAGCTAAAGTCTCAAGTACTCCTCTGTCTCATCTTCCTCATCTGGAGAATGTAGATGATATCAAGACTTGCCTTCACAGGGGTACTGTGAGGAAAACACCACTGTGCACATGTGAGCTTTTGTTAATGTGGTGAATACAGGACAGCCCCCGACTGCAGTATCAGCAATGAACAGAAGGGCTTTGAAATTCAGCACTGCACGTCTGGCTACAAAACCCAGTGCTCGCCCCTGCTGGTAGACGAGGCGGCTTTCATGGGGCTGGACGTCTATCAGAGCTGATGGAGATTTTCTAGACTGTTCTGAACTTCCCACCTGGTCATCCATTTTACTGGGAAATCGCGAAGGCTAACAGCTTCATCTTCTGTTAGGAAAACCGGGGTGATCTGGACATTTGCCGGCAGGGCAGATCCTAGAACTGCAAAGCAAATAAAGAGTGACTGCACCTGTCTGGGGAGGGGTCTGTACTCTACCCATACAATAAACCCTTAAGAGCCAAACTTGGAATGAGCCCCCACCCCATGATGTACAGTACAGGCCAAGAGCCCAGAAGTGCTGTGTCTAGTAATGTCCAGGGGACCAAAGAGCAGAGATAAAAATCAGTCAGCAGCACCTTGGGAAGAGACAGCTGAACAAAGACAAGCTATGGGCAGGTGGGAGTCTCCCTTCACTGAAGGTGGGGTGGAAGGAAGCTGTGCCACTTCTAGTTCCTAAGCTGGCTTAGAAACCCTAGTTTGGAGATAACAGCCCCCTGCCAGCAGCATGCCCGCTCTGCCCTCAGGCATACTCCGAAGGTATAGGAGCAGAACTGCTTCTAGAAGCTGCCTTGTCACTGTCAAAACAACTAAGTTAAGGAGAATCAGAGACCCAGATTTAAAAGTTTCAGCCTGAAAACTGAGCTTCAAAACCAGGATTTAGAGAAAGACTTTTCTTTAGGAGCCCTCTCTTCATCTGCTTCCCCAGATGAAGTGGGCATATGGGAATGGAGAGAAAATCATTTACACAGCTCAGCCTTTAAAGCAAACAGGATTCTCGGGGCTAGCAGAAGAGCCTGCCATTTTCAAGATGCTGTAATGGATCAAAGCACTTACTGCATTCCTGAAGGGCGGCCCCTCCTGCAGGTAGACTCTGAAAAGAAACACACATCGGCTGGTTCTCGGTGCTGTTCCTCTTTCTCTCTAAGCTGGGGTCTGACCTAACTGTCAGAAATTCACCATACCATCTGTTCACAAAATTCAACTGTGCACAGAGTCCATCTTTTACAGAAACCAAGAGCAAAGCAGATGGGACAGAAGCTTGGCCAAGCTGCTCAGCCAGCAGCATGGCAGGTGCTGGGCAAGGAAAGGCTCCACAGGCCAGGGAGCAGTACCCGCTATCAGCCTTCTTGGACAGCTAAGTCCCATCCCAAAGAGCTGGGGTTCTGATCTCCAGACACTCCAAGCTCCTATCAGAACTCCCTGTTCTCTATTATGCCGTGAAAATCCCTCACCTAGAAACTCCTACTGTTTGACACAGGCCCCAGGCCTGGCACAGTAAGTACTATGGCAAAGAAGGCCTCATGGGGGTCCAGGCTGCCAGAGCTTCCTCATTTGAGCAACCAATGATCTAGCCTAACAACAGTTCTCTCTAGTAAACTCTCTTTACTGGGACAAAAATACCCAAAGAAGGCCAGAGCTAAAAGGAACCCTGGAAATCATACAGCCTACTCCTGTCATTGGGTAGGTAAGAAAACCAATACCCGCAGAGACCCAAACAAAGCCACATGGCAGCCAAGCCAATGGAGGAGGCTCAAGTGTCCCACTATGCCCCACTGCCCCCCATGACACTTGTAAAGAGTGAGACTGTCTCACATGTGGATTCTTTTCACAAAACCCACTATTTACCTTTGTGTATATTAACTCTAACAAGGGAGTATATAAAAACATCCCACTTGCTTCCACACTCTTTTCTGGGTACTTCTTACATAAGTGAGAGAGAGAGAGAGAGAGAGACAGACAGACAGACAGAGACAGAGAGTATATGTGTGTATAATATATGTGTATGTCTATGATGTCTGTGTGTATGTGTGTATATGTGTGTATGTGTATGTGTGTATGCATGTATATGTATGTTTGTGTATATGTGTATGAATGTGTTATGTGTGTGCATGTATGTCTGACATGTATATGTATGTGAGTGTGTATGTATTTGTGTGTGTGAGCGTGTGAATATGTGTGTGTGTGCGTGTGTTTCAAATTGTGTTCTTTCTTACAAGTTACAGGCAGGGTGGCCAACAGACTGACTTTGTTTCCTCCTCTTGCCCAGCCCCTCAGGGTTTCCTGGATATCTCCTCATGATTCCATTAGCTGCCACCCCATTCACACACCACAAATGGCTCAGCCATGCTGCCATCACTGGACAGCTGAGTTATTTTGAGTGTCTGGCTATTACACATCATGGTGCTACCTACATGCTAATTTTCATAATGAAAATTAGAACAAGAGGAAAAAGAAATACAGGTAAACTAAGCTCTTGTCTTCAGAACTTGCCCTTCAGCTTCTTCACCCTCTCCCATTGCAAACAACCCAAACCCCAAAACAGCATGAAAACAATCCAGATTTTTCTCCAAACTGCACAGGCTCTTCTATTAAAGATGAACTCTTCCTTTAAAGGAGGGCACCCTCGAGGGAGAGGGCCACTTCTAGTCATCCTGATTTAGAGTTGTCCACTGGGCCCAGATGGCTTCAGAGGAGAGACTGAGGCTGATGACCTTGCACAGCCCTGCCTCACTCAACCGCAATTCACTGGCAAGTCATGGCTTCACCTCCCTGATGTTGTGGTCCTCTTCAAGAACGGACAAACAACAATCCTCATGGGAAATCAAACTCCTAAGTCCTGCTTGATGTGAAGAACTAACAGCCGAGGCCACTACACAGTTTGGTGACATGGAAAAATCACTCAACTTGAGGGTCAATAAAATTCAGCTCAAATTCAAGCTCTAACAACTACCAGCTGGGAACTGCTCTCAGGCAAATGACTTTGCTCCTTGGAGCCTCAGACATTTCATCTGTAAAATCAGGGTGCTGGGTTATTGGCACATTATATAAACTTTCTAGTCCTACAGAACTGTGAGTTAGTAAGACTGCCTTTCAGCTGCCCTACTGACTTTAATCCTGAAAAACACAGGGTGGACAGAGTGTAGGAATAGGGCAGGAGTGAGTGACTACATTGTGTGAGATGTCACAAGGAGCATCCTTTAGTGTCCCCTCCAACTCAAGTGGATGAAGTTGATTATCCAACTATGGCTTGTGGGTAAATATATCATTAAGCATTAGTTACTTGAGCAATTGCCAGGTTAAAGATGAAAAGAGAAGGTCCAGGCAGCTCAAACACCAGGCCTTACTGTACCTTGTTAGGAGATGATGCTTGACGGAGAAGGACCTTGGCAGTGAGAGAAGGTGGCAGTTGTGTACTAACAATCCTAGGAGGTGCAACACACAGAGACAATAATGAGTTAACTACCAAGGCTGTGATGCGTTCAACAGCATATGCAGGGTCACTTACAATCCCTCCCAACCAGGACAGCAGCAAGAATGGACAGCAGAACTCTCCATCTACTCAAGTACTTAGAAAGTGAGAGGCTTGAGGCACAACCCTGTCTCCAAGATGGCGCACTCCAAAATCTTTTCTCCAACTATGTGGAAGATGAACTCAATAAGTTTAGTTATGCCAAAGGGACATATCATAGTAACACATCTCTTGCTATAGAAGCTCCTCCATCCAGGTGCCCAGGCTTACTGCCTAAAGCATAAAATGCACACATCTACTACCTCCTCCCCCCAAATCCTACAATCCTACCAATCACCAATAGGCCACTCCAGTTCCACTCCTACCCGATCTACCCATCACACAGGCCATTCTACTCTGCTTTTTAGAATCCTTTCACTCTTATCTACAAACTTTGCTACAATACACTGCTGTTCAGTTGTGTAGGCATGACCCATGAGCCCATGGACCAAGCATGACAGGTCCTCCCATCCTCCACTATCTTCTGAAGTCTGTCCAAGTTCACATTTGTGGTTTCCATGACTCTATTCCTCCATCTCCTCCTTGGCCATCCCCTTCTCCTTTTACCTTCAATCTTTCCCAACACCAGGGTCTTTTCCAATAAGTCCCATCTTCTCATTATGGGGCAAAAGTATTTCAGTTTCAGCATCTGACCTTCCAGTGAATAGCCTAAACTAATGCTTTAAGTATTAGTTGACTTGCCTTCTTTACTGCCCAAAGTCTTCTCCAGCACCACAGTTCAAAAGCCTTGATTCTGTGGCGCTCAGCTGTCCTTATAGCCTGACTCTCATAGCCATACATTGCTATTGAAAAACCGTAGCTTTGACTAGACCAGAGGTTCTCAACCTGTGGGTTATATTCAATTTGTAACAATGAAAATACATCTTGCATACCAGATATTTACATTACGATTTATAACAGTAGCAAAATTACAGTTATGAAGTAGCAATGAAAATAATTTTATGTTTGGGGCTCCCCACAACATGAAAAACTGTATTAAAGGGTTGCGGTGTTAGGAAGGTTGAGAACCACTGGACTAGACAGACCTTTCTCAGGAAGGGGATGCCTCTGCTTCTTAGTCTGCTGTCCAGATTTGCCATAGCTTTCCTTTTAAGGAGCAGGTATCTTTTAATTTCATGGCTGCAGTCACCATCTGCAGTGATCTTTGAACCGAAGAATATCAAATCTGACTCTGCTTTCATTTCTTCTTCCTCTATTTTCCCCTTCCAGAGCTTCTTCCCCCATCCCTCAGTGATCTTGCCCCTGGCAAGGTCCACTGAATCCCTTTTGGGCCCCCTCTCCCTATTCTTGCTGCTCTCAACTACCATCCTCTATAATTTTCCTGCCTTTTTCTGAAAGCTTGGTTTTTGCCACTCTGCCTCTGCCCATCTCACCAGCAACCTGATCCCTCACTTCTTCAACCTTTGTAAATCCAATTACTTTCTTTTTTCCATTCCACCCTGGACACACACTGACAGCAATGCAGTATCTCTCAGAAATACACTGCCTCCAAAATTTACAACCTTGGAATTCTACTATGGGTTCACAAATTCCCATCCTTCCAACCTTCTCACTTTCCCACATGCTCAACCTACTCTTAGCCCTTATCAAAATCTCCCATCCTAGGAACTTCTGGTCCCCAAAGTGGGTGATACCACCCCCAGGGGGGAGCTCAAACAATCCAGGAGGGCAGCAGTAGCCTCAGGTGCAATTGGAAGTAATTAAATAAAAATAAATGAATGGTGGAAACATAAGAAAAGAAGAGAAAAAAATTTTGAAAAATCATTCATACATGTTTCATCCGTTGTATAACAAAGCTAAAGTTGTACTGACTACATTGTCTTCTAAATAAACACACAAAATGCAAGTTATAACTAATCAGTCATCAAGTCTGTGGGCGTGTCTTAACAATCAAGTGTTGGCAGGCTAGTGAGTTGTGCATTGTCAGGAAATCCAGCGTGCATCGGGAGGAATATGTGTGTGCAATGAATGATGTGTCTAAAATATGATACTATCAGTTACATGACAATATTGCATCATCGAAATTTCAATGCAGTAAAAAAAAATCCATAAATTTACAATGAATTATTAAATTTAAATCCCCTTTTAAAAAAAATTTTATATATTTTTTAATGATGCGAATTTAAAAAAAAACTGTTGAAGGATTTAAGAAAGTAGATTTCTGGGGGGAGAGGGGGTGCTGAGTAATTTTGTTTTTGAAAGGGGGACAGTAGGCAAAATAAATTTGGGAACCCTGCTACAAACTAACTCCTTGAAAGAGTTCAAGCTGTTAGTAAGCTTCTCTTTTTAAAGTCTCAGCTCGCCTCTCTGGACCTTCAGACTCTTGATCAGGCCCTCAGGACCAAAAAGAACAAAATTCTCTTCTATAGGGTGGCTCTATGTCAAATACTATATTCCTATAAGTGATCCCCCTGAGTGATCTCTCTTTTCTTCTCCATTCTGGTACCCTCTCCTGGATGATATCCAGTTTGTCGGTGTTCTTCCCAAAATGTGCTGCTCAGTACTCAACAGATGTGGTTGGACCAAGGCAGAAGAGAGCAGGCCTGTGATCTTCTTAGCCCGGACCCTGCTTCTCTACATGCCGCCAAAAAGAGCATTAGCTTCCTTGGCTGCCAGGTCACCGCTGTCTCATAGTGAGCTGACCATCCACTAAAACCCCCTTTCAGATGAACTGCTGCCTACCCGCATCTATCTAGTCTTGAACTCATGAAGTAAGCAGTGGCTGAAATGACAGAGACCAGGGAAAGTCACACAACTATGAAGACTGAGTCCCCTACAAATTTACATGCTCCAGTGGGAACTGCAGCCACCTGGCTGCATAGCCATCCTGTTATTTCTTTCCTGACGACTCCGTTACCTGCAATAACTGTTCCATTTTCTGCTGTCCTCAAACTTTTCATAAAATCTTCTCCCCTACTTTGAAGAGAGGACCTCACATCCTACTTAAGGAGAAAACTGAAGCCACCCATTGTATGCCCCCTTCTTTGTCCCAGTTCTATAAGGCATACTCTTTCTACACCCTTCCCCATTCTCACCTCCTTCACTTCAGGTCTCTGAGGAAGAAAAGGCCCTTCTTCCTAGCCAGGCCTTGACTTCTCCTTGGGCCCATTCTACTACCTCCCATCAATGCCTGCAATCTACAAAAACTGCCCTCTGATGATCCCCTCCTCCCTCATTTTCCTTCTCTCCATTTCAAATGGCTGTTTCCCTGCTATCTCCAAGCACATCGAGGTGTCCCTGATCCTTCAAGAACTCATCACTGTCATCCCTCCACGTGATCAGTCTGTATCTTTTCCCCTTTCATAGAAAAATAGAAAATACTATCTACCAGTGCTTTTTAAACTGGGGTCACAACCCATAGTTTAAGAAATACTAAAGGGGTTATGAGTTGGAAAAAGTTTAAGAAGTCCCAGACCAACAATCTCCATTTTCTCACTCACAAAGTCCTCAACCTGTTGCATTTGACTTCTGACCCCAACACTCAGCTGAAGTGACTCCATCCAAGGTTCCTGGATCTGTTAACTACTAAATGCAACACTTTTCATTCTACTGGACCCCAGCAGGTTCCAATGCCGCCAATCATCTGTCCCTCCCCCAACCTGACTTCTCCTTCTCTTTCTCCTTTGCTAAACAATTATCTGATTCTCCCAAGGTTCTGCTCTGGGTCCTTGCCTCTCTCTGGTCTCTCTTCCTCAGTGATCCCAGGTGCTCTAATGGGTTTTTGACTCCCAAATCAAGAAAGCAAACAATCTATGTCACCCTAATCTCTCCTCTCTCTGGGATTTCAGTCTTTTCCCACCCCCAACTTCTCCTGGAGCCCATCAGCATCTCAAACTCAACATGTCCAAAACCCAACTCCTTATCTTCTCCCCTGCTCCCCACCGGCATGCCTAACCTTCCTGATAGTCCCAATTCCTATCCTCTTAATTATCTTTGCTCTCCCTAACCCCACCTTCACTTTTATTCAATCTCTTGATTGAATAAAGACTCTTCTATCAATTCTATCAAGTCAATTCTATCCCCACACTTCTCATACATCAGCCTCCTCTCCATTCACACAACCACTCTCATTCATTATAATCAGCCTAAAGCAGGGGTGGGGAACCCCTTAATGAAAGTTTGGATTCAAAGGGCTGCACTGGAGGCCCTAGAGGGCCACCTGGGCCTGGAGAGCACAGATTCTCCACCCCTGGCCAAAAGCATCAATCTGACCACAGCAGACACCCCCCCCCTGACAGTTATGCTCCAACTGCCCCTTCTAGGCTTATCTCCTACCACTTCCCTTGTCCAGTGAAACTATTCTAGCACCTGTTCCCCAAACTGGGCACCGCCCTTACCAAGCTCCTGCTTTTACACAAGCTGTATCAGAACCATTCTCAGTTCCACTTCTTCCAGGCCTTTGTTCCCTTCAGGGCTCCGGTGTGATGCTTCTACAGGAAGCCTTTCTGATCACCCCAGGTTCTTTGTTCCTATCTCCTTGTCTGTGCTCCTGTCACACTTCAAGAAGAACATACACTCCCTGAGAGAACAATGGCTTTGTAGTCCTAGCATTCAGCACCATGTGCAAATACTAAATGCTTAATGTCTAGAGTTAAATGTGGCACAGAGGAAGCTCTGAGATAAATGTTATAGTTAGGGCTGAGTTGTGCCTAATAACAAAATGGCCTTTCAAACTCATCTATCTTGGGAACTAAGATGGTGGACCAGGAGGTTCAACAAGTTCCTTCCTCCTACCCCCCCCCCCGCTAAAACTCTTTTAAAGAGACCCAGGAGATTTAACAGACAGAATCCAGGTGGGAGAATCCAAGACAAAATGAAAGTGAGTCACTTGTCCAACCTGGACCAGCATCAGGAGAAAGGTGTGTAGACACCAGGATGGGGATCTAGCCAGGAGCTTGCCATGCTGAACGGTCTAGCATCCAGAGACAGGCTGTGCTCCTAAGCAAGAAGAGGCCCCATACCCATGCCAGGTATCCCATGCAGAGTGTGGGACCAGGTGCCAATTGTGGCTTCATTACCCACAATTCTAGATAAGAGGTCCAGAACAGACTGAAGAGGGGACCTGGGTCCACAGTGGGTGTGCCAACTAAGGAGGGGCAGCAAACCCGAGCCTGTGGGGGAGCAAACTCAGAAGCACACAACAGTGATGTGTCGCTGGTCCCAGGGGCAGAGAGAAGGGTTTCAGTTCTAGTTTTAGTCAAACCTGAAGCTTGCAGAGGAATACCCAGGGCAAGAAGTCCAGCCCCAAGGAAAGCCTACAGTTCTATTACTCTGAACCAGTAGCACTTCCCAGATGGTAGATGGGCGCTGTGTCTAACAGGGGTCTACTGTTGTTCAGACCCAGATCTAGGTCGGGAACTTGCATAGCTCAGAGCAGGGGGGCAGCAATCAAAATCTGTCCTGAATCAAACCACTCTGGGAACAGTGAAAGCTTGCAGGTCTCCAGGGTAAACTGCCCTTGAGATTCCGAATAATGCAAGACTCAATACTCCCAAGAAAGCAGCAAAAGAACTAGCCTAGACCTTTCTTCCAGAAGTGTGGCAAAGACCAGTCCTAACAACAAATCTAAAAATAGGAAGTAGCTTGGAAGAGTAAGAAAACAAAAAGAGAATCCTCCCACCACTGAAAACTAATATGGTGACAGGGACATTGCAGACACAAACACAGAAGGAAAGAATAACTCCGAAATGTCAAAAGCAAAGTATCAAAGAAAAACACAGCTTGGGCATAGATTCAATTAGAATTCCTAGAAAAGGTAAAGCAAGCATTTAAAATATGTTTTAATTAACGAAATGAGACCACTAGAGGAAGCATTTGGAAAATAAGGCAGAGCCATGGAAGAAAGAGTTGGAAGGGGAATTAACAGTATGGCACAAAAGGTACAAAACCTTACTCTGAAAATTAGAATGGACCAAACAGAAGCCACTGACTTCATATGGCCATAAAAAGATTAAAACAGAGTTAAAAGATTGATAAAACAAGTGAATGTAAGGTATCTCATGGCAAAAATGACTGATCTGGAAACAGAGTGAGGAGAATCACTAGACTACCTGAATGCCACGGCCAAAAAAAAAGGGCCTGGATATCCTGTTTCAAGAAATCTTCAAAGAAAACTGCCCAGATTTCATAGACCCAGAGGGCAAAGTAGAAACAGAAAGAATCTACCAGTCACCTTCTGGAAGAAATCCTAAAATGAAAACTCTTAGGAACATTATAGTCCAAACCCAAAGCTTTCAGGTTAAAGAAAAATACTTCATGCAGTCAGAAAGAAAGAATTCAAGGACCAGTGTTAGCATCAGAAATCACAGTCAGGATTACACGATTTAAGTAACTATACTAACACTACAAAGGAACAGAGAGTTTGAAAAATGATACTCCAGAAGGCAAAGGCTACATAAGGGCTTATAGCCAAGAGTAAGTAACTTAACCAAAAAAACTGAGTCTAATGTTACAAGGGTAAAAAAAGCACCATTCATGAAACAGGACTTCCATGAATAAAGTCTGGAGGATGCCTAAAAATTGGGGAAGGGCTGAACAAGCTATGGCATACAAACATTATGGAATACTATTGTGCTGTAAGAAATGATACAAGAGGATGTTTCAAAGAAATCTGAGAAGATTTTTATGAAATGATGCAGAGTGAAGTGAGAAGAATGAGGAGGACAATTCATACAGTGACCACAATATAGCAAAGACAAACAATTTTGAAAGAATAAGGAATTCTAATCACTATAGTGACCACCAACAATTTCAGAGGACTAATGATGAAACATGTTGCCTGCCTCCAGACAGAGATGAAGGATTCAAGGGGACAGAATAAGACATTTTTTGGACGTAGCCAACGCAGACATTTGTTGGGCTTGACGTTAAATGTTTGCAACAGAGATTTTTGTTTTTCTTTCATTCTCAATTGTGAGAATGGAGGAGGGCAAGTTGAAATAGGAAGAAAAAAAGACTTTTACTGATTGAAAAAAATTATTGGGGCAGCTAGGTGGCACAGTGAATAGAGCACCAGTCCTGGGGTCAGAAGGATCTGAGTTCAAATCTGGCCTCAGACATTTAATACTTAGTAGCCATGTGGCCTTGGAAAAAGTCACTTAACCCCAAATTGCCCTGCCTTCTCCCTTCCAAAAAGCAAAAAAAAAAATTTATCATTAAAAAATAAATTCATCTCTCTCCACTGAACAACAAAAAATCCCAGCCCTCCCTTCCCCTAATCCCTTCTGGCTTTACTGAACCGGATCCACATATCCCCCAAATCAAAGCTGGGGCATCTTCTGTTCGCAACACATGCCAGCACCCAGAGTACCAGGGACTTGGCTCGCCCTCACAACAAGAGCACGACCAGGAAGGGAGCTATGGACAAAGTGGTCAGCGTCAGCCTGAGCTCGAGCTCTAAAGCATGAGTACTGCAATGAAGACAGGGTGCTAAGTTACTCACAGTCCTTGATAGAGGATGCAGCCAGCCAGAATGTGGGGATATCGCTGGCAAGTTTGCAGAATAAGAGCAGCTTTTAGTAAGAGGAGGGGCTCCACCTGTGGAAAAAAGAGAAGGCAGATAACATCTTAACAAGGACCAGGTGCAGGAGGGAAAGGCATTTTCGACAGGGCATGAACAAGTCCTAAGCCTAATTCTAGAAAAGCTGAGAGTGCCCCATGGTGAGATCAAGTCAACACCTCGGCCTGGCCTATCTTTCCATCCTCCGAAGTGCTGATGTCACAAAACCCAGCAGTAAGGACAGGCCTGGGAGTTAGAAGGAATGACAGGACACAGCCCTCCACGTTGTCCCTAGCACAGAGTAAACGAGGGCATCTGGAAGAGGGCCTCTCGTCTCTGCTTGCCTGCCAAGACAGCTAGAACTGCCCTTCAGCAGAAGTGGAAGGAAGTGGTTTCTGAAGCTAACACTAGGGATAAAAAGGGCCTAAGGTGTCCAGTACAATTAGCACCAACAAGATGCACCCACCCTGCTCCCACCACCTCCCGCCCTCCAGCTGCATGCACACATCAGAACCCTCCCATGACACCTGACAAGTAGCCTGCTCACCACCTTCCTTTGCAGTAAGTGTTCTAGAAACGTCATTAATTTGTCAGAACCACATAAACGAAATCAAAACCCTGGATTTGGTCCCCATATGGTTCCTCTTTTGCTTAGCCACAGACCAAAGCATCTCCAAGGCCATGGGGAACATTTTGTTTAAAAAGAGCCGGTGGGTTTATGAGGTGGGCACTGTGTAAACCCAACCTCAGAGCTGGAAATCTACAAATGAAACCAATCAGAAAGTATTTGTTCCGCGCCTACATACCAGGCTCAGTACTAAGTGTTGGAAGTCATGTGTAGGCACCTCAACCTGGAGAAGCACAGAAGCCAACAACGGAGAGAGGAGCCACAGAGACATCAATCCTCTCCTCTGGTGACCTTCAGGAGATTCAGTTTTCAGAGGGAAATAGACCCCTTTGTTTCCCTTGGGTGCCTTTCCAAAGGACGTAACGTTCACCATCATCAAAACTACCAAGAAGCAGCAGCGTGGGAGCCCAGGCCAGCTGCCTGCCCAGCCCACGTCTCACCCACTCCTGTGGAAAGGAGACTATCTCCTATCAAAGGCAGGGGCCTTGCAGCCTCTCTCCCACCTGGCCCTGCAGTCCTGCCTTCTCTCTTCCCGACCGTGGCCAAATACTTGTTTGGATAATTCTGGCAGGGAAAGGGACCCTCCTGACCCCCAAACCCATCATCCCTAATGTGACAGAAATAAAAGAAACAGATGCAGTCCATGCAACTCATCCTTGAGCACGTATGGGAGGGGAGAGAGGTCTGTACAGCTTTACACTAAAGGGCCAGGATGTCACTGCTAGGGACAACTGTCATGGAACTTCTGCCCTCATACAGACCATGACCTGCCTGTAAACAGGCAGTTCAGGGATACAGCACAGAGCTGGATCTGGAGTCACAAAGACCTGGATTCAACTGCAGCCTGAGGTACTTACCAGCTTTGTGACCCTGGACAAGTCACTTCCCTGCTGCCTATCTCAGTTTCCTCATCTATAAGATGGGGATCATCACAGCAGGGCTGTTGCAAGGACCCAATGAGATAACATCTGTGAGATGCTTTGGCCACCTTACAGCACTGTGCAGATGTCAGCTATTATTATTACTAAAAGAGAAGAGGTGGACAGAATGGCCTCCATAGTCCCTTCCACCTCTGAATCCAGAATTCTATGAAAGCAGAGCCCAAGGAAGCTGCCTGAGGCTCCAAGGACAGAGAGCAGGTGTCAAGGAGAGATCAGAGCCCAGATCTCCCTGCTGCACAGACTAGGATGCTATCCAGTCTGCCATACTGCTTCTCTAGGACGCCGAGTGTGAGAGCACAGCTACGTGGGGGGCACGTCTACACCACATGTGTATATGCACACATATACATACACATGCATTCTGCTTTTAAAACAGGCTGGAGAAGCAATCATTCCCATATGTGTAATAAACATGTGGGAAGGGGAGAGGTCAGGTTACCTTAGTTTTGTCCAAATTCCAAAGGGAATTGAATATTTTGTGCAGTTCATTGGTGTTTTTCAGAATATGGTCGATGAAACTGTCCCACTGCCTGTTCAGCTCTTCCTGAGGACGAGTCTAAAACAGGAATGATCGTGGTTAAGTCCATGACACCTGCAGACCTAAGGAAAGCCCCTCTGGCTGGGTCATTCACAGCCAACACTGCTCTCTGGGAGGCTGGGAGGGTTCTCTGTGGCACTCTCTCTAGAGCAGTGGAACCAGAGGACTCCAGGGGAGCAGAGGGGAGCATCCCTCCTTGACCCTGAAGCTGGCTGCCACCTCCAGCTGCACAGACCTGGGAGCCAGAAGCTGAATGTGAACACCTGCTGTCTAACCTCAGGATGAGGGATAGGGGGAGACAATGGGATGGATCACCACAGCTAACAAGGGCAGATACGGTGCTAAAGGAAGATGCGGTTACTCAGAGGGATGGGAGGTGCTGACAGCACCAGGAGAAAGAGGATAGTCCTATAAATGTGACCAAAGAGCAGCCCTCAGAGTTATGGGGTGTTCTGGCGACATCCGCCTTCCAAAAGGGAACCTGGAGATGAAGCAGGGGTCGACTAATAAGCATTTACATACCTTGTAAGCCAGAGAAATGGGTCCATTATAAAAACGAAAGAATCCAATCAGCTGATCCAGGAATTCCTTGCATCTGACATCGGGGAGCTCTACTGTGCAGCCCAGCACCTTCAGACAAAGAGGGAGCCCATAAAGCTACACCTACTGTCCCAGCCCTGCTCACTGAGGCATTACAAGGCTCTGGGGCCTGGTGTCACTGGCCATCCAGATCTCCAGCCCAGCAACCTCAGTGTCCCTCTTCACCACAGTTCCTGCTGACCTCCCACTCAACAGGCCTTCCCAGGCCTCTTCTCTCCCAGGTTCAAAAGCCTTTCCTCTCACTTCCATGCACATTTCTCTCTTTCTTTTCTGAAAGCCCATCATACTAACCGACATCATACATCCCATTAGACTGAGCTCTGTCAGGGAAGGGACTTTTTTTCCTTTCTTTGTGTCCCTTGGCTTTGTGTCCCTAACATACAGTAGGTGCTTAATAAATGTTCAATGGGTGTTTGGCACCCAATCATATTCTACTTAACCTGTTATTATAACAACATCTAGAATATCACTCATTTTTCCACATGGGAATCTCTCAAGTCCCCAACTAGACCATGGGCTTCTTGCAGACAAGGCCTCTGAGTGCTGAGCACCGTGCAGGTCCCACAGTAAGCGATTCAATAAATACTTGTTGAACTGAACAACTGCCCTCTCCCATGTCTACAGAAAGAGCTTCAAGGAGCCACATTGCTCTAGCGTGGAGGCTGCCCTTGAACTTAGAGACGGACAAGAGCAGATGGCTGCACGACCTGGCCCAGCTGTTTGCTCTCGGGACCCTCAGGATCTTCATCCTTGCCTTGAGGCAACTGAACTAGCTGCTGTCCAAGGTTCCCTTCAGTGTGAAAAGGCTTCAATTCTAGAACATGTATTAGACTGGCCACAGAAGGCACACACACAGACTGCTTATTGGAAAAGAAAATGGCTTCAACCTTCTTATGTAACCTAAAACTCAAGGCGCTATGCCCCTAAATGCATCATGGTTTCTAGGTCACCCAGCCCATCTTCCTAACAAACCAAGGTAACCATGAAGGTGGAACTCAATTTGTAAGTCAGAGTAAATGGAGCTCCCAGACACTGGGTAAAATGAGTCCCAATGCCCTCTGGTTAGAAGGAAGCTGCAGAGAAGGCCGGAGGGTGACTGTCCTCACCAGCAGCAAATAACACCATGGGCTCTTAGTCTCTCTGACTAAAAAGGTGACACTGTCTAAATGTGGTTACCCCATTTCTGTCACTAAACCAAACCACAATCACTGTTTTTAAATAGCTCTCTACTAAAAACCAGAATCCATGTCCTGCCTCTGACAACGGCTGGCATGGGGTCCTCGGCACTTCAGCTCTGAGGACTTTGGGCATCTCCCAAAGACTCCAAATTTGGAAAGGGTGCTGACCTGCACTAGCAGAAGGACTTTCCTCGCTGGAGGCTCCCTACCCCAATGAAATTCACTACCTATTCATATCTCCCATAATCAACATTGATGTTTAACTTACCCAAAGGTAATCTCCATCGACCTTTATGGCAAATTTCAATTTCCTTAGACGAACAAGACTGGGAGGAGACCCAGAAATCTCAAAAATACAGCGGACAACTCCAGCAATCTGTCCACAAAGGAACTCCTGCTGATCAAGCGCCGTCTGTGAGAAAGGAGTAGATGCCAGAGAGGAGGCTGAAATCCTCCACCTCTGCCTGGACACAGAAGGGACACTCGCTGCATGGACGGATGAATGATAGAGAACACTGACTGGAGGAGTGGACACTGGCACAGACCATTCTGTGCCAGGGAAGGAGAAAGGGATGAAGTATTTATACAGCACCAAATGTGTGTCTGGCACCAAGCATAGGTACAGGCACAAACACCCTTGCCTCTCACGGCTAATGAGAGGTCAGAGCAGCACAAATGGAGGGGTTTACTCCCAGAACGAAGAGGAAGCCATTGTCCAAGTCACACTCATCACACCAGCAGACATTAATATCTACTCTGCTCAGGGGAGGCGCAGGTAGTAAGTGAAAGCAGTGATGGCTGCAGATAGGCAAAAACCCCAGAGATTCCAAGACCAGAACCAGTGACCCGATGACAAAGGACTGGGTATATGTGGACAGGGGCTGGGTTTCTTCTGAACAGCGTGTCCTCCCCAGGACACAGCGTGGTACCAGGCACATGGGAAGCGCCTCAGAGACCTCTGGGTCTCTGGACATGCATGTTCCAAATAAAACAAAACCTCATTCCCAGATCACACATGTAGGTGAGGGCCCGAATTCTGCCAGGTAGGAGCAGTAGGTGCTGGACCCTGAGCACAGCACCATGTGGCTTACCTGACGAGGATAGAAATAGCAAATGCCAGCTCTTGTTGGGTCTCCTTCTTCCTTTACCTTTGAGCCATCGTAAAGAAAAAAATAATTCCACCTGGAGAGACAGAGAGGCAGGGTAACAGCATGCTTCTTCTTAGCATCCCGTGATGCCACCATTTTTAACCTAGCTTCCCAACTCCATCTAGTCCCTGAAAGGCTCATGGTTCGATGTCAGTGAATCCTTCTGGACTCTCTGAACTACAAATGGATAGAACCACAGCCCAGGTGCAGGAGCGCCAACCTAGAAATACACCTCTCTGCATTAGGCACATCTATCCAGAAAAGAATGAGGGCAATAGAAAGGAGGAACAAAGTGCCCACGAAGACAAGTTGTATTTGAAACAATGAGCCTTCACTTTTCACGCTACTTACCACTTTTCCTTTGATAACTAAGTTCCTGTAGCATTAAGAGGAAGTTGGGGGCAGCCGATGATGTCAGCACAGTGAAAGTTGGGAAAGTGCAAAGGGCATCCAAGGGAGTCAGGAGAGCCCTGGCATCCCGGACTCATGGATCTGCAGCCAGAAGGGCCTTCAGAGTCCCCGAGTCCAATGCCCTCCTTTTACAGATGTGGAGGCTGAGGTCCAGAGAAATGAGGGTCACACATGCAGGAAGTGACAAGAGGCAGGATGTGGACCCAGATTATCTCACTCCACGTCCAGACTTCTTTAAAATTCCCCTTCTGAAAATGACTTGGCGCATAACCGCAAGAAAGTCACTTCAAGCTCTCTGAGTGTCAGATCCCTCCTTGGGACAAATAAGGATAATAATAAGCACAGCCTGCCCAAGGGGAGCTCAGAAGAAAAGATCTTTTCACACCTTTAAATCCTCTGGGCATGGACCCAGAGGCCCTCAGGGCTGCTGTCACAGGCAGAACTGTGGGGGCCACATACCTCCCCTTCCTCATGGTCTGCATTTTACCAAAAGCTCTGACCTCTACTGTGCAGGGAGCTGAGGACCAGATGGACCTAGTGGCTCAGCCAATGTCCCAGAGACTGCTGACAACTGACCTGGGAGGCTCCTGAGGCTCAACAAGGAGACCCGTGGAGCCAGCCAGTGGCAGGCCCAGGGCTAGCATGGGGCTCTCCCCATCCCTGGTTCTGCCCCATCTTCTTGTCACACTCAAAATCTGTCCAACAGGAGAATCCTCTGAGTCTTACAGTTTTCATTCATTCCTAAACTGGGAATAGCAATACTTCTCAGTGTTATGAGGATAACATGGGCAAATGGCCATCACTACCTCTTCCCCCAATGGACTATAAGCTATCTGAGGACATGAACTGTTTCACTTTCTATCTTTCTATTTCCAGACTGGAGCACAATTCCTTGCCCATAGTAGCAGGAATGATGTTAGCTAGCATTTCTGGAGGACTTTAAAGTTTACAGACCACTTTAAAATATGAGCCCATCTGATCCTCACAACAACCCCGGGACATGGGTACTATACTACATTATCTTCACTTTACAGATGAGGGAATGGAGGCAGATGGCATGTAAGTGACTTGCCCAAGGTCATACGGCTAGTTAAGGATCTGAAGCAGGTTTCGAACTTGGGTCTTTCTGACTTCAAGCAGGCATTTTAAATGTTTGATGAATTAATCCTGATTATTGAATTGGATTGTTTTAAGTTAAAACATCTTGGAACTCTGTTTCAGGCAGAAGGCTGTTAAGATTCTTTAAGAGGCATCTTGAAAACTCAGCACACCCCAAACATCTGTCATCTGTCTACAATGATGGAAATTACTTAATTAAAAATAACAATAGCTAACATTTATATTATGCCCAAACACTTCCAAAAGAACAATTCTATCCAAGCCCCACAAAAACCCCATGAGGCCGAGTGAGTTAAGTGAGTTAAGTGCCTGGTCCTTAAGGCAATCTACTAACGGTTGACATTCTCACTAAAAAACCGTAGTGACAACTTTCACGTTCTGACAGGTTTAAAAGGCATTAACTTGCCTGGGAAGTGGTTCACACAGTGGTCCAAAGTGTGTAAGGATAAGAGCCCTGGCTGGAACTGGACTCACAAGGACTGGATTGGCATTTAATGCTGCCACTCATGAGGAATGTGACTCTGGACATGGCATTTCACCTAAGACCATCTGGTTGATTCAACAGCTACAGTATGATCTGACAGGGCTATTGTGAGGAACAAATGACTTAAGGGACAGGAGCTGGCGGAGGCAGGGCTAGACAACAGTTCATCTAATAAAAGATCAAGGGGTCTGAGTGGACTGAAGGCTCCATCTGCATCAGCAGTCAGAGACAACAACCAAAATCAACAGGCCCTTGGGGTGCATCAACATAGACAAAAAGGCCAGGAAGAAGATGTCTCTAGAGGCCTGGGTTTGGTGTTGGATGCCACAGTTTAGGAAGGAGGCCGATAATCTGGGGGGTTATCTAGGAAGGCAGTGAGAATCGCAAGGGATATGACTTAAAAGGGATATAGTAACTATCTTCAAATAAGCAACAGCCTACCAGCTGGAAAAGGGGTCAGCTCTGTTCTTAGTGGGCCCCCGAGGGCAGAACCAAGGGCCAAGGGCAGATGCTGAGCAGAGGGAAGTTGAGGCCTGACCTAAGGAAAGACCTCCTGATGATCAGAGCCATCCCAAAGTAGAAAGGGATGCCCCAAAGGGCAGGGAGTGAGTTTCCCTTTCTGGAAGCCTTCAAGCAGTGAATGAGCACATGCCAGTGATGCTGTTCAGGGATGGCTCAGACTAGAAGGCCTCCCTGAGTCCCTTCAACACTGAGATTCTATGACTTTATGGAAGCACTTTGGAAACCATAAAATGCCTTCTACATCCAAGGTTTAATACGTGTCTGTTGAACTGAAGCTCTATTACTAAATCAGCACCTTCACAAAATACATTTTAAAAAACAAATAAGCAAAAAAATAATACTAAAACAAAATAAATATGCAGCAGAGCTGTTCCACAGCAGACTTCACCTAAGTGCTACTCACCAAGAGACTGCCCTGGCTCCTTCTAAGACACAGGTGGCCATTTATTTCAGGTTGCCTTAAATCTGCCTCATGGCCTTCATATGAGTTTTCCTCTCCACTAAAAAGTGTTCAGCCATCTCTCCAGTAGCAATGGCAGATTTTCCCTCCCTTGATTTCACCAATCCAACGGGCCTGACAGTCTTTATTTTAGGTGTTTACAATGGGCAGTCGCTGAACTTGAGTACCGGAGCTGGATGCTTTCCTTCTTCACAGGCCTGGGGTCTCTTGAAAGTCTTAAGTAGAGGAGGTAACAGCTTTAAATTTCCTTATCACAGAAAAGAGATATTCAACAAAACAAAGCTTCTACCAAGAAATCCAAGCAGACCAGAAAGCCTCTACGAGACCCTGAAACGCACCTTCCCACGGTTATGCTAAGAAATCTCCAAGGCACTTAACCCTAACCCAGTCCTGTTGGAGGGGTGCAATCATCCTCTCTCCTCCAGTTCAAAGGTGGCTGGATACTTCTATTTTCAGCCTGGGACTTCCAGTTCAAACTAGTATCTTAGCCCTAGAAAGAATATAATGAATATATTATTTCAAAGTCCACATTCCCATCATGTGACCTAAGAGGCATCAGCAGATACAAATATTTCCACAGGTTTTTTTTTGAGGTTTAAATACTATGATTAAGAATTAAGACAATGAGTGACAGATCATCACAGAAAGTCCTGAAATAATTAAGTACATATACATACGTACTATTATCTTAGACTTACATAATTTTTTATCTCATCTTCCCTTGGAAGAGAAGTATCCCCACTTTATCCATGAGAAAACCAAGGTGCCGATGGCTCAAGGGTCACACAGTTGGTAAGTCTGGGAGCAAAATCTGAACCCAGGTTTTCTCTCCTCACTGGAGTTGCTATCCAGTAATGGGGGTGGCAAATCTCTCTGGGAACATTCAGCTAGCCATGCATGGTGTTAACAAAACAGAAATTAAGGAACCATCCCCCTGGTAACCTGAAAGTGAAATAAAGGAAAAGGATGTGAATTCTCCAGAAGTGGGCAGGTTCTGACACAACAAAACCAGAACTTGTCAGTCAGGCTTTTGAATCATGATACTCAGCTGACAAGTATCAGGGAGCTGGTGGGCACCAAGACTGGAAGGGACACAACATGTGTCTGCAGCATCTGCCCTCTAAGAACTGGGAGCCCACAGGGGAGGATGCTTCCTGCCTTCCCCAGAGGCAGGTCAAAGTATGCAAGGGAAATCCGCCCCCAGGAATGAAGTAATTCTGATGAAGAGCAGACAACTGGAGTATATATACCTATACATAAAGATGGATAGATAGGAGGATAGATAGACAGATGGATAGACAGACATGACAGATAGATAGAAAGACATAGATAAACAGAAGGATGGATAGACAGACAATAGACAGACATAAGTATGGATAGACAGATATTACTAGACAGAAAGAGGATGGTTAAACCTTTCCACTCTGTGCCCACCAGCAGCAGCGCCCAGGGTACAGGGAGGAGGCAATGCTTTTAGAACTGAAATGAGCCAGGGAAAACTGTGGGGAGGGGAGACCCGGTCTGCTCGACACTGATCTGGTAGGTGAGCTCTGGGCCTCAGTTTCCCCCTCTGTAAAAGAGGGGATTTCAGCTCCCACCAGCCCGATGTTCCGTGCTCACCCCTGGCAGCCTAGGGTCCTTCTCTCGGTCATTCTGGGGGCTCGGGCTCTTCCACCCCACCTCTCCATCCCAGCCCCTCCCCCATTTATGCGGCTGGTGGCCTCGGGCTCTCTACTTCTGCCCCTCCCCCTCCCGTCTTCTATCTTCCTCGGGAGCCCCAGAGCTTAGCACACAGTAAGTACTTAAGGCTCACTGGCTTATTAGTATTTCCAGCGCTTAGCACGGAGCCTGGTACCTAGAAGGTCCTTTAAAATGCTTGCAGCTCTCAGCACTTAATCAACGTGTGTGTGTCCCCAGGAGTTTAATAAACTCTCGACTTGTCTTTGCACACAGTAGGAGCTTCATATGTGCTGGTTGACTGAGGGGCACTGAGGCTCCTCCCATGGACACCCAAACCCCGGCCCCGGCGTCGCTCATTCGCAGGCCGCTGGACGCCTCCGGGCCTCAGTTTCCCCCGGACCCCGGCGGCCGCATAAGAAGCAGCGCCGGCTCCGGGTTCCCTCCCGGCTCGCGGCCTCCCCGGTCTGCGCGTGCGCAGCCGGCCCGAGGGTGGGGGTCGGGACGCCCGGCCGTGGCCCCTACCCCCGACCTCGAGAGGCCCAGGAACGTGCGCCCGTGGGGGAAGGGAATGGTGAGCGGTCGTCCTCCCCAGCCCACCAGCCTCCCTCCTCCCATCCCCTCCTCCGCTACCTGAGCGCGGCACGAGTGGCGGCCCTCCCAGTCACGCGCGGGGCTCGCCCCGCCCCCTCACGTCCCCCTCCAGGGTCCCTCCCCCTCGGTCGCGGGGGACGCCGGGAGCGCAGGGCAACAGAGCCGGCGTCGACTCATGGTGATGACGTCAGTCTCAGCGCCATGGCGGCGGCAGCAGCTGGCGAGTGGAGGACGGTGCAGAAGCATAGGGGGCGGCGCCCGAGGCCGGCCGGGGACGCCGGGGCGGCTGCGGCCCCCGAATCCCCGGAGCCGGGCGGGGACGGTGGCGCGGTGTGGAGGCGAGTGTGCGAGGCCCGGTGAGCGCGGAAGGGGCCCCGGCCCCCAGAGGGGGAAATTGAGGTTCTGGGGACGCGGGACAGGGACCGTCCGAACGCTCCCCGGGAGCAGGCGCGCGGGCAGGATTTGAACCCGAAGCCCGCGCCTGCGCGGCCTGCCTTCTCTGGGCTTCGGTTTTCCCAAATGGGATATGAGGGGACTAAGCAGAGGAGGCCCCACCGCTCCGGAACGCTCCGAGAGAGCCCCGGACGCCTGTGGGGGGCGCAGGGCAAGTCACGCAGTTTGCCTCAGTTTCCTCCTCTCTGGAATGGGACTGTTAATAGCGTTTGCCCTCCCGGGGTGGTTGTGAGATCAGATAGGTGCTATTTGTAAAGCGCACAGTTCCCGGCACACAGTAGGCGCTTAATCCATGTTTATTCCTCGTTAACTATTTAAAGTTCCTCCGAGCTCCGCCTCTTCCGTGCCTTAGATCCGCGTGTCCGCGCATGAAGTAAAACTCAAAGTATTCCAAGGAAGCCAGTTATGTTCAAATACAGTCAACGAAACAGACTTTTAAAATTCCAAGTCAGTGATTCCGGTTAAGAAGCGGGCTCCGAGGTCCATCCACAGGGACTTACGGCCGCATCCGGGTGGGGACCTGCCTCCCTGCCCGGGGGTCATCTCCAGCCCCCATCTGGGAGCTTCCTTTCCCAGGGACGCTGCATGGGGTGCACGGTGATAGTGGAGAGCTCCGAAGCACCGGGATGCCAGGAAGCCGCCTGCCGTGGTGCATAAAGCAGCGACCTTTCCCCTCCCCCCCCAAAAAAAATTGGAAGGGAACCTGGCCTCTAGTGCAGACACAGACAGGGCCCAGCACCCTGAGTAAGTCCTTCCACTTTCCTTAAGGAAGAGGTGAAACCCCAGGTCTGATGGACTTTGGTGATAAGAAAACAGCCCTAGATCTGGGGAAAAGAAATAGGAAGCTGCATTTCCAGCTCAGGTCAGCAAGCTCAATTATTAGACGCCTGCTGGATGTCAGGAGCTTTGCTGGGATACAAAAACTACATCCCTGCATTCAGAGGCTTTATGACTTCCTAGGTGAACTGGCTGACCACAAGAGACAGGGAAGTCAGGGATCCCCTTCCCCCTGGGAAGGCCTGGACAGATGCAGGGTGTGGAATGGGAGCTTGACTGGAAGACAGGTTGAGGAGTGCCTCCTTTCTGCAGGCACCCCTCCGGCCATCCCAGGGAATGGTGCTGGTCATGCTTGTTTGTTTGCAGCTCAGCCTGTGTCTGGAAGTGCACACCAGGCTCCCTCTTTCAGAGCTGCACACCAGGCCTTCCTTGCTGGCTGACCACAGGTGCCAGCAATTCTCGATCTGGAAAGTAGCCACCGCTTAGGCCTCACCTTCCCAAGTGGGTTTCTTGTTGTAGGCAACAGGAGTTGTGGGCAAACCGTGGCTACGCGGTCTCAGCTTCCTAAGCACATTTTCTGAACTCTTTCCTATAGTCCAGGAGAATCTGGTAAAGTTCCAACTTACAGCAGCTTAAGGTGATCGTGAGCAGGTGTACACACAGAATGTGTTCTGGCTTCATGAGAAGCTGATGCTACATACAGCTCCTGAGAGCCAGCCTCTGTGGGGGGGCAAAGAAGGTGGCTGCCGCTTCTGGCACCCTCAGGCCTCTCCTGAAAGAATGAAGTCCCTAATGTGAAGAGACAGGGTGGAAAAAAAAAATGGTTTGGGCATTTGTCTTTGGCTCTGGCCTCCAGCCAAATAAAACTTCAAGCAGCTGTGAAAAGGAAGAGGCAATAATGACTGTATTTATCTTTAACAGGGAGGACCTGCTAATCTCCGAACTCTGGCATCTGACAGAGGGTGAGTAATATGCCATTCATCCCTGAGTAGGGAAGAAAAGTGCACCAAGGCACTGGTGAACCCTGATGAAAACTCATTTATTAAGGCTTCTCTTTGTCTCTTTATCAATAAGAAAATAATATATTTGATGAACTTAGTACCAAAAAAAATAAGCCCATAGTCATTCAAAGGAGGTCAGCCTAGCTATCCACAATGGAAAAAGAAAGCATAAGAAACTGTTTATTTATCAGATAACATTGGTGAGCCAAATGATTGTGTCCATCGGTGCATATGTCCTTGATAAGTACAGCATAGTTCATAATCTTAATAGACCTAGCTGTATCAACAATTAGGAAATTATACATCACTTCTTTTTTTACCATTCCTTTAATGTTGCTAAATTGGTGTTAAGAACACATTCTTGGAAGAATGTGTGTTGCACCAAAAAGATGCATGGTGGATGTGTTTAGGTTCTGTTTTACTTCTAGCAATTACTTATGTGCAAGAAGCGGTATAAGACATTATCTATGACGTGATCAGAGAGCTGGGGATGTCTTGAGGTTAAAGGGTAATGGGGGGGGAGCCTGCATTGTATTCAAGAAATATGAAAGAGTAAGAAAAGGGCCTATAGACACCATATTAGATGACTCCTCAATGGAAAATGTATAGAAAGATAGGAGTAGCAGAAAACTTAAACTGTATTATTCCCCTTGGCTCAGTGATAGATACTATACTCCAATGAGATCAAAGAGGAAAAGGATCCATATGTACAAAAATATTTATAGCAGCGCTTTTTGTGGTAGCAAAAATTGGAAGCTGAGGGGATGCCCATCAGTAAGGGAGTGGCTGAACAAGTTACGACATGTTAAGTGGATGGAGCACTATTGTGCTGTAAGAAATGATGGAGACAGTTTCAGAGAAGCCTGGGAAGACTTGTATGAACTGACGCAGAATCAGAACAATTTCTCATAACAACAGTATTATAAAGATAATCAGTTATGAAAGACCTAGTAACTGCTGAATGCAATGACCAGCCACTGTTCCAAAGTACTCATGATGAAACATGCTAACTGCTGGCACATAGGGAGCTAATGGATTCAAAGCACATTTTCTTTCATTCTTTTTTTTTTTAAATATGGATAGTACAAACATTTGTTTTGCATGTATACATATTTGCAACGGGTTTTGTTTTTCTTGCCTTCTCAGTGGGTGGGGAGGGGAGAGGGAAGAGGGAGAAAATCTGGAACTGAAAATAAAACAAGAAGCAATTTAAAATTTAAAAAAGAAAGCTATGGGCAAGAATCACAAAAGAGAAAGCATAGTGGATGATAGGATGTAGAGCTGGAAGAAACCTCAGAAGCCATATAGTCCAACTCCCATACTGAACAGAGGAAGGCACCAAGTCTCAGGCAGGTTGCTCTAGGTCACACAGGCAGCAGGGGTCAGAGGTGGCCTTTGCAGCCAGATGCTCTGACTCCAGAGGCAGCAGCACTCTTGGCAGAGAAGCTGCAATCTGCACCAGTAGAGGGAGCGGCAACATAGTGAGATCATGGACTCCTCAGAGCCTTTGAAGTGAAAGTGAATATGTCCTAAATCACATTGTATTAAAGCTCTAGCAGTCCCCTGCCAAGATTGGCATGGCCAGTGAACAGAGATGACATGCAAATTCACAAAATATTTAATATAGAAAAAAGCATCATCATTTTTTAAAAGTAAAAATAAGAGAATGACAGGCTTCACATTTGTTCTTTTCCCTAAAGAGATTAGGTTAGAAGTTCATTCTTGGAGACCTGGGGTGGACTGTTTTCAAAGATACTGTTCTCAGCCTGTTCCACACTCCTGCTGTCTGCCCTGAAAAGAGTGACTCCCTCAGAACTGACTGCTTCACTCACAGAAGTGATTCTTCTTTTCCCCAGAACACTGACGTAAAACTCGAAAAAAAATACTTAGCCACAGTCATTTGCTTATTCGTAGCCTTTTGATTTCCGAGAACTGGTATTTTCATGTCTTTTTTCCTCATCATCGTATCCATACACAAAGTGTAGGCACTAAATGTTGCTTTAACTGAACTGCATTCTTTCAGAAGGAAGACCTCTAACAGAGGTCGGATGGGGTTTTTGCCTATTTCAGTACAGAGCCACACTCATTCACTGTAATGACTCATTAGGTGCTTATACTGTCTACAAGCCCTATTAGGTTCTGAGGAGGGGAACTCTGTGATGGTTATCCAGGAAATCCTTTTCAGCAGAAATCAGAAATACCTTTCTTCCTTTCAAACCCTTGATATTCTATTGGAATTTTGTCTCTTGATATTCAGGAATCATCCAGAAATGTCTTACTAAACCTCTGGAACAGCTACAGGGAGTCATGGTGCCCATTTCTGAAGCCCTTGAACACTTCCACCTCGAACCATCACAGCCCCCAGCTGAGGCACCCAATTCCAGCTTGAGGGAAGACTCAGTTACAAGGACAAGCCATTTTAAGTGTGTTTGCTACGGAATTGGGAAGTTTGCTTCGTGTGTAATAGCCCGCAATCAACTAGCATTTTTACTTCTCTTTCTGGAGAAGTTACAGGTAAGCTTAGTAAGGGATGTTGGGAGAGAAATGCAGATGGAACAGTCTAGCTGGCTGGCTCTGAAGCATTACATCTTTCTTTCTTTCTTGTGCAGATCCCCAGAAATCACTGCTATATATTTGATCCTCTTTTTAACGAAGTTGAAATTTCAGTTCTTAATACCCTCGGTCTGACTGTTCTCAATGAGAATGAGGTAAGATTTTAAGAGTCAAAATGCGCCAGGAGCTTAGCATAGATCTTCTAAACTCTGAAAAGATGACTTTCAAACATAGTGGTAGAGCTCTCCACACTCAGGCTAGCTCCCGGTCTTTAACCAGTCCCACTGGACTGGTAGGATGTGTCAGGTTCTGCCATGCTGGCGTGGCCTTCACAAACTCAAGGTACCCTCTGTACCATCAGGAGACTTCAGAGGACCTTAGTGGAGGGTGGGATACTTCTCAGTCTTCTAGGTACTTTGTATGGACTCATGTGAAGGTGTTAAGCATATGGTGACTTTCCAGTGCCTCCACCAAGGGTTTAATGGACCAAGTTTCTATTTGAGTTTGACCCCACTGAACTAATGACATCAGTGACGGACACAGTTGAGTTCTTTTGTTGAATTTGTATGGAGCAGTTTCTCTGGAGCTGAGCAATCTGCATTCTGCCAGTTAATATTGATTGCCAAATTTGTCCATAGGAAGGAAAACGGAGTATTTACGGCGAAGCCACCATTTTTTACATGATCCACTGTGGAACGGCTTTATATAACAATCTGTTATGGAGTAACTGGTCAGTTGACTCCCTTTCCAAAATGATGATCATTGGCAATAGTTTCAAAGGAATTGAAGGAAAGTAAGTGCCTGAAATAATCCACGTAAGGTTGAAGTTAAAGTTCACTTTGAACATTTTCAGATCACCCTGGATTTAGAGCATTTCTACCTTCCCACTCCTGGTCTTCTGTTACTTCTCTCCTAGAATTAGTGTTAAAAAGGCAAACCAAGAAAAAGAATCCCAGAGTTTGGTTATGATAAGATAAAACATGAGGGAATTAGAGAATTCGCCCCAAGTTAAATGGTCCTTGTTACAGTGAATGCTTCTGTTTGGTCAGTTTGTAAATGGTTTAAACAGTTGTTGTAGTCAAGACTCTGAGCTACAGCCACATACACTGGATCAGTACCTTCCTGGTACAGTTATCCACCCAGGCTCAGCATGGGCTCATGACTCTTCTTCCTAAGCCACAAAATCCTGAAGCTTTAGAACAGGAAAGGGTGGAAGCTGCAGAGGCAGATTTAGGCTTGACAAAAGGAAAACCAATAAAGAGCCATCCACAAGTAGAATGGGCTGCCTGGGAAGATGGTAAGCTTCTCCCACCTCCCTAGAGTCTTCAGGTAGAGGCTGGAGGAACAGCCACTGCTTGGGGATGTTGTAGAAGGAATCGTCATGTCTGGATTGGCCCCTGCGGAATCTGATGGCCTTTCAGGTCTGAGATCCTGTTGGCTTTGAGATCTTCTGGCTTCCCTTCCTCCTAGACACATTTGAAGGCATTTCTCTTCTAGTCATTTTGGGAAGTTCTGTCTTCAGTCTAGACTCCTCTTGTCTGTTTATTGTGTCTCACTTCTTAATCATGGTTTCATTTCTAGGTTATTAACAAGGATTCTTCAGAAAGATTACCCCTATGTGGCAAAGGTATGTATGTGTGGTGAGGCTGGGGAAGCAACCTAATCTTTGTAGCTTTTCCTCAGTGTTAAAAAAAAAATTACAATCAGATTGTGTAGGAGAAAATAAGTTGGCCTATAACTGAAACAAGAATGAAGTGAATATATTTGACTACAATAATGGGTCTATTTCAGTCCACTGAGACAACTCTTAGGTTGCCTCTTCATATCTCTGTTAAATTGTTTCTTTCTAATTATTTTCTCCACTCACTAAAATTATGGTCAAACATTTCCACTGTTCTTTGGATTCTGAGGTGGGGGTACCAAAGTTGTTTTTTTTTTAAGCCAATATTACAATATTGTAAGCCAATATCCCTTGTTTATGTTAGAATAAAGTATGAACACTAAAAGACTAAATCTAGCATTCACCCAGTAGGAGGGGAATCAAGTCTGAGGGACTAATTGGGTTTTACCTTTGGATTCTTTCTAGATTTTAAAAGGAATAGAGGAAATTGAATTTCCTCAGACATTGTACTACATGGACATATTTAATGATACCGCCATTCATTGGTTTCCTTTACACAAGCTGAAAGAGCTCCCCAGTGAAATTTGGACAATCCAAGAAGAGCCAGGCTATTCAGAAAGTGAGGAGCTGGAAATCATCAGGAACTAGAGGAAGTTGACTCA
>CM053594.1:14481324-14506120 GCA_028646575.1 Pseudocheirus occidentalis
TTTAATCTAACCCTCCTCTAATGCCTGGTTCCTCCAAAAGAGAGCCTGAATAACTGGGGAATTCTACCTTCTCCTTCATTAGAGAAAATTCAGAAAGTGAAGATCTTTAAAGATAGAAATGGATTGTTTTGGAATTAGGGGAATAAGGAAGAGCCTGGAAACAGTAACTTATGGGCAGGCTCCTTATTTTGGGAGAAGGAAATGGAAAATTACAAGTGGTAGGTTCAAAATCCACTTTCATTTGGAAACAGTCAGATTTCTTGTATGGTCTCTTGTTTATAGTTCTTAGAGATGACAGAGAAGATAGGGATGATTGACAGACCAATAAGATATAACCTCTGACCTCATGAAGCCTCTAGACAAATGGTGTGGGATGGGAATTAAAATAAGTATCTGAATACGAACTAGAGTCCTCAGATTTTATTTTATTTGCTTTTTGCTTTTTTGGAGGGCAGTTGGGGTTAAGTGACTTGCCCAAGGTCACACGGCTAGCTTTTGTGTTAAGTGTCTGAGGCCGGATTTGAACTCAGGTACTCCTGACTCCAGGGCCGGTGCTCTACTCACTGCGCCACCTAGCCGCCCCGAGTCCTCAGATTTTAGCTGCTCAAAACATCTGGGACACTATCAAACATTAGCAGAAAGGGTACCTTAGGTTCAAGATGTTCCAGTGGTTCATATCTACTTCAACCCATAGTTCATGATCCTCCCAAATTTATTCTAGTTACCTAGAGGACACTATTAGATAAAAACTAAAGCACTGAATTAAATAGAATGATACAAACATTAAAAAGTAGCAGTGGAGCAACTTCTCTCTATATAATCCAGGGCATATTCTCCCACAAATACACACATTGTCAATGGGCAGAGTTGGCATTGATGGAGAACATACATGACAGGCATAGACATCAGGATAAGGTGGCTGGAACATCTGAAAAGGGACACACTTCATGGTCATCTCTTTGATGATCTTCCGTCATGATGTAGCTTCCATCAAGACTCAATTCAGGTATCACTTCTTCTGTGAAGACTTTCCTGTTAGCGCTATCTGCTTCCTCATATTTTTACTGTGTTTATTCATCAACCTAAATGTTATATCTCCACCCCACCTTTACAAGAATGTAAGTTCGTCAGAGGCAGGGATTTTTTTTTTCCTTTTCATTTGGTCTTTATATATTCCAGGTCCTAGCTCAGTGACTTCTACGAAGTAAGTACTGTACTTAGAAAGGACTGTTGAATTGAATGAAATTTAATACACAGTATTCTCACTAAACTGTGCCTTGGCACCAAGTTGGGAGGGATCAATAACAGAGTCAAAACTCAAAAAAAACTGGTGGGCAAAAACATTGGACTGGATTGAGTCAGATGAAATCTAATAGGAATAAATATAAAGTTTGACATCTGGGTTTAAAAAGTCAACTTCTCATGTATTAGATGGTGGAGACATGGCTAGAAAACACTTCCTTTTTTAAAGATCATGAAATTTTAGTGAATTATTTTAGCGAATTTGATTTGAACCAGGAATATAATACAGCATCTAAAAAATTAATGTGATGTTAGGCTATGTCAACAGAAATGTGATGGACAGAAAGAGGGAGGTGCTGGTCTCAACCACTTCTTGCTTAGTCCATATTTGGAGTATTGTGCCTAGGGATGGACACCATGTTTTAGTGCTCATTATCTGGAGAGAATTCAGAGGATAGAAAGAAGCTTGAAGCCAAGCTATGAACTGTAACTTTGATCAGTAGTGTGGAGGTGTGGGTGGATGAATGTCATGTGAAAGATGGAATAGCTTTGTGTTTGGCCCCAGTGGAGAGAATTTACAAAGTTACAAACAGGTAGATTTAGACCTAAAGTCATGAGAAACCTTTGAACAATCAGAGCCATCCAAGGCTTGCCTTGTGAGGGAGTTAGGTCACCTTCACTGGAGGTTTCTGGTAGAGACTGACTGCTTTGGGGTGATTTTTAGAGGGAGCTCTTGTTCAGGTCTGGGTTGAACCCGAGGTTCCTTCCTACCTATGAGATTCTGTAATTCCATGTTATACCCAATTATCCTAGCCACAACATGGCCTCTAATGTTCAGTCATTCAGTCATGTCTAACTCTGCGTGACGCCATGGACTACCCCACACCAGGTTCTTCTATCCTCCGCTACATCTCAGTCTGTCCAAACTCATGTTCATTGTTTGTATTTAAACTTTACCTTCAGTATTTGACCTTCCAGTGCATACCCTGTGGTACATTAGGAGATTTTTTGACATTTTCAAAGTAGTCTAGGAAAGGAAATAATGTTTTTTTAAAAAAAGATTTCAAAAGGGAAGGAAAGAAGCTGAGCTGTCACTGGCTGACATCTGGTGGTTTGAGGGGACATAGCACTCACTTGACTTGAGTTACCATTTAACTATTAAAAGGAATTCTTGGCATGGTCGATATTCTTCAGCCAGCAATATAAATCACAGCTGTCTCTGTTAGATATAATTTCTTTCCTTAATCTAGGGCAAATGAGAATTTAATACTAGGGAAGGAAGGGGGAAGAAAATAGCCTGTTTTCTTTATTTTCTTTGCCTGGAGATTATAGCTTCTTAAAAGTTGTGTGAACTAGTACATGAGATTTAAGGCTGGAAGGGATCTCACAGGTTATCAAACTTCACTCCATTTGTGACTTGCTCAATGTCATACTGACAGTGATTAGCAAAACTAGGGTTCAAAAGCAAATCTTCCCACTCACAATGAACCAAACGATCTCCCTTAGAAGATTTTTTTTTGGCACAATGACTCAGGAAGATGATCTCCTCAAGTGTGAAAGGTTTGTAATCTGTGGGAAGGAAAAAGGGAGGAATTACCCCTGTAGATGCAGACACAGGTCCTTGAAAGCTTGAAGGCAGATGATTCCATCAAGACATACCATTCATTATATGAACAATTCTACCAGTTGAATTGTTTTTACAAAGGTGCAGCTTGGCAGAGGGCTATGGAGCAGAATAGAAGGCTATGTTCAGTGAATTCTCAGGACAAAATACAAACCCCTTAGCCCAGCATTTAAGGACCTCCATATTCTGGCTCCCACCTACTAAGGCAAGAGAGCTTCCTTTCATAAACTCCATATTTCAGCCAAACTAGAGTTCAGACTGTTTCCCAAGCTCCGAACTCCATCCCAAAGGATGCTGATACTCCCTGCTCATCCCTGCCTCTCAGAATCCTTATTTTTTCTCCAAGACTCAGCTAGAGTGCTCCATACTTTGTGAACTGTGCCTCAATCATTCTCGGTATTAATACCCTCTCCATTCACATAGTATCTTATGCCACACGTAGTGACCTATATGTCAGTTCCCCCAGGTCAGATACAAGTTCCTTGAAGGCAACATAATGTAATGGACTTGGTGTTAGTCTCGATGCCAGAAGCTGTGAATTTCAGACTTAGCTTCAATGCTTACCCACTCTTTAACTATGAGAGTCATTATCTCATTCTTCTCATCATGTTCAGTGGAACTCAGATGGCAGTGGTCCAGGGACAAGTCATTCCACTAATGTCATTCTTTTATAATTAATATTTAGATCTGGAAGTTCCTTAGAGGCCATCAGCTCCATTCATCTCATTTTTATAGATGAGGTCCAGAGAGGTTGAGTAACTTGCCTACAGTCACACAGCTTAGTAAGGAGCAGAGCTGGGATTTGGAATGGGGCTCTCAGATTCTCTACCCACTGGAGCATGCTTCTGCTTGCTCTGTGAAATGGTAACTGTTGGTTTCTAAAATATTTCTGTAGACTTTTAATCTATTTGTCATCATTAGTAGTACTATAATTGTTGTTCAGTCATTTTGGTCATATCTGATTCTCTGCGACCCCATTTGGGGTTTTCTTGGCAAGGGTATTGGAGTGGTTTGCTGTTTTCCTTCTCCAACCCATTTTACAGATGAGGAGACTGAGGCAAACAGGATAAGTGACTTGCCCAGGGAATCACAGCTAGTAAATGTCTGAGGCTGGATTTAAACTCAGGTCTTCCTGACTCCAGGTCCTATCTAAGTTCCATCCACTGTGTTGCCTAGCTATTACTATTGTTATGATCACTGCTACTACCATCGCTATCATCTAGGGGAACACAGATTTGGAGTATCTGGGTCACTGCCATTGTTGCTTCAGTTTTTTACATATAAGTTATTTTCAGTGGGGAGAGGAGCTTTACTGTGAGATGGTAGGGAGCATTGTGATTGAGCATTTTCTTCTGGTCTTACTCCTTGGAGAATCAAAGAGAATCAGGGAGGTACTCTCCCTATTTCCATCTTGTATGAGTCATAAGGAGAGCCTGCTGGGCACTCCTTGTGAATGAATTCCCATGACCAGAATCTTATCACAGAGAAGGCGACAGAGGTACATAGAGCTGAAACATACTGACATGGAGAGGGACTCCAAAAGTCATCTAATTATTACCACTGTTATTATTAATTATGAGTTACTACTAAGTATTTACAATTACAAAATCAGCTTGATAATAGTTATTGTTGGTGACAATAAGAGAATGATAGCAATAGTTAGCATTTGTATAGCACTTTCAAATTTGTAAAACACTTAAAAAATCATCTCATTTATCTTCACAGCAATTCTGGGAGGCAAGTGCTACTATTCTCCCCCTTTATAGATGAGAAAACAGGCAAACAGAAGTTGTGACTTGCCCAGGATGCCACACCTAAGAAGTGTCCGAGACTGGGTTTTGACTCAGGACTTTATCATTCCAGGCCCAGTGGTCTGTCTCCTCTGCCACTCAGCCCTGCCAATGGAGGGACCCCCAATATAGCATTTTATGTGTTGTTTTTTTTTTGTCCAGTACTTCACGACATCAGCATCCAACCTTGAAAGAGCTGTTAATTCAATGGGGGCACACACTCCTTTTAATGACTCAGATGGTATTTGAGAGTTGCTGTGTCCTAAGAAACCTATTTCCCCGTGGCCAACTTTGTGATTAGTCTCTCTAAACTTAGCTAAGCGGGACTCAGGCAATGGACAACGGAAAGAAATAAGGATGTTTGTTCTGGCAAAATAGAGGTTGGAGGGTTGGGGGGGAAGGGTGGTGCATGATTGTTGTCTTCAAGCTTCTGAAGGGCTGCCATATGGAAAAGAGACAAGTCTTGCTCTGTTTGCTTCTAGGGCACAGAACTCAAGAGTAATGGGTTGGCCAATTTAAGCTCGATGTCAGGGAAAACCTTCCAATGAGGCTGGCCAAAAGTGGAATTGGCAGCGGGGAGAAATAATGGTTTTCTTCTCCCTAGAGGTCTTCAAACTTAGACCACATGTGTACTTGTCAGGGATGTTATAGTGGGGGACTCTTTTCAAGGGATATGGATTATTCTAAATGACTGCTCAGGTTCCTTAAGGCTCCAAATCACCAGCCCATATTTAAGCCCTGACAGAATTCATACCTTGCTGTCATAGCCTATGAGGACTCAAGGTCACTTCCACGACATGATGACACTTAGGATGAGGAGCCAATTGGAGGCAAAATAACAGATATAGTGATAAAAGGTACTCTAGAAATAATTCTCCCCCCCCCCCCAATCGGCCTTTAGATATATGGTGGTGCTCCTGGTTCATCGGTGGGGGATTGTTAGACACCGAACAGCATTCTCTCCAACTCTGTTTTATGCCCACTACACCAGAATGTTCTATACTTGAAATATTCAATTATAGTAAACTTAGGCCAGCACTTTTATTTAACTCATACATTTTTTTTTTCTCATAATAGACTGTGAGAGCTGGAAAGACCTTAGAAAAGCTAGTCTAGCTCCCTCTCATTTTACAGGTGAGGTGAAGGTGGAGGAGAAGTGACCCAAGGACAGCAACACAAAGAGTTATCGTAGACCTGGGCTTCATACACAAATCTTTCCACACTCCTAGTTCAAAACTATTTCCACTCCCCACACTATTTTTCACTGGTCTTTGGGAGTCATCTGGGATGAGTACTTCATTTATCAAATAACCACAGAAATGCAAATAAGTGACAGAAAAGAGGATGTGATTATTTTGCACTGAATGTCCTGGAAATCCTGCAACTGAACAGTGAAGATAAATGACCACACTTCAGATGTGATGAAAAATGAGATTTATTGCACTCAGGGGTTCAGTACCATGGAGAGCGCCAGGGAATGAGCTCTACTCTAATTTTCAGGGATGGGAACCAAGGCTGGAAAAGCTTTGCTGCAGACAGTCAGTTCATCTGGATTGAGATTAAAGATTCAAGTTGTATGACAATTTAAAAAGCAAAAAGGAAACCGTAGTGTACGTTCAGGAAAAAAAAGCTGCATGAAAATAGACATTTCTGTTACTCTACAAATCGGTTCTAGTTCATGTGAAGGAGAAAACTCCTAACTTCAGGAACAAAATAGGAAGTAGTTTATATAATCAGGCTGCTGTGAAACCCCTATACTACATACAAACCACTTATAAAAAGTCACAAACTGAGTCATAAGAAAAATGGTGGCACGGGACACATTCTCCCTTCCCAAATGGAGAAATTTTTGAGCCATGATAATTTGCATTGGCTATGATTTCTTCACTATCATTTCACTGGTCCTTTTTTATGACCCCCCATGCAAAAGATGTGACTTACAGATAATGGTGATTTCATTCTTTAGCAGGTTATTTTCTGAAACTTGGAATGGTATGGAGTCCATAAAATTGCCAGTTTCCCCCCCAGCTTTTCATGACACTCACACCTTCATCTAAATTGGGGGAGACACCTAAGGGTCCAAGTTCAGTTCTTCACCTCTATTTCTATTGGCTTCATTTTGCATCCTGAAGATTTCTTCTCCAGATGATCTTACTGGGTGGATGTTGCAAAGAGGCACATTTAGGCTTGATAGAAGGAAAATTTCATGTTGTCAAGAGAAAGGGAGGTAGGTTTCCTGGAATGTTGGGTGGAGCCTCTGTGGCAAATCCATGGGAGGACACGGGCAAGTGTCACCTAGGGTGAGAAGGCATGGATGATTGTGATCTATATCACTGGAGGGAATATCCACATTCATAAAACTATGGATTCCTTGGAGCATTTGACTAAGGAAACACTTCCCATCAAGTGCAGCTCTCCAAAAGTGGAATGAGCTGCCTTACGAGGTAGTAGGTCCCCCTTCGTTGGAGGTCTTCAAGCCAAGGCTGGATGACTGTCATGTATGTTATGTGTGTGTTTTGGGGGGTATTTTAAAGGTATGAGTTGAGCTAGTTGCCTTCTGACGTTGAGTCCAACTTTGACATTCTGTGATTCTGTGACCTCTTCCTCATCAGATGTTGAGGTTTTAAGCTGTGACAGTGTGACCATGCAGAATTGAGTCAGCCGAAGAGATTAGAAGCCAGGACCTCATCATTTCAAGGAGTGAATAGCTTTCTCTAAAAGGTTACATCAATTGTTGTTTGGCATGGAGAAATTACCAACTATAGCCTGAGCATCACTCAAGCAACATGTATCAGAGCTAGACTAGTGAAGTTAAAAGCTCTTATACTATTAGTATTACCTAAGAGAGCTCTTGAATCAAATAAATCAGTGCCATTTGACTATCATTGTTGTTATTTACCTTTGAAACTGCTTGGTTGACCTTGGTGGCGGTGGTGGTGGTGGTGCAGTTGCCTAAATTGGTAACATTACTAATCTCACTGATTTGGGGAGTTTTGGTTAAAGTAGACTCCTTTCATATTATGAGTCAGCCCAGAAAATGGTGGTTTCCTCCTCATTGGAAGCCTTCAAAGAGGGGTTGAGGGGGCCCCAGTTTGATAGAATGATATTTTTTGTGATGATAAATTAGGCCATCTCTTGTCTCAATTCTTACCTAGCCCTTAGTCATTGAATGGACATTGCCTCAGACAAACTGAGGCCTGGGAAAAGACTTTGACTTAGAAAAGCCAAGGTTATCCAGTGCATCCCAGGTCAGGGATCCCAGACCAGCCATCCTGACATTTGTTTTGCCATTGGCTTCAATGACTCTGGAAGAGAGATTGAGGCACAGCCCTGCCTCACTTACATCCAATTCCCTCACAAGTCAAGACATCACCCTCATGATGTCATTGGTCATCTTAGAGAATGAAGGCTCAGCAACAACAGCATTGTAGAAGAGACTCTTATTCAGGTGAAGATTGGATGAAGTGGCATCTGAAGTCCCTGCCAACTCTGACATTCTGTGATTCCATGATACTTGTTATGTTCTGTGTCATCTCTGGATATTGTCCAGGTGATAAAATTGCATATTGACAGCATAGTGCTGGACACATAGTAGGTAAACAAGAACATTTGATTGTTTGACCTCTGGAAATAACTCAGACAGGCCAAAAAGTACAAACACTCAATGTAGTATTCCAAAGGAACAGGAGAGCTGTCTCCTACTCACTTCACAAACCTGGGTCTCAGAACAAACCTGCATGTTCAGCTGCTCCTCTGCATTTTCCAGGGTATGATGAAGAGGTGACTCTGGATCACAGCAATTCTTCCAAATCCATTTTGTCCAAATTTGCACTTCAGATGGCCCTAGAATCACATTACGTCTTGTGGCCCAGTCCTGGTAAATCTCATGTCCTTAAAGGGCCAATTGATATAAACATCAGATCCATTGAATCACAGACCAGAGAGCCTTGGGATTTGCCAATTGGCCATGATCCACCCTGTCACGTGATAAAGGTGACCTGTACACCTTACTGCACTTCATTTACATTACTGAAGTTGATATTTATTAATAGGAGAACAGCAATAGTTTGGGGATCACAGACTTATGGCTAGAAGAGACCCCAGAAATCAGCTAGTCCAACACCCTTATTTTGCATATGGGGATTTGATGATAAGAGATGTAAAATGACTTGCCCAAGGCCCTGCAGGTATGCTCTTTCCACCACTGTCTCAAAAAAATAAAAACAAAAGCAAAAAACCAAAAGGAAACTAGAGTATTGTCATTTTATTCAGGACTTTTCTGAAGAGATCGTGTGGGAAATGATTGATGGAGGACTGACACTCATAGGATCTGAGTCCTGTACCCTCACTTTACAGATGTGGAAACAATGGCCCAGTCTCATCGTTTTAAAGTTCTAAGGTACCAATTCTAGAGGCCCAAATCTGGATTTAAAAATCTAGAGCACATTCATTTGGAGAAGAAAAGGAAGAAGAAAATCCATGGGGCAAAACCTGGCTCAGTCGTTCCTGAGAAGATATTGTCCACCATGAGATACTGGAAGCCACTCATCTCTAGCCAATCTGTTCTTTTTTGTCCTATAGAGTGGTCTCCATGAAGGACTGAGTCAGCTCTCTGCAGCTTTCAGCCATAGCAATCCACAGGACATCCTGATTACTCTGCAACATGGATCTTTCAGGTTGTTAGGTGTCCAAAGCTGTTGATCCTACACTTCCAAGAATCATCTGGGCTTTCTTTGCCTTCAGGCTGATACAAAAAGACCAATATTTGCAGCAAGTGTAGACATATGCATCTAGGTACATTTGTATAATTTCATCAATGTAAGGAATTCCCAGGGAAGAACTATTAGCCAAAGTGGAGAGGCATCTGCTCTGCAACTTATAGCCTTAAAGAGTTGTCCAGGAATACATAGATACATATGTAAACAAATGTCAGAGATTTAGAGATATAATGTAGCTTGGAAATCACTGGGTCCAACCCCCCATCATTTTTCAGATGAGAAAACTGAGGCCCAGAGATAGGAAGTGACTTGTCCAGGGTCATACTGCATTCAGACACAAGTCCTCTAACCCCAAATCCAGTGCTCTTTCCAAGGCACCAGACTGCTATCCATTTAACTTCTATCAGAATACTTATGTTGTGTAGCAACACAGCACAGTGGATGAAGAAATCATCTTGGAGTTGGGAAGATGAAGGTTTTGATTCTGCTGATGGCTGTGTGATCCTGAACAAGTCTCTGTCCCTCTGTCCCAATTCTCTTCCTCTGTCCCAAGCAATATTCTAAGGCTATAAGATGCAAAGTGGTAGATGATCTATATTGGAAGAGGAGATTTCCTTATTGGGAGCTCCCAATGCCAGTGAAACCATAGGTGTAGTTGGGGGAAAAAGCATGCTAATAAGTTGATTCAATGTTACCATGAATTCAAAGTAGGGTATTCCAAGTAGACAAATTTCTAAACGATGGAGATCTGGTAATAGATTAGCTTGAACCAACATTTTTCTGAAGCTCCAATCTTTGTAAACTTAGCTTCAACTATTTAAACACATTCTTGTTAGAAAGGTCCACTCAGTTCTCACATTCCTCCAAGGAAGTATCATGTCCAAAAATATTTAATCCCAATTATTTTAGTATCATCCTTATAAAAACAGATATATATGAACTGAAATGACATGCCTGGTGCATTTTTTGGCACTGTTTTTTTTTTGTTTTTCCTTTATAAATTACACAGACAGTTAGCTACGTGAAAATGAATAAAAGCTATCTCTTCAAAGTATTTTACATTGCAGGGATCCACATTACCTTTCTCTACACTAGAACAGATTTTGAAAAACGTCATCATGATTACAGACACTGCAGTAGGAAGACTGGGGAAGAAGGCATTGGCATCCAAAAAAATACCACCAGATTTTCCATCCATTAGAACATTGCTAGGGATGCCCAGGTGCATTCCCACCCATATCTATTAAGGGAAGCAGGGTTGGAGTTAAGACTTTATAGGAGGAAAATGTTTAGTTTTTCCACATAAATACCCTATGTTTCAGAATCACGGAATACTAATAGAGTGCCATCGTTTCAGTTGGCGTAAGGTTAGATGAAGTGTCAAATATAAGTAAAAGGCTGAATTTTGCCTTAAAAAACATTGAATTTCCCTTACAGTTGACCTTTACTTCCCCAAACATTCCACCAACCATTCATCTTCAGGAAACATTTTGACTGTATTTAAGGGGGTGGGGCACGCCATCAAAAACATGGATCTCACATCTGACCTTGGTAGGAAATCTTGGGTTTCTCTCTGATAGTTATAGGGGATGAAGCTGATTGACATGGATATTCCCATGAATGGCTTTCCACCATGAAGAGGACAATCCTGAGCCTTGAACCATTCCAAAATAAATCTAGATTTCCAGAGAGGAAGTGATAAACCTGCTGTCCCATTCATCCCAAGATATTTTAATCTGTCAACTGAGATTCCTAAGGGGCACCACATATGCTTTTAACACTCTGAGTCAGCTGGTAGTAAACAATCTTGATGTTGCTACAGGGGAGAATTGCTTCTGTTTTGCCCCAGAGAGCAGAACTAGGAACAATGTTGGGGAAAGTTGGAAAGATGTAAATTTAAGCTGGAGCAAGGAAATGTTTCCTTATAATGAATTATCCAAAATGGAGACCAACTACTTTGAGAGGCAATGGACTCCTTCTCACTGAGAGTTTTCAAGGAATGACTGGAGATGCCATAGAGGCCATTCTTGGACAGGTATAGATTAGGCTAAATAATCACTGAGATCCCTTTCTACTCTGGAATTCTTGGATTCTGAGGCAGGGGATGATGAAACCTCCTAGATCTACCTGAATCCTATGCCCTGACCTGGGACCATATGCCAGGGGACATCATGTGGGAGCTGTAAGTACAGGTCTTGCGGATCTAGGTATGCACTAGGTTAGGGGTTGGAGAAAAACCAATGGGTTTAGCATAGAGCATCTCCATCCCCCCATCCCATTCCCACCCTCCACTCTACCTCTAGCATTATTTGAATGACAACCCAGGAGAAGAAGCTCCACACTGGCCTGGTTTCTATCACATATAGTCATCTTTAGTGTTTGGGTTTGGGGGAATAGTGAAAAGACCCTGTTATTATGTGGCCATAGGGGATTTGTGACTGCCCTGATTGTCAGAAGATGACCACGTAATCTCTGTGTACTTTTATTCTCTCAACTGTTGTTCAGAGCACCGAATACTACCAGCTTGATTGACGTCCGAGAGAGGTGCCTTTTTGCCACTTCACCCCAGGTCTCCCCCACATACTAAGTCATGATTCTTTCTGCATTCTTCCCATTATCCTGAGATACAAGAGGGGAAAGGAGCGCAATACAGGCCTCTTCTATGACAGCAATTAACATAAGAAGCATTGAGGAGACAAAAGGGGAAAACACAAAGAGATGGTAGTTGGATTCATTATCACTTAGACTGCTGGGGTCCCCAAACTACAGTAGATCAATATCCACCAGGAGATTTCTATGTCTCACCTAGGAGACATTCAACAGGTTGCTAACACCACATTACATTCTCAGTCTTACTGAATCTTATTCAGGCCCTGGTGGTTGATCAAGGTTTTACCCCCTGCCTCATACATGATAATAGCCACAAGGGAAAGAAGTATAGCTCGGCTTTAGTTCTGCCCTTCATAGTCATCTCTTTGTAACTCCCTTCCCTACCCCCATTTAAGCTTTCAGAGAAATGGGGACTGCAGCTTTAGACCTCTGAATGTGCTTTGCAAAAACCCAGTTGTGGAAGCTCCTTCTGACCAGTGCCTTCCCATCCACAGTACTTCCTGTCTGTTTAAGATGCATCTTGCACCTACTTCTAGATCTCCTCTAATGGAATGTAAGACTCTTGAGGGCAGGAGCATTTTTATCTCTGTATATCTAGCATTTCTCACAGCGTTTGGCACATAGGAGCTGCTTTCTAAACACTGGCCAATGGATTAATCCAGCCTGTCCTTCCTCAGTGGAATGCAAGTTCCTTGAGGGCAGAGATTGTATAATTCTTTGTGGTTGTTTTCCCAGGACGTAGTGAGTGTTTTATACAAATGTTTGATGATTGACTGAATACCCTATTTGAGAAGCAGAATCAAAGTGAGGAATATATGGTAGGGGCGGGATTGGGGAGAGGGGCCAGAAACAATTCAGCTAACCTTTCAGCCTAAGATACTTTCCCCTAATTGAAATCCATAGAATGATGCTGTTTTCAAAATATGAAAAAAAAGTTAAGCATCTCCCAGGGCTCCTAGGCAGGCAGAGTTGTAAAGATCTTGATATCTAAATGCATGCTAATTTCTGGCAACTACAACAAATGTCACCCCTCTCTTCATCATTACTGAGTGGGCATCAGGCAAAGAAGCCACATAGGCAGATTGTGAGCCTGGGGTCAGGTTTTTCTCTGTCCCCTCTTCCTGCTGAGACCCAGAGAAGTAGCTGGCTCTTTCTTGTGCCAATTTCCTGAGTCAAGGATGAAGCTGGAGAGAGAAGATATCTTTGACTTCAGAGACCTTGAAAATAAGCATCTACCCCCACAAACAGCCAATAATGAGCAGTAAAGGAGAAAAGGTTAGACAGTAAGGATGGCAGCTTTTGCTGCTTGGATGTCTCCTAAGGGAAGGAGGGAAGTGACAAGAAATGGGCAGGGACTGGCAAAATTTGGTACCCCTCTACAAAGCATCATTAAAATCTTAAGGATGAGCACAAGAACACAGCAACACATTTGAGATCAAACTGGCCAAAGTCCCTGGGTCATCTCCAAGGGCCAAACCGTGGTCCTGTAGAGCCTGAGCCATCTGTCCTATAGTATCTCTAGCTGCCTAGAGACACCTCCCCTCCCCCCAAACCTTCAAAGCTTCCCTCCTGGTGGCCCTAAGTCTGGATATCACAGCAACCTTGTCAATGCACCGTTTTTCTTTGTGCCATCATCCAGAGAGACTTCACCAGCAGATCATGGCCCATCTTCCTCCCTTTAACCTGAACGACCAAACACACACACATACACGCACACACCTGCCCTTGGGACTGAAACCATGCCAAGTGCCTGGCCTGGACAGCCACCCCAACAGCCGCACACACCGATTTCCATTTAAATATAATAAATACAGTGAAGAAAACAGGAAATCTTCAATAAGGAGTCTAAAGGAAAGACAATGGAAGAGCCAGGGTTTCAGTCGAATGCCACGTGGTCTCTGGATGAGTTACTGAGGAAGTCCTATTGTCATTCACATCTTGAAGATCACATCTCGAGCAGAACTGTCTTTATATTGAAACTTCATATTCCCTTGTTTCCTGGGACAGAGAGAAGAAAAAAGATATATAATTTAAATTTTTTGCGGTGTCTGGGGAAATGAGTACTAGATTGGGGGCCTCAGTTTTAGAAGTGGGTCCAAGTGCCTTGGATCAAGTTCCTTTAGTTCTCTGAACCAGCTTCCTCAATGATAACATGGACGTCGTAACCTGTGCTGTGCTTTTCAGAGTTGAGAAGTTATAAGCCGAAAAGAGAGAATGTAGGCAAAACTTTTTATGTGTTGCAAAGCATTAAATAGAGGTGACCTAGTAGTAGTATTACAATCACAGAATTTGAATTGCAGGGAGCTTAGAGGCGATTTAGTGCAACCCAAACTTGAATGAGAATCCTTTCTCCAGTGTTCCATTTCTGACTGTTGATATTTGCGTTGTGTGTGTGTGTGTGTGTGTGTGTGTGTGTGTGTGTGTGTTTGGCAAGCCATTTCCTTCTCTAGATCATTTTGTGGAAACTGAGACAAATAGGGTTCAGTGACTTGCCCAGGGTCCCACAGATAGTAAGTGCCTGAGGCCCAATTTGAACTCAAGAACACCAGTCTCGTGGACTACAGACCCAGCACTCCGTTCACGATGGCACCACCTAGTGGCTTGCAAGAACTCTGGAACTGTGTAATGTGGCACAGGACAGTGGTACAGGACCATTTTGCATGGGGTGCCCTCATCAGAGAAGGTGCCAGGCTCTATGAACAAAGCAGAATTGAAACAACCCAAAGGAAACGGAGGATGCCTGAATTTGGAGAATCCCCCCCCCCAATTTTGACTTTAGCACAGTGATGTCATTTTGGTCTTCTTTGAGAATAAAGGACAACAACCAAGCAATCTATGTAACCATGGGCAAATCACTCAACCTCTGTGGACCTCAGAATCCTCATCTTTCATTTCCGCGGACCCCAGTGTTCCCTGCAGTCCCTTCTAGTTCTCAATCCATGATCATGGGGTGTAGGTTCAGCTCTCGCCTCCCTCACTTAACCATCTCTAGGTCTCTAAGCCTCTGGTCTGATATATGAGTGGCCATCCAGAATTCTCACTCAATGGCTGAGTTGCTACCACATCCAGAGGCAGCCCATTCCACTTCAGGATAGCTCTAATTGTTTGTTAGGAAGCTTTTCTTGACCCCAAACCTCCATTTTCTTCTTGGCCACTTCCTCCTCATTTCTAGTTTTGTCCTCTGCTCCCAGGGAGAATCAGGTGCACCCATCCTCCATGTGGCAGCCCTTTAAACCCCCAAAGGCACACACTCCTCCAGATTCCTTCCCCTTCCCCAGTTTTCTTTTCTAGACTCAATAAGCCCAGTTTTACAATCAAACCTTATATAAGATAGATTCAAAATACTTCACTGTATTTGTTGATGTCTTTTGGCCATCCTCTAACTCAGTGGTTCTCAACCTTCCTAATGCCCCGACCCTTTAATAGTCGTATGTGGGCGTATCTGCATGTGGGTGGGCCTACCTGGAGATGGATAGAGGAGGTTCCTAAGACTATCGGAAATATGTGTTTTCCGATGGTCTTAGGTGACCCCTGTGACCCTTGTGAAAGGGTCGTTCGACCCCAAAGGGGTCACAACCCAGAGATTGAGAACCACTGTTTTAACATGTTTTCTTAGTTTTTGAAATATAAGATCATAGGATTTAGACCGGGGTGAGGGAGCTTAGATCTGTCATCTGCCATCATCTGTCATCATCATGTTAAGGATAATGACCTTAGACCTGCCAATCATTTCCCCTTTTGGGGTCACCAAGGTTGGTTCTCTCCTCACTACTCCTCATTGCCCAATGGAGGTAAAGCTCTTTGTAGCTACATAAAGCACACTAGAAATACCATTGGTCAGTGCTATTATTTTAGTCCATTCCCCAAGAGGCTCCTATTCCTCTTCACCTTCTAGCCCAGTGGTTCTTAACCTTCCTAATGCCAAGCCTTTAATACTCATATGTGGGCATATCTGCATGTAGGCAGACCCACCTGGAGACGGATGGAGGAGCGGTGTCTCAGTTCCTAAGACTATCGGAAATATGTGTTTTCCAATGGTCTTAGGCGACCCCTGTGACTCCTGTGAAAGGGTGGTTTTACCCCCAAAGGGGTTGTGACCCACAGGTTGAGAACCACTGTTCTAGACTCAAGTTGACCACTGTCACAGTTCTAGCCTATTTAAATCTCCTCTCCTGGGGAGCCTGCAGGGTCAGCCCATCCCACCAGGTGGCCACTCTGCATGGATAAAAAGGGACCAAGTGCTTATTTCCTCCTAAGCCCTCTTAGCATCTTTTTCAATGGAGCTACAAAAGAGCAAAATGGTTGTCTCATTAATGACCTTTGGTGGGGCATGCAGAGAGTCCTGTTGGCTTCTTCCCTTTGACAGCTACCCATGGACTTATAGGGAATTAAGCCTTCAGTTTCAATATCCCATCATTCCAGCACCAAGAAAAAGAAGGCACCAGAATTAGAACACAGATCAACTCACCCCTGTTTCATAAATTGGGTTGTCAAACTCTGTCTCCACTGTGATCTGGCTATATGGGTGAGAGTACATTAGAGGCAGGCGCAAGTTGGAGTAATATCGACACCTGAAGGAGAACATGAAAGGGATAAAAAAAAGTTACTTTCCTGAAGAAACATGTTACAGCATCGAAGGAAAGCAGGCTTGCTGCCAATGCTCTTGGAATCCCTCATTTCCTTCAGAGCTTAACTTAAAAGCATCAGCTTCTACACAATGCCTTTCTTGGTCCCCACGGCTTTGAGTTTCTCCTCCCCAAATTATCCTGGATCTATCTTGTGTGAACTTTTTTCTATCTCTGCGTACATATTGTCTGCCCCAGCTAGATTACAAGTTCTTTCAGGACACAGAGTCTTTGTTTCTGTACTACCAGAACTTAGTGTACAAGGTAGCTTAAGCATCAGTGACCAAAGTAGCCTGATACAAGGAGCTTAAGAAAGTTATTGATGATGAGACTAATACGCTACAGATGACTGAAGTAAGGCAAAGTTATTGGCACAGATCGCCCCTCACCTTTATGATTGCTGGTGCTTTATGTCTCCTCCTGTCCCACTCTGAGACTCTCTTGTCTAAGTGTTAAGAATGAAAATGAAGCAGCAAGATCACTCAGTGATAGAGCACTGGAATTGGAGTCAGAAAGACTTGAGTTCAAATCCAGCCTCAGACACTTGTTAGTTGTGTGGCTCTGGGCAACTCACTGAACCTCTGGCTGCCTCAAGTTCTTCATCTATAAAATGGGGATAATACCACTCAGGGTTATCATGAGGATACGGTAAGGTAATATTTATAAAGCACTTTGCAAAGTCTAAGGCATTATATAAACGCTATCAATCATTACTGTTACAATTAAGCTACAAAAATAAATCATTGCTTGTCGATTGATTGATGTTCCCCCTAATAGAATGCAAACTCCTTGAAGGCAGGGACCAGTTCACTTTTGCATTTTTGTCCCCAGCACTTAGCACTGTGCCTAACATGTAGAAAGAGATTAATAAATGCTTCTTGATTGACTGAATAATTCACGAATTATGACCAGCAGCCACTGACACTTCCATAGCTTTTCTAGTGTCCCTTCCCTTAACTAACATGAAATCTAATTGTCATTATTTTACTAACAGTAGTAACAAGAAGCAGAACCCAGAGACAATAGGAATGAACACACCCACTCCTGCCTCATTCTACCCAGGCCTGTGTGGCTTAATTGAAATCTGGAAGATAACTGGAGGAATTTGGCTAATGGCTGGAATGGCTGGCCGACTCTTACCTGGTGATGTAGATGTAGGCCCCACCCAGCAGTAGAGAAATGATGAGCACTGGGATGAAGATGGCCAATGCCATGTTTCCCCCTTCCAGGGAGGTCTCTGCTGCCGCTTCTGCTACTAAAAAGGCAACATTTGTTAGGAGCTAATTTCTTAGAGGTTTCATAGGGAGACACTGTGGAGTTGTGGCAAGTCTGACATGTCATGTCACTCCCCTTGCTCAATATATTTCAATGGCTCCCTATTAACCTCTCAGATAAAATACAATATTTTCTATTTGGCATTTCAAGTCTTTCATAATTTGCTCTAATCTGACTATGTAACTTTATTATGTGAGATATCCCTTCATGAAATCTTTGGGCCAGGAAAAATGGCTTTATTGCTTTTCTACATACTCTCCATCTTCCATTGTTGTACCTTTTCCAAGGATGTTTGCAACACCTGGAATGTACCTCCTCCTTATTTCTGCTTCCTGGAATCTAGTTTCCTTCAAAGCTCATTTGTCACTTGCTACATGAGACCTTGCTTTCCCTTCCCTTCCATTCCTTGCCTTACCTTCATATCCCATCCCATCCCATCCCATCCCATCCCTTCCCTTCCCTTGCCTTCCCTTCTCTTCCATTCCGTTCTCCTCTCTTCCCTTTCCTTTCCTTTCATTTCCTTTCCTTTCCTTTCCTTCCCTTCCCTTCCCTTCCCTTCCCTTCCCTCGTCCTACATGGCTAGATATTATTTGCTTCTGACTTTATGAGGCCAAGAACTAGTTTATTTTTGTCTTTGTGACCCTTAATGTCCAGAGCAGAGCTTGAAAAATAGAAGGCATTTCAAATGATTGCTACCCAATTGATTTAGAGTCAGAAGATCTGCACTTGAATCTGGACTCTGTCACTTATACCTTATATGATCCTAGAAAAATCATTTGACCTCTATGGGCCTCAGTTACCTCTTATATAAAATGAAGAGGTTCATTGAATAACAGAGAATTGGAAGAGAGTCCAGTCACCATCTAGTGCAACATATACCTGAAAGGAATCCCCACTGCTATAATACCATTTGGTCTCTACTTGAAGACTTACAAGGAGAAGAACCCATCACCCTTGAGGCAGGCCATTCTGCTTTTGGACAGTGCTCATTGTTAGGAAGATTTTCCTGACTGTACACCCAAATTTGCCTCTTTGAAACTTCAACAAACTTCCAGGGGCTCTTGGTTCTGCCTTCTGAGGTCAGATGAATGAAATACAATCCTTCTTCTACGTGAGAGCTATTCATGTTCCTCACCTTCCCCACTCTTGAGTCTTCTCTTTCTCTGCTCATGCAGTTCCTTCCATTGATCCCCATATGACATGTGCTCCATCATCTCACCACCCTGATTACCTTCCTCTGAACAGCCTCTAACCTATATGCCCCTCTCACATTGTGGCTTACACAGCTGCTAAGGTCCCTTTCAATGCTAATTCTATGCTCATATGACATACATAAAAGAATTTTCCATCCTTATAGGAACTTATATTTGACTCCTTGATATTACTGCCTGCAAATATTCCAAAAACAAGGAACTGGAAAGAATTAGTTGGAGAAAAGAAGACTTAAGTGGGTCACTGTGGCTGTTCAAAGGGTCATTTCTTGGAAGAGGGAGGAGATTTGGTCCCACAAGGTCTTATCAGGAGCATTGACTATGTTCTTAGAGAGACTGTGTTCTTAGAGATTTCATAGGGAAACATCAATAACAATAAGAAAATTCACAATAATTAGAGCCACCCCAAAGCTGGATGAACTGCCTCAAGAAATATTATGTCTTGAACAAACACCTCCCTTTTATGCAAGAGCTTGATGTGACCTCTTGCTGGGTGCTTTTAGAGGGAGCTTTCATTCTGGTAAGGCTGGGCTAGGTGGCTTCTGAGGTCCCTTCCAACTCCAAAATTTAGTTATCGATTCCTCTGTCCACCCTAGACCCAGTATTCCTTCTGAAGCAGAAAGACCTAGATGTCTTAAGTGCCAGATGATCATCTTAAGGAGGAATATGAGGCAGGGCCCAGAATGTGTGTATGTATGTAAAAAAACATAACCATATATAAAAGCAACTTGACAGCAGAAAAAGCACAGGACTAGGCAGTGAGAACTGTGAGTTCTAGTCTTGGTTTTGCCATTAGCTTTCAGTGTGACCTTGGGCAAATCATTTTTTATCAAGTGACCTCAGTTTCCTACCATTGGGTGGGACCCAGTGGTTTTTCAGGTGCCATGGACCTCCAAGATTCTGTGCCAGCTCTGAAATCAGAAAAGATCGTATGTTAATAATTCTAGAGCTGGAAAGAATGTTGGAGGCCACCTAGTTCAACTTCTTCATTTCTATAGATGAGGAAATTGAGGTTCAGACAAATGGAATGATTCGTCCAGGGTCACAGACTTAGCAAGTAATAGGGATGGTTTTTGGAGGTAGCTTGGTGGTACAGCGAATTGAGCACCAGACCTTGGCTCAGGAAAATCTAAGTTCAAATCCAGCCTGATACTAGCTGTGTGATCCTGGTAAATCACTTAACCCTGATTTGGCTCAGTTCCTTATCTGTAAAATGGGAATACACTGGAAAAAGAAATGGCAAACCACTCCAGCATCTTTGGCTAGAAAACCCTACAGACAAGACCATGGGGTCATGAAGAGTCAAACATGGTCAAATGACTTGAAAATGAAACAAAGGATAGTATTTAGACATTTCAACCACAGTTCTCTGACTCAAAATAAAACATCTTTTCCGCCATACCAGGCTGCCCCCTTGAGGTGAACAGAAGGGAAGGGAGGAGGCAATGGAGGATGGGGGTGGGGTCAATTCATAACTGAGAGTTCTGGGTTCAGAGAAGGTTACCACTGAACCAGTCTAGGTAGCATAGAATATCACCTTAACTGAGGGGAGAATGCTATCCTATGATAAGGATAGAGAGAGACATTCTGGAACTCTAGCACAAAGAGGGTGCACTGGGGGAGAGGGGAAGGAAATATGAAGAAGTGGCAAAGGGTCTTACTCCAGTCATATTGTTTGTTCTTGATTAATAGCTACTAACTTTTGCTGTTTTATACTGCAAAAGGCTAGCAAGTGTTTGTGTGCTCTGTCTCTTGCCTTGGGACAAAGCTCTGATTGCCTTATCTTAGTTATGGCTCTAGGCAGGGTGATTTGTGGGTTGAATGTGTGTTTTTGGTCTTCGGTCTTTGGAGACTCTGAAGGTTACCTTTCGGAGTCACTTCCCAGAGCTGGCAAAACCAGACCTTGTGACTCCAAGGACCCCAGCATAGCATTACTTCTGTGGAGCTAACAATAGGAACTGGGTAGTGAGATCATTTGTAAAGAGGCTTTTGGAAAGAGCCCTTCTATCAAGTGTTCATGATAAATGCCTAATGTGCCTTTGTGATTTTCAGTGTTACCAAGCAGCTAACGCATGTCAAAAGCTCTCATAGTTCACTGCTTGCCTTCTATCTGCCCCCAAATAAAAGCACAAAAAGGGAGAGTTTTAGCAGGAAAATGCTAAGGGACCCAAGCAAGAGTGGGAAGGGACCTTAGAGGTCATCTAATTCAATGCTTTGCAGACAAGGAAACTGAGCCTTGGGCAAGAGAAGCGCCTGACCAAGAGCACATAGCAAGTACAAGCATTGGACAAAGGTTCTGTCACTCTTAAATTCAATATACCCAATTTAGTACCCGTTCACCTTCACCACATGGCCTTCCCAAGAGAGCAATGACCTCCAACTTCCCAAATGGAGTAAGCTTCTGCTGCTCCCCTCTGCTACCTTCCCTTTCTCCTCAATAGCTGGCCCTGTGCGTGGGCCCATATAAAAGTGCTATCAATTATATCAGATGGAGTTGACTTAACCCAGTCCCCACTTCCAGGTGTGCTACTTATCATCAGAAAGCTTAATGCAGTCCCTGAAGTGATGAGGCAAATTGCTTAATTGGTTGAAAAATCTTACAACTGGGTTATTTGAATAAACTGCTTCTTCGACATATGAAATGTCAGTTTCTTTTATATCTTCTTGTGCAGGGAATTGGTGCCAAATCATTATCCTGGTGTATTTAGGCATCTGAAGTGAATATCCAATTATTTTTCACAATATCACTGCCCATGCAGCTGTTGGCAGAGAAAGAAACGGGCTTTGCAATAGCGTGATAAAGACGCTTAGTGACCTGCCCCATCTCTCCGTTGTTATGTTGTGTTGGTGGGATTTTCATTGTGCAACTCACCTTCTAAAGCATGCTCAAAGCTGTCTTGATTAACTGAAAGAGAAAGTGGAAAATATTGGGACTTGGAAAATGCATTTAATCCCAGCCCAGTGAAACATGAAAAGAAAATGACAGTGACAAGCCTTCCTGCCAAGCACCTTCACAGAGCCAACCATTCTGCATTTGTATTTCTGTTGATATCTGATCCCAACACAATGTGCCCCATGGCAGCAAAGATGTAAAATCTTTCCACTAAAGGGAAATCATTTCCTTCTTCATTCTTCAATTAAAGGAAATTTCCCAAAGTCACCAAAACAATCTTCCTAAGTCATAGGTCTGATCACGTTCCCTCTCCTACTCAAAAATCTTCAGGGGCTACCTACCTCCTCCAGGATGAAGTATGGATTTCTCAGCTTGGAACTTAAGGCTTTTGCAACTTGGCCCAATCTTCCATGTGAATCTTATTTCAGATTATTCCCCTTCTATCCAAAATTGTGCTACTAGGCTCTCTGAACTCCACCTTTTGTCTCCCGTCATGATGCATTCACACAAGCCATAACCTATCCCTGGAATGTGCTCCCTTCTCGCCACTGGTGTCCCCTCACTCAAAATTACCCTGCATGGACTTTGCAAGTATTTTGGGCATACTTGGCTATAATACAAGTTGTCACTCTCACTAGAATATAAGCTCCTTGAGGTGAGGGATTGTTTTTGCTTTTTGTCTTCATATTCTCAACACTTTTCACAGTGTCTGGAATATAGTGGGTACTTAACAAATACCCACTCATTGATTTTCTTTCTTGAACACTTACTAAGGTGCCCCCTCCTCCAGGAAGTTTGTTTAGAGACCCCTTAATTGTCACTTAAGTGTTCTTTCTCTCTCCTCAAATTACTTTGTATTAAAGGATAAGTTTCCATGGTGTAGCTCCTACTTCCACCCTCCCCCCCAAGTAGAATGTATGCTCTCTGAGGGAAGGGCCTGATTTTTATTTTTGTGCCCAGTACAGAGTCTGGTACATACATAAATACCAAATGAGAATTATTGGGGATTTTTGTCGACAGAGGGGGCACCACCAGATCATCTATGACAAATCCTAGGGAGTTGCTTGAAGCTGAGGGAGGTTATGGTCATCCACTTAAAAAGTATTCAAGGTGGGTTTGAAAGATAGAGAGGAGGATAGGAGAGGAGAAGGGAGGGGAAGGGAGAAAAAGGGAGGAGAGGAGAAGAGAGGAGAAAAGAGGAGGGGGGAGAAGGAAGTAGAGAAGAGAAGAGGAAAAGAGAGAAGGGAAGAGGAGAGGAGGAAGAAGAAGGGAGGGAGAGGAGAGGAGACCAGCACTTTGTCCATGAGGACAAGCTTCTTGGGTACCCTGTCTATTCATTCTCCTTTGGACCTAGAAATGCCTAGGGGCACTGAGAGTTTAAATGATTTGCCTAGTGTGCATAACCAGGATGTTCCAGAAGACAGATGTGAACTCAGGTTTTCCTGAGGCTTTCTCTGTCTCTGTGTCTTTGTCTCTGTCTCTGTCTGTCTCCTTCCCCCTTTATACAATAATGTCTCTCGTATGTACCATAAGTTATGTAAAACAAGCATGTTTTCTTAAGGACTACAGGCTCACAGAATGTGTGAACTGGAAGGGAAACAAAAGCCATCTAGTCCAACCAATAAATAAAGGAATCCTCACTCCAATGCACCCAACAAGGGGGCTAAACAGAGGCTGAACAACATTTTATCTGACCCTGATACCTTTTATAGATACAGCTAGATAGACGGTAGTAGAAATTTTCTCACCCTGGAATACCCTCTGTCAATGAAATGAAAGATCCAGTCCCTAATTAATGTGTGTATATTACATCCACATGTATATTTCAGACACATGTATAAGCATATACACATGTGTAAATATGTGTGCACATGCACGTACCATATGTCTAGATATACATATCCTACAGAAGTACCCTGTATTGGTAGTGCTGTATATAATAGTGTACTACATATACCATTTACATACATGCATACACATATTTATCTGTCTATCCATTCATCAATCCATCCAACTATCTATATGTCTGTCTATGTATCTATGTATCTATGCATCTATGTATCTATGTATCTATGTATCTATCTATCTATGTCATCTTTAGGGTTAGGAAGACAAAGCTCTACAACCTGAACTTTGAGAAACACTAGGTATGTGAGACTGAGAAAGTTATTTAAACTCTAAGTGTTCCCTGATAATACTCTAAGACTATAAATTACTGAGCACGTGCATATCTGCATAGGCAAAGGGAGTTTTCTACACCAATGGAAACCTTAGATATAGACTCTCTCTCTCTCTCCACACTCCATACACACACATATACACAATATGATATAAATATTATATACATACATTTATTTGAGTATGTCCATTCATATTTGAAAATATATCTACTTAAATAGGCTTACATGATCAAGTAAAAGGGAGGTAATTAAGCATAGCTCTTACAAGGACATTTTTACTCAAATGGATTGGTGATCTCATGGATATGGACTTGATTTTTTCCTTTATCTCCTTTCCTTTCTTCCCCTTCCTTCCCCTCCTCTCTTTGCCTCCCCTCTTCTCACATTCCTTTGCCCTCCTCTCCATTCCTTTCTTTCCCTTAATTCTCTCCTCTCCTTTTCTTATTCCTCTTCTCCCCTCCCTTACTCTCCCCTCCCATCCTTTCCTCTCCTCTCCCTTTTCCTGTCCTGTCCTTCCCTCTCCCCTCCCTTTCTCTTTCATCCCCTCTCCTCCCTTCTCTTTTTTTCTCCTCTCATCCCTTCCTCTCCTCTTCCCTCTTCTCTTTATTTCTCCTCTCCTTTCCCATCC
>CM053594.1:14506620-14532962 GCA_028646575.1 Pseudocheirus occidentalis
AGAGAGAGAGAGAGAGAGAGAGAGAGAGAGAGAGAGAGAGAGAGAGAGAGAGAGAGAGAGAAAGAGAGAGAGAAGGAGGAGGAAGAGGAGGAGGAGGGAGAGGAGGAGGAGAAGGAGAAGGAGAAGAAGACAAAGAAGAAGAAGCAGAAGGAGGAGAAGGAGGAGGAGGAGGAGGAGGAGGAGGAGAAGAAGAAGAAGAAGAAGAAGAAGAAGAAGAAGAAGAGGGAGGAGATGAGAGAAGAGGAGCAAGAGCCACACATACACACACAGAGGGAGAGTGACAGATATTAGTTCAACATATTATGTAGAAGAACGTCCTAACAATGAAAGGTATCTGAAAGCAGAATGGACTGCCCTGATAAGTAGTGAGCTCCCTCTCATTGCAGACTTTCAAGCATTAAGTTGAATGACCACTTGTAGGGGTTGGTGTAGAAAGGATTCTTGTTCAGTCATAGGTTAGAATTGATGACCCCTGTGGTCCCTTCCAACTCTGATTCCATGAGAACATGTGGTGTCCTTCATAGGAAGCCTAAAAAGCATACTTTCTATATTGCCTTTCTGCTCAGCTTCAGGAATCCAAGGATCCATTGATGTTCCATTCAGGGTCACATCAAGAAAGTTTGAGTGCCTCATCACTAAACTAACTTTACTATATCTAGACCCTCAAACTTCAGTAGAGGGTCTAGCTACAACCAGTCCCATTATTGACACAGGGGAAAACCTGAGATTTGTCTTACTTTTCTCACAAAATGGTGGATCGCTGCTCCATGTCAGGTCCCACTGGCAAGTGAGGGTGTCACTGCCTACAATATCATAGCCAGGGTCACATTGGTAGGTGATCTTCGCCCCTCTCACCAGCTCTGTGTGAGATGTGGTTTTCCAACCGTTCTGAATCTCAGGCAAATCTGAGCAGGAATCATTCCTTGACACCTCTTTAAGAGAAAGATGCAAACAATTAATTTCAACCAGATATATGCTTCATTTAATAATAATGTTAATAAAAGTTGACATTTATATAACACTTTAAGGCTTGTAAAATACTTTAAAGTGCTATCTCATTGGAACTTCACCAAAATTCTCATTAAACCAACACCATTGGTATCATTATCTCCATTTGCTCTTCCAATATTACCTTGTATTTTATTTGTATGGGTGTTAGCAATACCTATGCATGCGTACTGTTATCTTCTTTAGTAGGATGTAAGCTCTTTGAAGGCAGAGACTGTTCATTTTTGTCATTGATCTTCTATGCCTTGCACAGTACTTGGAACACTGTAGCCCCTTAATAAATGTTTCTTGATTGACTAAATTGATTAGGGCAATTGACACTCAGAGAGGTTAAGTGACTGGCCTATGATCACACAATTAGTAAAAATCAGAAGTAGGATTCTCTCCTGTCCCCAAATTAAGGAATTCAGAGAAATTAGAGGATGATCGATCACATATCTGGAGACTAAAGGGAATTTGGAAACTATTCCTCAGATTAGAGACTAAATCCTCAGATGAAAAGACCAAAACCTATGACTTACCCGAGGTCACACAGCGAGTAAATGTCAGAGGTGGAATTTGAACCTTTTCCAGTGCTAAGAAACAGCTATCCTTTTTATTTCTCTAGTTTCCTTGAAGTTTCATCAGTGTAATTTCAATAGTTTTATCACACTTTTCTTCCTTTCTATGCCATGTGCCTTCACTGATTTAACAATTATTAAGTCAATGTGGCATCATAAAACCATTAGAGAGTATTTCTATGGTCTTTTAAGGTTTGCAAAGCACTTTACAGACATCTCATTTTCTCCTCACAATAACCCTGCAAGGTTGATCCTATTTTTATCTCCTTTTTAAAGATGAGGAAAGAGAGAGAGAGAGGGAGAGAAAGGGGGGAAGGGGAGAGGGAGAGGGAGAGGGACAGAGCGAGAGAGAGAGAGAGAGAGAGAGAGAGAGAGAGGGAGAGGGAAAGAGAGAGAGAGAGGGAGAGGGAGAGGAAGAGACAGAGAGACAGCGAGGCAGAGACAGAGAGACAGAGAGACAGAGAGAGAGGAGAGAGAGCGAGGAGAGAGAGAGTTAAATGATTTGGCCAGGGTCACACAGCTTGTGAGTAATTGATGTCAGATTTGAACTCAGATCTTCCTGACTCCAGGTCCAGTGCTCTAACCTTTGTACCACTTAGCCCCCTTCTCTCTCTATTTTAGGTATGTTTCTGTGTGTGTGTATGTGTGTGTATACAAAGAAATATACATATATTTATATGTATGTATATATACACATATATGTATATGCACATGTGTGTTTGTATGTGTATGGCTGTCCACACTGTAGAAATCTTATCTATATCTTCCTATTAATTTCTTAGAGGGCATGTGGATGTGTCAGGGGGGGTCTTTCTCAGATTTTCTTGATAAAACACGGATGCCAATGGAACATGAAGGCTAGCCATCAGTCATCCTGTACTCTGGCCATAAGGTTGTTTTTTTGTTTTTCTGTTCATATTTTTTTTTTTTTGCTTTTTGGAGGGCAGTTGGGGTTAAGTGACTTGCCCAAGGTCACAAGGCTAGTTTTTTGTGTTAAGTGTCTGAGGCCGGATTTGAACTCAGGTACTCCTGACTCCAGGGCCGGTGCTCTATTCACTGCGCCACCTAGCTGCCCCTCTGCTCATATTTTTTTACATTAACTTTCCTAACAATTCTACTGGGTGATTCCTTATCTACAATGTATTGCAGCCCTCTCTGTTTCAAACTTTATAGCAATGTATAAATTTGAGTCGTGATTATCAATGTTATTATTTCCAAACATGTTGCCTGGCACAGAACTCCATCTTCCTGGTATGGTGGTCTGACCAGAGTCCAAAAAGGGGAACTAGGGCCTTCTGATAATTAGATGGCAGTGTTCTTACCCCATTAGCACCATTTAGGTGACTAGGAGGTACAATGGTTAGGGAACTAGATCTGGAGTCAGAAAGTTTGTTGTTGTTCAGTTGTTCTTGGCAGAGATGGTGGAGGGCTTTGCCATTTCCTTCTCTAGTTCATTTTACAGATGAGGAAATTGAGGCAGACAGGGTGAAATGACTTTCCCAGGGTCACATAGCTAGTAAGGGTCTAAAGCCAGATTTGAACTCAGGGAGATGAGTCTTCCTGACTCCAGTCCTGACTCTATCTGCTGTGCCACCTAATTGCCCTGGCCTGAGTACAAATCTGGTCTCAGATGTTTATTAGCTGTATGAGCTCGGGCAAGTTATTTAACCTCGATTTGCCTCATTTTCCTCATCTGCAGAATGGGAATAATAATTGCACCTTACTCCCAGGTTATTGTGAGGATCAAATCCTAGTTATTGCTGTTATTAATGCTATTATTAGTAGTAGATAGAGTGCTGAACCTCAGATCAGGAAAGTGTGGCTTGAAAACTCACTTCAGATATTTGTTAACCTTGTGGTTCTAGGCAAGTCATTTAACCATTTTATACCTCAGTTTCCCCTCTGTAAAACGAGAGGGTTGGTCTTAGTGACAGCCTCTGGGGTCCCTTCCAGTTTTTTTGGAGGGGAGAATGTAAGGCAATTAGGGCTAAGTGACTTGCCCAAGGTCATACAGCTAGTAAGTGTCAAGTGTCTGAGGCCAGATTTGAACTCAAGTCCTCCTGACTCCAGGGCCAGTGCTCTATTCAATGTGCCACCTAGCTGCTCCTCCAATTCTAAACCTATGATTTCATCCTCTAGGTTATTATAAATTCTATTAGATTTCATTTGAAACATTTTCTTGATTCATAATGGAGTTCCTCCAGTTAAGCTTTTTACTCTCCCATTGATTTCTCCCACCCCCATCCCCTCATTATGTAAGTAGTAATCCTGTGTGCTGGTGTGGCTATCCCTGCTGAGGAATGCCCACCATACAGCTTCAGGAAGGAGAGCTAATTATGTCATGTAATTAATTTGCCATCCTTATGTGCTTCTGGGGAGTCAGGGAGAGCAGAATGCCCTGGCTTATTTGCTGGAAGGTAATTCTAAGAAAAAAGCAATGGCTTTTCCTGGGATTTCATCACAGTTTTAACAGGGAAAAAGCAATCTCTCGGGTGTCTGTGAAGAGAAGGGACAGGAAAATGAATTCTAAAATGGCTTGATAGGGAATGGGAAACTCTATTTTTATTCCTCTTAAGAACTGTAAGAGAGCTGTGGATTGGAGGTTGTAAAATGCTCACTGTCTGGGTGAAAATAGTAGAAAAATCCAGTTAGATATGTGTGATGGCCTGGATCCTGAGTCTGGCTCAGAAACCACAGGTGACTTAGTTCCATTCTCTGGACCACAGCTTTTCCATATGGGATAGAGATAGGGGCATTAAAATAAAATGGGAAGATTCCTGAATCTGAAGTCCAAAGATCTGGGTTTTAATCCTAGCTCCGGTACTTAATACCTATGTGACCTCTGGCACAGAGTTGTAACTAGGGCATTGTGATTTGGCCTCAGAGAGTTAAATTTAGATTATACTTAGGGCCTTTGCAGTCCTTTAGCAGGAGAGAAATAACAGAGCAGATGAGAATATTTCGTTCAAATAGGTCTATAGGCACAGACAAAGGGGGCATCTCCTTGGCTTGGTTCACTCTGCTTCCCAGCAGTATCTGCTTGGGCAATCAGCCTCTCCTGGACTCACTTTTCTCCTCTGTGAAATGAAGGTGGGCAGTTAGGTGGTGGTGCATCAGGTATGGAGTTAGGAAGAACTGGCCTCAGACTAGCTGTGTGGCCCTGGGCATGTCACTTAACCTTGTTTGCCTCAGTTTCCTTATCTGTAAAATGATGCAGAGAAGGAAATGGCAAACTTCTCTAGTATCTCTGCCAAGATAACTCCAAATAGGGTCATGAAGAGTTGGGGACGACTGAATAACAACACCAACAAGTATGATAGAGTAGATTTGGAGCCAGAAATATCTGGGTTTGAATTTTACCTTTGATATTTACTAGCTGTGTGATTCTGGGCAAGTTATCTAAGCTCTCTGAGACTCATGAGTTCCCTTCTTCACAAAGTGAGGGATTGGCCTAGATGGCTCCTCAGGTCCCTTACAGTTCTAAAGAAGTAATCTTGGGATGGCTACGTGGTGCAGTTAATAGAGCACTGGCCCTGGATTCAGGAGGACTTGAGTTCAAATCAGACCTTACACATTTAACACACACATAAAAAATTAGCTGTGTGACCTTGGGCAAGTCACTTAACCCCAATTGCCCTGCCTTCCCCCTCCAAAAAAGCAAAGGAAAAAAAGAAATAATCTTGAATTGAAAAGTTTCCCAACTTCCTTTTGGAGCTATATTCTAGTTATTTAGAAAAGGCACAGGTGCCATCCAAGTGCATCTTTTCTCAAATCCATCAAGTCTGGGGAAATCTGCTTGGTGGCTGGCCTTGGGGGAGGTGGTGACCCTTGACTCAGGCTTTCTCAAGAGTCTAACAGATCTCACTGGTGCCCAGCTGGAAGGGTCTACTTGGGCATCTCAGAGACATCTCAGGGGGCATCAGGCCTGCAGCACTCTCTTGTGCTGCAGCATCTTCTCCCACTGCCTGAGGGAGCCTTGCATCAGGGTTCCCAAGGTCAGGCAGGAATACTCTGCTGTTTACTCTGAGGGAGAAGAGCCTCCTGGCATGGAGTTGTTCCCCAAGACATCCTTGTCCTTCTGGGTCCCTCCTCTTTCTGTCCTTTTATCTCTGTCATAGTATGTGTGCTTGCTCATTGAAACCCCTGCTTAAAATGCTGATTTAGCCCAACAATTTCTCTCAGCAAGGCTGGGTTTGGCAATGACTGAGAATTTACAAAGTCTCAGAGAACTTACTTTTGCTTGAAGGATATTTTGAATAGGTCCTCAAAGTATTAAACTATCAAATAATAGTAGGAGTTCACTGTTGTTTGCCTTTCTTTGCTTCTCAGTGCTTAGTACAGTGTCTAGCACATAGCAGGACTTGTATGCACCTGGTTATTGACCTTGTACCTCCCATTAGACTGTGATCTCTTCAAGTATAGGGACTGGACTGTCTTTATCTTTCTTTGTATCCTCAACACTTAGCACAGTGTCTGGCACATAGTAGGCCCTTAATAAATGCTTGTTGACTGAATGACTGACATTTAGGGTTACCAAGTACCTTCTTCACAACCTTCATTATGTGAAATCAGGAGAGGAAGCACTTTTCCCTTTACCCCACTTTTCAGATGAGGAAGTTGAGGATCAAAAGTCACCCGATCAGATCCATCTAAGTTCACATAACAAGTTTCATAGCTAAGACTCGAACCCAGATCTGCTGACTCCCATGTTGTGTCCTCTGGGCCAGACTGCCTCACTTTGGAAAATGCTGTGTGACTTCTCCCTCCCTCCTCTCCTTCTTTCCTTTCTGTTTTTCTTCTTCCTTCTCTTTGAATTTTGGTGATGTATGCTAGGTAGAAAGCAAGAATGAATAAGGAGTGCCTAGGACTAATGGAATCCCAGGAGTGTAGGGACATGTTGATATAGCTGGGGACAGTCCTGAGATACTTGACTCTGATGAGCAGCTTCTAGAGAAGACATGCCCTGGGCATGTGGAACCTGTATGTGTCCCTTCTTGCAGTTAAATTCAGGAGTTCACATCAGTCAGAGAGCCTCAGATCTAGGCTGGTTTGCCATAAGATAACCTGGTCCCCTCCATTCCCACTGGAGGGAAGGGATAGGAACCCGTGTCTTGGAATTATCCAGGTTGTGCTTAAGTCTACAGTGGCTAATGTTGGCAGAAACAAGAACAATGAAAGAAACAAAAAAAATCCCTCCCACAATAGGGATAAAGGGTTTGACTTGGCATTGGGAAAGCCGGATGCGTAGTAGTTGTGTGACCCTGGATAAGTCACTTACCCTCTCTGTCTGTCTCACTTTTCTCAACTGTAAAATGGAGTTAAGAATAGCACCTAGCCCCCAGGGTTGTCATGGGGAGGGAATGAGATAATAAGTATGAAGAGCTTACCACAGTACCTGGCACAAGGAAAGTACTATATAAATGTTAACTGTTATTTACTCTAAAAAATATATTAGTAGTAGTAGCATGGGATAATGAATAGAGTGCTGGTCTTGGAGTCATGAGGTCCTGGGTTTGAATCCTGTCTCAGACACTTGTAAAACTAGTGTAAAAAATGTCTCCCTTCATAACCTCAGTCTCCTCCTTCATAAAGGGCAATAAGGCTTTGCAAACCTTAAAACACTATAAAGACATGAAGGATTACTGTTGCTACATAAACAACATACAAGTCGAGTGATTAAAAAAGCTGATATTGTTATTTTCCCACAATACTGAACATTAACTAGGCATTGCTGGCTGATGCTTACATAGTCGACTAATGTTGACAGAGTGTGGAATGTAACAACAACGAGAAGCATCCCTATTCATATAAAACTTTTCTTGTAACAACTTTGAGAAGTTAAGTGATGCTTGTGCTAATTTCTCCCACTTGGCAAGAGAGGAAAGTGAAACCTAGTAAGATACAATCATTTGTTTGAGGTCCCACAGACAGTGAACAGGGAGCCAAGAATGGTTCAGTATTTCTTCCACTATGCTGCCATTGACTAGAATTGGACTATGGGGCCATGCTTTTTCAATGACAATAATCCCAGAAAGAAAATTCTGTTGATTCCTGCCGATCGCTGGCCTATTTAAAGAAACAGCTTGAGTTATTTCTTGTCTCAAGGGACTGTCATGATAGTTGACTTCGTCATATACAAACATGTCTCTCAATTTAGGAATCATCATGGAATAAAAAGACCATTGCTTTGGGAATCAGAATACTTGAGTTTTATTTATTTTGGTCACTTTCTTCTGTAAAAAAACAAAGAAGCAGGGGCTAGATTTGTTCATTTCTAACTCTAACTTCCCAGTCTAAAATGAATTGAATAAAGATGTGGTCAATTATTGTGGGCATTTCAACCAAACAACCAATACTGATTGCCCTTCTTCACAAGATTTCGTATCTCTCACTCTGAGCACCTGTGACAGAGAAGTTGTGGGGAACCCCTACACAGAAAGGCAGAAAATGAGAGCCAGGAGAATAAAATTACAGATCAGCATAATCAGGGAGTAAAGAGGCCCCAGAGGAGCATAAACAAGGACTTCCGATGCAATCGATGGCCATGTTCTTCTCTCCAAGGGAAGGGCGGACCGTTGGTGAGAATGAATCATGATTGCTGGCCTGGAAAAAAGGCCAGCCAGGCATAGAGATTTCCTGGTGTGATGAGATTTTGGTAGAGATACCTTTGTTCAGACAGCATGAGGTTATACACTCTAAGCCAATGGTTCTGAGCCTGTGGGTTGTGCCCCCTTTGGGGGTCGAATGACCATTTCACAGGAGTCGTCTAAATCCATCAGAAAACACGTATTTCCAATGGTCTTAGGAACTGAGACACTGCTCCTCTCTCTGTCTCCAGGCAAGTCCACCTACATGCAGATATGCCCACATAGGAGTATTAAAGGGCCGGGGCATTAGGAGGGTTGAGAACCACTGCTCTAGGCAATTCCATTTAGGGGGATCCCTCCTCCTTTATGCCAGTGAGATCCCCAGAAAGACATGAGACCTGAAGAAGGAATGGATTTCTCATCTCAACATTTAATTCAGTCAGAACAAGTATTGATTAATCACTTACTACATTCTAGGCACTAAAGATATAAAAAAGGCAAAAACAGTCTCTTTCCAACATCACACGGTTAATGAGTGACCTTGGTGGGATTCGAATACACATTTTCCGACTCCAAGTTCAGCACCTAATCCACTACATCACATTGTCTCTTTAAAAAAAGTAACAAAAACATGTATATCTATTTTTCTTTAATGTTCCTCCCTAAATTCACAATAGAAACCTCATTTTTATCAAAGAAATGCAGTCAAGAAAAACTGGCCCTTTCTGAACACATATGCCTCATTCCCCACATGTGGTCCACCACTTTCTTGGGGGCAGCATGTTCTTCTGGTGGTTCTCCTAGCATTCTCCCTGCTATCGAACTGCTGCCTCTCATAATTTACCTGCACATAACCCAATATGAAAATCCAGGTATATTGGAGTTGGCAACCCCAAGAATGAGTGTGCCCAGCAGAAATGGCCCATGGCACCAAAGCCAACAGGGCATGGTGAGACTGACTTCATGGGAGACTTACCTATGTAGCTCATGACAAACCCTTGGCCCTTTCCAAAGATGAGGCCGGCGGGATCTGAGTGGAACTGGATGGTGAGGTCTGGACTAGAGGAGTAGAGCTTCTGAGGTCCACTGTTGCCCAGGTACTGTCCGAGGATATGGGACATGACCTCATCCCCATCATAGATGGTCAGGATGTCACTGTTACTCAGGTTTAAGCTGGGAAGGCAAAAGGAATGTATGTATATGTGCATGAATGGAAAGCAGTCTCAAGTAAAGATGTAGTCACTTTAGAAACCATTTATCCAATACCTGCTATGTGCAAGGCTTTATACAATGTTGGACCTTGAGGAACTTGCAGACTATCAGGAGACCTAAGATGAACATATTACCTAGACTGATGGTGATGATATCGATAGCTAGCATTTATATGGTACTTTAAGCTTTGCATTAACATATTTTATCTCATTTGGCCCTCACAACAACTCTGGGATGCAGGTGTTATTATTATCACCCCGTTTTACAGATGAGGAAACTGAGGCAAATAGAGTTGGAGCGACTTGTCCAGGGTCACATAGCTGGTAAGTGTCTGAGACAGGATATGAGCTTGGGTCTTCCTCATTCCAAGTCTACCATTCCACTTAGCTGGATATGATAATTTTCTCTAAGAGGGCTGCACAAGCTTGAGACTAGATTCAATCCGACAGTCAGTCAACAAACAAAGCAACTTTAAAGAGACTACTATGTGTCAGCCTCTGTCCCAGATGCTGGGAATACAATTGGAATTTATGTTCAAAGGGTCTTGGTGCTAGCTGAGAAGGACACTAATTTGACCTGGGAGGTGGGTAACCTGGGCTCTGCCATTGATTCATTGGATTTGTCTCAGACAAGTCTCATAATCTTAATATTATGGGAGAATGCTAGAGCCACCAACATTACTTGAAGGGGCATGGATATCACTGAATCTAGGTTCCATGTTTTGCAGAAACAAGGCCCATGGAAAGGAAGAGACTTGGCCAAACCCACTCAATGAACTATTGGTACAGTCAAGACTTGAACTCAGGTCTCTCTTAACTTGAAGTTCAAGTCCCTTCCATTATACAGTCCTTGTCACCGTCACTACCACCAGCATCATGACATTTCTACAGAGCAAAGTGCTTTATATACATTCCATTTGACTCCCAAAGTGACCCTGTGAGATGGAGCTATTAATGAAATGAATCAATAAAGTTAATATTAATAAAATAATATTTTACAGATCAGTAAGCCAAGGGTCAGGTAAGAGGTTTGCCCATGGTCATACAACCAATAATTGCCCAAGGAAGGCTTTGTATCCTGGTCTTTCTGACTCTCAGATCAACCCTCTATTTTGGATAGGTTGATTAATATTGTTGAAGAAGACAAACTCATGATGGCCCTGGGAAATAGGGTAATTTGGTAGTAATGGGAAGTATGAAATATGAGGCTTATATTAAATATGGAATTTAAAGTTGACAATAGGGTAGTTTATTCAGGGATTTAAAGGAGACTCCACAAATAGAAGATTGAAGAGGATGTTAATTGTGGAAGAATGTCTAAAAAAACCCAGGAGGTCACAGTGGACCACAAAGCTAAAATTGGAAAGAGCAGTGACTTTTAGCTCCTTCGTAAGGTGTGAGTTCAAATCCTAGTTCTGTGACCTTGGTCAAGTCACTTCCTCTTTTTGGTACTGTTTCCTCATACATACAAGGAACTGTAAAGTCTCTTATACCTCTAAAGCTTTGATTCAAAGTCCTATATGGGGAACGGCAAGAACATCAGTTTGACTGAAATAGCCTGTTCAAGGGGAAGAAAGGGAAAGTAAGCCTGGAATGGAAGCTAGAGTCAGAGAGTGAATGACTTTAAGGGACAAACAGAGGAATTCATATTTTACCCTGGAGGCAAAAGGGAGCCATCGAAATACTTGAGCTGGGGAGTGACATGGTCACAGGTACTAATTTTGGAAGTATACTTTGACTGCTAATGCCCTATCTCAGTGAAGTACCACTAATTACCACAGGTGAGAAGGAGTAGCAAGGAGTCATTATAAGGACTTCACTAAAGCCTCTGAAACCCAACTCCTTTTGATATAAGAAACAGTTTTATGTAGTTAATTAGGCCTGCTCTTTCACTGGGTATGAAATAAGGAATCCTGAATTTGAACCCAGGCTCAATCACTGACCAGTTGTGTAACCTTTTATTCACCTTTTTATTTTCCTCGGTTTCTTCAACTTCAATCATAGTTGCACAGCTCCTAGCCCAAAGTGTTTGTTTCCTTCCTTTGTCACATGACTTTGTTGTCCACTCCTAACCAAATCTGCCCTCCTTCATCTTCCTTTTTCCCATTCATTTCAACAGATCAAGTCCATCCACTTTCCCATTTTCGGAGACATCCCCTGGAAATTATCCTGCAGACATCTCATGCCAGACATCAGCAGAACATAACCCTCCAGTCCCTGCCAATCCCCTCTGCTGTTCCTTCTCCCAGAGAGCACACAGGTTAGCTCTGCTCAGCATCAGAGAAGGTGTCTGGACACAATGCCCCAAATGAACTTAGGGAGGGAGTGGAAGGAGATCACATCTGGGAGTGAGGAGACCTCTGGATTCTTGTTGTAGCTCTGCCATTCACCTGCTGTTTTATCTGGAGAAACTCATTTCCTTATTTTGAGACTCAGTTTCCTCATCGTGAAAATGAAGGAGTTGGAGGAAATAGTCCCTAAGATTCATCCCGTTTCTGACATTTTCTTTTCTAGGGCACCCACCCTCTAGCATTCTGTCTTCTAACTCTTACTTTCCTCTTCCAAGAACCCTTCCAATTTGGACATTTTGTGTGTCCCTGCCACCTCTGACACACTATATTCTATGAACCTTTACAGCTCCAATGTTTCAATGTTTGAAGCTCTCTTAACTCTGACAGTCTATATATCCCAAGGCCCCTTTCCCCATGTAATAGGTCCTTAATTGTATCATTTAAGATCTTGATATTGTTGACAAACACACACACAGAGTTACTTTCCATTCCTTGGATTATGCAATACATACTCCTGGATCCCACAGAATAAAATATAGCAATCATTATCATACTACCAATTTTTCAGATGTGGATAATCTGCTGTACATTTTTCCATCTCTATTGTCTTCACCTCCATACCTCAGGAGACCTGATTACTGCCCATCTTCACACAGATGAGCTGGGAATTGCTCCAGGGAGAGCAACATAAAAGGTAGAAGAACTCCTAAGCGCATAATGGGGGCCTCAATGGCCCACTTAGCTATTTTCCAGCTGTAGACTCCCTCTTCTTTCCCCCACTCTGGGCTGCCATGGGTCTTTTTCACTGCTGAAGCCCCGGTTTGTTTAAACCTTTTCTAAGCTGATAATTACGCGGCTTGTCATTAGTTTTTCTTTGTACATTTTTGTTATGCATTCCATATAAAAGTCTTAATCAGTCAATCAGTCATTAAGTGGAGCTCAGATTGGTCCCTACCCAAGCACCACTTACTAGCTATTTTTTTCAGCTGTCCTGGCTCAGAGTGAATGTTGGTGGTAACTATTTCTCTTTTGGCCAGAAACCCTGAGGGGCTTCCCCTCCCTGTTTGATTTTTTTTTTTTAATTAAAGGGGCTATCCCTTGACTCACCTCAGAGGTCTGTTCACTGAGTGGGCATTACCTCACTCTAAGTGAATACTTGATAAGGTCTTAGCCTAAAAGGGCCAGGGTCTCCCATTGCATACTGGGCCATCTGCAGTCATCCTGAGGAATATCTGGCTACTGGACCCAGATGGCTTTGGAGGAGAAAGTGAGGCTGGTGACCTTGCACAGCCATGCCTCACTTAAATCAAAGTCAACAGCAAGTCATGTCATTTCCCTGATGCTGTAGTCCTCTTTGAGAATGAAGGACAAACACAACCTGTGAGTAGTCTGAGATGCCAGAACACAGAGCCAGCCAGTTGGGTAACTCAGTTCGTCCTCTCCCTCTCCAGGCACCGTACTAAGGTGCTGCAGATACAGTAAGAGGCAAAGACAGTCTCTGCCCTCAAAGGGCTTGTTGTTATTCAGTCATTTTCAGTCGTAAGTAACTCTCTGTAACCCCATTTGGAGTTTTCTTGGTAGAGATACTGGAGTGGTTTGACTTTTTTCTCCAGTTCATTTTTTTTACAGATGAGTAAACTGAGGGATTTTCCCAGGGTCACACAGTTAATAAGTGTTTGAAGCCAAATTTGAACTCATGAAGATGCATTTTCCTGACTCCAGGCCTGACGCTCTATCCACTGTACTTACCTAGCAGTCTTACCTCCATATTATACATGAGAAGGCTGAGGTGCAGGTTTGCTCCCATGGTTTGCCTAAGGTGACATAGATAGCAAGTCTTGAACTTACTAGTCCATAAATCTGGGTCTCCAAGTCCAATGCTCTTTATTCTGTATCACATTACCTTGAAATATATGTCATAACAAGAACTGCCATAGATCAGACCCAAAGATTGGCTGAAATTAGAACCCAATACATGTGTTTGTTCTTTGAGTAGATAAATTCTTTCTTTATTGTTGATTTCAGCCAGACCTGTGATTTCACTTGCTTAGGGTACTCCATGATGAGAGGCTTTACTCAACTAATGCACATCCACAACTTTTCTTTTTTCTTTTCTTTTCTTTTCTTTTCTCTTTTCCCTTCTTTCCCTTTCTTTCTTCCTTCCTTCCTTCCTTTCTTTCTTTCTTTCTTTCTTTCTTTCTTTCTTTCTTTCTTTCTTTCTTTCTTTCTTTCTTTCTGGAGGTGGGAATGCATGGCAATTGGGGTTAAGTGACTTGTCCAAGGTCACACAGTTAGTAAATGTTAAGTGTTTGAGGCCAGATTTGAACTCAGATCCTCCTGACTCCAGGGATGGTGCTCTACTCACTCCACCATCTAGTTGCCCCACATCCACAACTTTTCTACAATTTCCTACAATCTTCTGCAATGACTTATCCAGGGCCACATAGGGAGTATAAAATTTTATAAATGGCACACTGGATGAGTAACAACTGGGATTTGAACCCAGTTCTCTGATTCCTAGTCTGAAGTTCTTTCTACGGTATTCTGTACCCTGGGGGGGGGGTTAGGAATCAATGTTAGGGTTGTAGCATGGGGTAATGGGAAAACTCCCACTAGTTTTGGAATTAGAGGATCTGGGTTCTAGTCTTGGTGCTGCTATCTATGTACTATGTTTCCTTGGGCAAGTCATATCACATCTCTTGGCCTCAACTTTCTTTTCTGAAAAATGAGAGAATTGGTCTAGGTGACTTTTACCATTCCTCCCAGCTTCAAATTTATGATCCTATTTCAGAAATTCAGCAGGAGAAACCAAGCTCTCAAGGACCAGTGGACTTTCTATTACTCTGCCTTGAAATAATCCTGATGGGGGTAGAACCAAGAATCACATTTTGGAAAGATTCACTACAAAGTCTAATGAAAGAGCCCTTATAGTTCTCCCTTGGTTTTTAAAAACCAGGACAAAATGTGGTAATTGGGCTGGATGAAAGAAAGTCATGAGATTAGAATCCAAATTCTACAAGGAAAGCCTTACCCCTCCTTACTGTTCCACCTGCTACCCCAACCATGCCTGCCGGGTTCTATGAGCCCATTTATTTCACCTGGGACGAACCCAATAAGTCAGTCAGTCAACAAGCATTTATTAAGCTTGTGCTCTGTGCCTGGCATTGTGTTAAGCACTGGAACCCGTTAACTACACGCATAGGGATGGTATTTCTTACTTCTGACAGCAGAGGGCACTCTTCTCCCAGTTTTTTCAGACTCAGTTTCTGTGTTCGCTTCTGTTTTCTCTTAGCTACCCCACACTTTCCTGATTCTGAGGGAGAAAACGCCACCATTATTCTCTCCACCCTGCCCCGCCTACTGCTGCACTAGCTAGTAAAAGTTAAAGGTTTTTAGGAGGTTCAGAAGAAAATTAGGATCATGGATTTGGGGCTGGAAGCGCTCACTTTCAGAGGTCACCCAGACCAACCTCCCTAGTTTTACAGATGAGGAAACTGAGGCCCAAAGAAATGAATTCACAGGGTAGTAGTCACCAGAGCGAATCTAGGTTTTCTGATTCCTGAACCAGAACTTTTTCTCCCTTCCATAGATCTGATCTAACAATCCCTCCATGAAGACACATTTAGGCACAGAGAGATAGGTCTTAGAGACTGGCTAGTCCAGGGGTTCCTGCCTTGCCTTTGGTGGGTTTATCAGTCTGCTGAAGCCAGGGGACTCCTTCTCAGAATAATGCTTTTGAATGTATAAAATAAAAGAGATTATGTTGAAATAAAGATGTGATTCTTCCCCCCTATCAAATTTCAGACCCCCCTGAAATCTAGCCATGTGTAGTAGGCTAAAAACTCCTGAGCTTGTTGAACCCTTCACTTTAGAAATTAGGAGACTGGGACTGAGCGAAAAAAGAGATCTGCTCAGTTTCACCCAGAAAGTTAATACCTCAGTATCCCGATTCTTCAAGACTTAAAGACATTAATTCAGAGTATTCACTGGAAGGTCAAATACTGGAGCTGAAGCTTAAGTATTTTGGCCAAATAATGAGAAGACAGGACCCTGATGTTGGGAAAGACTGAAGGCAAACGGAGAAGGGAGGATGGCAGAGGATGAGATGGAGGGATAGTGTCATGGAAGCAACGAACATGAATGTGGGTGGACTTTGAGAGATAGAGGGGGACAGAAAAGTCTGAAGTGCTGTGGTCCATGGGCTCACAAAGAATGGTTGAACAGCAAATCTCAATTCTTAGACCAGTTTTCTTTCCCTCATTCAGCACTGGCCACCTTCCCTAATAAAGATCATGCTGAGATGATTTCACTTCAAACGCTTCATTTCAGCACATTAAAATGTAATTGAATCTTTTGAAAAATAGTAATGAAGTATTACAAGATAATAATACTTCATAATAATAATTAGTATTTATGTAGCACTTTGCAATTTACAAAGTGCTTTTCCTACGTTATCCGCACAACAGGTAGGTACTACTATTAACCCCATTTTCAGAAGAGGAAGCTGAGGCTAAGGCTTGTTGAGATGAAGTGACTCGGTCTGGATCACACAACTAGTCAGTGTCTGAGCTAGGACTGGAAATGAGATCTTCCTGATGTAGGTGGCGAGCTGGAAGTTCAGTCAGGAAGACCTGAGTTTGAATGCTACCTCAGATAAATATTAGCTGGGTGACCCTGGGCCAGTCAATTTACCATCTGAGTCTGAGTTTCATTAGATAATTAGACCACCCACCTGTCAGGGCTGTTGTGAGGGTGAAATGAAGTTCTACATACAAATGGGAGCGCTGTAAACCTTTCCATGCTAGAGAAACGCCATCTGCCCATTCTCTGTTTTATGCTGCTTCCTGCCTTGGCATTCCCTGTTCTAAGGCCCCTCCCAGCATGGATATTCCCTGTTCCAAGGCCCCTCCCAGCATGGACATTCCCTGTTCCAAGGCCCCTCCCAGTTTTGACCTCTATTCTAAGGTCTCTCCCAGCTCTGACGTTCTCTGCTTCTTGGTGCATAAGAAAAGACTTTCTTTTGGTTTCCTGAAAATCTCTCTTTAGCCCTCCAGTTCACTGCACACTCCCACAGGCCCCTCTCCCCACCCTTCTTTGCTAGCTTTTTTTCTTGCTTGGTTTGCAATCTGGAATTGGGTTTCTAGCCTCTCTGCTTCTCTCTCCTGCACAGATTTCCCACTTATCACCAAGGAGAAAACTGAATCTGAAATTGACGTCAGACCTAGAAATCCCTTTTCTTTGGGTTGATTTGACCCTGACTAGGAATGTTCTGATGTGCTGTGCTGCAGGAGGGCGGTGAGCATTTTCATCTCTATGAAAAACTCCTGGGCAGTAATTGTATCACCTACCATGCACTGGGCAAGGCTTAGAGAGCACACAAAGCAGGCACAGTGAACACTCCTTAGGCAACTCCCATCCTCCTCCTGCCCTCCTGTGTACTAATGATGACTGTGCCTCACCAGGGGCCTGCTGGAGGGGAGAATGTGGTGGCAGAGCTAGAGTCAGGAAACTGGGGTCGGGAATGGGTACTATTCCTTCCAGTTCTAATGCTTTGTACCTGATCAGTTATGTCTCCCCCCACCCCCACCCCCACCCCCACTCCCACCCAACTGGTTGTGATCCAAAGCCCTGCTATAACAGGGTTTGTTCTAAAGGAAGCATAGGACATGAGAGCTGGGAGTGACCTTCTGGGGATGTCAGAAGTCGGAGGGGCCCTAGAACAGAGAATGTCAGAGCTGGGTAGGACTTTGTCAATCATATAATCTAGTCCCCTGTCCCCTCTCCATTTTAGAGATGGATAAAATTGAAGTGCAAATGGTTCCCATATAGGATGACTGTTACAACTGGGGCCACAATCCAGTCTTCTTTCCAAGTCACCTGGCTGTATTTTTTTATTGTATCCCTCACAGGATATACCCCCATTCTGACCATGTCTCTTGAAGTTCCTAGAGTAGACTAATCATGGTTCCCATTAATAAAGAGCTTTAAGATTAATGTTTACATTCACTAACTCATTTAATATTATCCCCCTTCGGGGCGGCTAGGTGGCGCAGTGAATAGAGCACTGGCCCTGGAGTCAGGAGTACCTGATTTCAAATCCGGCCTCAGACACTTAACACAAAAAACTAGCCGTGTGACCTTGGGCAAGTCACTTAACCCCAACTGCCCTCCAAAAAGCAAAAAAAAAAAAAGTTAAAAAAAATATTATCCCCATTCTCCCAGTGAGAACACTGAGGTTTCCTGGTGATAGATTGGTTTGTTCAGGGTCAACTCTCTTGAACTAGGAAGTGTCAGAGGTGTGATCCAACTTCACAAAAGTAGAGAATAGAAGAACTGAGATTCAAACGTAGGTAATTCTATTCTAAATTTAGCTTATTTTCCATTGTAAACTAAAAAGAAGCAATTATTCTTCTCAATTATTCTTGGAAGGGGACTGGGTGGGTTTGATTTGCTGAAGGGTGAAAGAAGACATCACCCTCTTACTTCTTGGCTCAAGTCAATGCCCACACAAACATCTGTTTGCTGTCATTCTGTATCTACAGCATGACATCCAGAAGCCTGATGGTTTCCCATTTTTTTAAAATTTCCAATTTTGTTTTTCATATATTCAAGAAAAAACACACTCTCTTATTTTATCTCCCCTATTCTTTCTACCCCTGCAAATCTGGAAGGAATAATGTGTACAGTATAATTGGAGTAACACACAGACATGAACAGAACCCTTTAAAAAGCCCTATGACTCTCAGCAAGGGTTGATAACCTGCTATTCCCTTGGGAAAGGCCAAACTGCATTAGAAAGGCACTTTCTGGCTGACTGTACTATACTGTGACATCAAGGGCTATTTAATGGAGTTGTATCTTTCTAATAGAGCTCATCTGCTGCAGAGGTGTCTGAACACCCTGTGTCTCAAGCTGGGTCTGCTTGTGAACACAATGTCCCAGCTTCAGACCGGGCTCCCACACCCTCCCACAGTCACTCTTGGAGACGACCAGACTCAGGGTATGTGCTGTGTTTCTGAGGGACAAAGTATGAGTAAAGGTTGGGGGTGGTGGTGGAGGCATAGGAGTAAGGACATAGGAAGTAGAAATAGGATTCCTACCTAGAACTGAGCTCATATCAAGAAGAAGGAATTTTAGATTGTATCTATGAAACACCCAAAAAACTTACTGGAAATTAAAAAAAATTAATTTAGTTGGTTATTTGCTACCATGAAAGTAAAGTAAACAGAATCACAGGAAGTCTGAGCTATAAGTGACCTTATAACATAAAATGTCAGAGCTGGAAGTGACCTTCTGATATAAAATGTCAGAGCTTGGAGGGGTCTTAGAACAGAGAGTGTCAGAGCTGGAAGGGGCCTTGTAACATAGAATATCAGAGATAGGAGAGATCTCAGAACATAGAATTGTAGAGCCGGGATGAGCCTTTGATGATGAAAAGTTAGAAACGAAAGAGATTTTATAGGTCATCTATTCCAACCCTCTTAGATTACAGAGAAGGAAACTGAGGAAAGTCAGAAGAAAGTTGACTAGTCTAATGCAGCACAATAGATGAGTGTCAAATATAATGTTTGATCAGACCATTAAAAACACCCTTTTCTCTACCCATGACAAGTGATTTTCTGTGATTCAAACTATGTACCCTTGTCATGCTTTCCCCCTGTGCCTTGCATGTTTTCTGCCCTCACCTGTGACTCCAAGCTTCCCTGGTCTCCTTTAAGCACCACTTTCTTCAAGGAGCTGTTCCTTGGTCCCCTCCAGCTGCTAATGCTTCCCTTCCCATATGAACTATCCACTCTGTTTATGTCTTGCTCATACCTCATTATGCACATCTTGTCTCCCCAATTAGAGTGTGAGCTCCAGGAGGGCAGGGCGATTTTTACCTTTCTCTAAACCTCAATGCCTGACACTTAGTGAACCCTGAATAAATGCTTATTGACCTACTTGGATGAGTTTTTAAAAATGGGTTCTCAATATTTTTTATACTACAGACACCCTTGAAGTCTCTAGACCTCTTCTCAGAATAATGGTGTGTGAGTGTGTTTAAGCAAAACATAATTGCAGGAAATGCTAAATTTCATTTTGAGGTTAGTGAAAATAAAGATGTTATTTTTTTTCTCATCAAATTTCATGCATCCCTTTAAATCTCCCCATCGTTAAGAACCTCTGTTTTAACAGAGTTCCATCCAGCCAATTGGTGTGTAGTCGGCACCATGGACAGCTGGACAAATCAGCTCTTGGCCCTATCAGGGTTCCTAAGGGAAGGCACGTGTTGCTCTGCCATGGTTTGCCTTTCATGTCTACCTGGCAGCCGCTTGCCTTTTATGGACCTGAGCTCAGTTCTCTACCAGGGTAATAAAGTCATTTTAATAACAAACAACAGGGCTACTATAATTTCTATCTGTGGAAGCTCTTCCTCTAGCGGCTGTTATTTCTGATCTGCGCTGAGTTAACTCCAGGCTCTAAAAATTAAGTGCCTTGTCCAAAGACACTTTGGGTCTTTATGTTCTTATATGGCAACCATGATGGTAGCTCAGACGGCTTCCTTTGGAGCACTGCCATGCCTGGAACTAAATAGAGGGGAGGCAAGAGCTATTGACTGAGGTTTTCCAGACTTTGAGAGAAGCCAGAGGGTTCCTAGACTGCCAGAGCTGGGAGGGCCTTTACAACAGGGGATGTCAGAGCTGGGAGGGATTTTAGAACAGAGAATATCAGAGCCAGGAGGGAACATAGAACAGGGAATGTTAGAGATGGGAGGGATCTTAGAAAAGAGGACTTTCCCATCAGAAGGGGCCCTAGAGGCCTTCTTGTCCAACCCCCATTTTCATAGGATCATGCCATCAGAGATTTAAGGTTGGGAGGGGCCAACTCCTCATTTTATACATGAGGAAACTGAGGTTACAGAAGTTACATGACTTGACCAGGGTCATGTAGCTGAGTGTCTGAGGCAGGATTTGACCCCAAGTCTTCCTGACTTCAAATCTACTGCTCTACCCACTGCACCACACTGCTTATCTAGTGTTTTTTTTCCAATTTATTTATTTTTAGTTTTCAACATTCACTTCCATAAGTTTTAAATTTTCTCTCCCTTCTCTCCCCAAGATGGCTTACAATCTGATATGAGCTCTACAATACATTCCTGTTAAACACATTTTCACTTTGGTCATGCTGCATGCCTCTCTAGTTTTAAGAGAAAGAAAATGACTTGCCCACAGGCACACAACTCTCAGGTTATAGGATCTTAGTTTTTGAATTAAAAATGAAATCTAGGTACCACCTAGTCCATGCCCCTGCCCCCTTACTGATAAGGAAGCCAAGACTGGAAAAGGACAGAGATTTATCCAAGGACATTTGTCCACAGGTAGTAAGCAGCAGAGCTGGGATTTGAACTCAGGTCTCTCTCCATTCTGCTCCACTGAGACTGAAGCATACTGGGATAAACCACTATCATTCAAAGGGTCACCAGGACCTGCTTAGTATGCCCAACATAATTCCAAAAAGAGAGATAAACCCCACAAAAGCACCAACTCCTCATGACCTGGGGGCCAGAGCGTTTTCCCTTGTAGCTATTTTGGAAGACACTTGGTGGAGACTCCCAAAACATCTTTGAAGATGGGAAAAGGTCCCTTTGCCTTAGGCAGGATTATGGAAGTATTTTCTTTATTAGTTACTAATGAATCATCTTTTGGCCCTTTCCTCTATGCTTTTTGCCACCAGAAAAAAAGAAAAAAATTCTATAGGACTGAGAAAGGTTAGTATTTATCTGGATTTCTAGGCCACAAAGCACATGACACAGCAGCTATGTAACTAGGGCAGGGCAATCAGGCCTTTGCCCCAGGGCACAGGAATTTAGAACAAACATTTAAAACTCATCCTTTTTTGAAGCAACTGAGCACAATGTCTTCTTAGTGAGAATAATTAGTTAAAAGTAGAAGCTAGCAGATCAGTACATTGTTAATAGCATCCATCTGTGAGGCACTATAGCAACTAATTCACCCTTCTGCTCTACTGCATTTGTCTTAATTACCTCTTGTATTATTAAGTATCAAATTACAAAGTTGCTCTGAGGGCTTCGTGCTGTTTGCCCCAGGCGCCAAAATTGCTAGTTAGGGCTCTGTAAGAGAGACACACACAGCTGCTTTTCCCAGTAAGAGGGAAGGCTTAATGGGCGTCATCTTTTGTTTTGACCCTTCCCAATTTATGTGTGAATTTTGGGGTTTTGTTTTAATCTGTGTTTCACCCCATGCCCACCTTCTAGAATATTAGTTCTATGAAGACAGGGATTGTATTTTATCTAACCTGTATTTACAGTGCCTAGCTCAGTGTCCTCTAAATAGGAATTATAATAACATCTGACATTTAGATATAGCACATATAGGATTTTAATATATGGTAGGGGTTAGCCCACAGATGTGATCTGGTTTCTTATTAAAGGAAATGTACAATAGTCTCTCTCAGTTGGTTATTGCACAGAATATCTTATTGACAGAGCCCTTACAAAAGCCCTGGGAGACTGCTACTGCCATCCCTCTTTTACAGATGAGGTTTTAGTAAGTGACAAAGCTGGGTCTGAAGTCTAGGTCACCCAAACCACTAATTAGTAGTGAAGATTCAAAACCAGATCTCTCCTCACTCTAATGAAATTGAATTCCAGGAAAAATTCCATTTAGGATGGGAAGGGATTTTGGACTCAATCTATTTCAATCGCTCTATTTTACATTTGAGGAAACAGAAACAAAAAGAGGTTAAATAACTCACCCCTGAACACAGAGAGAGCAGGTGGTTGGGGCAGCATTCAAACCAGGTACCCTGACAACCAATTGTCAGTTCTTTGTACTATATACAAGATTGCTTCCTCTGGAACCCAAAAATGAATTCTGGAACCCCAAAAGCACTCTTTCTACATCTCCCACAGAAGGCATTATGTAAGTATTTGTTGGGAGTATATTGTGTCAGCTACTTCTCTTCCAGAAATCTCCAGCAGACATTTCTGCCTAAAAGTGCAGTAGAATTCTTTCATGTGGCATTCCTGAGATAGCATGTTACAAGTGAGCCTATCCAAACTTAAAAGGCCAGCATCCAAAACCTCCAACTGGGCTCAAAGAAAGCCTCTTGGCTGGAATGGTAGCAGTGGAAGTGATGATGGTGTTGGTGTTGGTGGTAGTGCTGGTAGTGATGGCGGTGCTGGTGGTGGTGGTGGTGATAGTGATGGTGCTGGTGGTGGTAGTGGTGGTGGTGCTGGTGCTGGTGATAGTGACGGTGGCAGTGATGGAGTTCCCTCAATCTCCCTTTGCTGCTAAGATATACCAGCTATAAAGTGACTCCAGGATACTTTTCCTATCATTGATGTGAATAGCTAACAATAGAAAACACTCAAGCAATGCCGAGGGGCCTGGAGGATAGAATTATTTTTACTATCAAGCCAGAATTGGTTTACTAAATCTGTCAGTGAAGGCCAAGAAAAATAAATTAAATGCAGCAGGGCTCAGGTCTCCCAGAACCCAAGCATGTCTTTTTCATGTTGATAGGAGGAAAGAGGGTCTTGGTTTGGCCGCCACACTGGCTAGCAGAGGCCACTGAGGGTCCTGGATTGGGAGTCTTTTCTACTCCCCAGGGAACCTGGCTCAATTATCTAAGTAAAAGATTCTTGGCTCTGAGCCTTCTCCTGATCACTGCTGTGGGCTGTGAATGCTCCCTTACCCTGAGCCCCTATAGCTCACTTCCCTTCTTCTGTTTCAACAGCTTTGAAACCCCACCTCTTTTTGGGAAGTTTTCTAGATTTTCAAGATTGGGGTGGCAGGGAACCTGGAATGGAAGAGAGAGCTTCTAATCTGGAGGCAAAGGACCTGCAGAGAAAGCTTGGCCCTGGTACTTATCACGTGTGATGCAGGACAAGGAATTTCTTCCCTCTGTGCCTCAGTTTCCTTTTGCCTAAAACGGAAGGATTGGACTAGAGGCGATTGCTAATGTCTGCTTGGGCACAGATTTTGAGCCTTAGAATACAAGAATTGTTGGTGGAGTTGGGCTAGAGGTCCCAGGGACAGTGCCTTGTAGGAAGAAGAAAGAGCCTTGAAGCCTTTGTTGAGAGTGGGGAACAGGGAGCAGAGAAAGGCAGAGTTTACCTGGTGCACCTTCCCCAGAAGGAGGGCAGAGCCCTCACAGATCCTTATTTTAACTCATTCTGACTGACCAATGCCAGGCTCAATTGTTTATTCCTGCTGAAGGAATCTAAAAGCTGTTAGTTTTGGATCCCTGGGGCAAAGTCCTTGGGATCCTGCCTGTGTTCAAGCTCTGGCACTGTACACACCACTGGGGCTTTAAGTGAAGATGCGTCTCTTTAATTGCTGGCTCTGCCTCTGACTAGTTCTGTGACCTTTGGGAAAGCTCTTCCTCTCTCTGAGCCTCAGTTTGCCCATCTGGTAAATGAGAGAATGGACTTTAACCCAATGAATCAGCGACTTAGCAAGAATTGATGATATACCCATATACCCATACCCAGTACAGGCACTCTGGTAGGCACTGGGCAGTGTGACAGATGCTAGAATGAGGCATGCATTTCTAATCATCCATCTATCAATAAGAATTTATTAAGCATTTATTCTATGCTAGCCAGTGGGGAGATGAACCAATCCTAACAATAATCGCCAGGATTTATATGGTGCTTTGCGAATGTTACAGGCGGCTAGGGGGCGCCATAGTGCAGAGAGCACCCAGCCTGGAGTCTGGAAGACTCATCTTCCTGAGTTCAAATCGGGCCTCAGACACTTATTAGCTGGGTGACCCTGGGCAAGTCGCTTAACCCTGTTTGCCTCAGTTTCCTCATCTGTAAAATGAGTTGGAAAAGGAAAAGGTTCACTACTCCAGTAACTCTGCTGAGAAGAACCCCGATGGGGTTACAAAGAGTCAGGCATGACTGAAGTGACTGAACAACAGAAACAAATATATATATGTAGATATATATATATATATATATAATATATATATATATATATAATATATATATATTCATGTGATCTTGCACTAACCTTGTGAGACAGGTGTTATTATTATCCCCATTTTACAGATGGGGAAATTGGGGCTGAGAAAGGTGATATGATTTGCTCAGGCTGAGGCAGGATTTGAATGATGTCTTCCTGAATCAGAAGTCCATGTCAATCCTTGACCTAAAGGAGCTTACACTCTATCAAACACCCTCCTCTAAGTGCTTGGAAAATAAATGCTTCATAAATTTTTGTTGCTTGATTTCCCGGATGATCTCTCAGGTTTCTTTCAGCTCTAATGATCCTAGATTGTTTCAGCAGCCATTCCCACAGCCCAATGATGACCCCACAGATGTACTAGTCCCTGACTTATACAAAAAGGAGATGGATTTCCATTCCAATGGCCCTTTAGAAGTACAAAAGTCTTTCCTCAGAACAATCTTGTGAGGTTGGTAGTACAAGAGTTAGTATCCTACATTTTGGGAAGGAGGGAACTAAGACACAGAGAAATGACATGACTTATCCAAGGTCATGCAGTTAAGGAGGGTCTGAGTCTGGATTTTGGTCCCCTCTCTTGACTCCATTTCCAGGGCCCATGCCACCTGGGAACCATCTTGTCTCCTCCATTTCTGTATTGATGGTCAGGCACTGCTTGCCAACCCTCTTCCATGTTCCTCTTTGCTCATGTTGGACTGTTTTAGAGTGAAGAGTACTCTAGGGTACTTGGTGTGAGGGAAGCCTTACATACACATGCATTAGTAACACAGAGGACCTAGAATATTGTCAGCATGGGAACACCCTACGCCATGGCAGCTTGCAACCCATCTATACATCCTGATTGGAGTTCTAGAGCATTACCTAACAAGATTGTTTGGAGGAGTTTCATACTCTTAAAGTCCCATTGGAATAGAAATTCTTTTCCTTTTTAGATAATCCCAGACAAGTACATGTGTGGGGCACCTGAGCAAATAGGGAGGGCTGCTGAAACCATCCATGGTTATCAGAGCTAAAAGATCATCTGGGTACTCAATCAACAGCAATTTATTAAGGACTTACTTACTATACACCATCATTCTAGAGCTGGAATGGATGAACCTTAGGGGCCGTCTGGGCCAACCCTCTTATTTTATAGATATGGAACCTAAGGCTAGGGATTAGAGTCATGTGCCTAAGGTACTGAGATCTGCAAGTAGGATTTGAAGCAAGGCTCTCGGACTCTAGAATCAGGATTCTTGCCACTGTAGCATGCCTGCTGCTCCTGTAGTCTGGCATGCAGAGATGAAATAATTTGTGCATAGGTACATGGCTAATAAATGGCAGAGGCTGAACTCAAACCCAGGCCTTCTTGTTGCCAAGGCCAGAGTTCCACCCACTATATCATGCTGCCTTTCTCTTACTTGTTTCTACCTATAGAGGTAGGGTCACAAGGCACATGGAAAACTGACTTGTGGTCAACCTCTGTCTGATAACTACTAGCTGTGTGACTGAGGGAGGTAGCTTACCCTCTCCATTTTTCTAAGACTATGATATGCAGAGCAGCTATATAACTGCATCAGAGGAGAGAGTTTTCTTACTCTGGAGTTCCCTATACCAATTAAATCACATTCTGACCCCTCTTCCTACTATATACCTGTATCTATTGAGATCTATCTATCTACAAGTCTCTCTCTCTCTCTTTCTCCCTCTCTCCTCCTCCTCCTCCTCCTCC
>CM053594.1:14541141-14578594 GCA_028646575.1 Pseudocheirus occidentalis
CAGTGTCTAAGTCAGGGGTGGAGAACCTGAGACCTTAAGATCATATGTGGCCCTCTAGGTCCTCAAGAGCAGTCCTTTGACTGAATCCAAACTTCACAGAACAAATCCTCTTAATAAAAGGATTTGTTCTGTAAAATTTGGACTCAGTCTAAAGGCTGCACCCAAGGATCTAGAAGGCCCCATGTGTCCTCAAGTCCAAGGGTTCCTCGACCCTGATCTATCGTTCATAACCCTCCTTGCAGAATGGCCACTTCTCCTACCTTCAGCATGTATATATAAGTAAGGGTGGGGGGTGAGCTAGGGGAAAGGGCTCTTTCTAACTGAGGAGGCAGAGTCTGTCCCTTTTTTTTTGTGCTGTGCAGCTGTCTTGTTCCCCCTAGTCTGCTCTGACTGCTAGGTCTTGCCTGATCTGGGCCTGTATCTAAGAAAATGCCCTCTGAGCTACTTGGATGGACCCCAGGGACCATGGAGTCTGATCTTGCCAGAATATGAGTCCTGCCCAGTGCTTATCCACCTCAGCTTGAGGCCTTCTAGTGAAGGCAGCCCATCCAACTTTTAGACAGTTCCATTTGCTGGGGAGTTTCATGACCACAGAGCCTAAATTGGCCTTTTTGCAATTTCTACCCTTTCCTGGTTTTGCCCTCTGGGGCCACGCTGAGTGAATCTATTATCCGTCCTCCACAAGGTAACCATTCAAGTAGCTGACAGGGCAATGGGGGAATGCAGCTATTTCAGGTATTCCAGAGAAATACATGGAGTTGGCTTTGGGTGGCTAACAGATATCCCTTTTGCCTTAGGTGAGCAAGTCAGAGGCTGGGGAGTTGGGGGTTAGCAGGCATCTAGAGGAAGACAGTTAGATGAATCCAGCTCTGGGGGCCCAGAAAATTGGCATTCCCTCTAACTAGCTGGGTTCTAAGGTGCCGTCCCAGTGTGGAGTGCTTCTCTTCTCTTCTGGCAGCATGAGGAAGGGCCAAACATTTTCTAGGACTGGCTTTCTCCGGGGAGCCAGGTTGGATGGCCAAGTTCTTTGACATAAAACTGAATGCGCTCATTGGCTCTGGGGTTGCCGCCTCAGAAACTAACCAGAGCTCATTCAAGCCTGCCATGTCCCTGCTTTCTGAGGCTTTGCAGGGCTTTTTGGAAGGGTTGTGGGAAAGCTTTTAGGGAGTTGCTCCTTTCTTTTCATCAGTAGCTCCCAACAAAACAAAGGCCAATTCAAAAGTTCTGAAAAGCTGACCTCTTCCAGTTCCCAGGTAACTGCTGCTTGTTGTATCTGTCAGTCAGTTAACAGACATTTTATGGAGTATTTTCTGTGTGTATTACACAGGGCTAGCTATGTGTGTGTGTGTATGTGTGTGTGTGTGTGTGTGTGTGTATGTGTGTGAGAGAGACAGAGACACGGAGAGAGACAGAGACACGGAGAGATACAGAGACACAGAGAGACAGAGACACAGAGACAAAGGTGGGGCAGAGAGACAGAGACAGAGAGACAAGGACAGAGACAGACAGAGGTAAGACCTGGTCTGCTCTAAGAGCTTTCAAGTGAGAAAAACAGGACATAAAAGCAGGAAACAGGGTAGGTTTAAGAGACACTGGCAATACTTATATAATAGAAAAGGATAAAGGAAATGTCTGACCATGGTGGTCCACAGCTCAATAAACTCTAGTGTCTCTGTACTGCCTCCAGGATTAAACACAGACTCTTCCTTTGACCCTCAAAGTCCTTCCCACACTAATACTTGCCTATTTTTTTCTAGGTTTATCCCATTCTCTCTCTATGTCTTTGTCTCTGGTTCAGTTGTTCTGTCTCTCTCTCCTCTATGGTCCAACTAAACCAACTTGCTGTCTGCTCCCTGTACATGACATAACAAATTTAGAGCTGGCAGAGCCCTTATAACAGGGGGTCCAGGGATAGATTTCAGGGGATCTATGAACTTGAATGGGAACATTCAAAAATCAGCATGTATCTCCAATACTTTGTGGTTTGCGAAGGGTTTTATATAGATTATTTCCCCTGATTCTCACAACAAAAGTGAGAGGGAGGTGCTATTATCATCCCCCATTTTACAGATGAATTAACTGAGACTGAGAGATGTCAAGTGACTTGTCTCAGGATAATATAGCTACTAAGTATCTGGGACAGAATTTGAACTCACTTCCTTCCACCAAATCCAGTAGTCGCTTCACTGTGCCACCCACTTACCCTAAAATTACTACCCTCCATCATCTTTATTTTCACTTACTTCTAACTAAAATTTCCAGACCAGTAAATATTTATTAAGTTCTTACTATTTGCCAAGCACTGTCCTAAGTGCTGGGGCCATAATTAACAAAAGAAAGACAGTCCCTTCCCTTAAGGAGTTTTCAGTGTAATGGGGAAGCCAATATGTAAGAAGTGAAATACTGAATTTTAAAAGGTAGGGGGCAGCTAGATGGCTCAGTAAGTAGAGCAATAGCTCTAGAGTCAGGAGGACCTGAGTTCAAACCCGACCTCAGACACTTGATACTTACTAGCTGTGTGACCTTGGGCAACTCATTTAACCCCAGTTACCCTGCCTTCCCTTTCCAAAAGGCCAACAAAAATATGTAAGAACTTCTACCTTGCAAGTCATGACGATTTTAACATCATGTTACACACGAGGAAACTAAGAAGTAGGTGACCACGGACAAGGTCACTTAGGGAACAAGTTGTAGATTCAAGTTTAGGTTGTCTGACTTGATATCCAGCCCTTTTTTCACTGTACTACATTCCCTCCCACAGGAGGAGCCCTCCTGCTGGTCCTTTGCCCTCCCTCCCATACCTTTGCACAAACTGGGAATGCTCTCCTTCCTCCCTTCTACTTCTAGGAAAACTGAGCTCTTTAAATCTCAGCTTGAGTGCTGATTTCAACGTGAGTCTTTTCCTGATGCTCCCTGAGTGTCAGGACTCTCCTTTTCTAAGTCATTTTAGATACACTTCATATAGATGCATGTGTATGTGTGTGTTGTACATGTATGTATGTTATACATGCATGCATATATGTGTACATATTTATGCAGGTACATGTATGTGTGTATGCATATGTGTATATATGTATGTGTGTGCACTTGTGCATATGTATATGTGTATGCACGCATGTATATGTATCTATATGTGTATGCCTATGTATGTGTGTATGCACATGCATGTGTATATGTGTATGTATGTATGTATGTGTACACACATTTGCTTATCTTTGTATCTTTTCTGTCATTTTTTTTAATCATAAGGAGATGCAGTGTGCACTAGAAAAGGGAAACTGGATAAAAGCGCTCTTCTTTTTTACTTAGTATCACCATCAGGAGACAGTAGAGAATGAACCAAATCCTAGACCTGCAAATTCTCAATCAGCTGCTTCCCCTACCTCCCAGGAAACCACCTGCTTCAGGCCTCAAATCCCTCTTGTTCTGATTACTACCACCAGAGCAATGCTCCAGGACTCATGGACACCAGACACTGACTCCCAGATATTTGTAGTCCACATCCCAGAATGGGACATCTTAGCATCCTCCATCCTCTGGATCAAACCCTGTTCTTACTTGAAAAAGAATGATCACTATTGTAGAATGCTGTCTTGTTGAATGTTGTGTAATCTTTGGGGAGTAACTTTGGATATGTTTATATGAAGCCAAAATGCATATAGTAAAGTGTAGAAAATGCAGTTGGTTATCAAAACCCCAGAAATACTGTAGGAAATGATCGCAGAATTCATCTAATCCAGTCCTTTTATTTTATAGATGGACAGAGGAACTAATTTGTCCAAGATTATTTCATGGATAGGTAGTGAATAGTGGTAAGAATTTAAACCCAAGTGCCCTGAATCCAAATCCATTGTTCTTTCCATGGGTCATGCAGCCTCTCAAATTAAAAAACAAATCTATGCATCAAATGTGTAGATAGTTATTCTACACAACACCAAACATTAGAACATGACTAGATGTTTGCAGATATCTAGATCATAGAATTAGGATCAGGAGGGATATTAAATGCTGTTCAGTCTAATGTTCTCATTTTCTTTCAGTCATTTCAGTTGTGTTTGTCTCTTTATGACCCTATTTCGGATTTTCTTGGCAAAGGTACTGGAGTCGTTTGGCATTTCTGTGTCCATCTCATTTTACAGATGAGGAAACTGAAGAAAACAGTGACTTGCCCAGGGTCACACAAGTAGTAAGTGTCTGAGGCTAGATTTGAACTCATGAAAATGAATCTTCCTGATTCAGTGCCCAGTGCTCCATCCACTGCACCACCTAGCTGCCCCCCGAATGTTCTTATTTCATAGATGGGAAAACTGAGGTGCATAGAGGTTAAATAGCCTATCTAGGTAGTACACAGGTAGCAAATAACAGAGGAGGGCTTTGAACACAGGTACACTAACTCCAAGTACAGTTCTTTATCTTATGTGCCATGTTTCCTCTCCAAATCTTGGGCATTCTGTCACTTTGGCCTTCCATCTTTGGCCATTGGCATTTATTTCTGCTAGAAGCAGACTAGCCATCAGTCTACAGGGCCCTGCAGCTGTGCTGTTGTCCTGAGAAGGTTGCTTCAGATGACATCTCAGGTCTGCGATGGACTTACTCAATGGCCTGTGAATACTATCAGTTGAAATTGACCATCTAAGAAGGAGACGATTGCCAGTTTCCCAAACAGCAGGAGAACACTTACAATTGAATATCCAGGAAAATCCTCTTTTCTTCTCCCACATGAATCTTCCAGACACAGTCCTCTCCCTCTGCATAGGGCTCAGGCCAGTTTGGGGAAAGCACGACTCCAGCTACCGCGGACAGCTCCCCACCACACATGGCTGTAAGAAGAGACAGTTAGATGGACACAGGCTAATGCATTGACCTAGGAAGCCTCTCATTAGAGCCTGTGAGAATGGGATGGCTGTTGTGATTTGTCTCAGCATTTCAAAGAATCTGCCATCTACCCTCAGCATTGGAAGAAACTTCAGAAGCCTCCCATTCCAGACCCTACCTGAACAAGAAACCTTCTCTATGGCATGCTGAGCAAATGGGCACCCAGACTCTGCTTAAATATTTTCACTGACAAGGGACTCATAACCGCCCAGGGTAGCTCAATACTAAACTGGGAATGCTCTAATTGCCATCAAATTGTTCCTTATATTCCACTCCTTTGACTCTAATTTCTGTCCATTGATCCTTTTTTTTTGGCCTGTAGGGCCAAGCGGAATAAGTCTCAACTCTTTTCTTTAGCACATCCCTTTATAAATGAGAGTCCTGGAAGTGACCTTTGAGGTTACCTAGTCTGCTCTTCATTTTTCAGATGAGAAGCTTGAGGCCCAGAGAAGTTAAGACCTTGGGGTCTTCATCTTTTTCACTGTACTGTTTCCTTCTCTTCCCTGTGTGACCTTGGGAAAGTCACTGAGCTAACCTCTCTGGGCCTCAGTTTTCTTATGTGTAGAAGGAAGGGTTTAGATGAGATGACCTTTCTTATCCTTCTCAACTCAAAATCTATGATTCTGTTACTTCCATTTCTGCCAACAGATGCTAGCATGTATGGTCTCTGGTCACTGTGACATTCTGGTCACCTTTTCTGGACTCAGGTCTTTCTCTCTCCCACTCCTCTATACAATTTAATTCTGGACCTGAACACAATGCTTACTCTGAGTGGTGGCTGGCCAGATTTCGGAGCTAACTTTGTGTTTACCTAGTGAATGTTCTGACTGAGGTCCAGGCCAGAGCACCTATAAATTCCGCTCTGTTAAACTTGCACATTTAATATGGGGATCAATCTTTCACAGGAGGCAATGGCTGTGATTTCACACCAAACTGAATTGGGCGAGGATGGCTGCCAAGAGGAGAAACCTGTTTCATTATTCTGTGTTTGAGTTATCCTGGCATGGGGCTGACATGCCAACTTTAAACACAGAGAGCAATGAGGACAGAGAACCAGGAATACCTTTGATTGCCTTAAAGATGTGTGTTCTGTAAACTCAGCCTTTGGTATTAAGAAGCCTATTACACAATGTTAATAACCTCTCAGCCTCACTGATGCTGTGGTGAGGATTGAATGACAGGGAGCATGGGAAAGCTTTGGAAAGCATTAAAGGGGCTACAGGAATTTAAAGGGTAGGTATTATTATTGCATTAAGTGGTCATATTATCATGTCATAGATTCTATATCCTCAAGTGCAAAGACAGAAAGGGCCTTAAGTGCTGGGACCACTTCTGCTACTGATTTACTATGTGACTGAAGTAAAAAAATCACCTGACCTTCTGAGCCTCAGTTTCTCCAGTTAATATGGTCGTGGTGGGTGAGGTGGCAATGATAACTGCCTCACCTACCTTCCAGGGCACATTGGTTGGGCCAAATGAAATAAAAGCCATGAAAGTGCTTTAGAAAAGCATGAAGGGGGAATGAGACAAGTCATTGTGGGAGCATGAACAGGTCTCTTCCACCAGCTGGACCCTGGTTTCCTCCTTCACAAAATGAAAGGGATTGACTAAATCATTTCAGAGACCTTCTGGACATTTTGACATTTTATGAGGCTGTTATGTCATGCAGAGGGATCATGACAGAATGAATCAAGAACTGGGAGTCAACTTCCTCCCTCTCTCTTATTTCCATTTCTCCCTTCTTCATTCAAGTCCTGACTTTTTCTTCCCACAATCCCTTTCTTCCTCCCTTCTTTCTTCTTTTACTTCTTTCCTTTTCCTTTGTTCTCTCGATCTCTTCCCTCCCTTTGTTGCTCTTGTCTATTCTCAGTCCTTCCCTCCCTTACTTCTTTCCTCTCTCTTCCTTTATTCTTAACTCATTTTCTCTTCTTCCAGCACTCTCTCCTCCTTCCTTCCTTTCTTTCTTCAGTCTTTCACTTATTTTTCTTCTCTCTTCTCTTTCTTTTCTGTTTCCCCTTCCATCTTGCCATATGATATATTGCAGGATCCTCCGATGTCCTATTTTTTTTATACAGCACAGGACTCAGAAGACATTTCTTCAAATCCAGGGGCTTTGGTAGACCATGTCATTCTCCCCAAAAGGAAAGATGGCCCTTTTATTTAAACATTCTTTGGAGGGGGAAGGCAGGGTAATTGGAGCAAAGTGACTTGCCCAAGGTCACACAGCCAGCAAATGTTAAGTGTCTGAGGCTGGATTTGAACTCATGTCCTTCTGACTCCAGGGCCAGTGCTCTATTCACTGAGCCACCTAGTTGCCCTTATTTAAACACTTTTTAGGCAGCTCAGTATGAGAATAGGCAGATTTCTGACTCCCTTCAGCCCAGTGAAGGGTAGCAGCAAGATGAAAGAGAAGCCAAGTTAAATCAGTATAGTCATTAGCTCAGGAGAAAAAACATAATCTGTTGGATATAAAGATACTAGGACTAGGAGCAATGAAATTTGTTTCCTAAGATTTTGTCCTGAGTTCTCTTTTATTTATTCAAAGTCACAGAATCTGAGGGTTGGGAAGGACCATGTTGTTCAACCTGTGTCCAAAGAAAATCTCTGGAACATCTCAGACAAGTGGCTTCCCAGCCTCTCCATGCTGACCTCCTAGGATGGGGAGCTTGCTATTTCTTGAGGCAGCCTACTTCAATTTGGAACAGCTCTAAATGTTAGGAAGATTTTCCTGATATCAAATAGAAATTTTCCTGTTTTCAAATCTGACCTACTGCTCCTGGTTCTGTCATCTGTCAAACAGAACAATTCTAATCCTTCCTCCCCAGGGCAGCGATTCAAACCTGCTTTGATAATTCTCTTGCCCAAGCTAAATACTCCCAGTTCCTTTAACTTATCCTCATATTTTATGAACTCAAGACCCTTTACTATCCTTGTTGTCTGCCTATGAATACTCTTCTGTTTATTAATACCCTTCAAAAACCCAGGTGCCTAGAACTGGACATTGTGTTACATACTTGGTCTGATTATGGTGGAATGTAGTGAGATACCACTTTCTTATCCCTAGAAGTTATGCTCCTCTTAATGTAGCCTATGATCACATTAGTTTTTTTTTTTTACTACAACCTCACATTGCTCACTCATATTGAGCTTCTGGCCCAGTATGATCATCAGACCTTTCTCAGAAAAACTGCTCTCTATCCTTGCCTTTCCCCTACTTTGTACTGAAATTGATTTTTTTTACCCCAGTGCAAGACTTTACATTTATCCCCATTCACATTGCCCATCTTATTAGAATGAGCTCGATGCTCTATCTGGTTGAGATGGTTATGGATCCTGACTCAGTCATCCAATGCGTCAGATTTGTGTCATCTGCAAATTTGATGAGCATGGTATGAATGATACTTTTGTCCAAGTTGTTGATAAAAAATGTAAATCAATACACTCTTCTCCCCTTTGTCTCCTCCTTTTTCTTCTCCTCTTTCTCTTTGTACTTCTCCTCCTTCTCTTTTCCCTCATCTTACCTCTGTGTCTGCCTATCTCTTTCTGTGGATTCATCCATAATCTCTATGCTAATGATTCCCAAATCTATATAACCAGCTCTGGTTCTGCATCCCAATATCTTCTGGCCATCTCCATGTTGCAGGTCTGACCATGTCACTCGTCTACTCTAGAGGCTCCTCCAGGATCAAATACAAAATTTTCTGTTTGTTATACAAAGCTCTTTATAGGGGAACCCCCAGCCCCATCTTTCCAGTCTTCTTAAACCTTACTTTTCACATGTACTCTTTGATCTAGTGCTATTGGCCTTCTGGCTGTTGTGTGAACAAGACACTGGTCTCAGCTCTGGGTCTTTTCTCTGGCTGCACCTGATACCTGGAATGCTCTCCCTTCTCTCTGCTTTTGGGTTTCCTTGTCTTCCTTCAAGTGCCAGCTAAAATCCTACCTTCTATAGGAAGACTTCTCTAACCCCTCTTAATTTCTAGTGCCTTCCCCCTTTTAATTATTCCCTGTTTATCTAAATTTGTTTCCTTTTTTCCTTTCCCATTAGATTGCAAGCTTCGTGAAAGCAGTTACTGGTTTTTTTTTGTCTCTTTGTATCCTTAGCACTTAGCATAGGGCTTAATAAATGCTTATTGACTGAATGACCACCTGAATTTTGTTTTAACAGCATGTCAGGTCTATCATGTCCAAAATAGAGTTCTTCTTTCTAAATCTGCTCATCTTACAAAATTCCTTCTTTGCATGGAGGGCAACACCATCCTCCCATTCATGCAAGTTTGCAGCTTCATAGTCATTCTTGATTTGTTCTCTTTCCTTCCTTTCTCCATTTCCTCACCCATTCAGTTGCTAAAACTAGTCAATTATTCCTCCACAACAACTTTTGCAATCAACCCATTCTTTTTACTTATGTAGTCACCACCAACCTTTAGTTTCCATCTCTCCTGGTTGAGATTATTGAAAAGGTTTCTTGATTATTCTCCCTGCTTTTAGTTTCTCCCTTCTTCAATCCATCTTCCACACAACTGCCAAATTAATTTTGCTTAATTTTCCATGAGTTCTACAGACCCCTGCTAAAAAGCCCCTAATGGCTCCCTATTACTTATAGAATAAAAAAGTTCCTGTCCTGGAATTTAAGACCTTTACAAGGTAAGCTCCAGCCCACCTTTCCAGTCTTATTTCACACCACTCTCTCTCATAGACATTATGTTCCAGCAAAACTAAACTACTTTCTAGAATTTAATATAGCACCTCCCTCCTCTGAGAAACTGCACAGATCCTTCTACATGCCTGGAATGCATTCTTTCCTCATATCCACCTTTCAGAATTTTTAGCTTCCTTGAAGTCTCAGTTCAGATGCCATCTCTTTCAGGAAGCCCTCTGAGATCCATCAAATTATTAGTCATGTCTCTTTCCCCAAATCATATAGCATTTACTTATCTGTACATATGCTGGATGCATCTCACTTCTAGAAGAAAATCATCTCCTTGATGGTAGAGACTATTTTGTTTTTGTCTTTATAACCTCTATACCCAGATCAGTGCCTGGCACAAGAAGACCCTTAATTGCTCATTAAATTGAACTCAAGTAGCTTCTAGACTCTTTGCTGTCATTAGCTTGTTGTACAGCTTTGGGTTGGTCCCTCTTCCTCTCCAATTCTCTCCTTCATTGCTTTTTTTTGGTAAAGGACACTGGGAGGATCTAAGCGGAGAGTCTTGGGGGCACCAGCGGTAGAAGGAGGTGATGTGGTCTGAGAGCTGGGAGGGTCACCTCACCTCGGCACAAAGGCTCTGTATCATTCCAGTAAGGGTCTCGGACATTGATACACTCAATGATGGCAGGTCCCTGCTCCAGAGAGTGACCAGGGTCACAGGTGAACTCCACTGTTGTTCCAATGTTGTAGGTCGGGTCTGAGGTTGTGAAGTTACCGTTTTGGATGTAGGGCTCGTAGCAGTGGCCCTTCTCAAAAGCTAGAAGGAGAGAAGGAGACATAGGGAGATGAGTAGAGAGTAGATAAAAAAATCAGATCATGGTATGGATGGTTACCCATCAAGGGAAGTGGTCCTTCCTGATCCTAGTTCCTAGGATTTCATAAAATCATAGATCGTAGGTTTACAGCTTGAAGTTACCTTAGAGGTAATCAAATTTCAAGCTCTCATTTTTACATATTTGGAAACTGAGGGCAGACAAAGGTTAAGTGACTTGTCCAGGGTCACACAGCTAATAAGTATCTGAGGCAGGATTTGAACCTAAGTCTCCCTGGCTTCATAGGTATACTATCCATGGCATTCCTTCAGACTTCCTCTGGGGTTTCTGGGTTAGGAATACACCATGACATTCAACTTTTCCATGGTGTCAGAAGACTTGGACATAAACCCCACCTCTGACCATGTGACCTTGGGCAGACAATTTCCTGGTTCTAAATCTCAGTTTCGGGGCAGCTAGGTGGTGCAGTCAATAGAGCACCAGCCTTGGAGTCAGAAGGACCTGAGCTCAAATCCCACCTCAGAACTCTACACCCCCTCCCAAAAAAAACCTAGCCGTGTGACCTTGGGCAAGTCACTTAACCCCAATTGCCCTCCAAAAAATAAAATAAAATAAATAAATCTCAGTTTCCCCATCTTTAACATAAAACATTGGAGCCAGAGCTCTGGAGTTAGAATCAGGAAGACCAAGGTGCACTTCTGTGTGACAATAGGCAAAGCTGGAAGATCTGAGATCTAGATCTGGAAGGAACCTCACTGGCCATCTGGTTTAACCTCCTTATTCTATCAACAAGGAAACTGAGCCCCAGGGAAGGTGATTGACTCATCTCTGAATTCCTATAGCAAATATCAGAGGCAGGATTTGAACTCAAATCCTTTTGATTTATCTGAACTCGAATCTGTTTCTTTTTCTACCGGACTGGATTATCACCAAACCTCATTTTTAACTCGGACTGATATATCCTAGAAGGACCAGATATCCCTGGGAGCACTCATGTCTTCCAGACATCTCTCTCCCTTTCTCTTCTTGCCTCCATCAAATCTTCCTGTGCTCCCTGCTATCCTTCCAGGGCTGTGCTCTCTGCTCTATGTCTAGAAAAAATGTACCCCTAAGTACAAGCAAAGAGATCAAGGTAGTGCAATAAAATGTGTCCTGGTGATGGAGTCAGAGAAACTGAGTACAAACATTAGGTTTGCCAGTAACTACCTGTGGGACCTTGGGCAAGTCACTTGACTTCTTTAGACCTCAGTTTACCCAGTTGTAAAATGAAATATTTGGTCTAGATATAATCTTTCAGGTTCCTTCCAGCTCTAAATCTGACTGTAAGACAGCTTTTGTCAGTGCAGAGGAATAGCTTTTGTTGGCTGCTCTTCTATTCTCTGCATTTTTGGCCTTCTCTTAAATATGCTTTCCGCCACGTAGAATATAAACTTTTTGAGAGCAGGGATAATTTTGTTTTTATCTTTGGCTCCCCCATGCCTAGCACAGTATCTGGTATACAGGAAGTATATCTTATTGCTTAGCTAGGTTGTACAGTGAATAGCCACTCAATTCCTTCGGACAGGAGCTGAGTTCAAATCCCATGTCAGACAGAGTTGTAGAGAGTAGATCAAAAAATCAGATCATGGTATGGATGGCTACCCATCAAGGGAAGTGGTCCTTCCTGATCCTAGTTCCTAGGATTTCATAAAATCATAGATCATAGGTTTACAGCTTGAAGTTACCTTAGAGGTAATCAAATTTCAAACTCTCATTTTTACAGATTTGGAAACTGAGGGCAGACAAAGGTTAAGTGACTTGTCCAGGGTCACACAGCTAACTCTGCAAACCTGGGTAAGCCACTTAAACTCTCACAGCCTCAGTTTTTTCATCTGTAAAATGAACATAATAGTAGCATCTGCCTCCCTGGATTATTGTGAGGGTCAAATGAGTTAACATATGTAAAGTGATTTGTAAACGTTAAAGTTCTACATAAATGTTGGTTGTTGTTATTATTCTTATTATAATTATAATTATCACCACTGAATCGAATTAGATTAAATTGAATTGACTCCCAGAGGAAAATGGGGGTAATTTTCTTTTTCTAACTGGAAGTCTTAGGCTGAAACTGTGCCTAGTGACAAAGTCACCTGGAGAATGAAATGGTCTTGTTTGGAGAAGGTTGAATAACTCTGACTAAAGATGAAAGCCAGTGATTCATTTTCAAGACTTACTCCTCCTTTAAAAGGGAAATTCTAGCTTAGTCCCTGGTTTCAAAATTCACTAAAATCTCCAAAGATAATTCCTCCTGAGAGTGCCCTCCCTCCACCCTGTACCTCCTCCCATCTGCTTGTCCCCAGATGTCCCATTCTGAGATCTAAGACCTGAAAGCCCCTTGGACAGCCACACTCTATCCCTTGGTCCCCTCCCCAGGGGGCTGGGAGGTCACCTTCAAATCGAATGTTGAAGACTGTGGAGGCCCTGGCCTCTTCTGCCATGAAGTAGATCCGGATGGTAGACCCTTCGCTCAGCAGACCCTCGAAGGGAACATTCTCCGTTTGGAAGGAATCATAAAGGACAGTCGACCTGTTGGTCCGGCCACTGTAGACAACCATCCTAGTGGCCCAGGGAGAGAAAATAAGAGAAAGTAAGAGAAAAGCAGAAGAGAGAAAAATTCTCCATTCATTTTGTTCATAGCCCAATCAGTGGGAATGAATGTCTCTTCTCAGAGACCACCAAAACAATTAACACCAGATCACGATATCATACCTGGAGAGCTAGAAGGGGCGGTAGATGCCCAACTGCTTCATTTGTTCAAGAAGGAGACTGAGGCCCAGGAAGGGGGAGTGACTCACCCAAGGTCACAGAGAAGATCCAGGATTTGAATCCAGTCCTTTGATAACAGACTTCAAACACTTTCCTTTGTGTCAGACCAACCACTTTTTTATTTAAATGTTTTGGAACTGAATCATTAAAAAAATTATTTGGTGTCCTATCAGATTATAGTATCCCTCATGTGAGGGGTAATATGGTATAAGGTCAGAGGATCTAGGTTTAAAGCTCACCTTTAATAATTACTACTTGTGTGACCTTGTACAAGTCACTTATCACCCTTTGCCTCAGTTTCCTTATCTGTAAAATGAAGGGGATTGGACTATATGGCATCTGAGTTTCCTTGTAGCTCTAGGGCTATCATCCTAGGACACTTCCCCTGAAGCCTAATGCAGTGTGTCCTTGGACAAGGATGTCTTTAGGCCTCAGTTTCCTCATCTGTAAAATGAGATCATTGTCGTAGATAGGCTCTGAGGTCCCTTGAAGCTCTAGATGTTTTGATTATTTTTAGTTGATAAGGACATTAATTCTTCCCTTGCCTTCCCTTTTGGTAAAACCACCTCTTTTTCTCCCAGAGGATGTCTTCCCGAGTCACTGGGGAAGAGACGAATAATTGAAATCCTCTGCTTCCTTTCCCTTCTCTCCGGGTCACAGGGGGCTGGTCTGAGTGTCCCAATCCCCTAGGTTAATGATCTGGGCAGGGCTACTCAGAAAAAACACATGCTTCTGTCTCTATAACTCATTTTTACTCCTATGTTTAGTGTCCTTTTTTACAGGGCACATTAAAGTCACTGAGGCTCCAGGAGTCTCTCAATTTTCCACCAAGTGCCCAGAGTCTGGCAGTGAGTCCCCAAACCCCTAAAATGTCAGAACTCGGGGGATAATTTTCAAACCATGTAGCGAAAGGCAGCAAGCGTGTGGGAAATATTAAAAGCAAAGGAGTGGTTAAAAAAGAGTCCTGGAATGAATGAGAAGAGTTATGGTCTTGAATGGAGAGAAAGCTTTAGAAGCCATTTAGTTTAAAGACCCTGGGGGGAACACACAGGATAAATTCAATACAGCTTGGAATAATCAATGGTAAAGGGACTCGAGAGGAGAAAGTGTAGCTGAGGATGAAACCAAAAGAGTGGGAACAGGAAGTTCTGGGAAATGACCATAACTAAATTGGTTACAGTATTGGCTATTGACATAACACCAGCTTGGAAAGTCTTCTGCACAAAAAGGGAAAAGGTTAAATTTGGGAAGACTCTGCATCAAATTTCTCAAAGGGTTAATATCTGAGATACACAGATAACTAACATACATATGTACATATATACACACATATACTGTATGTATACATATGTGCACAAATGTGTGTTTGTGTGTATGTGTACCTCTCTCTCGTCCTCTGTCTTTCTCTCTGTCTCTGTCTCTGTCTCTGTTTCTCTCTCTTTGTCTAGCCAATCATCCTGCTATCCGTCTATGTATCTATCTCTCTGCCCAGTCAATCATCTATCTCGCTAAGCAAAAGTCATTCCCCAATAGATAAGTGGTCAAAAGATACAAAGTTTTCAAAAGAAAAAATGAAAACTTTACAACCATATGAAAGAATGCACCAAATCACCAATAACAACAAAAATTAAAGTCAAAACAACCCTACGGTTTTCCTTCATATCCAGCAAATTGGCAAAGATGACAAGAGATTGCATAGTCAGTTTTGGAGGGGATATGGGAAGATGGGTGCCCTAGTGAGTCACTGAGGGAGTGGTGAATTAGTACAACCATTTTGGACAATAATTGGGAATTATGCAAATAAAGTGACTAAAATGTTCATGCCCTTTGACCCAGGGATTCCAACTGCTAGGCTTATGCCCGAGGAAGTCATCAATAAAAAGAAAGTCCCCATATACACCAAAATATTTACAACAGGTTTTTTTTTCGGCAGTAGAGAAGAATTATAAATAAAGTAGACACCCATCAACTGGGGAATGGTTAAACAAATTGTAGTACATGAGTGCAATGGAATATTATTGTACTGTGAGAAATGATGAATAGGACAAATGCAGAAAAAAGATGGGAAGACACATTAACTGATGCAAAGTGAAGTAAGCAGAGCCAAGAAAACAAGTGACCCAAGATTGTCTTAATGCAAATGGAAAGAGCAGCCTTCATAAAAGAAGTGAAAATAGGTGTTAAAAATTATAAGGAACAATCCTGGCCTCAAAGAAGGGCTTTGGGAAGACCCTTCCCCTGCTCATTTACAAAGGTGGTGGGGGGAGGGAGAGAAGGGTGCAGAACATTGCTTATGGTGTCATTTTTTTCGATGTACTGATCTTTTTTGTGGAGTTTTTCTTCTCTTATTTCTCGTTTCCTTTTAAAAATATTCTTTGTTGTAAGGGCAAGATCTTTGGGAGACCAAAGGGTCAAGGTCATGGAGGAAATTGAGGTGATGTAAAAACGTCAGATGCTCAGAGAGTTTAAGTGACTTGCTCATGGCTGCACAATTAGTGCCACAGGTGGGATTTGAACCCAGGTTTTTCCTGACTCTAAATCCAGCATTTTTTTCTTTTCTTTTTAAAAATGTTTTCTTAGGATCATAGATTTAGAGCTGGAAGAGACAAAACTCCTCATTTACAGATGAGGAAACTGAGTCTGAGTGATTTGCTCAGGGGCACAGCAGTGTCTTGGACAGGATTTGAATTCAGGTCTTTCTGACTCCAAATGTAATGCTAAACCCATCGTGTCACCTTGATGCCACCTGGTTGTTCAAGGCTGACCCTCCATTTCTCTCCCTGTGTTCGCTGCTCTTCTTCCTTTGCCCTGTAGGCAAAGCTTGGTTCTGTAAACCCTGGCTGATATTCAAAGAGAATCCCCTTTGTTGCTTCCATGATCTGGGCCCAGTGATGAGAAGCATCAAGGGACTATAATGGAGTCTCAGACAATGGAGGAACAAAAGTAGATAGTAGTGTTGTTCCTGGAGTCAGGAAGAGCTGGGTTTGAATCCTGCCTCAGACACTAGCTGTTGGACCCTGGGCAAATCACATAACCTTTCTGAGCCTCAGTTTCCTCACCTGTTAAATGAAGGAGTTTGACTAGAAGACTTCTAAGTTCCCTTCCAGACCTAAATGATTCTGTGGAGGAGCAGAAAGACAGAGAAGGTCCATCTGCACATTGACTGTGCCAATCCTCTCCCTTCCAGGGCTCACAAATGACCCTCATTTCTTGATTACAGGAGAAGTATCTCAGCAGCCCTGATCGGTGCAGGGTGGCTTGCCTGTTCCCTTTCTATACTTTTTTCCTCTGATAACAAAGGATCTTTGGAGGATTAAAGAATCAAAGAATTCAGACAGACTGCAACACCAAGCTCTGAGACATCACAGGGTCTCTGGTTATATCCCTACAAGAACATAAGCTCATTGAAGGCAGGGACTCTTTTTTTTGGGGTCTTGACTCCCTGGTGCCTAGTACAGTACCTGACAAATAATTGGAACTTGATAAATGCTTTTAAAATTCAATTAAATTGAGTCTTGTGTTGTTTGACCTTGAAAAAAGGTTTGCTGCTGCTCCTTCCATTGAAAGGGTACTAGGTGATGAGTCAGGAAACCTAGGCTTTATTCTCAGCTCTGTAATTTCCTCACTGGGTGACCTCACGCAAACCACATGGCCCCAGTTGGCCTCTATTTCCTCATTCTGAAAAGGGGGTAAAAATGCCACTATAGGACTGTGGCAAGGGAAAAAAATAGCTTGAATATTGGTTCTGGTGAAGAGTTGAAAGAACATACTTTTCTCCATTCTTTGTAGTGGTAGGGGAACAGGGATATGGAATATTTTGCACACATAGCCAGGCACAGGTAACATCTTTTTTGGTTTTTACCAAATCTCTCCTTTCATCTTTACATTTTCATCTTTTTTTTACATGCTAGGGAAGGGAGGGAGATATGTGTAAGTGAAGTGTATATATCACCAAAGTTATCAATATAAGTAAGAAAAAAATGTGCTATAAAGAATGGACCACCTTTCTCCATTCCTTGGAGAGGTGGGAGAGTATAGGGGCATTATGTTGTGTATGCCGTCAGCTGTAGTCTCTATGTTAGTGGCTTCCATAACTTTTTTTCTTTGTTACAAGGGGAAGACTTATTGTTTGGGTGGGTGGATGGAGTGGCATATCTGGAAATGACTGATATAAAAACAAAAGGCATCAATAAAATGTTAATTTAAAATGGAAAGAAATGTGCTCGTCAAAATTGAGGTATTTTTTTTACTATTATTAAAAACTGTTAGAAGGCTGGGTCTTGGCCGGGCTCTGCAGTTTTAAGACATTATGCAAAAGGAAAAAAAAAGGCTATCCACCAACTAGATAAGTCTCTTTTATGAAGTCATAAACAGGATTTTATCCTTTGATTTTTACTACGTCTCATAAACGAGGTTTATTATCTGTTGCCAGACAGAATTTCTAATGTTACCGAAACACAAACATTGGTAACCACACTGGAATGCTGCGCTGTATTTTCTGGGCATTTCTTGGGGTGCTGTGTGGGGTAGTGGAGAGAACACTGAACGGGGAGTCAGGAAACCTGTCATCTAGTCTTGAGCCTGCCTTTAATTCACTCTGTGGCATTTTTCGAGTCATTTGGGCTATCTGGGCCTCAATTTGCCCACCTGAAAAAGAGGAAGTAGGTCTAGATCAGGGATTCTTGGCCCGGGGTCCACAGACACATTTAAAGGGGTTCATTAATTTGATGGTAAAATTATATCTTTATTTTGATTAACCTTTGGTTTCATGTATAGCCCCACGTATTTAATTTTTTGCATTTAAAAACATGATTCTGAGAAGGTGTCCAGAGACCAGCAAAGGGATCTATGACATAGTGATGGTTAAGAACAATCAGATGATCTCCAAGGGCTGTTCTAGCCTGGAAATTCTATGTCCCGTATGCTAAACTTCAGCGGTTCTCCACCTGTGGGTTCTGTTCAATTTGTAACAATGAAAATACATCCTGCATATCAGATATTTCATTACGATTCATAACAGTAGCAAAATTACAGTTATGAAGTAGCAACGAAAATAGTTTTATGGTTGGAGGTCACCACAACATGAGGAGCTGTATTAAAGGGTCGCAGCATTAGGAAGGTTGAGAACCACCGTGCTAAAGCCCCTCCCAGTCCTGACATTCCCTATTCTGTAGAATGGTTGACTGAAGGTCTGAGGTCTAGTCAAAGGGGATAAGACAGAAACTGGGTAGTTTCTTAGTTTCTGAGGGTCTTACCTGTCCTTGTCGCTCAGGGAGAGCCTCTCAAAGTGTAGGTGTAGTTTCTGGCCTTCTGGTGCCTCGATGGTCCACACACAGACTTGACTTCCATTGCTGTTCCCAGGGTAGCTGGGAGAGAGAACTCTGCCAATGGTGGCATTGTGGACAATCCCTCCACAGGGAGCTGTGCCCAAAGGATATGAAACAGACAATGAGGAGAGGCAGGGAGAGAAAGCTAGGGATGCTTTTTCCTCTTGTCCCACAATGTTTTCACCTTGAGTAAGGACTGGGGAACCCATAGCATCTGCATTCTTTATGCCTTTTTAGGGCCATGAGAGGGAAAGGACAGAAGGAATACAAGTGACCTCTCTTTTTGGTATGGCTGACCTATCCTGAGCCAGGAACATCTACAAGACAATCCCCTGAGAATGGAAAAAACTGATGGAAAGAACTTGGTTGGACATCAGAGGAACTGGCTTCACACAATCATAGGAAGGAAGAATCTGAGAATTGTCGGAGATCTCACCTGCATCTAATCTGACCTGTTACCCAAAGGAATCCTCAGTATAACATATCTGACATGTGGTTATCCAGATTCTTCTTGAAGACCCCCAAAGATGGAGAGCTCCCCACCTCTCAAGCCAGCCTCTTCTTTGGCACAGCTTGAATTGTCAGGAAATTTTTCTTAATAACAAGCCTTAATGTGCCTCTTCCTCTTGTGTGAGAAAGCCATGACAGCCTTTAAAATACTTTAAGAAAGCTATTGAATCTTTCTTGTGACTTCTCTTCAGCAGGTTAAATGTTCTTACTTTCTTCCATTAATTCTTATAATTTAATCGACTAAAACAAGAAATATTTATTAAGCATCTAATACATCTCAGGAGCTAGGCTAGGTGTTGGGGGAGACAAAGTGAAAAGACAAACACAAAAGTGAAAGAAACCCTGTCCTCAAGGAGCTGACATTCTGGTGAGAGACAATACGCGTGTAGGGTCATTGATTTAGTTCCAAAAGGGACCTTGGAGACTGTCATATGGTTTTGTGGTTCGCATTCATCTCTGACTCTCCATGTCTCCATTTAGGGTTTTCTTGGCAAAGATACTGGAGTAGTTTGCCCTTTCCTTCTCCAGTTCATTTTACAGATGAGGAAACTGAGGTAAAGAGGGTTAAGTGACTCATCCAGTGTCACCCAACTAGTAAGTGTCTGAGTCCAGATTTGAACTCAGGAAGATGAGTCTTCTTGGATTTAGGCCTAGCATTCTATCCACTGTGCCAGCCAGCTGCCACAATGCCATGTATACCCCTCTTATTTTACAGGTGAAGAAAATGAAGCACAGAGAGATCAAGTGACTTGTCCAGAGTCAGACAGACAGTGACTCAGCTGGATTTGAACCCAGGTTCTCCTGCCTTGAAGACCCACATCCTATTTGTTCCATCATGCCGCTTCTCCTATATATAGCTATCTCCTACACACACACATACACACACACACACACACACACATACATACATACATAGGTATATATGAAAGACATGCAAAGTAGACATGAGATAAATTGGGGGTCAAAGGGAAGGTATAGACTTAAGATCCTCCACCACTCTGGCCAAAACTTAGCACGGTGCCTGACACATAGCAGGCCTTAATAAATGCTTATTGACTGATTGAATGACCTACTTCTGGATGTGCTCCAGTTCTCAACAGCTTTCACAAATGGTGACACTTAAGAGCTAAACATAGCACCCCAGTCATGGTCTGATCCAAGCGTAGTATGGATGGAACATTGCTTCTTTATTTTTGGAGGTCATTCCTCTCTTAAGTAGCCTAAGATTACTTTAGCTTTTGGAATTGCAGTTTTGGCTCTGTCACTTGCTAGTTGTGCAACTTTGAACAAGTCTCGACTGTTCCCTTTTCTAGGCCTCAGTTTCCTTCCCTGTAAGATGGGAGGGGACATTCAGCTAACAGTCATCCATCTTACAATCTTGATATTTATTTGTACTACTCTTCCAGAAGAAGACAACTCCTAGATAGTCTTTACTAATGCTGCAGAATCAACAGACTGGGGGATGGGAATCCCATTCCCAACAAGACCCTGGTAAGGTCAGGATCAAACCACTTTCTTCCAAAAAGTTGGCCCTGCCTCCCCTTGGTGTCAGGATTTCATTGCTTGCTTTATTAAATCAAGTGATTATTCTGTTCAGCTCTTATTTACTGGTCATAGCTTTTCATCAGTCTTGCTTAGCAACAATTTGGGTTTAATTTTTCTCTGATTTAGCACGGATATAAAAATGAATGTGGGAGGCTTAACCAGGACTAAATGTGATTTTCTAAAGAAGAAAGAGGAAAAGGAGAAAGACAAAGTAAGAGAAAAAGGAGAAGGAAAAGAAAAGGAAGAAGGAGGTGAAGGAGGAGAGCGAGAAAGAAAGGGAATATGAGAAAGAGAAGAGGGAGGAGAAGGAAAAGGATTATGAGGGGGAAAATGAAAAGGAGGAAAAAGGAAAAGGAAGGAAAGAAAGGAAAGAGCAAGTAAGGATGAGGAAAAATAAATGGGAATAAAGAAAGAGAGAGAGGAGGAGGAGAGGGGGAAGAAGGAAAAGAGGGAGAAAGGTAAATGGAAAAGAACGAGAAGGAAAATAAAATCAGATGTTTGTAAAGTGCTTTGTAAATCTCAAAGTACAATGTATGTGCTAATTATTATTATTATGAAGAGAAAGAGAAGGGGAAGGAGAAGGAAAAGGTGAGAGAGAAGGAGAAAGAAAAGGAGAATGAGGAGAATAAAGAGATGGGGGAGAGAGGGAGATGAAGAATAAGAAAAAGTGGATTCCAAAAGCCAACAAACAAAAGCTCTACAAAAACCTGAGGTAAGCATCAGCTCCACTTCCACCTTATTAGGAATGGGATCAGGATCAATTGAAAGGATTGAGGATAGTTAGTCCTTAGGAGAGAACACTTGGGGATGGAGTGGGATATGATATATCTCTCCAGGGCTGTCATGTGGAGAGGGAAGAGTCTAGGAGACATGGGGAGAAGTTGTGGAAGAAGAAATTTAGGATTTACATAAGTGTAAGCTGGATGACTCTGGGCAGTTTACTTGTCTGGACTATAAATCTGTCTTAGAGTTCTGAAGAAATCAGTTGCTGAATGTTAAGAGAAAGCAGTTACTGATTTGCATATAATAGGCTGGAAAGGATATACTTTGATCACTCAACTGCCAACTTGCAGCTGAGGGGAAGAAATAGTTAGAAGATAAATTTTGTTTTCTTTTGTATTTGTTGCTGACAAGAAGGACAGCAGAGGAGAGAAAGAGGAGGAGTAGTGGAGAGAACATGCTTTTCTCTTTTTTAAATTGTTGGTGAGAATAAGAAAAGAAAGAGGAAGGAGGTGGAGGAAGGGAGGAAAAGGAGGAGAAGTGAATAGAATAGAAAAGAGAAGACAGAAGATAATTCTCTGAATTGCGCCTGTGTTTGTTGAGAGGTGGAGAATAATCTTGATAAATTAATAGAACTGGAGAGGCTTTTTGTCAATATTATTATAAGGATTTCTGCCTTTTTTCTAAAAGAGAATAACACTACTTTAGCTAAAGGTATCAGTGGTCCCAAATCTGGAAGTGATGGATACTACAGATGCTGTCAAGGGGGTAAGACCTGCTGCGTAGTAAAATAGCTTAGAAGTAGGAAACAGAGAAACAACCCAGAAGATTGATTTGTCCAATTTATCTATTATGCTTGATGAAGTGTGAATCTAGCATATGTGTCAGCCCAATTTAGCAATGGAAGCACCTATTCTACACAGAAGCTACGCTCATGAAAGATTTTTTACGGACAGCTCCTGAGACAGAAAGATGATATGGAGTTGGTGCCCTGGTCACATATATTCCCTATGGATGTCCCTTGTTAATTACCCTGGGGCCTGAAGTATGTGCTCATTCTCTTCACAGACACTGTACTTAGGTGGAAAAGTGTGATTCAGGTTTATAGGTAAAGTGCTATGTAAATATTATGTGATTAAGTTAATGTTTTAATTATTTTTAATTGAATATTAGTGGTTGATTTCCTTTGGATATTTCCAAGATTTGCCAGCTTGGAGGTAGTTTGAGAGGAGATGAGCCAAAGAAACAAAGAATGAGTTACCATGAGAAAATGGGGAAAAGAGAGCCACCACCTGCTACAATGTGGGTTGACTCATACCAGATAAGGAGGAGCTATATAAGTACAACATTCCTAATAACTGGAGCCTTCCAGAAGTGGAATGGGCTGCCTCTGGAAATGATGGACAACCCCTTACTGAACACCTTAAGAAACAGGCTGAATAACCATGTTGTCAGAGTTGTTAGAGAAATAATTCTTGCTTAGATATCTGTAGGACCCCATGGGATGATCTGGAATTCTGTCCCTCTTTTCCATTAATTGCCACCCTCTAAGTTTTCCCCAGCTCAATTTGTTATGTTTTAACTTGGTGTCAGAGGACAATTAAATCCCCCACATCTAACAATCATACCACATGTTATTCTCAGAGACCCCATCAGTTTTCTAAGACGTTTTAATGTCCATTATTTTAACTAATTCTCTTCCCAACTATGTGAGGTTGGTAGTGACTCACATTTGGAAAATGACTAAGGAATATTCTTGGACCAATGTCACACAGCTGGACTGTGATGGGTTCTATGGTTCTATGTTTGTGTTAAAAAGAGATAGGATAGGAAGATGAGTCAGGAGGCCCATGGTCTAGACCTCTCCCCAAAATGATTGGGAAATCTTTCATGAGTTACTCCCCTGCCCTGGGACTCAGTTTGCTTTCCTGTCAAAAACACAAAAATACCTGTGTTGCATACTTCTCAGTAGTGGTTGTAAGAAACACATTGGATAATGAATATGAAAGGGTCTTGGAAAGTATCCGATGCTCTGTGGACCAGAGGAGCTATTATTTTTATCCCTCTGCTTTCTCATGTTGTGTAGAGTGATTACAGAGACATAGGACCACATAGATCACAGGATTATAGACTTTGTGCTAGAGGGACCCCAGAGGCTATCTAGTCCCTCATTTGACAGATGAATAAGCAGAGGTCCAGAGATGTTACATCACTTGCCCAAGATAGTGTCAGAGGTGGGATTTGAACCTAGAACCTCTGATTCCAAACCAACCATCTCTCTACTATACAACACTGCCTTCTGAGACAGAAAGTCAGAAGCTTTTGAAATATTTATCTTTGCTCTCCATTGACTCCTGGGGAGCAAACAATTAACAATTAGCATTGACTAAAAGCAGTCTCTGGGGACTTGGAAGTATTAGAAGTATTCAAGGAGAAACTATACGACCACTTGTTCAGTATGTTGCGATGCAGAAGACTTTGCCAGGTCCCCCCTTCCCCAGTTACTTGTACTTTCTGTTTTCAGATTGCCTTCCATATATCCTGCACAGATCTTTTATGTATCTAGGCATATACATACGGTCTTTCCCATTATTATATAACTTTCTTGAGGTCAGGGACTCTGTTTTTGCCTTTTTTGTCTCCTTATCACTTAACACAATTCCTGGCACATAGTAAACACTTAACAAATGCTTGTTGACTTGACTTAGAAATGGGTTAAACTATATGCCCATTGAGTGACCTTCTAGCTCTGAAATCCTATAATTCTCTTGCTCTGTGAAGGATCATGCTCCTCTCCCTCTCTTCCCTGAAGAACCATATTCCATACTCTCATCTTCCCCTAGGGTTCTGAGATCCAAGATGGGAGAGGTGAGGACAAAGCCCTGAATTGGCTACCCCCATCCATTTGCATGAGCCTCCCTTGGTCTGCCTTTGTAGACTGTACCTGAGCAGATGGGCTCCTGGCTGCTCCAATGAGGCTTGGAGGCATTGATGCAAGTCAGTGTCTTGGCACCTTGCAATTCATACCCCAGATAGCAGTGGAAATGAGCAAGTCCTCCTGAATGCAGGTCCATCACTGTGACATCTCCAAAAGCAGGCCTCCGGGGGAAGCTGCAACTCAGCATGAAGGCTATAAATAAACACAGTGAACACTTCCCTTTGCAAGATGAAAAAAATAAAACCAACAACAAAGAACTCATCTCAAATCCTGAAATCCAATTTGTGCTAATGAAGAAGAATAATCTCTCATGGGAACCACAGAGTGTGAAATTTCATCATATTCCTTGACTTGAAATTCTTGTAAGAAGTCCCAGTGTGGGAGCTTCCTTCATCGATGCAGATTACAATTATCTATAATTAATAGCCTTTGGCAGAGATCCTTTATTTGGTGTCTAGGAACTTCGGGCTTTAAATATATCTATACATGTTTATCATATATATCTCACTTTAAATAGATTTTTTGTAGTACTATGTATTTTATTTTATGCATTTAAAGGAATTAGTCTGAGAATGAAACTATTGGCTTCATCAGATTGCCAAAAGGCTCATAGTATAAAATTGGTTAAGAATGCTTGCCTACAGAGTTGCCTAAGACTTAGAGCAGTTAAGTGATTGGTATACCCACATCAGAGAAGGTGCTGCACTCTATGAACAAGGCAGAATTGAAGGAACTCAAAAGACATGTGAGATGCACAAACGTAGAGAATCCACCCCAAATACTTTGAACTTTCTGAGCTCACATTGGTCTGATCAGTCACAGTCAGACACATTATAACTTGACTCTAACATAGTGATGCGTTTGGTCCTCTTCGAGACTGAAGGACAACAACCACCAGGGTCAAAAAGCTAATAAGGGCCAGGAGCAGAATTTGAACCCACTTCCAAGCTCATCATTATCTACTATACCATCCCACATTTCAGCGTTTTTCTAACACTGAAAACTCCTAGGTGTTATCAGTGGAGGAAATATGCCTCTCTTAGTTGACATCTTAACGCTGAGAAAAGAAATAGCCACATATCATCAGAGAGTAGTAGATAGTTTAACAAGACAATCAAGACAAATTTAGTTCTCATCATTTCAAAGTGTTCATCTCGGGAGTCCAAATTCCTATTTCTGGTTGGGTTAAAAAAAGGCTATCCTATATGTTTAATGTTCTGTTAGCATGACTGCTTGCAACATATTTCTGTTTGTTATGGAGGTCTAAGAAACTGCAAAATTTTTATATTTCCAGGAGAAACCTTGGGTGGAGGCATGGACCAATTAACATCATTATATGATGAGTCCCAAGAGATTAAATTTGGTTCCTGGTTTATAGGTTCTGGGACAAAAATTATGTATTAAATTAGTAGGTAGGATCAGATGTTCTCTGAGGTCCATTATAGCCCTAATGTTCTATGTAAAAATAGCACAGAGTCCTTAGTATATAAGATTAGAGACCTAAGAATCTCATTGTCCTTTCCCTCATCAGGAGAATCATATTTATTTCCAAGCACTATATTTTAGGAAGGATATCAATCATTTGGAGAGTGTATATTTAGAAAAGAAACATGATGGTGTTCATACTATAGGAGAATAGGATGTGACCTGGAGATGGAGACCTTGGGATTGGACTTTTATGGGTATCTTCAAGCATTTGAAGGGTTATTATGTAGAGATGCAATCAGACATGTTCTGTTTGGTCCTTGGGAACAGAACTAGCAATAATAATCATGTTGTTATTGCTTCTTTTTTTTGCAGTTTTCTTGGAGAAGGTCACATGGTAAAAAAATAAAAATACTTTACTGAATAATGCCAATAATAATAGTAATGATGCTGCTGCTGCTGATACTCTACATTCACTCAAAGGATTGCAAAGCACCATATATGCATTACTGCATTCAATCTGCGATCAGCAGCCAGTGCTATGGTATATATTTTGAGTGAGTGGGAAATATGCTCAGGAACACATCTGGGGGAGGAAAGACAGAAAGCAAATAATACAAATAAGAGTTATAGATAGCAGGCTTTGTCCCAGTCCCTGCCCCAAATCCACATTACACTACTGTAAGTAAAATAAACAAAAAAAAACCTGTTCCCACAAATAACAACAGCAAAAATAAGACAATGTCCCACATCTAAATGAGGTTGAAACACTTAGATGAAATAGTCAGTCACCCATATGTTTGGTCCACATGCTATTAAGATGGATGATTCTAGATATTCAGGTGCTGGGGCATTTGTCCCACTTTTTATCCAGATCTTTTACTTTCAGGTAAAAAAACACGACTTGAAGAGTACAGAAAGTATATGTTCCCAGGGAAGTGTGGAGCTAGATGAAGAAAAGGAAAGATAAGATAAAACAAAATAAGAAGAAAAACAAGAAAAATGGATGAACAAAAATGAAGGAAAAGTAAAAAATGAAAGGGAAATGAGAAAAGGAAGAGAAAGAAAAATAAGATAGAAAAGAACAGGAAAGAAAAAGAAAGCAATGAAAGAAAGAAGAAAAATGAAAAGGGAGCAAAATAAGAGGAGTATAAGAAAAGGCAAAACTATGAGGAGGAAAGAAAAGAGAATGAGGAAGAGAATGTAAAGGGAATGAATAAAAGAGGGAAAATAAAAAGAAAGGAAAATAGGAGAGAGCAGAGGAGACTTGGGAGGAAACTTGATCCCAGATAAAACCCAAAATAACACAAGACTCTCAACCTGTGTTTAGCCCCTACCCTGGTAGTGAAGCTGGAAGGTTCCAATCCCATCATCCTGGAATGTTCGGAAGTAGACAGAAATGGTATTGGTTGGACTTCGGATCACTTGTCCCTCGACCAAGAGGGTTTGGTTGGCTAAGATCATCAGATTGGGGCCGTCCACTCCTCGGATGGAGAGCAGCTCTCCTTCAGACAGGTTCACACTCTTCACCTGGGGAAGAAAGGAGCAAGGGTAGGAGAGACAGGATGAAGTAAGGTTTGGAAGCTGGAAACATGGATCAGTCTTATTTTCATTACTCCTCCCCCTGTAGGAACATGGTGGGAATGACTGCCTTATAGAAATCCGAAGGTGGACAGTTCACTCCAGCCTTGTCTGGGATTATAGACCAGTTAGTCAAAGAACAAACATTTATTGAGGGTCTACTATGTATCAGAACTCAAAAGTGGTACAGTGGGGGCAATCATTGGATCATAGAACTGGAAGAAACATTAGGGGATCAGTGTTTAATCCCTCCATTTTACAGATGAGGAAGCTAAGGCCCAAAGAGGCGAAGCCAATGGCCTAAGGACCTGAAGATAATACATGTCTGAATTATATCTCAAACACAGGTCCTCTCATACTAGCTAGCCTTCCTTCTACTATACAACCCAGCAAGTTGAAAACCTCTGAAAAGCTACCTACAAGTATTAACCATTAGACCATAAGATTTAGAATTGGAAGGGACATTATAGGTCATTTAGTACAATTTTCTATCTTACTGAGGATGAAATACAAGCCTGAAATGATGAAGGGACTTTGTTGAAGTCCCACAGAGAGTAGCAGAATCAAGATTTGAACTCACATCCTTTAATTGCACTACACACTGTTGCCCTTTTTGTTCAGTTTCAGTTAATCCAACTCCATGTGACCCAATTTGGGGTTTTCTTGGCAGAGATACTGGAGTAGTTTGCCATTTCCTTCTCCAGATCATTTTACAGATGAGGAAACTGAGGCAAACACAGAGAAGTGACTTGCTCATGGCTGAGGCTGGATTTGAACTCAGGATGAGAAGTTTTCATGACTCCGGGCCTGGCACTCTACTCACTACACTACCTTGTTGCCTCACTGTTGTCTCTACACTTTGATAAATGAGACTATTACAACCATGATACCTGTGTGATTATAATCCTCTCTCTGTGCCTCAGTTTCCTCATCTGTCAAATAAGGGGAAAACTTCAGACTGGATGATCCATTAGCTCCCTTCCAGCTCCAAATCTATGCTCCTAATTCTGAGGCTTGTGCCTGTCCTTTGACTGGCATCCTTTCTCCTCTTCACAGCCCCACAGCTTTTCCTTTCTTTGTTTCCCTACCGGTTTCCCCTTGCTCTCATCTTTCTCTATCTCTCTCTGTCTTACTCTCTTCTCTTTACTTTCCCCTCCTCCCTCTCTTCACCTTTCTCTGTCTCTCTTAGCCTCTTTATCTTCTTCTAACTGTTGTTTTCCCCTTTTCTATTCTCTGTTTCTCTTTTATTTCTCTGTCTATATGTCCATCCCCATCTGTCTCCTTCCCCCTTTCTCTCTTCTTCATCTGTCTGTATATTTATGCACAGAGGTCAAACAAAGACACAAAACCTGCAAGGAGGAGGAGGAGGAGGAATTTGTCTCTTCAGAACAAAGGAAGGGAGAGAATGCCCAGAGTTAGATATGGGTGCACTGGGGGGTTTCTCAGTGGAATGAACTTCCCAGTCCCTCCAGATGCATGCCATCTACATTGGAAACAAGCCTGATGGCATCTGGACCTCTGCACTCAGCTGGCCAATCAGCCACAGCGGAGGTCTTCACTGTCAGTGCCAAGTACTTGAATGAACAAGAGTGAATTTGAGGTGGGACAAGACTGAACCCGGATTACTCCTTCCCCCTTCTCAGACTTCCTAAGTCGGATCCCTCTTGGCTGAAATCTGTAGATAAATGATAATTCACAGCCTCAAATATTTCAGGAGGCACTGAATCAAAATATACAAAATCCCAAATAGCCAAAAAGGTTTATTCATACTTGGGATATTTTACATTAAAAAGGCATCTTCCTTCAAAAGAAGAGTCATCTTCCGGTTACATTAAATAATAAACTCCCCTAGTCTATTTAAAATAGGATTCAGTTGGTGCATTTTTATTTTGATGGGTCTCAGTTTCCTTATTTGTAAAATGAGATGGTTGAAATTGACAGGTTCTAAAATTCCTTCCCACTCTAGTTATAGGATTCTATGGAGTCTCACTATGTTATATCTCCTCCATTGTGGAATAGAGGTTAGCCTGGGTTCTTGAAGCCTGTGGCAGTAAAGAGTGATCTGTGATAAGTCCTGCCACAGTGGAGGGGCTTGAAGTAGAGGATATCCCAGAGAAATCATAGGTCTCTCAGGCAAGAAGCTTCATAACTACAAGAAGATATGCCAGTAAGCAGCATATTTTTTATTTGGGAGTGGGGTGAGTTGGTGGAGAGAGAGAGAGGCAGGGGGGAGAGAGAAGAATGACAAGAACAATAACAAGATGAGGAGAAGAAGGAGGAGAAGGAGGAGGAGCAGGAGGAGAAAAATGAGGAGGAGGAGGAGGAGAGACAAAGGAGAAAGACAGAGAAAGAACACAGTAACTCATTAAGTTGATGATATAGAGGAGTTGAGGAGTTGGGGGAGGGTCTATGCTAGGAGAGACCCACAGTGACTAAATTGCACATCTATGAAATACTGGTGTATTTTCACCAATACAGTCAAGAGAATTGCAGAGTTTCCAAGTTGGAAGGGGTTATAGATGTCACAGTCCATAGTCCATAGACCATTATGTGGATTCTATCTACAATGTCACTTATAAGTAAATTCACCTGCCTTTGATGGAAATCCTTAAATACTGGGACACTCACTACTCTAAGAGGAAGATGCCTCATTTTTGGATGGTTCTAATTTTTAGGAAGCTCCTCTCTCTTTTAATGTGGCCATGTTTGCCACCCATTTTTCCTAGCTCTTCCTTATTGGGTCAAGTAGAATAAAGGAAAAGAAGCTAAAATGTCAGAGATTATCTAGTACCTATATTCTAATCCAACATCCTTATTTTGTGGGTAAGGAATATGTTTCTTTCCTGCAGCTATTATAGCCCACCTAAGTCTTCTGATTAAGAGTCTCTCATTCCATGAATGATCCTAATGTAACATCATAGAATAAGATAGATTGGAGTAGAACAGTATCACCAGGCTGGATCAGATCTGAGACAGATACTCCTATTCTCTCATTTTACAAATAAGGAATCTCCTCTCTATGTGATCTGCTTTCCTTAGTCTCCTTCAGCGATGACATCAGTCATGTTTTCTAAGAAAAAAATTCTCCCAAGGATCCATCCTGGACTTCTTCTCTCTTGCTTAGTGATCTCATTAGTGGCCATGAATTCAACCATTGTCTCTGGGCAGGTGAGTTTCCAATCTAACCTATCCATCTCAAGACTTTCTCTGGAGGTCTAGTCCTGTATAAACAACTGCATGGGGACATCTTTAGTTTGAAATCCTATAAGTATCTCAAATTCAGCTTTTCTAAAATGATACCCTTATCTTCTTTCTTTTCATGGATCTCCTCTCCTATTTCAGTGGAAGGTACCATCCTTCCAGTCATCCAGGCTCATAACCTCAGTGCCTCAACACTTTTTTCTCCCTAATCTTCTCATATCCAACTTGGTTGCCGACCTTGTCAGTTCTGCCTTCATAATAGGCTGTTAATCTTTCCCCTTTTCACTACTCCCACACCTTTAATTCAAGACCCTAGGCATCTCTGGATTGGACTCTTAAGTGGAGATTACCTGCTTCTAGTATTCTTTCTCTCCAATTCACACTCCAAAGAGCCACCAAAATAAAACTGTAGATCTTACTCTGTCACTTCTCCATCCAAAAATCCTCAGTGACTCCCTATTGCATCTAGGATAAAATATAAACCCCTCTGTTTGACATTTTAGAACCCTTTATCATCTATTTTCACCTTACTTTTCTTTATCTATCAATCTAAATATATATTTAACATTATTTTACCTTAAAATTTTGATTATCAAATCTTCTCCTTCTCTCCCATGCCTCCCCCAAACACTGAGAAAGCAAACAATATGATGTCAATCATGCATGTGAAATCATACAAAACATATTTCCATGTTAGCCATATTGTAAAAAACCCAACAAATAAAGTGAGAAAATTATACTTCCATTTTGACTCAGAGTTCATTATTTCTCTCTCTGGAGATGGAGAGCATTTTTCATCATGAGACCTTTGGAACTGTTTTAGATCATTGTATTTATAAGAATAACTGAGTCTTTTGTACTTGATTATCATGACATTGCTATTCCTGTGCACAATGATCTCCTGATTGTTCTCACTTCACTTTACATTAGTTCATCTAGGTCTTGCCATATTTTTTAGACCCCCCCCCGGTCATTTCCCATAGCACAATAGTACTCCATCAAAGTCATATGCCATAATTTGTCTAGCCATTCCCTAATTGTTGAGCATCCCCTCAATTTCCAGTTCTTTGCCACCACAAAAGAGCTGCCACTTTCAACAGTTTTTGAGTATTTCTTGTTTCTAACATGAAGTAGAGAACAGCAGAATCAACTTAAGTTCTTGGGAGATGGGAGCAAAATCAGTATAAGTACAAGGTCTCTCCCCAGAGAGGTTCATGGACACCTTGGAATGGAAGCATATGGGAGTTGCATATGATAGCTCTTGAGTTTCTGAGGGATGGTCAGATCTGAGAGTGGATTTTCCCAGTCCAAGAGATGACAGAATCCAGGGTATGGAGGAGTATCAAGATTGCTGGCAGAAGCACATGGTAGAGCTGCACATATGCTTGTCAATGTCGCCTGGGCTGGGGAGGAGGTGGTAGTGGTTCTTTATTTCCTAGGCAGTGTGATTCTGGAATCTAGGCTTCTAGCCAGAGAAGAACTATTTCTTGGGAAGTGTTAGTTTTGGAAGTTGACTTATGAGCAACTCCAAGTTTGAGAGTTTGGATATCTAGCCTTAGAGAGAGAAAAGGGGAGTTCCTGAGAAATTCTTGAAGAGAATTGATAAGAATCACTCAAATGGGCTCTACATCATGTTGCAACAGGAAACCAAGACACTCCATCTTTAGCTCTGGGAATGTGGTTGTCTTCTATGCCTAGAACATGTTCCCTCCTCATCTGCACCTTCTGCTTTCTTTGACTTACTTGAAGTTTCAGCTAAAATTTCAGGTTCTCCATGAAACCTTTGCTAGTCCCTCTTAATGCTAGCAACTTTCCTCTCTTGATTGTCTTCACTTTATCATGTCTACAGCTTGTTTGTACATATCCATGTTCATGTTGTCTCCCTCATTAGTCTGTGAGCTCCTTGAGAGCAGGGTCTAGCTTTTGGATTCCTAATGCTTATTATCATAGTGTCTGGCACATATGACTAGACCTTGAATGAATACTTATTTACTGACTCCATGATTTTACTGTGAATGATTTTTGAAAGTGTAAGTCTGTTGAGAAAAAGATTGCTTGCATGAAAGCGCCAGATATGTTTGTCTTCTGGTGGAAAAACAAGACATAAGGCCACACCATGAATATTGGTGGGGCTATGGAAGACCCTGGGAGAAAGGATTTCACCACAATGGAAAGGTATTGCCCTACTGGTAACCTCAACTCCCTTCTGAAGAATGGATTGTATGCTACTCGAAATTCTTTATTTTTCTTCTGTATCAATTTATGGGCTCCTGAGGGTCCTTTCTGCCAAGTGCATTTAAAAAAATAGGACCCAGTAAAGATGGACACCTGTCTAATAGGCATCTGTCACCTGGAGTGCTTGTATGAGGTTTGAGGATTCTGTTACCCAGAATGTAAAAACATAGACATGAAGGATATTTAGAAGGATCACCTCTTATTAGAGGTGACAGCCCAAAAGAAAGATCACTATTCTGAATCAGCTCCCCAAAACGGATTATGTACATGCAAGACCAGGGCTCTGTGGCTACGTATTGAAATGCTATGTGTCTCAAATACAATAGAAGTGCCCTGAAGGGAAGGAACATTTAATTTTACCTTTTAATCTCCAATGCCTAGCACAGGGGCTTGCATACAGTAGGTGCTTAATTAATGCTTATCAAGTGGACAAATGAACCTCATCCTGGAAAAGGGGAAATGACTCATCTTAGAATATTATATACATAGATAACTGGAATGTCCCTCTGAGGTATACGATATATATTATACACTATATGCGTAGATAACTGGAATGCCCCTCTAAGATACATACACAGACACTTCTTGAGGACAAGGACTATTTCACTACTGCCTTTGGATACCTAAAGTCTACAAGCTCTCTAGTAGGTTCTTAAATGTTTGTTGATTGACTAAGGGATAGTTGTATTTACAAATCCTTCCAATAAGAAAAATATTCTGCTTTGTTGCTTTCCTGATTGTCAAACTCTCAATGGTGCTGAGATTTATTTCCATTGGATGATTCTGAAAGAACATTGGCTCTGGACTCAGAGGAACTGGATTCAGATCCTTTCTCTGACACTACCAATGTGATTTTGGTCAAACCTCTTAATTCCTTCAAGCCCCAGTTTACCCATCTGTCATGTGAATGAGTTCGTCTCTGAGGTCTCTTCTAGCTCTTGACCTGGGATACTATGACCCTACCCTGAAGCTTTGGTTTACTTCTCTGTAAAATGAGGGGATGTAATCTAACTCTCCAGTTCTCCTACGGTTCCATGAAAGGACATTGAATCAAATTCTAATTAGAGAATACAAACACCCAGACACTATTGCAACGTGCAGACTTGCCCACGTAGCCGCAGCATGCTTGGCCCGGTGCAGTGTGGTTTGTTACCTGGAGCTCCACCCCATAGCCAGTGTAGACAGTCACATTGTAGGTGCACTCCAGGAAGCTGTGCAGGGGCAGTGGGGCGTAGTCGTTGGAGTCTATGTAGCCCTCGGGATCAGAGAAGGTGATGCTGCAGAGAGCTGAAGGCAGACATTGCAGTTAGAATCATGTTCCCCAAGCCTAACGTTCCCATGGGTCAGCAAAGCCCATTCCAAAGACGGAAATGATCTATGGCTTCAGCCTTAGGGGCCTTGGGGGCCGGGAGGCAGAGAGAAAGGAACCAAAGGTGGGAGAGGACTCAAGTTTTTTAGATTTCTTTCCCCAAGATTACAGATTAATAAGTATTTAGGCTTTGAAAGGCAGTGTCATTTAGCAAAGAGCTTTGGAGCCAAAGGACATGAATTCAAATTTTGTTTTTCCTACTTCATCTTTGTGTAAATTTGGGCATCAGATCATAGACTCAGATCTGGGAAGAGCTTTATATGTTAAATACAATGCCCTTATTTTAGAGAATCTGAGGCATGGGGTGGGAAAGTGACTTGTCCAAAACCATGTAGATAGGAAGTGCCTGAGACAGGATTTGTACCCAGGTCTTCCAGACTCCATCTCTGGCACTCTACCCACTATGCAATGCCGTGTCTCTATTTTACAGGTAAGGAAACTCAATCCCAAAGAAGGGAAATGTCCATCCTCTTTTCCCCCATAGAATAAGAGTTCCTAGAGGCCAAAGGCTGTTTTCCATTTTGGTTTTGGATCCCTAATACCTAGCCCATTTCCTGACGCCTAGTAATCACTTAATAAAGGCTTTTCGAACTGGGTTCAATTTCCCAGGATCGTACAGCATTCTAATGTGGTTCTCCAATTAGCATGATGCCAAATTCAAAGCTCTTTCCACTGGCCCACATGGCCTTTGGAAGCATTTTCCCAATCTGGACCTTTTCTTTCTAAATGAGAGGTTGGACTAGGGTCATAGAATCAGAGGTTCAGAGCTAAAAAGTACGTTGGATTCCATCCAGTCTAGTCTAATCCCCCCTAATTTTACAAATGAAGCACAGCTATGTGCATTGATCATTTCAACGGCAGTGAGTGGGAGAGCTAAGACTTGAATCTAGATTCTCTAATTTCAAATCAATCAATGAACAGGCTCTTCAAAACTTAGAATAAAGACAGGGTTAGGAGGAATCACCTGATCCAACCTCAAATTTTACAAATAAGGAAATAGACTCAGGCAATGTGCTAGGCTTTATAGAAAGAGAAAGAGAAAACAATGCCTGCTCTCATGCCTGCTTTCCTTCTAACAGTCAAGAAGTTCGGTTCTTTTTCTACTTTCCAGCCTGCCTGCCAGGGTTCATATAGAGATAGTAACGAGTTAAGGAAAAACCAAGATCATATGGGGAAATTTATACTGATAGTCTCATTACGTTGAGAATGGACAAGACTCATGTTATACTGTGGGTTTCATCACTGGCCAGTAAGGATGACCGATAGAATTCTTTCTAGCTTTAAATCCTATGAACATAAACAAACATCTTTGGTAGAAAAAATTTGTGGATAGATCAATATTTACTGTGGATATACAACTGCAAAGCAGTGGATAGAGCACTGGGCCTAGAATAGGGTTAAGTAACATGCCCAGGGTCACACAACTAATAAGTGTCTGAGGTTAGATTTGGACTCAGGTAAGTTACTTAACCCTGTTTCTTCTTAACTCCACTCAACTCAGTTTCCTCATCTGTAACATGATCTGGAGAAGGAAATGGTAAGTCACTCTAGTATCTTTGTCAAGAAAGCTCCAAATGGAGTCATGAGTAGTAGGGCTTGATTATAAAAGGACTGAACAATGAAAACTGTTGGAAAATGCTGAAATGGAGAGGAGATCAGAGTTGTAGCTATGCTTCTGGAATGAAGGAACTTGGGGGAGGGAGAAATGTCCAGGATAGTTTCCTACTGGGTGAAGTCCTTCCAGGAGAGGGGATAAACTATATCTAAGAGAAGCCTCTGGTCCCTGTTAGAGTGTAGGGAGTATGTAGAAGTGTATGGCTAGCGTAGGAGAGGCTTACCATAGTGATAGGACCCTTAGGACAGTGGCCTGGGGTTTTTTGGTTTTGGATCCCTAACACTTTCTTTTCTGCCACACAGAGTCAAGGTCCACTGGACGACTATGAGGTGAGGAACCATAATGGTGTTTGCCATGAAGAGGAAGGTTACTTTCCTGGATGCTGGCACTCTGAGTCACAGCCCCCCCCCCCACCATTGTTCTGGGAAAGATAACTGAAATGTCAGTTTTAGACCTGGAAATAAAGCAGAAATGGGCTGGAGCTGAGGAAAAACAAATTTGGAAGCCCCTAATCTCCAGCAGAATCAAGATATACTATAAATGCATATTTGTGAAGGGCTTCCAGAGTTTTGCCGGCCGACCACTGAGCTTCAGTCACCTCTCTGTCCCCACTGTCCCCTTCTCATTTGGTTCCTGAACAAAGCATGCTGGGAAAGCTAATTAACTATTTTCCAAATTGGTTCATTTGCTGAAGTCATATGGGTATTTCTGAGGGTCATTTTTCAGAGAAGATGCGTAGAACACCAGTCCACTACAGAAAAATGGTAAGGAAAGTGCCCCAGAGGAGCCACGTCGACACTAAGACTGTCATGATTTGAAGCTATTTGACAATTAATTTCTTGCCAGTTGTTAGACCCTGTGGAGTGTATACAGCCTCCAGCAAGGCGACTATTAGCACAGCAATGAGATGAGTAAGGATAATCATAGTAGAGTGGAATGTGCCGGGGATTTGAAGTCAGGACTGGATTCCAAATCTATCTCAACTCATTCATACATGAATTAATCTAGTGCTGGGAACTAGAAGAAAAGGAATTTATTTTAAGGAATAAAAACATAGCCACACCTACCTCAAAGGGCTTGCTTTAGATTTTTATTAATGACATTTTTTTCACTCATTTACAAAAGGTTATAAGGATTTTGATCCAGTGACGTTGGCTTCCTGGCTGTTCCTCCAACAAGACCGTCTATCTCTGGACTCTGGGCATTTGCTCTGTCTGTGCACCATGCCTGGAATGCTTTCCCTACTCTTCGCCACCTGGTTTCCCTGACATCCTTTAAGTCCCACTTAAAATCATACCTTCTTCAGTAAGCCTTTTCTAATCCCTTCTTCCATTGATTATTTCCTATTTATACCAAATATAGCTTATTTGTATGCAGTTGCTTGCATGTTGTCTCCCCCATTAAAGTGTAAACTCCTTGAGAGCAGTAACTGTCTTGCCTTTCTTTGTATGACCAGAATTTAGCACAGTACTTTGTATATAATAATGTTCAATTAAGTTTATCGAACAACTGAGAAGTATGATTCTGACTCATCGCCAGTTTTGGATCCCAACCTTATTCTGGGAACAAAGTTACATGTGTAACTATGATTCAGGAAATAGAATAGCAAGATTTATATAACAAATTATATATACATATATAATATTATATTTATTATATTTAGCAGTCAGTGGCTTCCCCATGTAGTCATTAAGCATTCATATAAATCTCAGAGGCAAATGTGGTGTCAGACTCAAACACAAATGGATCACTGAAACAATATAATTACTTAGAAAACCACAAATGAGCACCACCTATGTTGTATTGTATTCTTATTCTTTCAT
>CM053594.1:14579094-14594842 GCA_028646575.1 Pseudocheirus occidentalis
TTCCAATCCCTGCCCTCAGATCTTTGTGTCACCCTCCCCCAATCCATGACATTATTTTGTAACTTCTTTGGATATATGTGGCAGCTAATCACAATATCTGTGTTGTTTTCTGGATAGAAAGCTCTTTGAAGGCAGAGACTATCTTGCTTTTGTCTAGCATAGTGCTTGATATATAAGAGGTGCTCAATAAATTATTGTTTGTTCAATGTTATAAAGACAGAACAACTTTGAGAGACTTAAGAGCTCTAGTCAGTCCAATGACAAGCCCTGAGTCCAGAGACCTGAGGATATGTCTGCTTCCTGCCAGAGAGATGAGGAACTGAAAATGAAGAATGAGGCAGACATTTTTGGGCATGGCCAATATGGAATATGTTAGAATACTAGAGCTGGGAGATGAACAGGGGATGTCAGAGCTGGAAGGGGCTTAGAACAGAGGGTGTCAGAGCTGAGGGGGGAACCTAGAATGTAGAGTATCAGAAGAAAGGGTCCTTAAAACATATAGCATCGAGTGTCAGAGCTATCTCGTTAGAACTTATAACACCAAACGTCAGAACAGGAATACTGAGTTTTGGAGCTGGGAGCAACCTTAGAGACCATATAATCCAATCCCATCTCATAGAAGAGAAAACTTGGTGGAATCATGAAATACACAGAGGGATCCTCTCAGAAAGTGGTCTGGGGAAAACAGAAAAGCCTCCTGCCCAAGAGTTTTATAAAATAATAACTAACATTTCTGTAACAGTTGAAAGGTTGCAAAGCACATTATAGTGTATCTTATTTGAGCCTCACAACAACCCTCTGATGTAGGGGTTATTATCCCCACTTTGCAGATGAAGAGAAAAATTAAATGACTTGTCCAGGGATCCACAGATAGAAACTGTCTGTGCCAGGATTTGAACTCCAGTTTTCCTGACTCTAAGCTAGATGCCCAATCCACTTCTCCGAGCTGCCTCACCCCCAGTGGTAGAGCTTACACCCAGTTCTCCTGACTCCTGGTTCCATACACTCATTACTACACCCAGGTGCATTAGAGCCTTGAGCTGTGTTGAGCTGAGAAGGGCTTTCTGCAGCTTATGAGTGTCTGTTTCTCCCCCTACCCACCCCCAGCTTCCTTTTCCTTCTACTTTATCTTCCTTTCATGAATGGGGACAGTGTAGACACCCACAGCCAGAATCCTGAAACAACCATGGCCCCAAATTAGGAAGCTGGAAATGTGACTTCAGTTTTGCTTGTTGATAACACACTGAATGCTCTTGGGGCAAATTACTCCTCTCTGGGCCTCAGTTTCCTCATCTGCAAAATGGGAATAATTATCCTCATCTTGCCCACCTATAAAAGACAATGAAATATGAAGTTCTGGGGCACTCTTGACTCCTCAACTGCATCTACTGACCATATCCAAATTCTGTCGTTTCTACTTTCTCGTGTTTCCTATATATCCCTCCTCTCACTTCCCACACAGCCATCATCCTAATACTCCCTTTTCACCTCTCACCTGGAATATTGTAATAGCTGTCTAATTGACCTTCCTGCGTCAAGTCTCTCTCCACTCCAACCCACCCGCCTACTCGGTTGCCAAAGTGATTTTTTTCTAATCAAATTTCTGACCACGTGTTACCCCCCATTCAAAAACTCCAGGGTCTCCCTGTTACTTCTAATATCAAATATAAAGCCCTCTGTTTGGTGATTACCTGGCCTCTTCTTACCTTTCTAGTCTTCTTACACTCGATGCCCCATCATTCACTTTAGTATCTGGCACGACTGACCTCAGGGCTATTGTTCTAACACAATGTGCCATCTCCTAATGCAATGCCTTTTCCTTGACTGTCTTCCATGCCTGGAATGCTCTCCCTCCACCATCTCTGCTTCCTAGCTCTCTTCAAGACTTAGCTCCTATCCTTCCTTAGGCACGAGGCTTTTCTGTTTCCCCCAGCCCACCACGCCTTCCTTCTGAGAGGATCTCTCTATGCATTCTGTGATTCCACCAAATTGAATGAACTCTTTGCCTCCTGTACATGCACTGAGTTTTCCCTCTCTGCGTATTCTATAGGTTTAGAATTTTCCCCATCCCTCTTGTTCCATCTATTCTGAACTCATGTTGTTTGTCCACTCTTTGGATGCTTCAAGTCTTTACGTTGTCTCCCATATTAGACTCTGAGCATCTTGAGAGCAAGGACCAGAGCTTTTTGCCTTTCTCTGTATTCTTGATGCTTGACACAATGCCTGCACATACTAATTGCTTCATAAATGCTCGGTGCCTGACCCAGGTCTTATAGTTACAAACATTCACTACATTATGTCAGGGTTGGTCTGGGGAAAAATGGACAAGCTCTGACAACACAGTTATAGGGTATTGTTAGAAAGAAAGAAGAGAAGGGAGGTAGGACAAAGTATTGTGATCCCAAGATCACTTTATACCCAAGTATAAAGTGTGGTATAGTAGAAACACTGAAGCATAGCATTGTGTAGAAGATGAAAGAGACAAAGGAAAGAGACTCATCCCTGGAAAGAGGGGAGTGAAACAAAAGAAGGGGATGGCGTGAACACTCATGGAGCTTTGGAAATCGACAAGTAGCTTGGAATTAACTTCAGCCCCCTGGAAATTATGTTTGTTTGGTGATGGGAAAAGAGTGGTAAATGTGTGTGGCATGTAAATGTCTTTTGAGAGAGAATCCTTGAGAGGAAAGAATGAGATAATGTGTGTTAAGGCCCTTTGAAAAGCAAAAAGCTCTCTGAACATAAGGCAACCTCAAGGCAGCTGTGCCTCAGTGAGAAGGGCAGTGGATCAGAAGCCAAGAGACTTGGGGCACAGCCTGTCCTCCCAAATCACAGAGAAATGCTGAGGCCATCTGATGCTAGCTTCCTTAGCCTCAGTCTTCCACTCCTTAATACTTTCTAAGCATCACCACCCCTCCTCTCCTTCACTTTGGGCAGAAGTTTCATGAAGGCTAATGAGTGCCTTCACTGTACCCCTGTTCACTCCTACAAGTACTCATCCCTTCTTCCTGTACATCTTCCACCTCCCCTTAATCACTGACTCTCTTAGTCCTAATAGAAGCCCTCCATTGACCCTGACTCTAAGGTGGATGCCCAGTCGACTTCTCCAAGTTGCCTCTCCCCAGTGGTAGAGTTCAAACCCAGCTCTCCTGACTCCTGTTGCCATACTCCCAGGTGCATTAGAGTTGAGCTGTGCTGAGCTGAGAAGGGCTTTCTGCAGCTTAGGAGTGTCTACTTCTGCCCCCGGCTCACTCTTCCTTCTACCCTATCTTCCTTCCATGAATGGGGCAGCATAGGGATCCACAGCCAGAGTCCTATAACAGTCATGTCCCTGAATTAGGAGGTCATTCAGTCACCCCACCCCAAACTCTTATACTCTTGATGGCTACATGTATTGACAAAGTTTATACCAGATACTTCTACTTGTTCTTAGCCATTTTCTTATCAGTTTCTTTCAATGTGGATTTTATCTCCATCACTCTGCTGGAATTACTTTCCTGAAAATCCCTAGGGACAGGTACATGGCACAGTGAATAAAGAACTGACCCTGGAGTCAAGAGGACCTGAGTTCAAATCCTGCCTTGGACACTTGACACTTAACTAGCTGTGTGACCTTGGGCAAGTCACTTAACACCAATTCCCTTTCCTTCATCCCTCCAAATAAAAGGAAACCCCCAGACATTTCCCAATTACCAAATCCAATGACTATTTTCCACCCTATCCCCCTTCATCCTCTCTCAATCTTGACCTTCCCACAGCTTTTCCCATTGACAATCACCTCACCCTCTTTTATTGCTTATGCTCTCCTCCCTTGGACCTAAAAGATGCCATACTCATCTACTTCTCCTTCCATCTACATCTCTTTTTCTAGCTTTTTTAATGATTTCCCATCTTTGTCCATACCATTATCCTGCATAGTCATTCTAGGAGAGTCTTTTGTTGTTCTCTTTTTACCCTCCCTCCTTTTGTGATCTCATTTTAACTTTCATGACTTCAGCAGCCTTTATGCAGGGAATTCCTGGTTCCTTATCTCCATTCCTGACTGCTTCAGATCATCCCCCATGTACCTGATAAACTGATCATCCTTAATCACAAATGTCCTCTTGTTGTTCTCCTGCTGAAGAAGTTTCCATGAGTCCCTATTACCTGAAGGATAAAAAAAATTCTCCCATTTGACATATAACTTCTTTCATATTTGGCTCTATTCTTCTCCTCTCCTTTTTCTTCTTCTCTCAATCTCTCCTCTCTCTGCCTCAAGTTCTTTATACTCTACTCTCATTCTTCCTTTTAGATTTTTTCCCATAGTTTTGTTAACTCCTCCAGGTCAGGGATATTTCATTTTGGTCTTTGAACCTCCTAAGCTTTGCACAGTGCCTGGCACAAAGTGGGCACTTAATAAATGCTTCTCGATTCATTGATCAGTCAATTTTCACAGAAGGAAGATGCACAGAAAGAAGGGATGAGTACTGGTAGAAGTGGACAGAGGTGCAAGTGAAGGCATGCGTTGGCCTTACTGAGACTTCTGCCCAGAGGGAAGAAGAGTGGGGGTAATGATGCCTCTATCCCCCTATCCATTCTATGATTCCACCAAACTGGATAACTCTTTGTTTCCTGAACATACACTGGGTTTTCCCACCCTTATGTGTTCCTTGGGCCTAGAATTCTCCCCCCTGCCTCTTGTTGAATCTTGTGTTTTTCTTTATCCTTTAAAGCCCAACTCTAATGCCTTTTCCACTATGGAATCTTCCTGGATCTTCCTGGTTGATGATGACCTTCCCTCTCTAAGGAATTAGTAATGTCATAGTGTGTATTGTTGCTATTTGTGTTGGGGGTCACATCTCCTCTTAGACTATGAACTTCTTAACTTATCTCAGCTTAGTGCTGTCCACACAGTAGGAGGAAGAGTGATATAGTGGAAAAGTCACTGATAGTTCACTTAGAGTCAGGAAGACTTGGGTACAAATCCTGTTCCTGATCTCTCCCTCTCTCCCTCTCTCTCTCTCTCTCTCTCTCTCTCTCTCTCTCTCTCTCTCTCTCCTCTCTCTGTGTGTCTCTCTCTGTCTCTTTCTCCTCTTCCTCTATCTCTCTGTCTCCCTGTCTCTCTCTGTCTCTGTCTCTCTGTCTCTCTCTCTTCTATTTTATCTTCTGAAAGTCACTTCACTTCTCTGGGTCTCAGTTTCCTATCTGTAAAATGGGAAGAATAACTTCTATTTCACGGGATTGTTGTGAGGAGTAAATGATATAATGTTTATAAAGCGCTTTGTATACCTTAAGATGCTCTATAATTAGGAGCAGAGGAGCTCTGGACCAGGTTTAATGAAAAACTTGGGAATGAATCTTGCTTCTAGTACTTCTTGGCTGTATAACCATAGGAAAATCATTTAAACTTTCTAAACCTTAGATTACTTGGCAATAAAATGGACAGAGTAAGATTTGTACTGTGGAGATGACTTGCAGTTATGGATAAAGTGCTGGGCTTAGGGTTAGGAAGATCTAAATCCAAAGTTTTCCTCTGATACTAGCTATATGATCCTCAGAAAGGCACAACCTCTCCATGTTTTTGGAAATGTCCTGGACCTTGCAGACTAAATTATCTGCTTGGTAAAGGGAGTTCCCATAGTAGAAGTTTCCTATGCTGATGAACTAACAGATCATTGGCATAGAAAGTGTACTACCTACCTCACAGGGTTGTTAGGAGGAAAACATTTTATCTACTTTAAAGTGCTTTAAACATATGAGTATTATTTTTATTTTTATTCCTACCATTTATTAGCCTTATATTCCCCAGAAAAAGTCCCTTCTATTCAATCCTTTGTAAGATTGTGGGGAAAGGGAAATAATAACACTTGCTCCGCATACCTCAGACACCTGTCATGAAGGTCTTAGAGGAGAGAATGGTGTAATTAGCAGAGAACTAGAGTTGGAGAAAGAGAACCTGTGTTTGAAGCCTGGATCTGTTACTTGTGTAGTCTTCAGCAAGTCACTCAATTTCTCTGAGCTTCAAAGAGATTTCTAGGATTATAGGAACACATCATCACATAGTGGAAAGAGCTATGACTTTGAATTTAGAGATCCTGGGTTCAAATCCCATACTTATATTTATGACCTGTATGACCCTGGGCAAGTCACGTAGGCTCTGGGGGCCTGTTTCTTCATCTATTAAATGAGAGACTTAGACAAAGTGGCCTCTGAAGTCCTTTTCAGCTCTGGAACTATAAACTTAAATTATTTAACCTTTCAGTTTCCTCATCTGAAAAATGGGAGAGTTGGGCTAGGTAACTCTTCTTCTTCTGAGGTACCTCTTACCTCTATATCTATCTTTCTATAAGTTTTCTAATCATCAGGGCTTATAATTTCAGACTCATTTTCAACTCTTCCCCCTTATTGCAATAATGGAAAGAATACTTCAGTCAAAGGATCTGGGTTGAAGTCCTACCTTTAACTCAAAGATCTATGTAACCTTGGGAAATCAGTTCTCCTCTCTGGGCCTCAGTTTCCTCATCAGTAAAGTGAGGGCATTGGACTAGATGGCCTCTGAAGTCCCTTTTAGCTCTAGAGCGAGGAACCTATGATTTGTTTGTAAACCACAAAAACCTTACTTAATGGAAGCCATTATCAGTACAAGGCTCAAATATTTCCCTCCCCATAGCCCAAGAGAATGAAGGCTTCCTAACCTGGAGCCTGCTCTGTGGTGATGACGGTGGTTGTAATGATGGTAGAAGTCGTTGTCTCTTGACTCTCCTCTGAGGCTGAGCTGGTCAGATCATTCTCCACCATCTTCTCCTTCAGAGGAATGGAACTGGCCCCATCCTCTATTGGAGCATCCTGAGCTGTGGGAATGGATGCCTCGGCCTCATCTGGGCTTTGAAGCAAGGTGTGTTCTAGGAGCGGCAGGGAGGTATAGGGGGAGATCTCCAAGGGGGCTGGGGTGGTGGGGCCACCACCTCCTTTCCGGCCTAGCCAGGAGGGCTGCTCGGCTGTCCCGTGTTGGCCCTCCAGGGTGCCAGAGGCCAGGTCCCCTGCTGCATGAGGCTTTTCTGTAAAGAAGAAGAAGCCTGGACTGGAGGGGGCAGGCTGGGAAGTCATCCTCTGCAGCATAGAAGGAGAAGCCTTTGGTCTCAAATGCTTTCTTGCCGAATTCACTTGCTTGAGAGAGGGGGGTTTCTTCCGTGGTGGAAAGGCATGCTTCCCACTGGGCTCTGTGAGGGCTGTTGACACAGGCAGGTTTTCCAGGTGAGCTGGTGCTGTTCCCTCCAGCTCCAGCTCTGCGGCTTCTTCCCCAGGCTGGGCCACACTTGGAGTAGCACCCACTTTGTCTTCAGCATTCTCCTTACTGATCTTGTTTGTTAGTGCTTCAGGGTGCAGGTGGTATGGGCTAGAGGGCCCAACCCTCCCTTCTGAGTAAACATCTAGGAAAGGAAAGAAAAGAGGCAAATAAATTCTGTGTTATTTGTCTAGGACTATGGACTGTTGCAGCTAGAAGAGATCTTGGAGGAAAGAGAGCATTTAGTCCATTGCTCTCATTTTACAGTTGAGAAAACTGAGGCCCAGAGAGAAGTGATTTTCCAAAGGCCACAGAGCATTCGAGTATTAAATGTCAGAGCTGGAGGCGTCATAGAATAGAGAATTCAGATCCTGGAGGGGCTTTCAAAGACATCAGTGCTAAAAGGGACCTTAGAACATAGAATGTCAGAGTTAGGAAGGGTCTTGAAACAGAGACTGTCAGAACTTGGAGCAGCTGAAAAAGAGGATTGTCACAGTTGGAGGAGACCTTAGACCTAAGATGTCAGAGCTGGAAGAGACCAAAGAGAGAAAGAAATTCATTCTGTCTCCTAGGCCCTACTCAGCTTTGACTTTTAATGTCTCCTTCCCTCCCTCCCTCCCTCCCTCCCTCCCTCCCTTCCTTCCTTCCTTCCTTCCTTCCTTCCTTCCTTCCTTCCTTCCTTCATTCCTTCCTTCCGTCTTAGAAGAAGAGGATCAGAACACAAAATACTAGATCTGAACAGGACCTAGCTGTTCTTGCCTTGCTAATCTAAACTCTAGGTCGCCCCCAGCATTCACCTTCTCTGCTCCCACTGCTGGGCTGCCAAATACTGCTGGAGGAAGACTACTCCAAATTAATGCTAGGTAACCTAAACTGGGACCTCATTGTTGTGTTGTAATTCTTTTATTCTGATTTGATTGTCTCTTTCTCACCCTTTCCCAAGTGGCTATTTCAGTCTTTCTCTTCTCTTTTCAAGCTCACAAGTTCACCTAACCCATCTTTCTCTCTCCACAAATATCCTTGCCTCCTACTTTACTGAGAAAACTTGGACCATCTTTTGTGAGATTCCTCATCTCCCTTCCTCCATATCTCAAAACACCTTCCCATATTCACCCATTCTGTTATCTTTCTTCTACTCTCAGAGGATAAGACAGTCATTTGCTATGTTCAGGCTAAGCTTTTCACTTGTATTTTTGATCTTATCTCTTCTAGTCTCCCCCATCAATCACCCTCAACTTCCTAACCTTATCTTCAATCTCTCCCCATCTCCAGTCTCCTTCTTGTAGCCAGGTTTTCTTTATCTTAGAAACAACAAGCTGATAACCTTCTTTTGACCCTGTCATTCCCTGACACTATCTCCCGATATCTCCCTTCCCCTTGAATGCTAAATTTCTAAAAAAAAAAAAATATTGTGTGTCCTCATTGCTTCCACCCACCCACTCATTTCTCCACTCCTCGAAGTCTTGTTTTTGATCCCACTGATTAGATGAAATGTCCTTTCCAGGAAAATCAGTCACTTCTAATAGCTAAATCTTACAATCTCCTCTCAGTCCTCATCTTCATTGACCTTTCTATAATATGTGCCATTGTTTCTCTCCTCTCCTTAGTCTTCTTCCATTCACTACCACTACGCTATTCGTTTTCTGGGCTCTTTTGTCTCTCTACTCCTTCTCTGGTTCCTCCTCCCTCTATTGTCCTGAAAATCTGAGTTTCCCCCAAGTCTCTGTCCCAGATCCTCTTCTGTTTTGTAACAACAGCATCTTTCTTGGTATTCTCATCCTCTTCCAGGTGTTCAATGAGAATTTCTATGCAAATGACTTCAAAGTCATTATATCTCCTCCCATTCTCTTCCCACATCAAAAACTGTTTGGCTGGACAGCGATTCCTAGATCTCCTACTGGCAGCTTCAAGTCAACATGTAAAAAATGGAATTCATTGTCTTCAACTTTTAATCCTGTCCCAAATTCTCTCCCTGCTATCTGTCCCTCAACTTTTGTTTTTCTATTGATAGTAACAGAAAAGTATGCTGGACTTTGGAGTTAAGAGAAACATGGTTTGGAAACTCAACTTGTGGCGCCTTGGATAAGTTCTTTAACCACTCAGAGTTTCAGTTTACTTATTTGTAAAATGGAGGTAAAGATGCTTCAAAAATGTTTACTTCACAGGCTTGCTAGAAAGTTCTCCGTTAAGCACAAGGGACCAAAGAAACTAGTGATTCCATTGCTATTTTTCCTACTTTTGTTATAAGCACAATGATCCTTCCAGTCACTTCGGTTTGAAAGCTCATTCTCCCTCACTCCCCTCACATCCTACATTCAGTTGCCAACTCCATTTCCTCTTCTATTACTATAAGCTTTCACTTTCTCTCTACTTCCATGGCCAACACTCTATTCCAGGCCCTCACCCTCTCTTCCATGAACTATGACAATCATCAACTCTTTTGTTATAGAATTATGGGACCACAGAGCTAGGGCTGAAACTACCTCAGAGGCCACTAGATCCAACCGCAATATTTTGTAGGGGGGGACACTGAAATCAAGAAGATTCCTAGTATCCTAGATTGAGACCTAAAAGGCCATCTAGTTCAACTCTCTGCTTTGTACAGATGGGCAAACAGAGGCTCAGTCTTCCTGTCTCAAGCCTCACCCCTTGATAGTTTACCAACGTGATTTTCCTAAAGAGCAAATCTATCATCTTAAGCCCCCTCAGTGTCACCCTCCCTACTCAATAAAGCGTGATGGCTCCATGTTACCTACAGAACCATCCATTTGGCATTCGGAGTCCTTCATAATCCAGCCCCCTCCTATCTTTCCAATTCTTTTATACCTTAGTCACTGATGAGCGCTCTGATCTAGTGACACTTGCCTTCTTTCTTTTCCATGACCAAGATGCTCCATCTCTTAAGTCTGGGCATTTTCTCTGACTTGAAATGCTTTCCCTTTTGGGCTTCTCTGGCTTCTTTCAAATACCAGCTAAAATTCCATCTTTTACAAGATGCCTTTCCCAAGTCTTCTTAATTCCAGTACGTTCACTCTCTATTTCCGATTATTTCTAATTATTTCTTGTCATATATAGCTTGTTTGAGCCAGGCAGGTGATTTTGTGGATGAAGCACCTTGTCTGGAGTTGTGAAGACCTGAGTTAAAAATCCTTTCTTGGATACTATGTGTGTGACACTTAACTAAGTCACTTAACCTTGTTTGCCTCAGTTTTTCCACCTGTAAAATGAACTGGAGAGGGAAATGGAAAAATGCTCTAGTATGTTTGCCAGGAAAATCCCAGAAGAGAACAAATCCCCTAAATAAAAGGATTTGTTCTGTCAAACAAAAACTCAGCCAAAAGGCCACACTTGAGGACCTAGAAGGGCCACATGTGGCCTTGAGGCTGCAAGTTCCCCACCCCTGCCAGCTGAGCCTTATAGAAAAGGGAGCTGAGATGAGAAGCAATCTGCCAGGTGTTACACAGGGAGTCAGGACTAGATTGGGCCCAGGTTTTCTGTCTCCTTGTTCTGGGTCAGCTGTTTAATGTCTTTTGGTAATGAGATTCCATCCCTGCCTGCTTTGGGCCATCACCACCAGCATTTGAGCAGCATCAACACCAAAAGAACAGAGAAGTCCTGAATAAAGAGTAAGTCCTGGGACTTGAGATTCAGACTTTTTCTCGAGCCCTAGTTCTGACTGCTGGCCCTTATTCTCCTGGTGCTGCCCCTGGAGCATCCCTTGGGCCTCAGTGGAGCTGGGGAAGCTGCTTTGCTCTCACGGAGTCTCTCCAACTCATTCTATATGGACTGCAGTACTTTGCTTCTGGAATCAGCAAATGCTTGTGTTGTATAACACTGATTAGAATCCAGCCATCCTTCCAGAAGAGCACAGGCTCTGTCTGCATCCCAGATGGGCCTGGTCCCAGTGCTCAGGCTGTGCGTCTATATTCTGGCCCAGGAAGGGGAACTTGTCAACTGGCCAATTTTGTTGGGTCTTTCTAAAGAATGTTAGCAGGGTTATCAGAAGACCCAGACTCAAATTCACCTCTGCCACTTACTATATATGGGTTTAGGGTAGTGGAGTCAGAAGATCTGGGTTTGAATCTAGGCTTTATCTGCCATTTACTACCTTGGGGGCAACTAGGTTTCATAGTGGTTAGAGTCCTGGGCTTGAAGTCAGGAAGACCTGAGCTCAAATCAAACCTCAGACCCTTACCAGCTGTGTGACCCTGGTAAAGTCATCCAACCTCTATTTGCCTAAATTTTCTCATCTGTAAAATGGGGGTAATAATAGCACCTACCTCCCAGGATGTGGGGATCAACTGAGATAATAACTGTAAAGCGCTTGGCACATAGTAGGTGCAGCATCAACGTTAGCTCTTGTTCTTGGTGCCCATGGGATCCTACAGAAGTTGCTTCATTTTATGGGCCACAATCTTCTCTTCTAACAAATAAAGGGTTTGGACTCATGGGTCTGGAGTTTACTTAGAATTTAACCGCCTCTTCTCCCAATGGATTTTTAGCCCAAATAAAGAGGTTTAATGATCACCATAGTCTAAGTAATGTTGAGAATCAGGCAGAGTAATGTCCTGACTTGGGAGTCAGGAGTGCAGGGCTCCAGGATGCCACTAACTGCCTGTGTGATCCAAAGTGTACGTGGTTCCCTCTCTGCTTCTCTGGCCTTTATCACAAAGGTGATGGGTTTTATGACCCAAGTCCCTCCCAGCTCTGACACCCCCTGTTCTAAGGTCCCCCCTAACACTGATATTCCCTAAGACTCCTCCCAGCTTTGACATCCCACGTTCTAGGGTTCCTCCCAGGTCTTCACAGTTTGGTGAAGCCTCTGGATCCCTTCTTATAATGTTTTTAAATGCCTACAATAAAATGCATAGAATTATAAAGGAAACTAATTGAGATGGTTGCATACTCTCACACACATGCACATGCACACTCACACACACACAGACACACAAACACACACTTCATGCACCCTAAGTTAAGAACTCATCTAGCCTTTTGCAGATAACAAAGCACTTTGCCCACAATGTAAAGGACAGCAGGAGCCAAGTTGTGCACAGCCTTCAAAGCCAAACAGGGGAGCTTGTGTTTGATCCTGGAAGGAAGCAGGAGCCCCGAGAGGGTTTGTTTGTTTTTGAATAGAGGAGTGCCATGGTCAGATCCGTGCTTTAGGAATACCAATTTGGCAGCTGAGTAAGGATGGACTGGAGAGGAGGAGACTGGAGCTGGGGAGACCAATGAGGAAGCTCTTGTCATGGTCTGGGAAAGAGATGATGAGGCTCACACAGGGTGTGTGTGTGTGTGTGTGTGTGTGTGTGTGTGTGTGTGTGTGTGTGTTTGGGAGGAAAGGAAGGGATATTTTTATTTTCTCTAATTATTGGTGATTTCTACCTCTGAAAAGTGCCAGTTTATTGTTGTTGTTCAGCCTTGTCTGAGTCTCTGTGACCCTGTGTGGGGTTTTCTTGGCAGAGATACTGGGGTGGCTGGCCATTTCCTTTTCCAGCTCATTGTACAGATGAGGCAAACAAAGTGAAGTGACTTACGTTGGGTCACTCAACTGAAAAGGGTCTGAGATGGGATTTGAACTCAGGAAGATGAGTCTTCTTGATGCCAGTCCTGGTACTCTAGCCACTGTGTTAACTAGCCCTCTATTCATATCCTTTGGAGAAAAAGAAAGAAAGGAACAGATTCAAAGGATATCTTGGAGATAAAACTGCTGAGAGATTGGATTTAGGGAGAATAATAAGGGGGGTAGATTATAGGATGGATCCCTGGGAAGATGGTGGTGTCTTCAGGAGAAACAAGGAAGTTTGGAGAAGGGTCAAGTTTTCTTGGGGAGAATAGTGAGATAAATAAGATGTTTTTTAAAAGATGAAACAACTAGAGAGAAGGAAAAATGAGCATGGGATCAAACATAGGATCAAGTGTTCCTGACTATACTGCAAGGGCCAGGGTGGCACCCAATGCTGGAAATGGAGCAAGTAAGACATGAATTCAAATCCTGCCTCATACATCTACTTGGTGCATGACTTCTGAGCAAATTGCTTAACCTGTCAGTGCTTCAAACAAAACTCTAAAACCATAGAGAGGGAGAGTGTACATTGGAAAGCTCAGAAGACCAAAGACTTGCATTCCAATCCCATGCCAGGTACTCACTACCTGTGCAGGGTTGGGTCTGTTTCTTCATCTGCAAGTCAAGTTAACAAGCATTTATTAAGTGAGTTGCTCAGGGTAGCACAGCTAGTAGGTGTTTGTGGATAGGTTTGAACTCAGGAAGATGAATTCCTGACTCCTGGAGAAGTGCTCTGTGCACGATGGTGCCGCCTAGCTGCCTGAGGGGAAAAAGATAATAAACACACTTTTGGGAATCATCTGACCATGGCTGCCTCCTACTTATCAATGCCTTCCCCTTATTTATGGAGCCTCACACTGATCTTCTGCTACTAACCAGGACAGAGGGCCGGGGGACTATCCTCTCTCTAATTCTGGACATTGGGCCTCTCCTATTTCTGCCATTTGGAGTTCTTGGCTGCTATGTCTCCCTGTTACCCTGAGGAGATTTCCCACAAAGTCAATGGCTCTGTCTCCACTGGCCTCCCCTGGGCAAAAGGAGGGGAAAAATTGTAGTAGCTAAAGAAAGTGCTTCATGAAGTGAGAGCCAGCTGAGCCAGAGGAGAGTCAGCCCTTTCCATGGAAACCAGGGTTGCTAAGGAATGTACTTAGTATGCTCTGCAGGAGGCACTCCCCCTGTCCCCTACTCCCCCTCAACACACCCGACTCCTCAGAGATCTCAAATGAGCCTGGATTCTGCAGGCTTTAAAGCTGAAGGTTAAATTCACATTAATTATTTTGTTACCTTTGGCCACCAGCTTATGCAGGGAAAACGGGCTGATGAGAGAAGGGTGGGGGGAAATTATGATAGCTGTGATGCTGGTGGTGCTCATAAAGGAGTGAGTCTAAGGGCTTGAGCTCTCAACTGCCAAAATGGCAAATGAGAACTGTCTTTGTTGATGGGTGGCAGGGATATCATGGGTGATGAACTCTGTTTCCAGGTAGTTTTATGTATATTATCCCAGTAATCCTGGGATTTAGAATCTTAGGATTTAGGATTTAGGGTGCTTAGAACATAAAATGTCAGTGCTAGAAGGGCCCTTAGAAATCAGAACCACAGAGCGAGGAGGAACCTTAGAACAGAGAACATAAACTTCTGGAGAACAAGGCTCTTTTTGCTGTTCAGTTGTTTCAATCATGTCCAACTCTTTGTGACCCCATTTGGGTTTTTCTTGGCAAAGATACTGGAGTGGTTTGCCATTTCCTTCCCCAGTTCATTTTACAGGTGAGGAAACTGAGGCAAACAGTATCAAGTGACTTGCCCGAAGTCACACAGTGAGGGTCTGAAGTCAGATTTGAACTCAGAAGATCCTGCCTCCAATCCTGGAGTTCTATCTATCCATCCACTGTGCAACCTAGCTGCCTATTTTCACAAGAATTTGATATGGGGAATCACTTATCTTGTTTATTTATTTGAGCTACTTACCTTCATGATACTTGTTCCAGGAGATAAAATTGTTGGTTATGGATTTGTGCCAACCAAGGTAGTGAGTAGGATACTAGCACTAGAACCCAGGGTTCCTGATCTGGTCCAGACCAATGCTATCTTTGATGTATGAGTTAACTAGTCAATAAAGATTTTATTGGATAGTATGTTAGATTGTGAGCTCCCTGAAGGCAGGTATTTTTGCTCCTTTTTGTGTCCCCAGTGCTTTGAACAGTGCCTATCACATAGTTGGTACTCATTGTTTACTGATTGATTAAATAATAATGAAATCAAGTACAAAAGAAAGAACAATTCATACACACACACACACACACACACACAATGTGCTGAGGCATTCAGACTGCAAGTAAGGGAAAAGAGGCTCTGAGATGATGAAACGGTTAGCTGTCATGATCTATTGGGCACCATTTCCCCAGCTAGTCTCAGGAGAGCAGAGTCTGCCCCATTCTTCAGTGATGGTGAATTAAATTTAGTGTCCCTAGAAAAGGACAAGCTACTCAAATGATGAGCCTCAACCTTTAAATGTCCGATTCAGGGAGTCTGGAGCCCTCATTCTTCAAAATCACAAGTCATGGTTTAGTATTATCTCAGCCACAAATTTTACTGTTTCATTAGCTTTTGAGATAGAAGAGATTTTACAGGTCATATAAACCAAGACCCTCATTTTCCAGATGAGGAAACTGAGGCCCAGAGATGTCATGGGATGACAAATTGATACATTTAGGACTGGAATAGACATGAAATTTCATCTAGTTGAACTTCATTTTACAGACAGGTAAACTGAGACTAAGAGAGAGGATAAATGATTTTCTCAAGGTCACATAGGAAGTGTCAGATCCTAGACTCCCACTCAAGTTTTACTACTCCAAATCAATTGCTTCTCTCCATCCCCACTTCCCTTCCTCTGCCATATTTCTTTTCCTACTGAGTCA
>CM053594.1:14601231-14627872 GCA_028646575.1 Pseudocheirus occidentalis
TGGTGGTGGTGGTGGTGGTAATGGTGGTGGTGGTGGTAACAGTGATGATGATGGTGGTGATAGAATTGAGTGAAGGAAAATGTAAAGTCTTGATATTTTAAAAAATGCACTGTCCAAGTTCAAGTTGAGGGGAAGTGTGACTACCAAGCTCTTCCTCTGAGAAAGATGTTAGGATTTTAGGGGGTTGCAAACCTAATAAACTCCAATAGGATCATATGGCAACCAAGAAAAAGGATATAGTCTCAGGCTGTATTGAGAAGGGCAAAGCATCCAGGAATTAGGAGATACGAGTTCCACCATCTTGGTTCAACTTATCTGGAGTATTTTGCTCAGTTTTGGTTTACAGTTCTTCCACATTTAAGAAGGACATAGATGAGATGAAAAATGTCCAGAGGAAGGCTACTAGGATGGAGGAAGGATCTTGAGTGCATGCCATAAGAGAATCAATTGGCAGAGCTAAGGATGTTGAGTTTGGCTAGAGAAGTCTTGGTGAAACAAGAAGGAGAGGTGATAACTGTTTTCAGGTATTTAAAGAGAGATTAGAAGAGGCAGCACTAGACTTGGGGGCTGAAAGTGTTAAAGACACATTTTAGACTTGAGGTTTTAAGCATTAGAGCCATTTCTAGGTGTAACGGGCTTCCTGAGGGAGGTGGGGACCTCTCTTCACTGAAGGGATTCCAGCAAAGCCTGGACATGATCACTTGCTGGGTGTGTGGAAGACTTCTTTTCTAAGTCCCAGCTTCATTAGATGGTTCCTGATAACCTTTCTAGCTTTGCCATTCTGCTAAGTACAACAGGATGTGATTCTGATAATAAAAAGCCATTGTAGGCCATATCAAGTGAGACCAGATATCCAGGTACCAGGGGGCAATCATTCTGCTGGACTCTGGCCTGGCCAGGCCACATCAGACCATCTAAACAGAAGGAACTTGGAATATTAGTGGACAGTTTACAGGTGAGGCTAGAGAGGGGAAAGACTCAATTAAGGTCTCACAGCAAATTACTGTCAGTGCTGGAATTAGAGCCACTGTCCTCCTGAGTCCTAGGATAGGGGATCATTCCACTATTCCAAAATGTCCCTGAAGTTTCAACATCTTTTATTAAGGGGAATTTGAATCTTATTGACTTTCCCATTTCATGGAGTATAGTTTTCCTACCCCTTAGGCAGGATCACTGCTTAATCTTCTATGTAGCTTCTCCAGGCTCTTCATCACCTTCTTAGTTTGGGGAAATGAGAAGAGGACTGACTCTAAGATGACCTCAAATGGTTGTCCTTTATATCTACTCAGCAATCCCCAGAATGCTTCCATGAAATAGCAAACATCTGAGGGCACTGAGACCCAGTAAAGAGCCTGCACTGGACTAATTCATGGCTGGGTTATAGCAGCAGAGCTAACCATAGGCTTCCTGTACCTCAATTTCCTCCACTATACAGTGAAGGTGTTGTAATAGACCTCTACAGACCCTCACAGCTCTGATATTCCATGTTTTAGATCCCTCTCACCTCTGACATTCCATGTTCTAGAATTCTCTCCCAGACTGGACACTCTCTGTTCCAAGGTCCCTTCTAATTATGTCATCACATGCTCTAAAAATCCCTTCCTATCCCTCAATGTTCACCCCCTTCTTCCCTCCCAGATCTGACATCCTCTGTTCTAAGAGCCATGCCAGTTTTAACATTCTGTGTTCTAAGTCCCTTCCCAGCTATGACTTTCCATGTTCTAGAGTCCTTTCCAGACTGGACATTCTCTGATCCAAGGTCAGGCTCCTCCCAGCTCCTACATTCTCTATTCTAAAGGTCCTCAAGCTGTTAGATTCTATGAGCGCATGATACCATGTGGCTCACATTGTGATAAATGCTAGGGATATAATAATGAGTGAGCCACATTCCTGCCCACAACGTGTCCAACAACCTAATTGGGAGATTGGACATAGAATTTATGACCCAGCCTCCACTATGCCCAAGGAGGACAACAGACAACAACCCAAACCTAGGGAATGGCATCCCACCAGGGTCCCAGATTCTTTCTATTTTCACATGAGCTCCATCTTAAAGGGCACACCTGTCACTCTTAGTCCTGATTTTCCACTCCCTGGACATTAACAGACCCCTCATTGCTCTCTTGAACACAAGCATTTTGTCGATCTTTGCTTTAACAAAGCATGAAATGAATCACGAGATGGAGTGATTCCATAATGAGGTGGTAGAAAGATATCCCAATTATGAAAAGGTTGAATGCTGACCTTAGGCAAGACAATGGGGCATGGAGCCAAGGCTCAGATATAAACCAACAGAGCGAAGGTTCCATTAACTGGGATCTCTGAGGCGAAAAATAGGGAGCTGTGCCAAGGAGCACCTTGCCAACAGGATTCAGCACCTTGAAATAAAGTCTTGAGACACTGTAGAAAGCCTAGAAGGGTGGGAGGCTGATGCATCAGTCCTGGTTCTATATGACCTCAGGCAAGTCCTTTCCTTTTCCTAGGCCTCAATTTCTCCATCTATAAATTGAAGGAATTGGGATAGATCAGGGGTGTGGGAGCAGCAGCCACATGTGGCCTTGAGGCTGAAGGTTCCTCGCCCCTGGTAGTAGGTAATCTCGAAGTTCAACATTTTATTTTTGTCCAATCATTTCATTCATGTCCAACTATCCTTGTCCCCATATGGAGTTTTATTGGTAAAGATACCACCAGAATGGTTTGCCATTCACATCTCCAGTTCATTTTACAGATGAGAAAACTGAAGCAAACAAGATTAAGTGACTCGTCCAGGGTCATACAGCTAGTAAATGTCTGAGGTCAGATTTGAACTCAGGTCCTCCTGAACTCATGTCTTCAGCACCCAAACCCAGTGCTCTATCCATTGGATTGCCCAGCTGCCCTTCTAATATGGTTTGATTGACCCTATAGACCCATAAATAGATGAGTGAGATAGGAAGGTCCTTGAATGATTCTTTGACCTTATGCCAATCAGGCAGTTTATACCAAGCAGAAGAGAAACACCTCCAGTGCTTGAATACTTCTAATGACAGAGGGCTCAGTACCTCAACAAGACAACTCATTCCATTGATAGAACAATTCCATTGTTAGGAAATTCTTCCTTAATTTATTCTTGCTTAATTCTATAATACTGAGGGATTATGATCATTATAACATAATTTACATCATAACATTTTTCTACTGCTTTATAGATGCAAAGATGAAGTTAGTCAAGGGGATCAATAATCGATCAATCAACAAAGCTGTGTAACTTTGGACAAATCGCTAACCTCTCCAGTCCTCAGTGTCCTTATCTGTAAAATGGACACAGCCTTAAAGGGGCCCTTGCAGCTCTAGGTCTATGATTCTATGACTTAGGGGATCTCCGCCAAATCACAACCTTCCCTTGCTGGTCTGTAAAATGCAGGGTTTGAATTCCATATCCTCTCAAGGTCACTTCCAGCTCTATGATCTTGGGATCCTAAGCATTAATTAAACACTTATAGTGTAGCAAGCTGGAGTGTTACAAAAAAAAAGAATTCCTGCCCTCAGTGAGTTTCTATTCTAATGGCAATAACTGTCATGTATATGGCGCTTTCTGCTCTATGGCTCCTTTCTCATTTGTTCCTTACAACAGCTCTGAGCTGCAAATATTCTTATTCCATTTTACACATGAGGAAACCAAGGCCCAAGAGCCTTGTCCAAGTCCACAGACATAAGAAGGAGCCAGGGCAGCATTTGATGCCAGGGTCTCCAGCTTCACATTCAGCATGATTTCTCCTATATCACATGGAGATAGGAGTCGAGCAGAAACTAGACTTGGACACTAAGTTAGGTTGTTGCTTTGAGTTGTTTCAGACTCTCCACGACCCCATCTGGGGTTTTCTTGGCAGAGATATTGGAGCGATTTGCCATTTCCTTCTCCAGCCCATTTTACACATGAAGAAAATGAGGCAAACAGGGTGAAATGACTTGCCCAGGGTCACCCAGCTAGTGTGTCTGATGCCAGATTTTAATTCAGGTCTTCCTGACTCCAGGGCTGGCCACTCTATCCACTGAGCCACCCAGCCTGTGGAGTGGTGGAGATGGATTGAAACATAGCTGTACTGATTCCAAGTGGACCATTATTGTCACTCCTATGCAGGCAGAGGGAGGCCTGTCCCATTTTCTTTTGGCCCCCACAGTCCTTCTCAGACTGGATCCTCCCAAATTTACTGTCCCACATAGTCTAGAAAAACTCTGCTCATTTTTGGGGTCCTAGTCTTTCTTTGTCTATGTCTCTGCTATTCTCCCCTCTCCCAGCTCTCTCTTCCCAGAAACCCCCTGTAGTTGGATCTTCTACACCTGGCGCCTTCTTGGTAACTGTTTTCTGCCCATGTCACCAGACTGAAACACTGAGCACGTGAAGGTTTGCAAAGCACTTTATAAATATCTTCTCGTTTTATCCTCAAAACAGCCATGACAGGTAGATGCTCCATTTCACAGATCAGGAAGCTGAGGTGACGAAAGCAAAGTGCTGCCCAGTGCTCATCATACAGCTGAGGGAGGATTTGAACTCAGAGCTTTCTGACTCCACCTGCCTTTTACCTATAATAATCAATCGATCAACAAACATTTATTAAACACCTAGTATGTGTCAGACAGTGCTAAGCACTGGGGATAAAAAAATAGGCGAAAGACGGTCCCTGCCCTGAAGGAGCTTCCAATCTGAGGGAAGAAACAACAAGCAAACGTCTATACAAAGCAAGGATCAACAGGAAATAATTAACAGAGGGAAGGCTTACTAGCTGTGTAACCTTGGGCAAGTCACTTAACCTCAATTGCCCTGCCTTCTCCCCTCCAAAAAGACAAAAAAGGGGAAAGGCTTCTTATGGAAGGGAGGATTTTAGTAGGGACCTAAAAGAAGCTGGAAGGTCAGTTTGAATGAGGGAGAACATTCCCCAGTATAGGGAACAACCAGAGAAAGTGCCTGGAGCTGAGAGATGGAGGATCTTGCTTGTGGAACAGTCAGGAGGCCAATGTTCTTGGACTGAGGAGTATGTGTCAAGGTTCAGACAACTGGAAAGGTAAGAGAGGGCTGGGTTATGAAGGGCTTTGAACGACAAGCAAGAGCATTTTGTATTTGATCCTGGAGGAAAGAAGGAGCTGCTGGAGTTTACTGAGTAGGGGTAGTGGTGTAGAACCTGTGCTTTAGGAAACTCACTTTAGTGGCTGAATAGGGAATGGATTGGAGTGGGACCACACCCTACCCCAGAAGCAATTACAGTAATCACAGGGGTAGGAGCCTGCCTGGAGGCAGGCAGTGGGTGGTAGATGGGTGGCAGTGTCAGGAGACAAAGGACATTTTCAAGAAATGGTACAGAGATGAAATTGACAGGCCTTGGTATCATCTTGGATCTGGGGGCTGAGAGGGAGTGAGGAATCCAGGCCAACTCCTAGGGATGGGAAGATGGTGGTGGCCTCAACAGTCATAGGGAAAGTAGCAGTAGGGATACGGTTTAGGGAGAAAGATCACGAGTTCTGTTTTGGATATGTTGAGTTTATGATGTCTACTGGACCTCCAGTTTAATACGTCTAAATGGCAGATGGAGATGTGAGAATGGAGGTCAGCAGATAGACTGGGCCAGGATGAGTTGATTTGAGAATCATTAGCATAGAGATGGCCATTAAATCCATGGAAGTGGATGAAATCACCAAGCGAATTAGTGTAGAGGGAGAAGAGAAGAGGGTACAGACCCTTAAAAGATGGTTAAAGGGCATGATCTGGAGGAGGGTCCAGCAAAGGAGACAGAGGAGGAGAGGTCAGAGAGGGAGGAGGATAGCCAGCATAGAGATGGGGTGTCCTGAAAGCCTAGAGAGAAAAGAGTATCAAGGAAGAGGGAGTGATCCACAGTGTCAAAGTCTGCAGAGAGGTCAAGGAGAATGAGGATTGCTAGCATTTATATAGAGCTGTAAGATTTACAAAATATTTTATATAAATTATCTTATCTGATCCTTAAAACAATCCCGGGAGGTAGGTGCTATTGTTATCCCCATTTTATAGACCAGAAAACTAACAGAGTAAAGTGACTTGCTCAGGGTCACACAGTTGCCAATAACAGATCTAGAAACAAAACCCAAGTGGTCATGATTCAGGACCCTTCTGAGGTTCAACAAGTTGCAATGGGAAGAAAGAGCACTCTGGACAGAGGCACAGAATAAGCAAAGGTGTGGAGGCAGGACACTTGAAATATTACTGCTTCTTTGTCATTAAATCAGTCTTTTTCTTCAGCTTTCTCCCCGCCCCCCCCCCTGCCTTTTATACAGCTATCAGAATGCACTGAGCACAGCTGCAAGACTATTAGTGGGGAAAGTTATACAATATTGATCTGTCCCTGCAAACTCTATTCCTTGCAACCAAGTGGAGGGAATATTAATAGAGGGCTCCGAACAACAGGCCAACAGCCTCCCTCTTCAGGGTCTGAGACGTGATGGCATGTCCTGCTTTATTAGTCTGATGATGAGACCATGTTTCATCATTTCTTTTGGCCAGAGGCTGGGCAGCTTTGATATCAAAATGTGATTGAGAGGAAGCCCAGCTATATAAGGAGGAAATGAAAAATAAGGCAGAATTAGGGGGCTGACACATTGGAGACTGAAGTTAGCTTGAATTTTCCTGAGCCACAAAGCAAAGGTGATGGATGGTCAAAGGCAGATATTGTACGTGGTGCGTATGTGCACAGACGTGTGCATGCACACACACACACTGTGTGGGAATGCTGACTCACTGGAAGTCTTGTGGAAGTTAGGGGGTAGGAGGGAGGGAGGAGGAGACCCTTGGGCTGCTCTTCCTATCTGTCTTCTGTTTCTGTGTCCCAATTCACACTCCTTTAGTGAGATGGGGTCCAATAGTCCTGATGAATAGAAATCGTCCTGATGAATATCAGGCCATTGGATCCAGATGGCTCTGGAGGAGAAAGTGAGGCTGAAGAGGGGGTCCAGGGATGTCCCTAGTAGGGTGTGGGGCCCAGGGCTCTCCATAGGGGCCATATGGGGCCGGGAACAATCATCAGAAGGTATTTCAGCTCCAGGGACACAACAACAACTTCATCACAACAACTCTGAGAGGTATGTGCTGTTATGATACCCATTTCACAGATGAGGAAACAGGTAGGCAGAGATGGTATGACTTGCCCAGAGACACACAGGTGGTCATTGTTTGAGACCAGATGAACTCAGATCTTCTGATTCCAGACTCGTTCAGACCCCTGCACCACCAAAGTGCCATTCCACACACATCAGCATGTTTATCTAGGCTAGGGGATGGGTCAAAATGAACACAAAATTTTGGCTTTGAAGGAGAAGCAAGCCCAAGGCCCAAGGGACCAGCTGAGGTGGTGTGAAAGGTGGAGTGTTGAGGGAGCAGATAGAGCAGAGTCCTCTCCTGGCCATGGGCTGATTTATATATATGATCAAGACTTTCCTTCACTGGAGGAGGAGTACGGCTCCTACCCCACCCCACTTCCCACTGCCACCCTCAGTTGCTGCCCATTCATCAGCAGCACCCAAGTCTTCAATCTTCCTCTCAAAGTGCAAAGACTGACTAGGAAAGAGGGCTTAGTGTGCTTGCCTTGATCACCTCCTGAGGAATGCTTTGCTTGGGGACTATATATAACAACATCAATTGAAAATAATCATTTACGGAACTTCATAGTCCTTCCTAAAGGAGAATGAGGGGCAGAGCCTGAGCCAAGGATGGAAGCTGCAAAAAGGCCATTCTTCTGGATGTCCAGGGAGCTGCCCTGAGTGAGAGGTGCTGATTGGGAAGGGAGTCAGCTGCTCCACCCAGAGGAAAGACGGATGACCACTTATTGGGGCCAGAGCCCCAGTCCCTCAATCCCCAAAAGGATTCCTGTTCAGGTCTAGATTGGACCAGCTAGCCCTTGAGGTCCCTTTCCATCTTTGAGATCCAATGGGGGCCACACATAATACAACACAGAACAAGATCATGGGTTCATTTGGGGAAAAGGGAGAAAGCAGTAACATAGAAGGGAATCTGGAGAGACTTAATGTGGGTTCTGATACTTGAAGGAAGCCAAGGATCTTTGGAGGGAAAGTATTCCAGGCATGCAGAAGATGATGAGGTAGAGGAACAGAAACCAATTGCCTCTTTTAGTCCTTACTACCTGTGTGATCTTAGAATTTAATCTCTCTGTGCCTCAGTTTCTCCATCTACAAAATGGGGGGAAGTGTTAGATCACCTCTAAGGTCCCTACCTCCCCTAAATCTCTGATCCTGAAAACTTATCCCCTCTAATACTAATGCCTTCTCTCTGCTGACTAGCAACAATGTATCATGTCTTTACCTTGCTTATATACACACGATTCTTGTATGCTATTTCCCCCATTAGATCATGAGCTCCTTGAGGGCAGGGCCTGTTTTCTTCCTTTCTTTATATCCTCAGCACTTTGCAGAGCCTAGCACATAGTATTGGCTTATTAATTGTTTGTTAACTTGACTTGACCCTAAGGGAAGAAGGTGGGCATCCAGGGAAGGCAAACCAGAAAGGATTCTAAACCAAGCTATTCATTGACCTCTTGAAAGATTCAGACTGGACTGGATGGCAAAGGAGTGATAGCCCAGTCTCTGAGGTCCAACTGAGGAACTCTCCCTACTGGTGGAAATATGTGAAGGGCAGACATGTGGAAGATAAGTTATCACTATTATTCATAATAATAGTAATGATAGCATTTATTAAGTTTCTCCTATGTTCTGGGCACTGTGCTCTATTTGGGCCTTTCAATCATGTCAGATACTTTGTGAACCCTATTTTGGAGTTTTCTGGACAAAGATACTAGAGTGGTTTACCATTTTCTTCGCTAGCTCATTTTACATATATAGGGAAACTGAGGCAAACAGGGTTACATGACTTGCCCAGGGTCACCCAGCTAGGAAGAGTCTGAGGCCAGATTTGAAATCAGGAAGATGAGTCTTCCCACCTCCAGGCCTGGCACTCTGGGTACTATGGAACCAGCTGGTGGGGAGGGAGAAGATGTCAGCTGAGAATGAGACTGTCCTTGAATTAGAGGATTTTAGGATTGGAAGGTACTTTAGGGAGGCAGTGTGGTACATTGGAAAGAGCCCTGATATTGGATATAGAGGGCCTGGGTTTAAATCCTGGCTCTTCCACTTAGCATCTTATGTGACCTTGAGAAAGTTAATTCTCTTTTCATCTGTAAAATGGAGTTGCTGGACTAAATGCTGCCAAGTTCACTCCCAGTTCTGCTGCCATGATCCTCCAACTAGCTTCCATTGAGGTGCTGTCCAAATCTAGTAACAATCTCAGCTCCAAATCTTCATTAACTTCTGAAGGAACGGGATGGTCTTTTGGAGGTGGGCTAGTCATCTGGGGTTTCGGCCCTTTGTAGGGCACCAGTTTTCTTAAAGGAAATGTCCCAGGTTGTTTCTTAAAGCACAACAGAATCCCATTTTCTTCATATCTCATAAATGAGATTATACATATTTGTTACAAGGGTTTCTTTTCTTGTGGTGGTGGTGATGGGAATGATGCGTGTGAGAGAAAAAGTTTGCTAATTAAAAAACTCAAACACATAAAAAACAGATGTCATTGCATGTTTTGTGGCCCATTCTTCTCTTAACCTTATCTGCCAGCTTTGCTGAGTCTAAAGGACATGCCAAAAGCAAGAAGTGTTTTTTTTTAAGGAAATTGGATCAGAATTAAATCAGTAACTTGTGAGGGTGCCAGAATCATTGGATCTGGCTGGGAACCACAGCTCTTTGTTCTGGATGGAGGCTCAGCTGGTTGTGGCCTAAGCTGACCTTACCTGGGTTCTCTTCTGTATATCAGACTGGCCAAGGGACCAGGTACCAGGAGAGATTGGCTAGGGACCCGGGAGCTGCAAAGCCTCTGAGAGAGGCTGGACAAGCAAGGAGAGTGTCTTCCTGGTCCTTCCTAGGTGACATCACTGCCCAAATCTGACCCAATCTTCCCAGTCTTATAACTGAGAGCAATAAGGTCTACACTACAAATGAATGAAAAAGCATCAATTAAGTGTTTACTGTGTACCAGACATTTTGATAAGTCCTGGGGATGCAAAGAAAGATAAACAGATTCCCTGATTTTTATATATATATGTGTATGTGTATGTGTATGTGTGTGTGTGTGCGTGTGTGTGTGTATATGTAGGTATGTAGGTATGTATACACACAGACAGAGCAGAGAGAGACAGGCAAGGAAAGAGAGATGCACACAGACAGACTGATGGACAGACAGACAGGCAGAAAGAGATAGATGAATGGCAATCTGAGAGAAGGCACCAGCACTTGGGAAGGGCACCAGTACCTTGCAATTTTAAATTGATAATTCTATGAACCTTCATTCCCAGTGTTTCTTCCTTCACCAGGGCCTCTCTCTTCCCTTGCAGACTCATAAAGCTATTGATTCAGCTCCTAGGACCAGCATGGTGGAGGGAGCAAGGATTGTGTGGTCATCTAGCCTAACCCTTTGATTTTGCTGATGAAGAAACTGAGACCCATGAAGGATAAGTGACTCATCTAAGGCCACACAGTTAGTACCAGAAATAACTCCTCTAAATCAGGAGCTCTTTCTACTATATCATAACAATTATTATTTCATAACTGCCACTGGATACTGGTATTAATGCACCAGGGGATCTGTGGACCTCCACACAGTGCACTGATGCATGCCCTCCCTCTTACACTGATTTCCTCCTCATCTACTGGGGCTGTCAATGCCCGCCTGTGCTCACCCAAGACTTTCTCATCCTCTATGCACACTCATTTCCAGAATCCATTTTGCTTTGGACCATGCTCTGGCTCTCTGACTCACTTGCCAGGGCCCCAAAGTCCTGGATGCTTCTTCATTCTCCATCCCCTGCATAGACTGTCTTCCTAAACAACTCTATGGGAGTCTAACCTCCCCCCAGCACCCCATGGGGGACTGTCTTCTACCAAGACATCTCTAACACCAGCATGCAGAGTCCAATCCCATGCATTTTAAATCAGTCCAGGGACCAGTTTGTAATTTCAGATGCTCATATGGATGCCTCTCTAGCTGCAGGAGCACCTTTGCTGGCATTTGAAGACTCAGACACCATGCAGCAAGCTTTCTCTGGCTGAGCTTGACTCATGCCTACATAATTCATGATACCAACCCAGCACTTTGGGTCAAGGGGAATCCCTTGACTGGGAAGGCCCGGTTCCATTGCTGCCCTTTGCTCTGTGGGGTCATTCTAATGTTTATGTCTAACATTATGTCTAATGTTAATGTCTAACATCAAATGGTAGGGAAGAAGTTGCCCTTCACTGTTTTCTTATCCAGGGTTGTTGTTGAGTTGGGTCTGACTCTGCATGACCCTATTTGGGATTTTCTTGGCAAAGATAGTGGTTTGCCATTTTCTTCTCCATCTTGTTTTACAGATGAGGAAACTGAGGCAAACAGGGTAAAGTGACTTGCCCAGGGTCACACAGCCAGTAACTATCAGAGGTCATATTTGAATTCAGCTTTCGGACTCCAGCACTGGTGCTCTATCCACTGGACCACATAGATGCCCTTATCCAGGGTACAACAACTTCCCACCCCAAGCAATCCAAACAAAAACCTGTGCTTGTGTTTCCCCAATTAGATGGTGAGCTCCTTGAGGACAGGGGCTGCATTAACCTTTCTTTGTATCTCCAAAGTTTGGTATAGTGGCTGGCACATAGTAGAATTGCTTATTGGCTGACTGGCATTAGGCAAACTACTTTACCTCCACGGTCCTCAGTTTCTCTCTTTGTAAAAAAATGAAAGGTTGAACTCTCAGAGTAAATAACAGAATGAATAAGAGTAATTAATTCTTCTAGCTCTAAACCTATGGTCCTATAATCGTAGGGACCGTGTCTCATGGGGTACATTTCTCACCCCTTGCTTATTTTTTTTCTGCTCTTCTTGAAATCACCACCAGACCAACCCTGAAAGATCATTGTTCAGATGCATATCCTCCCCAGTCCCTGAAACTTTGGCCCCCAGGTCTCATTTTGTTCCAAAAGGTCCATCTATTTCATCTTGTTGGTATTCAATATTTACTGGAAACCAAACAGCCAATCAACAAATATTTATGAAATGCCTGGGCTATGCCAGGGAGATATGAAGATGAATGTGAAATGTTCGGGAGGTCCAGGAAGCAGCAATCCCATCCCAGGGAGCCTTGGCCAGAACAGGCCTGAGGCAGGAAGTGTAGCTGGGCATCTCAGGCCTTCAAGAGATCTGGAGAAAGGCCCCCAGGCTGCTGGCCTCCCTATGCTTCATCCTCTGGAAGATGGGACTATGTGGGGAAAAAGCAAGAGGCCTATAGGGCATGGAGAGAGAGCCATGGATAGGTCAGGATGACATGGAGGAAGGGAGCAGTCCTCTCCCCAGTGAGTTCACAGAACTGTGGAAGGGCAGAAAGAAGCTTTTACACTGGGAGGATTAAAAGTTCCACAGTGATAAGCTCCCATCACTGGAAAACTCCTTAAGGAAAATGAGAGGTGGATGGTTCTGATTCAGAGCTGGGAGGGGCCTTAGAACAGGGGATGTCAGAGCTGGGAGGGGCCTTAGAACAGGGGATGTTAGGGCTGAGAAGGGCCTTAGAACAGGGGATGTCAGAGCTGGGAGTTCTTAGGACATAAAATATTACATCTTAAAGATTATTGAATCTTTTCTATTGAGGAATAGATGTAAACTCTTGAAATCCTTGTTATCTTCTTGTTATTTTTATTGCACACAATATAACCAATTTAGGGTTAAAGCTGAGGAATCACATTAGAGGCAGATGAACTCAGGACAGGCAGTCTAAAGGCCTCAAATATCTTTTCTTAGGATCAGCTTATGAGGGGCAGCAGAGGGAGGAAGCAGGTGAGGGAAGGAGAGAGGGAGAAGGAGGAAGGGGGAAAGAGAGAGGAGAGAGAGAGAGAGAGAGTGAGAGAGAGAGAGAAAGAGAGAGAGAGAGAGAAAGAGAGAGAGAGGGAGAGAGAGGAGGAGAGAGCTCCCCAAATAGCATTTCTGCATTTCTCTTTTTGGGGAATACGTAATCGTCTCAATTAAAACACAGACCAGAATATTTAATGCCATGGAAATTGATTTCGTTGCTATTTAAATAATTTCCCCTCCGAGAGATCAGGTTTTGCTTGGCCTAATTTGGATGAGTAGTCATTTCCTTCCCCTCTCAGAATTCATGTCTGCTTCCACCCCAAGTCCTGGCTTACAGAAGGCAGTTTCCCATCCCCAGCAGTTTTGAAATCCTTCCAGGGAATAGAGAAAGGAAGAAGCCTGAACCAGGACCACCCTGGCTAGGAGGCAGTCTGTGGAAGTAGGGAGAAAGAGGTTCAACCATGTTGCTTTCCCTCACTTACTGTTTTCCAGGGTCATACTACTTCTGTTCCAGAGTCTACCCCCCAGGCACAACTCCTGGGCACATGCTAGGTACTAGGCTTTTGGACACGATTTCCATTCAGCAGACTCAGTAACAGCCCACTCAGGTCATTAGATGGCATGATCAGAAGTGGATTTTCTGGGACTTAGCAAGTTCTCCACAGAGGAGACCCTGCTCCTTGCTGGGGCCATCTCTTAGTTCTCTTAACATTGCCTGGGTACCAGTGGATCAAAGCAGGCATCCACTGGTCATCTCTTCTATATACTTGTTATTTCCTCTAATAGAAAATAGCCTCCCTGAGGGTAGAGACTGTTCCATTTTTGTCTTTGATCTCCAGAGCCTGGCATAATTCATAGTATATAGTAGGCACTTAATAAATGCTGCTGAATTGATTGTTCCCTTGTGTGCCTGGCACTCCTACATTTCTAAAGCTCTATGATGAAATGTTCCCACACAATTCCCTCTCATTATGTGCCTTCCAATTGCCTTCTGGTTGGCCCACAACTTGAATGCTGCAGAGACTGGTATATTCTGTGACCTCATACACAATGTCACTGGAAAAACACTGAGGTTACAATGTTGGGTCTTCACTTCAGGGAAAAGTTGTGTGGTGGCCTAAGCTGGGTTCAAATCTTGCCTCAAACTGTGTGAACAGTCTGTTTGTTGAGTGAACAATTCCCTACTATTCTCATGACTCAATTCCTTATTCTGTAAAATGAGCCTTTTTGCTTTGATGTCCTCTATGGTTCCCTCCAGCTCTAAATCTAATGAACACACAGTGTGGTTTGCGAGCAGGATAGAAGCCGGCCCATAGTAGTAGCTTAACAAACCATAGTGTCAGAAATTTAGCAAGGGAAGGGACTTTATTTTGCTCCAAAGTCTAACTCTGCTTTTTCTCCCTGCCCCAACAGAACATCCCTGGCAATTTGTATCCCAACAAGGATTTCTCTTTCTGGGCATCTCTTTGTCTAAAACACAGACAACCCCACCCCATCTCCATTCTCCAAGATGTACTTGTCTGGCATGTGTCAGGTCATGGGTTTTTCTAACTCTGTGTTTCTTCCACAAGTCTTGATGGTTACATGTTCTTTGCTATTACAATTTGGTGGTCTTCTGGGCTCTCTGTTCTGCCATTCTGGGTCTGCCAGCTACAGCCTGGGATCCTGCCAAGTATCTGGAATTGAAATGACCTTGATCTTGGCCTTTTTGTTAGCAGCTTTTTCGATTCCACTCAACAAACAATGACTAAATGCCTACTATGTGCAAGGATGTGTGCAAGGTGTGGGGGTTTCTACTTTTTTTTTTGGAGGGCAGTTGGGGTTAAGTGACTTGCCCAAGGTCACACGGCTAGTTTTTTGTGTTAAGTGTCATGTCTGAGGCCGGATTTGAACTCAGGTACTCCTGACTCCAGGGCCAGTGCTCTATTCACTGCGCCACCTAGCTGCCCCAATGTGGGGGTTTCTAAAACAGGGGTTCTTAACTTCTATGTTTCGAAAACTTTTAAAAATATCTTGATAACTATATTCTGATATAATTGACTTCCTTTGTTATACAATAGATTCAATTATATGTATTTAAAAGCATTATTCTGAGAAGGGGTCCACAAGCTTCATCAATCAATAAACTAGGACTTATTATATTAATATACATTATATGTCAGGCTAAGACTCAGGGAGGAGAGGGAAAAAACCCCACCCCCTGCTTTTAAAGGACTCACACAAATCCCTGCATTCAAGGGATTACAAATTTTCCAAAAGCAACTTAGTTTGTTTTCCTCTTCCTGTTTAATTCTGAGCCTAACCCATAGTCCATTTGTGGTGTTTGTCCAAAATTTCTCTCTCTATAATGTTAATTACCATTTGTATAGGTTTAAAGTTTGCAACATGGGGTGGCTAGGTGGCACAGTGAACAGAGCACCGGTCCTGGAGTCAGGAGGACTTGAGTTCAAATTGAACCTCAGACACTTACCACAGAAACTAGCTGTGTGACCTTGGGCAAGTCACTTAACCCCAACTGCCCTCCAAAAAGCAAAAAAAAAAAGTTTGCAACATGCGTTACCTATGCAAACCCATCCATTTTGGCGCCGACTTCTGAACGTCCCTCCCATTAGTTTGCAACCTCTTTAAGGGCAGGCCTTGTTTTTTTCCTGTCTTTGTCTCCCTAACGCTCAGCCTCATTTTTGTTACTTAATAAATGCTTATTGACTTACAAATCAATACATTTCTCTGTATGTATAACTATATAATAACTAATAATAATAGCTCTTATATACGTGTATATAGCATTACTATAAATATTATATATATGCTCACATATATATCTTTTTACTTTAAGGTTTTCAAATCACTTTACAAATATCTCACAACAGCCCAGGCAGTTAAGTGGTATTATCTTTCACATATTACGGATGAGGGAACTGATTAAAATAACTTGCCCAATCTCATACAACTAACTAGTAAATGAGTAAGGTCAAATTTGAACTCAGGTCTTACTGGGGCAGCTAGGTGGTGCCATAGTGCACATAATGCACCAGTCCTGGAGTTAGGAAAACTCTTAGTTCAAATCTGGCCTCAGATACTAGCTATGTGATCCTGGGCAAGTCACTTAACTGTAAAATGAGCTGGAGAAGAAACAGCAAACACTACGATATCTTTGCCAAGAAACCCCAAATGGGGTCTTGGAGAATCAGATGTGACTGAAATATGACTGAACAATATTTTCCTGATTCCAGGTTGAGCACTTTATCCACCTAACTATACCATTAAGCAAAGAATAGGCATGACAATACAGAGGAAATCTCCTATTTTTACAGATCAACAGAACTGATATCCATACTTACAGATTTTTATTTTTATGGGTATATACAGATTTTTCCATATCTATATTGAGATCCATATCTATCTATGTCCCAGTGGACATGGTCTATAGGTCATTCATTTTATTTCTTGTCATGTTCTGGAAAATAAGTATTTTCTTAGTATCAGTATCCTTCCAGTGACATTGTTAAAGCTGTGAGCCATAGTCTTAGTCTCTGAAAAATTAAAAGTGAATATCACTTAAAGGGCTACAGAGAAGCATATGGTGGGTCTGAGAAGGCTGTGGCACAGAGACAATAAGGGAACTCAAAGAATCGTCCAATAAAAGATGTTGTCAAAGAAATGCAGAATCAAAAATATAAGATGGTCTTGTCATGGAGTGAGAGCATGGGACAACTGGGTGGCCCCCTAGTGGTGAAATTATGGAGGGATGTGGACAAGAGCAGAACAAGATGTGGACGGGAAGGGTTGCGATCTGCATCTTGAAGGGACTATGGGCATTGATGGGATCAGTTTCATTTGAATATTTGGGAACATGTGCAAGTCATTGTGTCGGGTTCTTCCCTTCCCAGGTCAGGTTGATGGCTTCCTACCTAGGATTGGGAAGGGTCTCCAATGGTCAGTCATCTCTATCTCTGAGTAGCAACTCCATCCAAATCAACTCAGAAAAATGATTCTCTTCCAACAGCAGCAGCAGCATCAACAACAATATGTGGCCTTAAATAGTGATCAGTACTTAGAAGGAGGATGGTGGGAACCACCCCGAGGATCATTTGAGAAGGGCACTACAGAGCCCAAGATCTAGACTCAAATCACCCTTCTACCATGTGACCTGTGGCATATTAATTCATCTCTCCCTGTCTCAGTTTCCTCTTCTGTAAAATGGAGATGATAACCATGTGGTAAGCTACCTCATGGGATCAGTATTTGTGCCAAATGAGATAACATTTGTAAATAAGAACAACGACAATCACAAGGCACCATTTTGCTGTGTTCAACAAACACCATCTCAGGGATTAATCAAGGCAGTCTGCATTGGTTAAATGTTAACCACAATCCCATTAGACAAAGAACAGGAATGTCAATACAGGCACAATCTCCTAATTTTCAGATGATGATGGATTAGTCGGTTGAAGGATTTTAAGAGTCGTGGGAATATTGAATGCATTCTTTGCTCTCCAGTACTTTAACTGACTAATTCTCAGGTATTTCTTTGGTGTCTGCTAAGTGCCCAGCCCCTATGCTAGGCAGTTTGGGGGTTACAAGGACTTTGTACATCAAGAAATAACCACTGGATGTGTCAGAATGAGAATGAGAGTTAACTGATGAATAGCCTCTGTCTTCTGTATCCTTGCTGTGGCAGCTGGAATCGAGAAAGGCTTCCTGTATATTAAGTGACCTTCTGGTATGGAAATTATGCAGGGTTATAAGAACTGCCCAAGACTGGCAGGCAGAGACAGGTTGCAGTTGGTATCTTGTAGGGACTCTAGGATTTTTATATTGATGGGATTATAAATTCATTTAAGTACCTGAGAGTATGTGCAAGCCAAAATATTTAGGTAGTGGGTGCTCCGTCACTTTAGGTATTCAGGTAAGAATTAAATATCCACCTGTTGAGGTATTCTATGGAGGAATTCCTGCTTTGGGAAGTGCCTAGATTAGATGATTCTTTGTATTGTGCTCACTCTGAGACTGTGTGAAAGAGATCAGTGTCTTAGATAGCATAGGACTAATTTAATTGAATTCAACTCAACAAATATTTATTAAGCACCTACTATGTGCCATGGGATGTGCTATGGACATAAGACAAAAATGAAGACAGTACCTGCCCTCAAGAGGCTTACATTCCATTGGATTCAATTTGACCCAATTTAATCCAATAACCATTTCTTAAGCATGGCTACCTATCTGTGGGGCACTACACAGGCCCTGTGAGAACAAAAGGAAACAGCTGCTGCCCTCAAGGGGTGCATATTCTACTTGACTGAAGTCAATTCAGTGAGGGTTTGGGCTCTGTACTAAGGGCTAAGAGGCAGTGATGAGGAAAGAGGCAGCTTCCCATTGTGGCTAGAAAGTTGGCCTTGGAGCCCCACCAGGAAGAAGTAGGATTACATCTTATGTAATAAGTATGATAGGTGTGAGATGGGGCAGAACACCAGACTCTGGGGGAAGCAGCAGAATATAGTGTGTGTGTGTGTGTGTGTGTGTGTGTATTGTGTGTTTGTGTGCATGTGTGTAGTTGATTCAATCTTTTATTCAATCAGCATTTATTAAATTCCTACTGTATGCCAGGGCCTATGCTAGACATTAGCAATGCAATGAAAAATTGAGAAAGAGTTCTTGCCTTCAAGAAGATTACATTCAAATGGGAGAGACAGCACACATATAAATACAGTGGGTATGGAAGAGATCTATACAGAATGAATGGGAGGTAACCCAAGGGGGAAGTGAACAATGGTTGGGGTGGAGTGGAGAAAACCTAGTGATTGGTGTTTGGCAGCTGGGAAGACAGACAACCATCCAGGAGTGGGGAGGGGAAACCTCTGTCTACCATGGCTCAATTTTCCCCAGCAACATCTTCTTTGTCTTGGTATTTTCCATCCCACATCATGGAGAAGAGTCTGTTACCCTACTGGGGTTTGGGAGGATACACCCTACTGGGGACTTGGAACCAAGCTCCCACAAAGTGAACAGATCAGAACTCTCCATTAGAATCCCAACTTTGCGCAATTGCACCATCTGTCATATCCCACTGGAGGTAAGATGAGACTGGGAAGCCTCTCAGGAGTGGGAAGAACAATTCTGACATGGGATTGAGGAGGCAGGGTCTATGTTGGGAGGGGAACAAGGGTCAAATGAAAAGCTTAAACAAATCCATAGTAGTATGTACAGAGAGCACTGTGATCCAGAAATTGAGACAGTTGGGAAGGTCAGTTGCTTCAATACAACTCAGTGCAGTATAAGATTAAAACAACAAAATGGGAGGTGTGCCAGGAGTTGACTATTTTTCTGACTCAACCTGTTTTTCCCAATCTTCAGGTGTTTTTTTAAAATTTCAGTAACTCAATTTCCTTACACAAAGCACTACCAATGTCCTACTGTTGTCATTGGGCTATTCCCCTAAGCCTCTGTCTGACCCAGATGTCTCACACACACCCTCCCCACATACACAGGCACACACGTGCACACACATATGCAAACACACAGTCTTGCTCTCATCATGCAAAGATCCCAGTTCAACTTCCCTTCAATAGCACTTAATCAATGTTTGCCAGCTGACTGCTGGTTGGACCAAACGGCACGAATCTGGAAGCCTCCATTGCCTCATACATCTGTCTTTGTTTCAAGGATACCTTCAGCCAAATGCCCAATCAAACCTAGTATTTGAAGGCCAGTCAGACTTTAAGTCACAAAACACAGGGGAACATACAAAAGAGATGGTCACATAAGTAACTGATTTCTCCAGGGCTATAGTCATCTGCCAAACAGAGGTCTCTCCTAGCTCTGTGGCTTTTATGTTCTCTATGTTTAAGCAGCCAAGGGGTCTATCTTGGATTTTCCCCTTTCCTTTAATTCTATTATCCAATCAATCCAATCAAATGCAATCAATCTCTACTGCAGAGAGCACGACTCTGACAGGCTGGCCACATTGTTCAAATGCCAAATATACACTTGCCAAAAAGACTATTTTATGGTGAAATCATACAGGGCAAGTACTCACATGGAGATCAGAAAAATTGATACAAGGACACTCTCAAGGTCTTTCTTAAGAATTCTGGGAATGATTGTGTGGCATGGGAGACATTGGTACAGGACTGCTCAGCATGGCATGCCCTCATCAGAGAAGGTGCTCGATGAGTGAAGTAGGATTGAAGTGACTCCAAAGAGGCAAGAGATGTGCAGATTTAGAGAATCCACCCACAAAATGTTCACACAGACTATTTGTGCCTGACCTGTGGTAGAGCATTCTGAGCTCATATTGCTCTGATCACCCACAGTCAGACACACTCTAACTTGACTCTAGCATAGTGATGTCATGTTAGTCGTCTTTGAGAACCATAGACAGCAACCAAAACAATCCGATCAGTTACTAAATTGTACCTCAGCAAGAACCCCATTAAGCTAGTGCCTTTCCTCAGAGATTATCCAGAATTTAGCACTGTGCCTGGCACATAGAAGACTCTTAACAAATGTTTTCTGATTAGTAACATATCCTGAATCCATGACATTTGTTCCTAGTTTGCATGTTATCGCCCCCATTAGACAGGGAGGGTTTTGTGGGCAGGGACTGTGTTTTGCTTTTCTTTGTATTCCCAGGGCTCAGCACAATGCCTAGCATACAGCAAGTGCTTAATAAATAGTCATTATTAATTTGACTAGGTCTTGTTAGTTTCACCTCTTCAATGTATCATATTCACTTTCTTTTCTTTCCCTAATGTCCTTAACCCAGTACAGCTTTGATGACGACCTGCCTTGACCACTATTGAGACTTAAGAGACCTTCCCACTTTTTCCTCCCTTCCCTTCCCCAAATTCTTTGCCCAGGATCTTACTGTTCTATTTCATTGAAACAAAGCCAGCAAACACTAAAGACCTACTGTTTGCAGGGTCGTATGATTGTTCAAAACCTTTCAGTAGCTATTGACCCCAAAGAAATATTCAAACTGGTTGGGGTGGCTAGGTGGCACAGTGAATAGAGCATCAGCCCTGGAGTCAGGAGGACTTGAATTCAAATCTGGCCTCAGACACTTAACACTGACTAGCTGTGTGACCTTGGGCAAGTCACTTAACCCCAATTGCCCTGCCTCCCTCTCTCCAAAAAGCGTAAATAAATAAATAAATAAATAAATAAATAAATTACAACTGGTAGGCATTTCATGTCTTCTACAATTTGGTACCATATTCCCTTTCCCACTTTAGGCAGAGTTCAATTGTTGGTTCTGTCACTTACTATCCAGGTGACTTAATCTTCCCAGACCACAGTTTCCCCATCTGTAAAATCATTAAGGCCATCTTCAACTTTAGACCTATGTTTCTATGTTTACATCTCTAAAGTCTTCGCTCCACCCAAACTGGTCAACTTTCTGGTTCTAAAAGTGCTTTGTACCTTCTGACCTTGGTACTAGCAAATTCCCTTATGATTGGAATGTCTGAGCTTGCTGCCTTATCTGTTGAACTCCTCCCTTCCAAGTGCAAATGCCACTCCCTCCAGGAAGTGTTTCAGGATATTCCTGGTCAGTACTGGCCTTCCCCATCAGGCCTCATAAAATAATTCATTCTGTGCCTCTCTAATGCACTGATGGTGTTTTTAAAAAATATTATTTAATTTCATTTCAAAATTCTAAACAACCACTTTCAAAGTATGTCCATACATACAGCAGAACACCAAAAGAGGAGTCTATATGAAACTCTGAATCTCCATTTCACACTGCTTGCTTTAAAAAAAAAAGAGAATAAATATTTTTTTATGTAACACTACACATAAAAAAAATGGTTGAATGAGCAAAATAATGAAAATGGAGTATTTTAAATGCTTACTATGGGCCAAGCACTGTGCTAACCTCTGGGGCCTCAAACAGAAAAAGGAAGATAGTTCTTACTCTGTAGGGGCTCATACTTTAATTGGGGGACACAGCACAGAAAAGAAAGCTGGAGGGCAGGGTAGATAAAAGGGCCCAAGAATCCTAAGGTTCAGCAGCTAGGTGGATAGTAAGGCTTGGGATGGTGCAGTGGATGGAGTCTGGTCTGGAATCAGGAAGACTTGAGCTCATATCCAGTCTTTTACACTTACTGTGTAACCCTGGGTAAGCCACTTAAGCTTCCATCTGCCTCAACTACAAGTTTTATTTCATAGTTTCCTCAACTAGAAAGTGAGAACTGGACGATGGTAACATCTACCTCTTAGGGCTGTCAGGAGGATCAGGTGAGATCATATTTGTAAAGGGCTTAGCATAGTGACTGGTACATGGTACTTAACAATTTAACAATTAGGAATTTTAAAAATGCTTATTTCCTTTCCTCTTAGGTTGTACATAATAAACACTTAAGTGGGGGCAGCTAGGTGGCACAGTGAATAGAGCACCAGCCCTGGAGTCAGGAGGACCTAAGTTCAAATCCAGCTTCAGACACTTGACACTTACTAGCTATGTGACCTTGGGCAAGTCACTTAATTCCAATTACCCTACCTTCCCCCTCTTAACACACACACACACACACACACATGCGTGCACACACAATTAAAAAAACACTTAAGTGTTGAATAAATGACTGTCATTCCATGGAGCTCTCCAGCTGCAGTATGAAGTCTAATTTAGTCAACACTCATCCATTCGTCTGTGCCTCCCTCTTTTTATCTGCTGTCTTCAGGTAGCCTCAGAGTCAGAGACAAAGGCTGCTACCCTCCGGAGAATTATCAGAGGTCATTACCATCTTGTCACTTTCCCAATTCTCCCTCTCCACTCCCCTGATTGTGCTAACCCTTGCTAGTGTGGCTTGATCCTGTATTGTCTTAAGGACTGTTATCTAACTCTTCCACTTGTCTTTACTTCCCAGCTACACTATACTGTGCACTCCTGGACATCTGGGGTGGTATCTTATTCTTACAGCCCCCATGGCACCTTAGTGTGTAGTAGGTGCTCCAGAAATGCTTGTGGGACGGGCTGAAATGGGCTTCTTGGTGCTGTTGTTCATTCAAGGGGTCTTCACTGTGGCAGCCACGTGGCCACCCTGACTGATAGAGAAGGAGCCCAAGGCCAGCTGGAGACGTCAGATAAAGCCAGCCAAAGTCATCATAAGCTATTTATTTCTTTGTTGGTTCCTCAGAAGGACCTAAATCTAATCTTAAGTAGCTGCACGGCTGGATTCTCATTTCTAATACAGATGCTATCAGGTTTAGAGGTACCGATAAACCCTTCCTTGGCTCTCTAAGGCTCTGAACGTGGGCTTGAGTTAAATGCCTGCAGTTCCTCATGCTCAGGCAGCATCCTCTAAATCAGGGAGCTATAGATAACCTGAGCTAGTGGGAGATTCTGTTCAACCACCTGAAGTAACCAGGCTGGGGTTCAGAATGGCCCATTTCATCCACATGGATGGAACCCGTAGATAAGGTATCAGGCAAGATACAGGACCCAGGATCGCTGAGGCTTGTGGGAAATGCCAAAGATAACAGAAAGGGCTTTGTTTATCTAAGCTTAGAACAAGGCCATCCATGGAAACAGAAATCTTAGAACTGACTGGGATTTCTGATGTTATCTTGAACAATCAGAACGTGAAGCAGGAATCAGGCCCTTATGACATCCCACATAAATGATCATCCAGCTTCTGCCGGAACAACTCTCTCCACTGACCAGGATCTCATGGCCACTAACAGGCATATTGAGACCACCTTTTTCCTCAGTCCTTATGTAGCCTTTTATCACTGAATGGGTGTTGTCTCAAACAAATTGAGACCTGGGAAAGACCTTAGCTTAAAAAAGGTCAGGGTCTCCTACTGTATCCTGGGCCATTGCCAGTTGTCCTGACCCATGTCTTGCCACTGGACTCTGATGACTCTGAAGAACAGAGTGAGGCGGCAACTTTGCATACCCCTGCCTCACTTAAATTCAATTCACTTGCAAGTTAAGACATCACCCTCCTGATGTCATTGGTCCTCTTGGAGAATGGAGGGTAAACAACAACAAACCACAATAATCTATTAAATTCTTTCTATAAGCCAGCCAATAAGCTAGATTCTCACAAGTATAAATGTGAGACATGCCTGCCTTCAAGGACTTTACATTCTAATGGGGAGAAACATGTATTTGGCATAGTTTTATAGATAGAATACTAGATTTGGAGATTGGAGGTTTAAATTCTGCCTCTGATACTTACTAGCTCTTTGACCCTGGGCAAGTTACTTCACTGCTGTCTGCCTCAGTTTCCTCAGCTGTAAAATGGGAAGATTGGACTTAATGGTCTTTAAGTTCTCTTCTAACTCTAAGTCAGTACTTCTATGTTCATGGATTAAATACAAATATATACAAAGTGATGGGGGAGGGTGGGCATCACACTGATTAATTCTAAAAATCAGGAATTAACCTCATTGATTTGCACCTTCTACATGTATACCTTCTGTCTCTAGACTTCATTTTTCCTCTCACCATCCTTTTCAGCTCCCTATTATGTGTTTTGTCTTCCCTCAGTTGAATTCAAGTTTCTTGAGGGCAGGGAATATCTTTTTCTTTGACTGCATTTATATCCTCAAACACAGGGCCTGGCACATAGTAAGCACTTGATAAATGCTTTACCTCCTCCTACTCCTCCTCTTCCTTCTTCTTCCTTTCTCCCTTTTCCTCCCTTCATCCTCCTCCTCCTCTTCCTCTTCTTTTTCTCCCTCTCTTTCTCCTCCCCTTCTCTCTTCTCCTCTTCCCTTTCCTTCTTTTCCTCCACCTTCTCCTCTGCCTTCTTTTTCTCCTTTTCCTTTGTCTCTTTTTCCTCCTCCTCTTCTTCCCCTTTCTCTTTCTCTTCTTTATCCTCCTCCTCATACAGCAAGGGAAACAGCCTTTAGATTGAACACAATATGATGGATGGATTAAAAATTAGGTGAGAAGAATCAGATTATTGGGGTAGATAATGCCTGTGGTCCCTTCCAATCTCAGTATTCTTGGTTGCAAAGTCTTGCCAATTTTGACATTCTCTAAAGCCCCTCCCAGACCTGACATTCCCTGTTCTAAGGTCCCTCCCAGCTCTGATAGTCTCAGTTCTAAGGGAACTCCCAGTTCTAATGTCCTATGAGTCCATAGGAATAGACCACCAACTATATTCAGTGAATTTAAGATGTTAGCCCCACATAAATTCTAGACAGGACAGTGAACAAATTTCTAGACATGATCTTATGGTGGGTGCCATTTTGAGATTCCTTGAAAAATAACTGGAGTCAAGAGACTGGAAATGGGCAAATAGCCAGGCATCCCTCAACCACCTGGTTTACCACATGCTTCCATTTGTGGTCCAAGCGCCTTCCCCAGCTCTCAGAAACTGGTGGCTTGTTGCCAGCTACTTTGTTCCAGGAAGGTAATAGAACAAGAATGGAATACCTCAGACTCCCAAGCTGATGCCTGATGGGGTACCAGGTTGTCCGGGCCCTCACAGAAGCAGCATCCATCCCACCATCATATGAACAAGGACATCATCATTGCTGTGGTACCGTCCCAAGATACCTCCCTCTTCCCCCTTTCCAAGCAGATGATGAATGGTCTCTTGCCAGATATATCCCAATGGGGATTCCTTTCTTCTATGGGTCAGATTAGAAGGCCACTTAAGTCCCTTGTGACTCTCAAATTTTTTTTTTTTGACTATTCCTGGCCTGATCTGGAAGACAGTGTGGGATGAAATCCATACCCTGCGGTTCCCTGCATTTAATGCTGACTGCCTCATTCCTAATTCTTCAGATCTAGAGTATTTCTCCCCATACCACTATCGGCAACTTAGATTTCTTACTTTGAAAACCGCCTGTTCGTATCCTTTTAGCAAATGATTTGACTTAATGCTAGACTTGGAATGAATCCGTGAACCTGGGTTCAAATTCTGGCTTAGTACTTGTATGCTAACCTTGGGCAAATCCCTTCAACCTCTCTGAGCTTCAGTTTCTTTATCTGTAAAATGATGACATTGAACTAGGTCACTTCTAAGGTCCTTTAATCTAGTATTTCTGTGACCCCACACCAGGTCCTGGAGGAAGCCAGATAACTCCTAATTATGGTGCTTTGGTTCAATCCCTAGCTCAAAACTCCAGGGGGATGTGTTGATCCTCTGACTGCCCAAACACCCTGGTCATCACCCCTTTAAAAGATCATTTTGGACTTGCTTTGTGTTGATGATACTTGAACACACACATCTTATCCTCCTTCCCCCAGCCCACAATCAGCTGAAACCCACATGGGCTGGCCTCAAGAGTGATTCATCTTTGTTCCCCCTACAACATGCAGCATATTGAGCAAGATATGATCACAGGACAATATGTCATAGATTCACATCTGGAAGGCATCTCAGAGACCATCTATTTCAACTCCTTTGGTTTACAGATGAGGATCTGGAGACTAGAGATGAAGGAACTTGTTCAGGATCACAAAGAGAGTAAGCAGCAGACCTGGGATTCAACCCATGTCCTCTCATTCAAATATGCCATTCCTTCCATTGAACCTGCCCCCCAAAAGGTTAAGAACATCTAGACTGGAGAAGGTCTGATCCCTTCCAGTTATAGGGCTTTGAATGTAACCTACTTGAGAGCAAGGATTCTTCTTTTCTTTTTCTCTCCCCTTCCCTTTTTTCTTTCCCTTTCCCTCCCCTATCTTCCCCTCCCCTCCCTCCCCCTCCCTCCCCTTCCCTCCCCTCCTTTCCCCTCCCCTCCCCTCCCTCCCCCTCCCTCCCCTTCCCTCCCCTCCTTTCCCCTCCCCTCCCC
>CM053594.1:14628372-14708489 GCA_028646575.1 Pseudocheirus occidentalis
ATTCCCTTCCCTTCCCTTCCCTTCCCAATTGGCTGATTGGTGGATTGGTGTTCATTTATTTTGAGACCATGAGAGTATCCCTTTTTGGACCTGAGGTAGTCCTGGATGTGGTCCTTCCAGGATTTTTTAAAGACTGAATTCCTCTGTTCATTTGCACTGTTACCAACCCCTCCTCTCCCCGCCAGTCCTTTGTCTTTCTGAGTCTCTTTGACTTTCTGATGGAGAGGTGATCTCAAGTCTGAAATAGCATCAGGACAGATGAATGAATGGGAGCCAAGCAAAGTGGCAGAATTACCAATTACTGGCAGCAGGATGAATGGGCCTCCACAGACACTTTCCTTTGCAGTAATGCAAGAGAAGGAGAGAGATCTTACAGTATGTGAATATGAAGAGAGAGCTGGTTCTTGTTGAGAAGAGAGCTGCGACTTCTGTAGGGCCAGAGCAAGGGCACCAGGAGCTAGGCACTGCATTGGGTGGGTGGGAGAGTGAAAGGAGGGAGTGGGCATGGGGGTCACTAATCATCAGAGTTTGAACGCCAGCTTCTCCTGAGGTGACCATCTTTCATGAAGCACTCACCTCACATAGAGGGCCTCTAGAGAGCAGATTCTGCAACATCCTGATTAGTGAATGATGGCAGCACACAGGATTTGGGGGGTATAAATTTAGACTTGGAGGGAACTTTGGAGATCAGCTGGTCTAACCTTTCCATTTTATAGGTGAGGAAACTGAGACTCAGAAAGGGGAAGGGACTTAGATTGATAATCTCATAAATTCAGAGCTGGACAGGACCTTGGAAGCCATGTAGTCCACCTCCCTACTTTTAAAGATGAGGATCCCACACTGGCAGTCAGAATTAGAATGGAATTTTTTCAACTTGTGCATTCAGTGCCCCAAGAAGCTTTCCCTCTTTTAAAGGTGAGGAAGTGAAGCCCAGAGAGGGTGGTAAAGAGTCACACAGGTAGTAAAGGGTCAAGCTGAGATCTGAACCCAGGGTCTTTGTCTTCGAATTCAGCCCCATTTGAACTATACCTCAAGATGTCACACCATTTCTTTGTCTTCAATTCCCCCTGCCCGGGCATTTGGAAAATGGCCAAAAACAATCCTCTTCACTTCTGCCTCTTTCAGTGCATTTGGGAAAGTCACTAGGGTGTGCTGTACCTCAGTGTTTCTCATCTGTAAAATGGGTACAATAGTACTTCCTCTGCTTAATTTGCTGAGTTCCTGTGAGGGATTAAATGTGATAATAGATGGAAAAGCGTTTTACAAATTGTAAGAATGCCAAACTGTATGTGAATATGAAGAGAGGGCTGATTCTTGGGGGTTTTATTATGATTGGGAGCTCAGGACTCTAGTTCTATCACTGTCTCTAGCTTGCTCTGTTATCTTAGGCCACTTGCTTGCCCTGTCTGAGTCTCTGTTTCTTCTGTCTATAGCATGAGAAGGTTAGCAGACCTAGGTATCTGTGATCCCTTGTCTCCAGTCGGCACTGAGTGGGATCCTAATCTCTTGAGCTGTAAAGGATTCTAAAGTTCTAGATTCTAGTTCAATTCTTCTTTTATAGGGGGAGGACACTGAAACCCTGAGGGAGGAAATGGTGTGTTCCAAGCAACACAAGCAGTAACTGGAAGGCAGAGCTGGAATCTGAACTGTTCTATCTCTTCCATAAGAAATAAAGGTTCACAGACATTATGGAGTCACAGCATTCCAGGACCCATCTAGGCCAATCCACAAGAACCTAGTATCCCTGACAAGTTCCGCTGAGAGCCCTCAAGGGGTGGGGACTCTGACTCTCTCCTGAGGCAGCCCATTCTACTTTTAATGAGGACTTCAGGCAGGAGAATGAGATGCATCTTTTGGACAAGACCAATATGAGAATTTGTTTTACTTGACTATGCAGATTGGTTACAAGGGATTGTATCTCTTTACAATGGAGAGAGGGGAAAGGGGAAAGATAATGGGAGGGAAGGAACATAATCGTTGGCCACTGAAAATAATAAAATTCAATATAAAAAGAAAATAAAAAAAGGTAGGAGGATTTGGTCCCTTATGACCAAGGATGTAGGTTTCATTTTCCAAAAGGTTTGCCCTGGAATGGAGGAGATAGGGCATGCCAGCTATTTTGAAGGGCTGTCATGTGGAAGAGAGAGTAGATTTATTGTGGTTGGCCCCAGAGGGCACTGCTAAGAGACTTGGTTGCATTATCAAAGAAGCAGATTTAGCTTCTGATGCAAGGAAAAGCTTCAGAATAATTCAAGCAATTTGAAAGGATGTGAGCTACATCAGGAAGAAGGGAACTGTCCTTCAATGGTGGTCAGATGGTCACCACTTGTGGAGGCTATAGAGGGGAACCTTATTCACAGGTTGAACTGGGTGCATTCTGGGACTCCTTTTAATTGAGATCCCATGATTCTATGACTCCAAATACATGGTGCCATGACCAGAGGAATCCCTTCCCAGTGTGGATTTATTTATTTAGATTTATTTGTTTTGGGGAAGGTGATGACTGAAGAGGCTGTGGGTATAAGCATTGAATAGTAGAATATGAAACAATAACCCAAAGTCCTAGGCTAACCTTGTGCTGTCTTCTCTTCCTGCTTGACCCCCCAAACTCCTGGGAAGCAGTATAGCACAAGGGAAACATGTAGTCTCCAGTTCAAATCCAGTTCAACTCCTGATAATAGCTGAGTGACACTGGGCATTAAATCTCCGCAGTACTTGGTTTTCTTAACTGTCAAATGAGGGGGTTGGACTAGCTGATCATGAGCCCTACATCCTCTCTTAGCCTTTACCAGCTCTGAGGTGTTTCTCAGAGTGTCTGACATGGAAGCTCTCATCTGCAGAGGGTGCTTCCTTCAAGGTCAAAATCACACCTGGCTCCGACATTTTTATTGGGGAATTTATGTAGAGATCTCTGCCTGGCTCTGAGCCAAGCAGGGTTACCATGGAAACCCATCAGTCTTTCACAGACCTGCTGCCAGCTCTCCCCTTAGCCTCCACCTGCACTGGAAGGAGAAGCATGAGGCTCCATTCCCCAAGGGGAAGTATCCATTGGGTGCAGGGGTGTGCTGAATAGCAGCAGCAGCTCACATTTCGAGGGAGCTCTACAGTTTAATAGAATAGACTGTTCTAAAGTTTGCAACTCATGCTGTGTGAGCCTCACAAAAACCCATCCTTTTTGTGAACGATTAAGGTATCACCATCCCTATATGACAGAGCAGATGACTGAAGCTCAGGAACCTTATGTGATTCAGCCTTATTCACGCAACTAATAATCTCCAGAGGTGGAACTGGAAGCCAATGTGTGTCCTGATTCCAACACTCATTCACAACATGTCACTCTCTTGCTCGGTGAACTCCAGAACCTTCCTATTCAAAGAATACAGAAATTCCTCTCTGGGGCATATAAACCTGCCCCCAACTTCCCTTTCAGATTCATTTGATATTTTTCCCATTCAGGCACCCAACCATTCGGCTATATTGGATTTCCTGCTGTTTCTTTTTCTGTCTCTGTATCTTTGCCCTAGCTGGTTTCCACACCTGGAGGGCACTCCCTTCTTATCTCCACCTGTTAGAATCCCAGTTTTCCTTCAAAACTGCTCAAATGCCAAGTTCTGCATGAAACTTTTCTTGATCCCAGCCTCTAGCTCCAAGTACTTTGTCTCTATTTTCTATATAATGATATATGTATTTATTTATTGACTAACTATGCATACACATGGGCAGCAAGGTGGCATAGTGCATGAAGTGCTGGTCCTGGAGTCAGAAAGAGCCATTTTCCTGAATTTAATCCAGCCTTAGACACTTACTAGCTGTATGATCTTAGGTAGGTCACTTTGCTTTAGTTTTCTCCTCTGTAAAATGAGCTGGGGAAGAAAATGGCGAACCACTCCAGCATGTCTGCCAAGAAGACTCCAAATGCAGTCACGAAGAGTTGGACATGACTGAGAAACAACAGAATAACAAATACACATACACATATCCAGGGTATATGTACATATATACATGCATAAACACACATATGTATGTATACATATATACGTGTATACAGACATGTTTTCTGTGCTTTTAGTACACACACTCCTTAGAGACTGTTTATAGTTACATTCCCAGCACTTAGCACATAGCAGGCACTTAATAAATGATAGCTGATTGTTACAATTCTGTGAAATATGTATACATATTATTATCCCTATTTTCCAGATAAGGAAACTGTGGGAGAAGGGAAGATTTAAGGTCTCATAGTTATTAAGTATCAGAGTCAATAGTCCAGTCCATCTGTTTATTCTAAGCCCAGTGTTACTCTGTATCTGCAAGTCTCCTTTGGAGAGCTGAAGGGTATTGGAGGTAAGTGACTTGCCCAAGGTCACACAGCTAGTAAGTGTTAAGTGTCTGAGGCTAGACTTGAATTCAGGTCCTCCTGACTCCAGGGACAGTGCTCTATTCACTGCGTCACCTAGCTGCCCCAAGCTGAGGGGTATTTTTAACTTTTCTAATCTGACAGCTTCTTCTTAGCTTGAGATGCTCCATCTCTTCGGGAGAGATGGGACTAGCAAACAGGTGCAAAGACAAGAATGCTGAACTTGGAGTCGTGAGTTCTGAGTTCAAATGCTGATTCTTGCCTGTGTGACCATAGCTAAGTCAGGGAGAGATCACATGACTTGTCCAAGGCCACACAAAAGTTTTCCCATCTGTCAAAAATGATGTAAAAGTCCAAGACTTCTGAGGTTCCTTCTGGTTCTAAACCTATGACCCTAAAGTTCTAATCATAGCTCGTTTCTCAGGGATTTGTGTGTCTTCTGGTAAATAAATTAATCAGAGCTATAACTGTGCAAATTAGTTTTGAGTTGTAGGGGGGATGATGGCACAGTATGACCATGGGTGCATTTGTCCTGGGTCAAGGGACAACTCATTTCTTGGAGATTCTGGCACTTATTCCCATGGAGGCTGGGGTAAAGGCAGTCCTTGGGAAAATCAGAGAATGGTATCAGGACTCTGTTGGTGGCATTCTTACGATGAGTGGTTGTCCCACACATCATCAGAGGACTTTATGTTATGTTAGGGACACAGTGGTTGCCAATGGACAGGAGCATCTGCAAATGCTCCCAGGGCGAAGCCCCATTTACCCTATACTGGTTCATAGCCCTGAATTTGTCCTCTCTTTACTTCAGAACTTATGATGCTCTGACCACAGACACTCCACAAGGGAACCTTGGAGAGGCTGGCACAACTCCTTTCTCTCCTGGCCGCATGACCTGCTGCATTGCTCCCTGATGATTGAAGATATATATATATATATAATTTATTTATTTAGGCTTCTGATCCCACCCTTCAAAATTTATCAGTGGCAATGAGGGTCATCTTAGAGGGTGGGTCATGTCCATTTGCAGCAACCTTCTTAAAATAAAATGTGGAACTATTTTGGAGGGTGACTAGGACTGTTTGTTTCTAAATATCATGAAACAGTTATTACCCAGAGTTCCCTCCCCCTCCCTTCGTCCCTTCCCTTCTAAACAGGTGCAACAAGATTAGTGGTAATTTAAAAAGTAGGATTGCCTCTGTGTCAATTTCTAGCTAATGAGGAAAGCACACTGCGTAATTGCTGTGTATTAACGGGCGCCAACAATGCATCTTCTCGAGCTGTTTATCATGCTGGGGCTTGGCTTCACAGATGTGCCTTCTGGGAGCCAGGAGCTAAACTGGAGATAGGATGGCTCCATTCTCCCTCCTTCTCTTTAGCCAAAGCTCCGTGCCCCCTTGGCTGACTTGTCAAGGCGGGAAATAACTGAGAAGACATATGGCCCCATTTCCTCTCCTTAGATAGTTCCTATTCATAGACTGTTAGAGAGGGGAGGGCACTTGGACATCATCCAGTTCAATCCCCTCATTGGACAGAGAGTGAAGGCACAGAAAAGGGACATAATCTGTCCATAGTTACACACGGTCAACAAGTAAAAGATCACAGACTTAGACCTGAAAGATAACTTGGAAGTCATATAGTCCATTTACAGGTGAGGAAACTGAGCCAGATAGGATGAAGTGACTTGTCCAGGGTCTCACAGCTAGTAAGTGCCTGAGGTCAGATCTGAGCTCAGTAACACGAGTCTTCCTGACTCTAGATATAGTCCAACCACCTTCAATTTACAGATGAGGAAATTAAAGATCCGAAATTTTAGGCAGCTCTGTCTCCTAGCCAGAAAGTGGAAGATAATTGACCATAGATTTAGAGATGCAAGAGTTAGATAGAATTTAATCCAATCCTTTAATTTGACAGATAAGGAAACTGAGGACAAGAGAGGTTAAGCAATGAGCCCAAAGTCACACATATACTAAGTGGCCCATCTCAGAACTACTGATTTAGAGCTGAAAGAGACACTGAAGATAATTTCACAGATGCAGAAAATAAGGCCATCAGAGGGGAAGTGACTTGGTCAAAGTCACACAGATAGGAAGTAGAAAAGTCAGGATTTGAATCCAGGTCTTATGACTCCAAAACAAACATGCTGGCTATTATTATTCAAGATCTGAATAATAATGAATCACCCAAACTAGACATGCCCCCAGACCACTTCTCCATTTCCCTCCTAACTCCTGTAATTGTCCCTTTGTGTTCTGTCTTCCCCTCAGAGGAAAGAATAACAATAGCCAGCGTTTATATAATACTTTAAGGTTTGTGGAAGGCTTTAGAAACAGGATACTCACCACAACCTTGGAAGGCAGGTGCTATTATTATCCCCATTTCAAAGATGAGAAAAATGAGGCAAATAGGTTAAGTGACTTGCCCAGGGTCACACAGCTAGTAAGTATCTAAGGTTGAATTTGAACTCAGGTCTTTCTGACTCCATGTCTTTCCATCAGGCCTTCTAACTGATTTGAAGGCAGGGCCTATCTGTCTTTCTTTTTGTTTGTATTCGTATTCTAAGTGTTTAGCATAGTGCTTGATAGTATGCTTAGTAAATGCTCTGTTTGTTTGTCTATTCATTCATCTACCTGCCTGCCTGCCGGTCTGTCTGTTTTTTTGTGTGTCTGTCTATCTATCTGTCTGTCTGTCTTTTCCTATTCATCCATTCATCTATCTATCTATCTATCTATCTATCTATCTATCTATCTATCTATCTATCTATCTATCTATCTGTCTGTCTACGTATCTGCCTGTCTGTCTGTCTAGCTCTTCCTATTCATCCATCCATCATCCATCCATCCATCCATCCATCCATCCATCCATCCATCCATCCATCCGTCCGTCCGTCCGTCCGTCCGTCTGTCCGTCCGTCCATCCGTCCATCTGTCCGTCCGCCCGTCTGTCTATCTGCCTAGCTTCTCTCCTCGTCTTTCATTCTCTCTCCCTCTCTCTTCCCCTCCCTCCCAACTCTCTCTTTCTCTGTCTCAGTGGCAACCCGCATTTCTGTAGTACTGTGAGATATGTAATTTACATGAGGTGAAGAGTGAAAGGGTCATTAGCTCCACTTTGTAGATTAGGTATCTGATGCTTGGAGATGCTGGCAAAGTGACTTGTCCATGCTTGTGTGGTACAGACAACAGCCTCCTTCTGCCTGTCTATCCTCTCAGACTCTTCTTGTCCAGGTCCTCCTCCCATAAACCCTCTTCAAGAAGCCTGGTCATCACCCAGGGGACCTTCTTCAAATAATTAGAATTGTACTGGCTTGGTGATTTCCTTGGTATGGGGCCCTCTTAGTGAAGAGCCCTCTGCTCCCACTGAAGATGAGCACCTCTTCTCCAGTTCAGAGTCTTGAGGGAACTGAGGTCTTTTTTTGACTCTTAGACCATCTACCATCCACTTTCCCTGTCCATTTTGCCATGCTGCTTCTCTCCCCTAATATTAATAGTTCATAGTAATAATGGTTTAAATCTATGCAGTCCTTTAACATACATTATCTCATTTGCCTCTTTACAACATTCCTTCAAATTAGGTACTGTAATCATTTCCAGTTTTCAGAAGAGGAAATAGAGTCTCAGAGAGGTGAATGGGTATGCTCAGGGTCACACATCCGATCAGTGACTGAGAGGGAATTCAAACTCTGTCTTTCTAACTTCCATAGAGAGCTTTAACCACTTCACAACACTGCCTCTGACTCTTTTGACCTTTCATAAAGACTAACAGCTCACATCATCCAGCCATCCATTGGACCCACTGTGTGATTGACTGATCTTTAAAAATCCAGGTCACTTTCTGACACATTTGGAATGTCTTGGCAACTAGATGACACAGCAGATAGAGTATTGTGTTGGATCAGGAGTCAGGAAGACCTGAGTTCAAATCTCTCCTTGGACACTTACTAGATTCAGGCTCTTGAGAAAGTCACTTAACCTCTGTTTTCTTCGATTTCCCCATTTATAAAATAAGGGCAATAATAACACCTATCTCACAGGGGTTTTGGTGAGGATAAGATAAGACAATACATGTATAGTGTTTTGCAAATGCTATAGTGCCATATAAAAACTTTTCTTCTTCTTCTTCTTCTTCTTCTTCTTCTTCTTCTTCTTCCTCCTCCTCCTCCTCCTCCACCTCCTCCTCCTCCTCCTCCTCCTCCTCTTTCTTATTGTTACTGTTGCCTGCTCAACCTACCATACTCCTTTCCATTGTCCTTGGGGAGACCTTCACCTTCAATTCTTTGGAAACTGTAGTGTCCCATGATTTGCAGCAGTGGCCATTAGCAGGACATTGGCATTAAGATGCCAAGTCTTTGTTTCAGAAAGAAGCTTGTTAGCCATTAAATGAACTGCATAACATCCCAAAGGCAATTCAGTGAGTTCTCCTCCAGCCTGGCTCATTATCCATTTATGGTCTATGTCCAAGATATATACACTGATGAACCAGCTCTGTGGGTTGTCCATTCAATTGCATACTGAGCAATACCCAGGTCTTCATTTGAATTCAGTTAGACTCAATTTAATACAGTTTTGTCAGTGTAAATGATGCTAGAGAAGGTGTATTGCCATCTGTTTGGCCACTGTACCCTGAGGATCTCTGGGCCTTTCCATCTGCCCTGAAGTGGAGCCCTCCTCTGTTCATTGTCTACCTTTAGTGGTGTGTGAATTCTCGACAGCACGGATTGTCTTCTTTTTCTATTTCTATCCCCAGATTACAGTACTTTGTATGCTGTAAGAGCTTAACAAATGCCTTGAATTAATCCACTAAACAAACATTGTTAAGTACCTGCTGTGTATTAGGTACTGTGCTAAGTCTTGGTGACAAAATGATGATAGTCTCTGTCCCCAGGAAGTTTAAATTTTACTAAAGGGATAAATATGAGAAGAACTTGTCTTGACAAATTCCTTCCTTTCCCTATTACCTGAGAAATAAGCCCCCAAATAAAAATCATACCTTGCACAAATCTAGCATTTTAGAAATTAAAAAGTATTTTCATATCTGTGATCTTATAGTCAGGGCAGGAGTTATCATGCCCATTTTACAGATGAGGAACCTGAGACACAGAAAGGACACAGCCAGTAAGAAGTGCAACTGGGAACAGAACCCAGGTCTCTTTATTCCCAGGTCAGGGATACCACATCTCATTATCTCTTTTACTCTGATGTTTAAATTACCTAGACTTCCAAAGGAGGAATTCAGGTACCAGGAGTAATCATTGTTTGATACATACATACATACATACATACATACATACATACGCACATATTTTTGTGTGTTTGTATAATGAGATAGGTTTTTTGTATGTGAATGGCAGGGGTGGGAGAAAATATCCCAATTCCTGGAAATCTTAAAAAATAGTAAAGACAATTGGCCATTTTGAGTAGTTTAGATAAAAGTTTAGTACTTGACTCTGTCCTGTATAACATTTTTATAAATTATTTGGAAGTTGTGTAGATGATAGATATGTTTATCAAATTTGCATCCAACACAGATATAGGAAAGCTATCTAACTCAACAACGGAGTCAGCTTCCACAAAAATGATCTCCCCAGGCTTAGAACACTGGGCTAAAGTGAATAAGATGAAGTGACGATAAATGTAAAATCATACAGCAAGGTCCAAGAAATCACTTTCACAAGCACAAGAGTGGGACAGGGCAGAGTTCTCTGTCAGTTTGTCTGAAAAAGATCTGGGGATTTTACCACTGGATTGCAAACTTGATAGAAGGTTGGTTGATGCAACTGTCAACTGAGCAAAGAAACTTAAGCTGCATTAAGAGAAAGATGGTGTCCAGAACTAAGGTGGTGATAATCCTTTGTGATTTATTTTGGTCAAAACATGTCTACAGTATTATTTATTTCCTGGCCTCATATTTTGGGGGTAATATTACTAAGCTGGAGAGCATCTAAAGAGGGAAGCCTACAATGCTGAATGGTTCATAGCATCATAGATTTAGAGCTGAAAGGACCTTAGAGTTTATTTAATCCAGTAGTCTCATATTTATGGTGCTATTTCCTATTATTTGCTAATTTACTTTTATTTACTCATACTCACTTTACCCAGAGCCAAATAACTTGACTAAAGGCACACATAAGGAGTAAATTGTGGAGCCAGATTTTGAACCCAAATCTCTTGACCCCTGATCCTTTGTTATTTCCATCACTCTTGACTCCAAATCTGCCACTCTATGTACTAGGTCATTTAGCAGGTATACTAACCAGGAAGCAATTCAATTCAATTGCATTCAACTCAATTGAATTAAGAAATATTTTATAACCTCCCAGGTGGAGGTGCCTTCCCTCCAAACCATCTTATATCTTTTTTGTTTATGAATATGCCTTCCCTTGCATCTAGGCATCATATATCTGCACATGCCTCCCCTGTCCTTAAGGACAGAGACTCTTTCATTTATTGTCTTAATATTCTTGGCAACTGGCACACAGTTGATTTGAAAAATGTTTGATCATTGATTGATTGATAGAAAGTTGTTAAGTTAATAAATGTTCAAAGGTTCCAGAAACAAACTAGCCAAAGCCCTGGCTGCCTAAAATAACTTCCCGAGGCCAAATTAAAGCTGGGAAGGAGCCAGCCATGCCAGGCGGAGGGAGCAGACAGGAGGGGATGTGCCACAGGAGATAAATGGCTACTTGGCTTCCATGTGTGCTGAGAAGGCCAAGGGCATCTCCCAAAGTCAGATGCAATTGCCTAGAAAGGGAGACAGAATGCAAGCGGGCTTTACAGTCCCCAAAGTTCTGGGAGCTGGGAAGGCAGAAGCATTAGAAGCCCCCCACAGTCTCAGCTAGAAAGAAATTATCTAGGGGATGTTTAGGGGAATTGTGAGGAACAGTCAGGGGAGCTCCCTACAGTACATGCTTAGGATAGCAAGGAATGAAAGAATGGAGAAGCTCTGGTGAAGGCTAGCTGGGGACCATTTTCAAACATCATTAATCTAAAGCAACCCCTACATCCTGCAGATGGGGAAACAGGCCCAGAGAGGGGATGGAATTTGGCCATGGTCACACAAGTGATAAGCATCACAGGGGAGATTGGAACCCAGGTCGTCTCATTTCACAGATGGCAATCTTTCCATTGTACCACACCACCTTCCCCCAGTCAGTCAGTGAACAGATGATTGTTTATTTACCATCCATATATTCAATAGGCATGTCTACCATGTAAATAGCATTGATGTACCCAAGGAAACTAGACCTAGGTCTGGAAGGGTGCTCAGGGACCATCTAGTTCAACCCTCTCATTTGACAGAGGAGAAAATTGAGACCCAGAAAGTTTAAGTGACTTCCCCAAAGCCACAAAGATACATGTCAGTCAATAAATATTTTTGAAGCACCTACTATGTGCTGGAAGCATAATGGATGCTAAACAAATGACATGCTTTGTCCTTAACCTCTACATTCACAGAAACAGATAAGTATATGTAAAGGGGTGGTCTTTTGAGTCTGGTGAGAATGCTAACACTCAGAAGGAATCAGAAAGGCATTCTGGATGAAAGAGCAGCAAAACCTACAGGTATAGTGCCAGAGTACATGGAGTGATTGGCTGAGAGCCAGGGAGGCCTGGGTTAGAATAATGCTTCAGATCCTCTCTAGCTATGGGATCCTGTGCCAATCCCATCTGTAAAATGGAGATAACAATAGTGCCTACTTCAGTGGACTGCTGCAAGGGTCAAAAGCATGAATGGCAGATCCCTTGGGTTGCCAGCTTTTATTGCTGTGGAAGGAAGCTAAGGATTTTAAGAGATGGAAGTGCAATATGCTCAAAGTATGGAGGATAATCTATGCAAAAAACAAACAGCTGGGAATTGTACCTACTATGTGCATGGGACAACCTGTGCAAAAAGCAAACTCAGGGGAATGCAATACCATGTTGAGCACCTACTGTGTGCAATGTGCCAAGTGTGGCCCTTTGGAAATAGAGAAAAACTTATGGAGGTGACACAGAAGACAGACAGGCAGCCCCAGGAAATGGAAAATAAATTGGCTTTTTACTGTAGAGACTCAGTTCTATTGTAAAGGCCAAGGGTAAGTTATTCCCCATGCTCTGAACTTAAGTTTCCTGAACAGTCTGTCTCTAAGGTCCTTCAGTTATATAAGGCTGGTGAAAGTTATGACATAGTTATATGGTCTTATGCTTAGAGCATTGGCCTTGGCATCAGGAAGACGTGAGTTCAAATCCAATCTAGGATACTTGCTAGCTGTGTGATCTGGGCAAGTCACTTAACTCTGTTTCCTCAGTTTCCTCATCTGCAAAATGAATATAATCATAGCACTGACTTCCCAGGGTTGTTGCAAGGATCAAATGAAATCACATTTGTAACACCCTTTCCAAACCTTAAACTTCTATGTAATGTCAGCCCTATTGGTTAGCTAATATTCCCAGCAGACCTGCTGGGAGACTGAGTTTTATAGTGGATATAATTTTGGACTCAGATTCAGGGAGATGGAGGTTCAGATCCTGTCTCTGACCTTAATGGGCAAGTCACTTAAATACTCTGTGCCTCAGTTTCCTCATATGTAAAATGTGGATGATAGTAGTGCCTGCCTCCCAGGGTTATTGTGAGGATCCGATGAGTTAATATATGGAAAGTGCTGGGCAAACCTTAAAGCACTAGATAAAATTCTAGGGATGATGATGATGATGATAAGATTGAATGTCCCCACTTCACCCACACTGGAAATGCAGCAGCCACTCATGGCCTCAATTCTACCACTGATCAGCACAGAAGTTTTGACCTGCTCTTTTTCTTACCTGGACCAGTACACTCCCCACCCCTGCCATAGCTCCTCACTCCAGAGGTCTTACCATGCCGGTGCAAGTCATTGTGAACATGCCATGCTACTGGCTTTACCTCTATTTTAGCTCAGAACTCCTGAGTTCAAGGAATCCTCCAGGCTCAGCATCCCCCACAGTAAAGATTACAGACATGTACCACCAAGCCTAGATAGGTATACATTTCAATGGCTTGAGCAAGAAATAGTACATTTGCAGTATTTACATTAAAAAAAATCCAGGCAGCTTTCAGTGACCAAGATAATTATCTATCCATCACTTTTTTTGGTGGTTGTTTTTAAAGCATTGTCACAGGTCTTTGGAGATGGGCTGTCTTACCCTTGTTTTCTAAGCAAGACTGGATCCTTCTGAAATTGATGTCAGACCCCAAATTAATCCCCTGCTGTCTGAGTGCCTCAAGGCTTGGCCTTGGCTCCCATCTCCAGCATTTAATAAGCTCCCTTACTCAGGTAAGTCAAAGGGTGAAACCAAAACAAATCATTGCTTCCATTTCTAAAAGTGGTCTGAAATGAGGGAGATGGGATAGTTATGCTCCAGTCAGGCCAGAGGAAGAGTCAGCAACAGCCAAATTCTGTAGGTGACTGGAATCCTCTCCACTAGAAATTCAGTTCCTTCAGAGTACAATGTGAGAAGGACAGGAGGGTTCTTGGGCAAGATGGACAATGATCTGTAATCTAATCAGAGGCTCCCCAAAGTGTTCAATGCAGTGGGCAGAGGGAGCTCAGAGCACTCCGTGTGAAGAAGGAATGATCATCAATACCAAGAGTAAGAGAAAGCTTGACCATGGAAGACTGCAGTCAACTCACCAAGGCTTGCTCAGTTGCTACACCCAGAGAAGATAATGGGGTGTGTGTGTGTGTGTGTGTGTGAGTGAGTGTGTATCTGTGTTCACACCCTAGTTCTAGATGAACTAGGGGGTCTAATGGATGGAATAGCACACAGATACAAAAGGACTGATCAATGGGTAGGATGGACTAAATCAAGAATATGGTAGAAAGGAGTGAGCATGCATGGGGCGATGGAGGAGCCAATGTGGGATCTTGGAAAAGCCACATAACTTTTCTGAGCTTGTTACCTCACACCTAATGTGAGGGAGTTTGGACCCTATGATTTCTGAGGTCTCTTTCAGCTTTAAATCCATGACCAGTGATGAGTGGTGCATGTGTGTGATCCAGTGGCACACTTAGGAATAGGGCATGTGTATGGTGGAATCACAGGATCTTAGATTCAGAGGCAGTCAGGTGACAAGCATTTATTAAGCACTAATTGATATCGGGCATTGTGCTAAGTGGTGGGGAGACCAATATAAGTAAATAAAAAGAGTCCCTGCCCTTCAGGGGTTGAGGTGAAGATACATAGGAGGCAAAGTCTGGGTAGTTAGAAGAACAGCTTAGGGAGGAATGAAGGAAAGTCAGTCTGGATCAGTTGTTAAAATGGAACTCACCAATGGGAGAAGGGGGGCAGCATGGTAGAGGGATGCTCTGGGGTGAGAAGGTTCCAGGAACTGAGACGTGTCCCAGGGTGAGAAGGAGGTTGGTGAAGTCCAGAGTCAGGAGGACTTTATTTTTAATCCCTGTGGCTGACACTCTCTGTGTGACCTTGGGTAAGTGAATTAACCTCTCTAGGTCTCAATCTGTTCATCTCTCATATGATGGGTTTGTACTAAAGGACTTCCAAGATCCCTTCCAATTGGAGATATCTAATATGGCAGCTAGGTGGCGACATAGTGCACAAAGCACTGGTCCTGGAGTCAGAAAGACTCACCTTCGTGAGTTCAAATCCAGCCTCAGGCACTTACTAGCTGTGTGACCCTGGGCAAGTCATTTAACTTTGCCTTAGTTTCCTCATCAGTAAAATGGGCTGAAGAAGGAAATGGCAAATCACTCCAGCATTTTTGCCAAGAAAACCCCAAAAGGGGCCACAAAGATTTGGCCACAACTAAACAACAAACATGAAAACCAACTGTAAGTGGAATGGGAAACCCTGAAACCTAGTGGTTTCCACGACCCTGGAAGTCTTTAAACAGTCTAAATGAGGACCTTTTAAAGAAAGGTAGTGGACAGCACACAGACTTGGAGTCAGAAAGGGCCCTTCCAGCTTTAGGACGATGCTCTTCCGTATTGATTGGACGAGATGGCCTTGGAGGTTCTATCTGGTTCCTGGGTTCTGTGGGTAACTCGCCATGCTTTGTACACCAACTCAGCAAACACACATTAAACCCTTACAATGTGCCAAGGCATTGTGCCACAGCAACAGAGGATGCCCATGCTCTAGGCTGTCAATTACTTGACAAACACATTGCTGAGAGGCCAGAGTGCAGAATGTTTTTCAAATTAGTGATTCAACTCAGCTGCAATCCCAGATTGGGGTGGAGTGGGGAAGCATTAATTACGAGCCACTCCATCTTCTCCAGGAAGCTGCCAGGGAGAGAACATGCTGTGATTCAGCTCCAGACGAAGGAACAGTCTTTTGGCTCTGCTCCTCACTGTCAATCTGCAGCCTCCCCTTCCTTCAGGGTCGAGCACAAGCTCTGCGTCCTCTGGGAAGCCTGCCCTGCTCACAGAATCAGAGCCAGAAAGGACCTTAGGCACCATACAGGGCAGCTTCCTCCTTCTACAGAGAAGGAGCCTGAAATTTGGGGGGGGGCGGCGGAGAGGAAAAAGGGACTTGTCTAAGGTCAAGCAGGTTGCCAGTGTCAGAGGCAGGATTTGAACCCAGATCTGTGGACCACAAATGTTGGGCTCTTTAAATTATACCCCATCTTTAAATACTAGCATTTTTACACTTTTTAATTTATGTTTAATGATGTTAGCATTGTTACTTTTTATATGAGCATCTTGTCTCCTGTGCTGAACTTTAAGCTGCCTGAGGGCAACAGCTGTCTCTTTATCTGCCCTTGGAGCCTAGCACAGAACTGGGCACAGAACAGGCATTTTGGGGGAAGCTAGTGTAGATAAAGTATTAAATTATCTCTAAGAATTCTTTAAGGCCTAATATTCTCTGTTAATAGCTCCTTGACGCCTCCCAACTATGACATTTATTCTCAGGTCCTTCCCAGTTCTGACATTCCCTGTTCCAAGGTCCCATTCAGCCATCCCTTGTTCTCAGGTCACTCTCAACTCTGCCATCCCCTGTTCTTAGGCCCCTCCCAGCTCTGACATTCTATCCTTTAAGGGCCCTTCATCAATAGTCTCTATGGAAATTAATTGTTCAAGCTTCTTGGCAACCCTAATCAATAAAATTTGCTCTTATGGGAAGATGAAGAAGAACCAAGAGTTCTGAGCTTCCCATCTTCAGTGGTGGAGGGAGCCCTGCACCTAAGACTCTGGACCCAAGCCTTCAGATCTTTTCTCTGCCCTTGACTCCCTGCCTGGCTGGGGTCTGGTCACCTCTCTTCCTGTCCGCACAATTAGTCTCCTGCCTCTTTCTGCAGGGTTGGTGTGAGGTATTTACAAATGTAAGGAATGACTTGGAGCTCCTTTGCTAGATTATGGCCAGGACACTTTCTAGGGTCTGAATTCCCCCGAGAAACAGAAGATGATGATTGAGATCTCAGTTGTGATGCATTCTGAGTGTTAGCCTCTGGCAATTCACCAAACATCTAAATGCTCTGGGCAACTCTCTGAGATGATAAATCGGTAGCAAAAGTGCCAACCAGGGTTGGTGAAGGGAATTTCTTCAAATGGGAGTCCCCCATACCAATGATTTCCTAAGTATTCCCCTAGTACCATCTGCTTAGTGATATCAGTGAAGCTTCCTGCCTTTGCCTTCATCGGGATCATGGGCTCAAGCATCTCAGAGATGATGGGGACCTCAAGGAGCATCTCATCCAGTGGGCGATCAGCTAGTAAATGGCAGCATTTTGGGTCACTTGAAGCTTTTGGGGGAAGACAAGCCCATGACATGACATGTCCTATGTCCCCTTTCCCTAAAATGACAGGTGACATCTCATGAAATTGATTTTAAATGGGTGGGGAGATGATGTCAAGTCAGGAAATTTGCAAAGTAGTCTTGTTCATGTGACTTTGGGCAAATCATTTTCTCACCTAGGAAATGGGAATAGGGACATTTGCCCTTTCTCATTCCCAACATAGGCTCATAAAGCTGAAGAAGGGTGGAGCCTCTGAGCTCATCTGTTTTTAACTGTTTTTATTTTAACTAGTATTTTTTAACTAAAATTTTTTTAGTTAAATTAGTTAAAATTTTTTTATCTAAAAAAATAGTTAAAAATAAAAATAAAAAAATACTACCATTTTACTTTACAAGTGGGGATACTGAGGCCTAGAGAGGTGAAACCTCTTGAACTAGAGCTGCTGTTTAAGGTTGGAAATGAGTAAAGTCTAAAGGGCAGTGAGGTAGAATAGTAGATAAAGTACTGGGCCCGGAGTCAGGAGGACCTAAGTTCAAGTCTGACCTCAGACACTTCCTAGCTGTGTGACCCTGAGCAAGTCACTTTACCCTGTATGCCTTCTGTAAAATGAGCTGGAGAAGGAAATAGCAAACCACCCCAGGGTCTTTGCCAAGAAGACCCCACATGGGGTCATGGAGAGTTGGACACGGCTGAATATCAAATTTATAGTGACCTGGGGTCCTTCTCAAATCTTTCCTTCCCAGGAAGACTCTTCTCCTTCCTCCATCTCTGGCCTGCACCTCAGTCTGGCTCTGCGTAAATAAGAAGCCCATCTCTTGGCCCTCCTCAGGAGGGCCTACTTTTTGAGTTGGACAGAAAATCCACCCATTTCCAGGGAGAAGGATGCAAAGAGAAGCAAGTAAGACTGTGCTCCTGGGGGGCGAGGGGAAGGAAGTTCTGGGAGGGGGACTGAGGGTCATCTCCACTTTGGGGACTTTATGCCCTGGCTGTTACTTGGCAGCTGGGTTCAGGGGATATTACAGCCCACAGTGTCTGATGTATGAAGAGCCAGGCAGAGGCTGGCAGAGGGTTGAATTTAGCAAGAGAATAACAGGCCTAACTCTTTCCCCAAGACATCTGCAAATGCTGATTCAGAAAGCAACGACTTTATCTCCAGTTCCAGGCGATCAGGACAGGCCCCAATCACAGCCGCACCCCGAAGGACTCAGAGTGGGAGAGATCTGGGGGAGGAATGATTGGTTCTGGGAAGGTAGCCTGGAGAGCATAGATGGAGGAGTGATGGTTGGTCCCCTCCAGCACTGGAGAGCTACTGCAGCTGTACCTGGGGCAAGTTAGAGGGAGGGGGAGGAGGGAGATATGGAGGAGGCGTGACGTGGGGGAAGGGAATAAGCATTTATTAAGCACCTACGATGTGCTGGGCACTATGCTAAATGCTTTACAATACAAAGGGCAATATGATAGATTTGGCTAAGAGGGAGGGAAGGGGAGAGAGAAGGAGAGAGAGAGACAGAGAGACAGAGAGAGAGAGAGACAGAGAGACAGAGAGAGAGGGAGAGGAGCACAGTGATACAAAGGACTGTCTAAACGGGGTATGGTCATGCTGAGAAAGTGATGTCTGTCATAGCCCACAGTGGTTGGGGGAACAAAGCCCCTGTTTGGTAATGGAGGTAGAACAATAATAATAATAATAACAATAGTTAAGTTATATGAACACTTGCTCTGTCCTAGGCTTGGTGTTAAGTGCTTTATAATCATTATCCTTATAACAACCCTGGGGGGAGGTTATGTTATTGTTGTACACTTTCTGCCACCAAGGATTGCAAGGTGAGGTGCAGAGACATCAGCTGTCATGGGGAGAAAGCCCCTGGGGAAGAAACATACCCTGCCAGGGGTAAGCACCCTGGGGCAAAGCTCCCTTTGGTCCTTGCTAATTATGTTTTTGTTGTATAACATATAAGACCAGAGAGGAAACATGATAGGTGGAAAGGACCTGGTTCTCCAGTCAGAAGACCTGGGTTCAAGTCCCAGCCCTGATGCTTGCTGCCTGAGTGACCTTTTCCAAATTCCCTGCATCCCTGTGGCTTCCTCACCACCCCCCACATTCATTCCACCCCACTGGTCCCTTCCTCTAATTCAGCGGTTCTCAACCTGTGGGTTATGTCCAATTTGTAACAATGAAAATCCATACTGCATATCAGATATTTACATTATGATTCATAACAGTAGCAAAATTACAGTTATGAAGTAGCAATGAAAATCATTTTATGGTTGGGGGGGTCACCACAACATGAGGAACTGTATGAAAGGGTCACAGCATTAGGAAGGTTGAGAACCACTTCAAGTCTAATTGATCGGCTCTTCCTAGCACCTCCATTTCAAGGAAAGTGCTCTGGCTGGTTGTATGCTGAGTCCACTAGGATATCTTTGGCCCTTTTTGTCTCCCCTTCCATTGAAGTCTTATCTCTCCCCATTAGAATGTACATTCTTTGAGGCTGGGACTTGATTTTGGCTTTTTTCTTTTCCTCTTAGCTTGTATTTTTATTCCCAGTCGTTAGCAGAATGTTGGACACAAATTAAGTGCTTATTAAATGCCTGTTGACGACTTGGTCTCTCTGGACCTCAGTTTTCCCAGGTGTAAAATGAAAGGGATGGAGTAGATTGCATCTGAAGTGGGATCTATGCTCCTACATGAAGCAGTAAGAAGAATTCTATGTATGGAGTTATAGGATCTTAGCTGGAAGTGACCTCAGAGGTTACCATTTTACAGATGAGGAAAATAGAGTCTCAGAAAAGTCAAATGACTTGTCAGGAGCTGTCTCCACAGTTGAGTCAGAATTCAGAAGACCGAATTCATCTTCCTGATTCTGGGTCTGCCTTCTACTCACTGCACCACCCTATTGTGACCGCCAGGGGGTGCTTCATCTACATTTGATGAACTATGTGACATTTAGCCCAAGTCTCCTGTTCCAGAGTGACTATCACTTCATATCTCACTGTCTCTTGTCTCCCAGAAAATTCAATTCAACTCAGCAAACAAGCGACCAGTGTGCTTGATTTGGAATCTTTAAGACTTGGGTTCAAATCCTTCCTCAAAGATTACCAGCTTTGTGACCTTGGAAAAGCATATAACTTCTCTAGGTCTCAGTGTCTTCATCTGCAATATACGGGGGGAGGGGATTTGTAATATCTTACACATACCCAGTTATTTTCACATTGTCTCTTCCATTAGACGGGCAGCTCCTTGAGGGCAGGGACCACATTTTTATCTTTCTTTGCATATTCAGCATAGTGCCTAGAACATAGCAGGTTCTTAATAAAGATTGCAAGTTAATTGGCTTCTAAGGGCTCTTGCAGCTCAAAATCATTCTTGGAAGACTAGCAAACTATGGTCATTCTCATTGCTCCCTGAAACTATAGTGTTGTATATAGTAGGTGTTTAATATGTGTTTGCTGAGTTGAACTGAACTGAACTGGTTTGTGTTGGATTGCTTTGTAGGGAGAGTCACACTGGCTCCCTACTAGGGGTGGTGACTGACTATTTGGGAGGACAATTTTTAACAATTGTGGAGATGATTTTTGCGGCCCGGTAGGGGAGGTGTTTAATTTGCCAAGTTGGGGGGAAAATCATCATTTCCTTGAGTTTATCCCATATCTGCTTTCCATAATTTTTAGGGGAAGTCAGGGTAGGAAGTGTCACCTGCTTCCACTTTGTCCTTGAAGAGACCCCTGTTGCCCTTCTCCAAAATTAGGCAGGGCTTGGAGTCTAATGGCTTTTGACAGTTTGTGAGCAGTCCTGCTGCTTGCAATCAAGCACAGAGAACTTGGAGAACCTGGGGACTCTGAGTGTTCATAGGCATCATCGATTATCTGGAGGAAAGCCAGTTCCTATGGAGGCGGTGGCAGCTATCCCAGAGTCTAGTGCATCCTGTGTCTGGGCTGATGGGATGTAGGATTGACAAGAATTATTTCCCTGGGTTCTGATGTTTTTTAATCTCCATAGCTATGGGTAGGTTTCTGAGCCTTAGTTTCCTCCTTCGTAAAATGGGGAGTCTCTACCCTCTATAGGGTTTGGTGGGTAGGTGGAGGCAGGAAATGCCTCATAAATCTTAAAGCAAGAAAGAGATGCAAATTGATGTTATTATAAAAATTGTGTGTGATTGGAAGAAGAGGAAGAGAATTTCTGATTGTCTCACCACTCAGCAAGTTTGTACTACAAGATAACTGGGATAATTGTTATTGCTACCTAGAATCCTTAAAACAAAGACTTTTAGCTTTGTAGACTTAAGATTTTAGACTTTTAGAATTATAAAGTCTCAGAATCAAGTCCAATCTGTCATCACTCAGTGCAAGAATCTGTGCTTTTTACAAATTCCTACAGATGTTGATCAGGCCTTTTCTTGAATATCTCTAGTGATGAAGATCTCACTACCTAACCCAGCAATACATCCCATTTCAGGGAAACAATACTCTAGAAAATTGACATCCAATTGACAATCCAATGGCAACCCCCCCCAAACAAAAAAAACCCAAAAAACAAACAAAAAAACCCCAAGAAAAATGAAGTGAAAAAAAAGTCCTTTTTATTCTGTACTCAGAGTTCACCAGATCTCTCTTTGGAGGGGGATAGCGTTTTTTATCATGAGTCCTTCAGAATTGTCTTGGATCATTATCTTGATCGGAGGAGCTAAGGTGTTTACAATGGATCATCACATAATGTTGCCTGTTACTGTGTACAATGTTTTCCTGGTTCTGCTCCCCTCACTCTGCATCAGTTCATATAAGTCATTCACAGCTGATCATTGTTACAATGTTGCTGTTACTGTGTTACAATGTTCTCCTGGGTCTGCTCACCTCACTTTGCATCAGTTAAGTCTTCTGCAAACCTAAATATTCCGACTTCAAACCCAATGTTCTTCCCATTTCTTCATTTTTGCCTTTGCTTCTATGTATTTCTACAGTTCTATATGGTTTCCAAGATCTCCCACATCCATGATATTTAGAAAAGAGTCCTGGATTTTGAATCATATGACCTGAGTTCTAAAGCAGATCCTGCCGTTTACTACTGAGGTGAATCTTGGTGAGTCACTTGACCAGTTCTGTGTCCTCCCCTAGAAAACAAGGAGGTTTCACTGGATCACCTCCCAGGTCCCTTTGAGCTGTCAGTCTATAGTCTTATGATCTCATCTGTTATTTACAACAAATATGTGTAAAGAGGTAATCAGAGCCGTAACTAGGATGGGGGTAATCAGTGCTTTGCCCAAGGGTGCTGACTTTAAAGAACACTGCCATGCTTGCATAAGTTGGGATGAGCTTTCTCTTTACCTCACCCTGCTCCCCACACCCCGACCTTCCTAATCTTCCTCCCTAACTGATACCCTACTCTGCTTCTGCTATCTCACTCCCAAGAGGAAGTATTCTGTTACCATTCAAGCAAGAGCTCAAATATTCCTGATTGCAGCTCTGGAGGTCACAAAGGGATGTCAATCCCATCTGTCAGAGAGACCAAAGGGAGGGGAAACAACTTGCCTTGCGGTCACACAGTTTGTAAATGGCAGAGAGGGCAGGGGTGGGGACAGGTAGAGATCAAGGTCAAGATTCATATAGAAGGGTTTCCTTTATTCTCCTCTCTTCACAGCTCAGTGTCTGCCCTTTCCCCCATCTCTCATAATCACCAGCCCTAAGACTTCTCCCCACAATGACTTGACAATGAGAGCCACTATTAGGAAGGACTGTTCTAGGGAATGTAGGCTGGCTGTGTTAATTTGCTTCTCTTGTCATAAGACATCTTTTTAGATGATGAGAACCTCGCCGTTGATCCCTCAGAGCTTAATAACCAGGGCTCTTTATGTTAATTAATTTAGATATTGAGAATATTCTCATTAAGCGCAGAGATGTCAGGTCAGATAGAGTGAGCTCTGAATTCCCAAGCTAAGCTCAAAGCACGCTGACTGCTTTCGATGCGGCAAATGTTCCCTAAGCTCTTGGTCTCACAGCCCTATTTCTGGCCTGGCTATTGGTGGGTTATTCTAAAAGTCACTTGGTTTGTTAGTTGCTCTTAATTTCAAATGAATGCACAGCTGCTCTCAGCATTAGCGGTGTGCAGTGATAGAGGGAGGGATGTGTTAGTTTTAGAATCAGGAGACAGGAGTGGGAAGCCCAGCCCTTCTACTTATTAGCTTGGTAATTTCACAGTTATTTGCCTCTGTTTTCCTATCTATTGAATGGGGCCATAATATCTGCATTGCCCAAACAGGGTTGATCCTGCCTAATGGGATCAAATGAAATAATGAATATGAAACTATTTATAATCATGTCTTAAAATACATTGCAAGCCATTCATAAACTCATTCATTCATGCCTCACTTTACCTCAATTTCTCCATCTGTAAAATGGATATCACAATACCTGTTGACCCTAAATTAAGGGGCTATTGTGTGCCTTTAAAGAAAATAAAACACTAGATACTTTGGAAACCCTAACAGATTTTCTGAATGCCAGCTGCTACTATTATGAATCAGAGGGGATGACCAAGATATTCCCATTGCCAACAGAAGTGGCGGCTACTCCCCTGAGTCCATTTAAACATTAGTTTACAAACCATTTACTACTTGACAAGGAGGGGAGGGGGTGGAAAACTCCAGCACAGAGTTATGAGGCACCGACAATAGGAGGTCAATGAGGGAAGGAGATGAAGTGGTTTTGAAATGATATGCTAGAAGACTATTCATCGCAGAAGGAAATTCCACACAGCCTGGGCCCCATTCAAAGGGGGTCCAGAGCCTGAAGGATGGGAAGGAAGGATCTCATTAGGAGCTCCCAAAGTGTGGACTCCAAGGGCATTATTTGATGATTATGTTCAAGGGAAATTGGATCCATTTCTCTGTGGAAGATAACTCATTAACTAGTCAATCAATGAATCAAAAAAAAGAAAAAAATATTCAGACACTCATCTTAGAAGTTATAGGGTCCAGAGAATAGATTTTTTACAGAGAGGGAAACTGAGACCTAGAGAGGATAAATGACTTCATAGGATTACAGATTTTGATGTTGAAGGCACTTTAAGGACACTTAGTCCAGGTTGTACCCCTGCCTCTACTCTGGAGGAAGCCACCATTTACACAGAGGCAGTAATGAGTTTCGGTAATGTGTTTCTTTTCATGGTGACCCCTATTGGCTTTTTGATAGCTTTCTATTGATGATGAAAAAAAACATCTTTGGAAAGCAGTAAATTGGCAGGCTCAAATAAGCTTATTGGGGCTGGGTGACAGCTAAGGATGTTCTCAAAGGGTAAGGAAATACGCAGAAAAGAAATGCTCGAATAATGTACTCAGTTATAGAATGCAATTTGTTCATTGTTACAAATAATTCATCCATAAAATAGATCTTGCAAAGGTATGCCTGCTGACTCTCCCTTGTACATCCTAGTCGTGGCTCTGTCACTAATTCACTGGGCAAATGAGCAATTTTCTGGCTTCTTTTGGGACTCGGTTTCCTAAGCTGCTAGAGGAGAGAGTTATATTTCAGCTGGATGACCACCAAAGACCCTTTCAGTGTTGCCATTCTGTGTTCTAAGAGTCCTCCCATCTCTGACATTCTATATTCTAGGGTTCTAACTGCCATTCAGTGTTCTATGCCTTGAGGATTCTTCTTGCTGGAAAGAGAACTGGATTGGGAGTCAGGGACCCTAGGTCAAATACTGGCTCTTCTGTTTACTGTGTGGCCTTGGACAAGTCACTTACCCTCTTTGGGGCTCAATTTCATTTTCATAAAATCATGTGTTTGGACTAGGTAACATCCAAGGCCCTTTTTATACATAAAACTATGATTTTCTTGCCTGGCATTCTATACTTAATCTTTGACTGTCCCTTTGAGCCTTGTCATACCATGTTCTATGGTCTAAGGTCTCTTCTATGGGCTGTGATTTCCTGGCACTAAAATGATTACTCCTCACCAGGAGAAGGGGGTGGATTTCCTGAGGCACTCACAATGTCTCAGTCCCTCTAACTACGTCGGCTCTTCCCTGTCATGTGGGCGTGCTTGCTGCAATGAGCAATCTGCTCTCAGTGACCAGGTTAATTGGCACCCCAAGGACTGAACTCATGACCCAAGCCTTATTAACATCATCCACCAACCTGCTGAGGTGACCAGCTACATTCACGCCAAGCAATACTTCGGCCAGTGACCTTGGTTACAGGAGACACGGCTCTGGCCAGTGCTTTGGGATACAATATGCTCCCCCTTAGAGAAAGGGAAACCATTTTACCTGCTTTCATCAGCTGGAGGGAGATGCTGCAGGAAGAAAGATGGAGGAGAGAAGTGCTAGAAATACAGGTTCACACTGAAGTGGGGTGATCTTGTTCATGTTGGGGCTGGGAGGTGCTTTAGAACAGGGAGTGTCAGGGCTGGGAGAGGCCTTAGAACAGGGAGTGTCAGAGCTGGGAGAGGCCTTAGAACAGACCAGGGCTGGAAATACCTAGAAGAGTCTTCTTTCAATTCTCTCCCTTTTAGAGATCAGGAAACAAAAGCTCAAAGATTTTGAGCCTTTAGCCAACCTCACAGAGCAGGGCCAGACCCCGGGGCTTTTCCCTTCTGGGACAGTGTTTTCCACTGACCTCAAAGTCTCCATTATTCCAGGCTGTCAGAATCAATGCTCTACACCGAGCTTACAAGCATATTTTTTTTTAATATGCCACCAGTAAAACCTGGAAATGACAGTAACTTGTGTCCAAGCTGTAGCTTTTTGGTTCTTGTAACATGAAATTATCAGCAACTACAAGCATTGCCTTGACCACAGCGAGGAGGATTATGGGCCAGAGTGGACTAAACAGAACTCATGGCTTCTTCCACTTCTGAACACTTTTCATCAAGCATATTTTCCAACAGATTCTGTATTCTTGGCATTTCTGAGAGTTTCAGGGCTGGAAGAGACCTTAATAGGTCATGAAAGTCAACCTGGGGCTCTCCTGTCCCATCTCTATGTGGCTAGTTAAGGCATCTGCTTTTCACATTCCCAAAGACTCAAAGAAATTCAGAGCAGCGAGGGACCTCAGAACCTCTCACCTCCAATCAGTGCCTGAAAAGCAGCCATCTTCTGGAACAAATTGACAATTGGTCATCCAGCCTTTGCTTGGAGATGTCCAAGGAGAAGGGACCCGTTACCAACCAAAGCTGTCCATTCCACTTTGGGAGTGCTAAGTGTTAATAATAGCTAGCATTTATTAATAACAATATTAATAACTAGATATTATAACCCCTGCTTTATGGTGAGGAAAAGGAGGCAGGCAAAGTATAAGTGATTTACCCAGGGTCACAGAACTAGTAAGCACCTGAGAAAGGATTCAAACTTAGGTCTTTTTGACTCCAGGTAAAACCCACTGAGCTACCCAGTGTTAGGAAAATTTGAATCAAGCCTAAACCTATCTCTCCGCCATTTTGACCTGTTCATGGCTCCTGGTTTTGCCCTCTGGATCCAAATAGAAACAAATCTTATCTCTTTTTTTAATGCCGTGACAACTTTTAAAACATTGGCTGGCAACTATTAATAGAATCTCATACCTGGACTGGACCTCCAAGGTTCCCTAGTCCAACCCATACCTGAACAAGATTCCCCTATACAGCATTCCCAACAAGTGATGGTCTAACCCTGCCTTGAAGCCTTTCAGTGATGGGGAGCTCATTACCTCCTTAGGTGGCCCATTCCACTTAGAGATCCATGTCTTTGTTGTGGCTCCTGCTTCTGCCTCCTGGAAATTCACTGTATTTCACGCACTTTCATGTTCTGGAACTTTCTGTCATGCCTGGCCTGAGCCTTCTCTTCCATGGTTGCTTTGGTCCATGTTCATGTGACCCTAGCTGATCACCCTCCTTTGGACACCCGCAATCTTCTCCATGTGCTTCCTAAAACCTGGTGCCTAGAGTTGGACGTAATAGCCTAGACGTGGTCTGACTCCATGGGTCACACCAGCCCAGAGTGCCTGGCTTAACATTCCCACTTCCCTGACTACACATGCCCTTGGATCCAGTGACACCTGGCCATCCTGTGAACAAGCCCCTCTCTCCCTTAGCTGCAGGTATTTTCTCTGACTGACCCCATGCCTGGAACATTCTCTCTCCTCCACTCTGCCTACTGACCTCCTTGGCTTGCTTTAAATGCCATCTTTACTGGAAGCCTTTCCCAATCCCTCTTAATCCCTGTGTTTTCCCTCTGTGAATCTATTCTGTACAGAGCTTGCTTTGTATATTTGTTTGCTGGTTGTCTTCCCTATTATTGCCTCTCTTTGTATCCCTAGTGCTTAGTGCTTTGCGTGACACACAGTAGGAGCTTAGTAAATGTTTATTAATTGTTGGGTTCCTCCACCAGGTCACCTTCCTCTGGCACAGACTCAAGGTCCTTCCCCATTTGGGGTGCCCTCCTCTGGACATTCCCCATCTTTCCTGTGTCCTTCCTAAAGTGTCATCCCTGAACATAAGAAGCCAGGCAGGATGTCTCAGGGCAGACAACAGCAGGAATTCCCCTTTCTAATTCCTGACGGCCACACCTCATGTGTTTGGTTGCCTGCATGCGGCTGTGACTTAAATGAATCTCGGTTTTGTGGTTATCTACAAGGCCAGCTCTTTGCAGAATATAGCTCTTCTGGCGAGGTTCTCGGATCCTTTCCTCCATCTGATTGTTCATTCCTTCTGGGCTTACAGCTCCCCTCTCTCCCCTTCTCCACGAGCTACATGGAAGCCTGGGAGGCTGATGGTTCCTTCCTCGCTCAAACAGATTGCCTCGAAATATTTTCTCTAAGGGAGAGCTCACTGCCCTCTAGTCTGATCACAAAGGGAGTCGTTCTGAGGGGTTAGGGCATCAAGAAGGATGGGAATTGGGGCAGTGCCAGCAAATGGAAACATGTTCAAAGGGGTGACCTCCACGCTTGGACAGGTAGTCAATAACACTAATGACTCACATTTGTATTGAAAGCATAGTCCCAGGTCAGTATTCAGAGCTTTTCAGAGGAGAAAGACCTGCTGAACTTACACCACCTGACACAGACTTCTGAAACCCAGGCTGGCCTCCACACTCTGATAAAACAGCACTGTTTTGTTACCTGAGGCCCAGCCTGGCTAAGTTTGGGAGAGGATTGTCACCATGTCAGAAGCAGAAGGATGAAATATTTGGCCAAGCCAGCTGTCAAAGACCAGGGCCACATGGTTCCAGAAGGCAGGAAGACCTGGGTATGGGACCAGCCTCTGACACTGTCTAGCACTAGTGAGAGCCTATATGTAAGTTACTTAGTTTCCAGACTCAGTTTTCTCATCTGTAAAATGTAATAGCACCTGCCTTGTAGGGTTGCCATAAAGCTCACATGAGGTAGATGCAGGGTAGGGAGCCTGTGATCTTAAAGTCACATGTGGCCCTCTGGGTCCTCACATGTGGCCGTTTGACTGAATTGGGCCACACTTGAGGACCAAGAGGGTCAGAGATGGTCTTGAGGCTGCAGGTTCCCCACCCTCGATGTAGACAAAGTGCTTAGGATCTCAGAAGCCATTGAATTCAACCTTGCTATGCCACATGTAACCCTGGTCCAAAGCTTATCAGTACGGGACTTATTGGGGAAGATGTATGTCCCATACCATACATGTGAGGACACTGAGGCCCAGGGAAGCCTAATATTTATCATCATTATCATTAACATTAATGACAATCATCACAAATGGTCTGGGGAAGTACTGAGTTCCCTTTTCACTTGGCATTTTATAATAACACTTAGCAACACATAGTAGGCACTTAATAAATGTTTATTGATTGACTTATTGATTAAGAACAATAATACAAGTCACTTCAGAGGCCATTTAGTTCAACCTCCCCATTTTATAGAGGGGCAAACTGAGACCCAGGGAAGTTAAGTTCTTTGCCCAAGGTCACAAAGGTAGTAACTGTCACAGGCAGGATTTGAATTCAGATCCTTTGATTCCTAAGCCAGTGTCTTCTCCACAATGCAATGGTTACAATTTGGTTGGGATCAGTCTTAGTGAAGGGGATACACACACACACACACACACACACACACACACACACACATGCTCGCGCATGTGCAAAAATCAAAGATCTTTGAAGCAAGCATTGAAGTTTAGAAAGTGCTTTCCCATAATACCCAGGTGGGGTAGGAACACAAGTTTAGAGGTAGAGACCACCTGGTACACTCCTTTGCTGTGTACGTGAGGAAGCTGAGACCCCAAAAGGAAGACAAGAAAGCTACAGCAGAACATCAGATCATTGAGGAAGGGGATGATTTCATGTTGCTCTCTATCCCTTACCCCTAGCCCAGTGCCTGCTGCCCCACAGTAGGCTCCTAGCAGATGTCTGTTGAACTCGATTATAAATGGTCATAGCTTTGGTGAGTACCCAAGTAGGGGTTCACGTCCAGGTTCCCTGGTTCCAAGCCTAGATTTCTCTCCACCACTGCTTGCCCAAGAAAAGAGCCAGAGCCTCGGAGGCTCCTGAAAGCAGAGGATCTTAGAGCCAGGAGGGGCCTTCCAGACTTTCTAGTACAATCTCATTTTCAGATGAGGAAGCAGATGAATAGGGATGTGAAAAAACACAACCCACGTCACAGAGAAGGGAAATGGTAAAGAAGGGGTTTGAGTTCCTCTAAAGATGGACCTCCCACTCTAAAACTGGATTATTCTTATTGTCCAGCTCATCTCCCAGCCCTCTCCCTGCCCCTCAATGCACAGAGGAGGAAACCAATGCCTGACTCTCCTGCTCAGTGGGTAATGTATCAACAAGGCTTAGGGAATGAGGTGGTTTTGACCAATGTCACATAGTGAATGACAGAGGCAGGATCTGAACCCAGATCCCTTGAAACTCATCCCAACATTCTCTCCCACACTGCTCCCCTATCTGCCTCCCCATTGCACAGGGCAGGAAGCTGAAGGTTAAATAAGTGAATCCTGAGTTGCTCAAGATTGCATAGGGAATTAAGGGCAGAGCCTGCTAGTTCTGCATTCATGGCTAGTTCTGCTTTCCTCTTTGGTCATAGGTCTCTTTCAGCAACTGGAGGTTCTTCTTTTCAGCCTATGGGGGAAAGGGATTCAAATCTGATTTTACTGGTCCAGGGACCTACCTCGTGAGAAAACTCCTTCTACCAATGCAGATCAGTACCACCCCTGTAATGAACACTCCTAGAGAGTTACCTGTGGGCATTGAGAAGGTAAGTGACTTGCCTAGGGTCACACAACAAGTATGTATCAGAGACTGGACCTGAACTCGGGGTATTCTGTCTCCTTGACCAGCTTTCTGTCTGCTGTGCCATGCTCTTTCTAATTTGACTATCTTTTGGATTCAGGTTGGTTGCTGCAGTCATGGGAGACATCAGAATTCAGGTAGTGTTTCTGGAGGCATCTTTGGAAAAATCCTTATGTCGTTCTCCAGGGGCCTGGGTATACATTTTCCTCATCTCATTATGTGCAACAGACTCCTGCTGGCCTTGAATGTAAGGGTAAAAATGCCTGACTCTCCTGCTCAGTGGGTAATGTATCAACAAATTATAAAGAGCCACAGGGGACACTGGCTGATTGCCCCAGTGCCTTTTTGCCTAAGACCTTCTGGCAGGTTCTGTAGAAGGGAAGTGGTCAGGTCCTGTTAGGACCAGAGCTCTGGACAAGGAATCAGGAGACCAGGCTGTGTTGCTGACATTCTGTGTGACCTTGGTCAAGTCACTTATCTCAGATGGACCTTAGTTTTCTCCCCTACAAAAGGAGAGGGTGGGATCAGATAACTTCTAAAGTCCTTTCTAGTCCTAAATTGATGGTGCTCTATAATAGTGATCAATTACATTGTTATTGAGTCGGAGGAAAATCACTGACTTTTCACACCTGGTCTTTCCTGCATTGTATGGGGACTTCAGCCAATGTGATATGGCAACCCAAACACTAATGAGATTTGGGGTTGAAATAATAACAAGAAGAAGCATTTAAACAGTGCTTTAAGGTCTGCAAAACACTATACAAATGCTATTTAATTTGACCTTCACAATTCTGGGAGGTAGATGCTATTATTATCCTCATGTTACAGATGAGGAAATTGAGGCAGATAGAAGTTAAGTGACGTGCTCAGCATCATACAGAGAGTGAGTGTCTGATTTGAACTCATCTCCCTGATGGGGCAGCTAGGTGGAACAGTAGACAGAGGGCTGGGCCTGGAGGCAAGAAGACTCATCTTCCTGAGTTCAAATCCAGCCTCAGACACTTACTATGTGACCCTGGGTAAGTCACTTAACTCTGTTTGCCTCAGTTTCCTCATCTGTCGAATGAGATGGAGAAGGAAATGATGAACCACTCCAGTATCTCTCCCAAGAAAGCCCCAAATGGGATCATGGAGAATCAGAGAACAGAGAGAGATGACAACAACATACAATAGACACAAAGAGAGGCAAAAACAGAATCCTTGCTTGCCCTCATGGAACTTTCATTCTAGTGAGGGAAACATGTAAATAAACAGATACATACAAGGTACATGAAGAGTAATTGGAAGGTAACCACTCGTTATGGAGACAGATTGACTAACCCCTCGCTGGGTAAGTTATAATGGGAATTCCTCTGGTCTGTGGTCAGATGATACAGCTGCTTGTGTCCCTCCACCTTTCAAATTCTGTGATTCTGTTGTATCCCAGCAGATGGTAGCAGAAAGCAGCAGATGACCCAAGAGGCTGAACAGCTAAAGATCAGCTTAGATTAGCCTAGTGACAGTAAGCACTTGTGGGCGGAGCTTGGTGGTTCACAAGTTATGGTTTCGATTGAAAGTTCAACCATACTCGCAAAGGTTCTTGAACACAAGCAGATTTCTGGAGACCCAGATGTGGAGTGGTCTCCTGGGGCTCATCACATATGATTTTCATGATAATTTTATGAAGTAGGGATGGTCATACTAAGTTGTCCTCTCAGACTATAAGCTTTATGAAGGCTGTGACCATGACTTATCCCAACTTTGAATCTCCCCTTATGGCTTTCTCTCCCCCCCAATAATACTTCCCCCCAATTACATGTAAAGATAGTTTTCAACATTCATTTTTGTAAAATTTTGAGTTCTAAATTTTTCTGCCCCTCTTCCTTCCCCCCTTTCCCAAGACTGCAAGCCATTTGATATAGATTATACATGTACAGTTATATTTCTACATTACGAAAGAAGAATCAGAGCCAAAGGGAAGACCATGAGAAAGAAAAAACAAAAAAACGGTGAAAATGGCATGCTTCAACCTGTATTTAGACTGTATCTAGATGTAGTTCTTTCTCTGGATGTGGTTAGCATTTTCCATCATGAGTCTTTTGGAAATGTCTTAGATGATTATATAGCTAAGAAGAAGTAAATGTATCATAGTTAATTATTGCACAAGTTGTAGCTGCTGTGTGCAATGCTCTCCTGGTTCTGCTCATTTCACTCAGCACCAGTTCATGAAAGTCTTTCCAGGTTTTTGTGAAATCTTCCTGCTCATCTTTTCTTATAGCACAACAGTATTATATTACATTCATATGCCACAACTTGTTCAGCCATTCCCCAGTTGATGAGTATCAATTTCCAATTCTTTGCCATCACAAAAGGAGCTGCTATCCATATTTTTGTACATGTGAGTACTTTTCTCATTTTTTATGATCCTTTGGGATGCAGGTATAGTAGTTTTATAGCCCTTTGGGCATAGTTCCAAATTGCTCTCCAGAATGACTGGGTCAGTTCACAACTCCACTAACAATGCATTAGTGTTCCATTTTCCCCACATCTTCTCCAACATTTATCATTTTCCTTTTTTCTTGCAGGTGTGAGGTGGTACCTCAGAGTTGTTTTAATTTGCATTTCTTTAATCAATAGTGATTTAGAGAATTTTTTCATTTGACTATGGATAGCTTTAACGTCTCCATCTGAAAACTATCTGTTCATATCCTTGGACCATTTATCAATTGGGGAATGATTTGTATTCTTATAAATTTTATTCATATTTTCTCTACATATTTTAGATATGAGGTCTTTATCAGAAACAACGGCTGAAAAAATTGTTTCCCAGCTTTCTGCTTTCCTTCTAGTTTTGGTTGCATTGATTTTGTTTGTGCATTTTAAAATTTAATGTTATCAAAATTATTCACTTGCATTTAATAATGTTCTCTTTCTTTTGTTTCATCATAAATTCTCCCCTTCTCCTTAAACCTGACAGATGAACTATTCTTTGCTTTTCTAATTTGCTTATGGCATTATCCCTTATGTCTAAATCATGTACCCATTTTGACCTTATCTTGGTGTAGGAGTGTTGATACCTAGGTTCTGCTTAGCATTTTTCAGTTTTCCCAGCAGTTTTAGTCAAATAGTGAGTTCTTATCCTAAAAGCTGGAGTCTTTAGGTTTATCCAACAGAAGATTACTATAGTCATTTACTACTGTGTTTTGTATACCTAATGTATTCCACTGATCCACCACTCTACTCTTTAGTCAGTACCAGATAACTTTGATGACTGCCTGTTTATAATATAGTTTGAAAAGTGGTATTTCTAGGCCAGCTTCCTTTGCATTTTTTCTCCGTTAATTCCCTTGATTTTCTTGACCTTTTGTTCTTCAAGATGAATTTTGTTAGGGTTTTTTTAGTTCTATAAAATAATTTTTTGGCAGCCCTTATAGCTTTCTGACTTCAAACATTTCAATCAGTTATTTAAATTTAAAACATTTATCAATAATCATCTCCTTATCATACTGCCCATTCTTTAGCCATCATTGTCAATCCCCTCCTACCAAAGACTCAGTCAGACTCTACCCTTGGTTCCCCTAGCTTTGTTAGGTTAGTTTTCCAAAGACCTCACTTTCTAGCTTCCTTCCACCATGCTGCTTCAGGCATTCCCCAGCCCCAACCTTCCCTCTGCCCTTTTTTAAAGTGCTGCTTTATATGTCATCTTCTCCCTTCAGAATGTCAGGTTTTTGAGCTCTCATTTGCTTGCATTTGTATTAATGTATTAATGCATGGATTCTGGCATATAGTTAGCACTTACTATCATCTATTTACCTATCTATTTGTCCAACTATTTATTTATTCATTTGTCCACCTTCCCATTCAACTATCTATTTATTCATCTGCCCATCCACCCATCTATCCAACTATCCATGCATCCAGCCATCTATCATCTATCTATTCATCCACCCATCCAACTATCTCTCCCTCTGTCATCTCACTAACCCATGTGACCTGAATGATAAAAAAAGAAATTCCTAGAATTTTCTTGCATTAAAAAGTACTATTAGAACTATTTCTCCGAATAGGAGAAATAAATCAGTCGACTGATCAGTTAACAAGCATTTATAAACTATGACCATGTGCAAGGCTGCACTGGAAAGAAAAGAGCATGTGATTTCATGGCAAAAGGAAAGGCTTGAGCCAGAATCAAGGCTCTGCCATTAGCTAGCTAAGAGGTCTAGATAAATGACTCTCAGGACCTTGCTTTCTTCCTCTATAAAACTAGGGGTTTTGACCAGATAATCCAAACAGCCCCTTCTACTTACACCTTTGTAATTTAATGAAAAACTTAGAAAGTGATCCTGTGTCTATAAATAGATAGGCACTCTGAGTCATTCAACAATCATTTATTAAGCCCCTACTGTGTGTTAGTCATTGTGCTAAGGACTAGGGATACAAAGAAAAGCAAAAGACAGCCCCTGCCTTCAAGGAGCTCACAATCTAATGAGGGAAACAATATGAAAACAACTATGTACATTCTCTCTGTGTGTCTATCTGTATCTTTCCTCTCTCTCTCTCTCTCTCTCTCTCTCTCTCTCTCTCTCTCTCTCTCTCTCTCTCTCTTTTTCCCTCTCTCTCCTTGTCTCTCTCTCCCCTGTCTCTCTGTCTCTCTCTCCCCTCCCTCCTTCCCTCCCTCTCTCTCTCCGTCTGTCTCTATTTCTCACTGCGCGTGTATACATGTGTGTGTGCATACACATATACATACAGACAATATGTGGAGAAAGGGGTGTGAAAGAATGCCATAGAAAGAAAAGAACGAAAGAACACCCTAAGAAAGGATGAATATTATGAATATAAAGAAGGGTGAGAAGACTTATATGAACTGATGCAAAATGAAGTAAGCCGAACCAGGAAAACAACATAGATAATGACTATAACAGTGTGAATGGAAAGGGTAAAGCAAATAAGCCATGAAACTTAATTCTGTCAATTATAATGCTTATCTTCAAAGAAGAGGTAAAAATGTTCTTTGCAGAGGTAGAAGACTATGGGTGTGGATACTGAAGATATAGTTGGATTTGTTTGATTTATTGGTTGGTTTTGCTGAATTGACTTTTTTCTTCTTTGTGTCAAGCAATACCTCAGTGGGAGGAGAGAAAGAAAGAGGTCCCTAGGTGCCTGCCTCCCCTGCACCCCAGCTGTGTCTCTGTCTTCTGACCGGAAGCTATCCAGGCTGAAGGGCATTATCAGTTTGAATTTTGTGGAGGTGGATGAAGGGCAGGAGGCAATCTCTGCCTCACCCAGACCCACTCTCTGTGGCTTCCAGGTGATTCCTGGAAAGGAGCTGGCAAGGCTAACACCTGTTCTTTGCATCTGTCAGCAAGAAGTTGGATCCCGACTAGGACAGGACCTGCCTCATTAGAGAGATTTAATTGTGCCCTTCAGAGAGGATCTGGCTAATCAGACATAATGTCCTCCACCTTTCCCCTGAGCCCAGCTCATCACTGCTAAGTGTCCATTCTCTGCAGAAGTGCCCAGGATCAAAATAATCACCGTTAGCTCATTGGAACCTAAACCTGGATCTGAAAGCCCATTGTGGGTTGCTGGGAAGGCCCTCCAGGCTATGAGGACTGTGTTTGGGCCTGTCTCCTTCTCTCTGCCTCCATCTCCTGACAACTCTGTTATCTTCTCCATCTACCTTTCTACTATTAAAAGATCTCTTCCTTTCCTTTTTCATGGCAACGTAGCAGCCAGTCAGAAAGTCAGTCAATTGAACAACAACAAAAAACAATTGTTCAATTGTTTCAGTCATTCCTGACTCTCTATAACTCCATTTGGGGTTTTATTGGCAAAGATACTAGAATGTTTTGCCATTTATTTCCAGTTCATTTTACATATAAGGAAACTGAGGCAAATAAAGTTACATGCCCAGGGTCACGCAGTTAGTAAATATCTGAGACCACATTCAAACTCAGAGAGATGAGTCTGCCAGGCCCAGCACTCTATCCACTGTACCACCAAGTTGACCAAAGTCAGTCAACAAATATTTATATGGTCCTACTATGTGCCAGCAAGGTGCTGTACTAAGCATTAGAGATACAAAGAAAGAAAGCGTTCCAAAGGTAGTAGAAGCATTGCAAAATGTAGTCGTGGATTCATACCCAGATCATCTGGATTCAAAACCTGCTTCTTCTATCTTCTCTGTATTCTGTATTTTGGAATTTGCATATAGACAGATATATCTAGCACAGATTTTGGCACATAGTAGGAATTTTTAAAATTTTTGTTAGATTGATTGGTTGATAACTCTGTGACCTTGACCATGTCTTCTTTCTGGACTTGAGGATTCTTAGCAACAAAATGAGGGAGGTGGGATGGTAGAATAGATGCTGGTGATGGAGTCAGAGGTCCTTGGTTCAAATGCCCAGTCCTGTCACTTGCTAACTGTGTGAGCCTGGCAGCTTAATTTCCCTGAGCCTCAGTTTCCTCATATGTAAAATGAGGATATTGGTCTAGATCAGTGATTCTCAACTTTCCTAATGCTGCGACCCTTTAATACTCGTATGTGGGTGTATCTGCATGTGGGCGGACCCTCCTGGAGATGGATAGAGGAGCAGTGTCTCGGTTCCTAAGACCATCAGAAATTTCCAATTGGTCTTAGGTGACCCCTGTGAAAGGGTTGTTAGACCCACAGGTTGAGAACCACTGACCTAGATTATCTCAGAAGCCTGTTTCTAAATCAATAAACTTATAACCTCAGGCAAGTCACTTAACTTCCTTGGGCCTCAGTCTCCTTATCTGTAAAATTCAGGGAAGGGGTCAAGTAGATAACCCTTAAGGTCCCTTCCATTTCTAAACCTTTAATCCAGAGACTCATTGGCTGTTGGAATTCCTTCTGTCTCTAGATCTGTGGTCTATTCTCAGGGTATGAAGTCAAAGGTTCCAATGGTGACTTTGCTATTGAATACCTAGTTACACTAGGGTCACATTTCCTGTGCCTAAGCCTCAGAATTTAGACTCTTCCTTTCTTGAAAATTCCATGTTCTGACATTCATTGAGAGCTGGCTCCTCTGGTCACCCTTCCAGTTACTGTCCTATATCTATTCTATTTCTCAAAAACCTCCTTGAAAAAGCTGTCTACACCCAATACCTTAGTTGCTTTCCTCTCACTTTTGTGTTAAATCTTGAAGTCTGGCTTCTGTCTTCATTGTTTCAATGAAACTGATCTCTCCAAACTTCTCAGTGATCTCTCAGTTGCCAAACCTTTTCTCTGGCCTCCTCCTTTTTAACTTCTATGTAGCCTTGATGCTGTGGACCCCCTCTCTTCCTGGATATTCCCTCTTCTCTAAGGGTCTTCATGACACTCCTCTCTTTTGGTTCTCCTTCTTGTTGGACTTCTCCTTCTCCATATGCATTACTGCATATCCCATCCCAAACTGGAAGGAAACCAGGGATTTCCAGAGGTGGAGGTAAGGAGGGAGAATATTAGGAGGGAGAATATTTGCCAAGGTTCTGTCCTGGGTCATCTTCTATTTTCTCTCTCGACAATCTCATTAGCTCTCATGGGATCAATGATAATCTCTATGTAATTCTGAGGTCTACATTCTCAGCCTAGTGTTCCCCCAAAGTTCCATTCCCACATCACAGACTCTTAGACAGTTACACCTGGCTGACCTGTAGATATCTCAAACATATCCTGTCCCAAACCCATCTCATTAGCTTCCTCCCCAAGCAACCCTCTCCCAAACTCAATCCTCATGGTCACTAAGGCTTCCATCTTAGTGTCATCCTTGGCTCCTCACTCTGACTTTTCTACCTATTCTTGTCATTTTTGTCTCTGAACCATCACTCATCTATGGCCCCTTCTCTCCATTCATCCAGCTGCCACCCTAGTCTGGCCATCATCAGCTCTTGTCTGGAAAACCACAGTAGCCAGAGAATTGGTTTGGTCATCTCAAGTCTCTCTCTAATCCAATCCAACCTCCACCCAAAGTGATTGTCCTAAAGTGCAGATGTGGCCACCCTTCTGGTCAACAAACTCCAGTGGTTCCCCAGTGCCTCCCTCCACCATGCCAACCTCCTTCTCCCATTGTTGAATTCCTTGTGGGGGCCTCCATTTGGGAAATGCACCTGGGCTGGCCATGCTTCATTCTCCTTTTGTCTATGCTTCTGACTCTCTGGATTTTACCACCCCCCCCCCCACCTTTCAGCTTCCTGTGATGTATTCCCTTCCCTTATTAGAATGAAAACTCTTTGAAGGCAGGGAATATTTATATTTTTGCTTTTGTTTGCATCCATGCTCTTGCATGTAAGGTCCTTCACAACTTGACTCCTATCCTACCAAACTCTACACTATTCCATGTACCATGTGATTCAGTTTTATTGACTTATTCTCTATTACACACATATATACACACAATCTTACAATGCACCCATATTATCACACACACATTCACATATGCACACCTCTCACACACACATTAATACCCACTCATATACATGCTCACACACACCCCTCACACACACTCATACACTCACACATACATGTACTCATACATACACAAATATTTCTCACCCAAACCCAACCTCAGTACACACTCATACACACACTTACACACATGTACACATGCACTCATGCACACAAGCACACTTTGTACACACTCACACAATTCTCTCTCTCTCTCTCTCTCTCACACACACACACACACACACACACACACACACACACACACACACACACCTCCATCTCCCATCTCGGTACCTGTGTTCCATGATTGGAATATTCTCTCTCCTCACCTCAACCTCTGGAAATCCCTGGTTTCCTTCCAGTCTCAGCTCCAATCCCACCTGATTATTAAAGCCTTCCCCAATCTCCCTTGCCACAAAAGCCCCCTTCCCTCAAATCATTTTGCATTGATTTGGTGTAGGCTCATCTACATAGTTGTTTCCTGTATTAGAATATAAGCTCCTTGAAGGCAGGGCCTGTTTCCCTTTTGTATTTATATCACCAGTACTTAGTACAGTGCCTGCACATGCTGCACATTTAACAAATGCTTATTGATTGATTAGTTGGCTGTCAGTGATCACATAGTTAAGCTTCTTTATTTTATTTAATAGGAGAAAGCTGAGACCCAGAGTTGGGCAGTGACTTGCCCAACGTCACATAGCCAGGAAGATGAAGAACTCAGATCTGAACTCAGGTACTTGGACTCCAAATTCAGTTCTCATCATTTTTGTTGTTTAGTAGTTTTCTATTGTGTCCAACTGTCCATGACCCCATTTGGGGTTTTTTTGGCAAAGATACTGGAGGAGTTTGGTTTTTTTTTTTTTTTTTGCCATGTTCTTCTTCAGCTCATTTTACAGATGCAGAAGCTAAGGCCAACAGGGTGGAGTAACTTGCTCAAGGTCACCCAGCTAGCGTCTGAGGCCAGATTTGAACTCAGGAAAATGAGTCTTCCTGACTCAGGTCCTCTATCCACTGCACCATCTAGCTGCCCAGGTCTTGCACCCTAGTTTCCTTATCAAAAAATGACGTTCAACTGGATAGCTTCTGAGGGCCTCTCCACCACTGTCTCTTAGAATTCTATGATCCGGCAGTTTCATTCTCATTCCGTGTTGCTTTCTGCTTTATACATGATAATACTAGTTAGCATGTATATAGTACTTTAAAGTTCATAAAGCATTTGGCATGTTATGTAATTTGATTTTCAAATCAATTTTGGGAAGTCTATGTTATCATTATCCCCATTTCACAGAGAGACATGAAGTGACTTACCCAGGGTCATACAGCTTTTAAGTGTCTGAGACCAGATCTGAACTCAAGACTTCCTCACTGCAGGTCCAAAACTCACCCTAGCACAACCTCATTGAATGTGCAACCCCAGAGAGGGTTAATAACATGTCACAGATCACTCAGCAAGCTAGTGGCAGAGCTGCATTAGAACCCAGGGCTCCTGGCTTCCAGACCCTTGGTTCTCTACCTATGGTTACTTTCTGTTGTTGCTGTTGTTTAAGAAGCCCTCCTGAGCTGGGACTGAGATGACCACAAGCCCAGCTGCGGGATTCTGCTTTTCTGCCTGACAGAAGAGTTGTATGTGGGAATGAGGGATGGGGGTGGGGGTGACAGGGAATTGGACCCTGCTCATCCCAGCAAGGCACCTTGGCACTGTGGTATGGATACAACAAGAAAGTCGCCTTGTAGGATCTTGCCACATCTACCCCATCCCCTTTCCCTGCTCCCATCCCTCCAGGCCAGGGAGGTAAGCCAGGTAAGCCAGGGAGAAAACTGAAGTTTGACAAAGGGAGGTGACTGACATCATACATTCCCAACGCCTTGGAAAGCCCGGGTCTCCAAATGATTTTCACACACATGACCTCATTTATTCTCACAGGTTTTTTTTTAATTATAAAAGGTATTTAAATATTGTACATATAGTTCTTGTCTGAAGAAACTGATGCCGCTTCCATAAAATTTAAATGGACAAGTCTCTTCTCAACACACTACACAGAGCCTTAACCTCAGTGGAGTGCCTGAGGCATTGCCCTCAAGCGCTGAATTTAGAGGTGCTCAATACCTACCATTCCTCTCAATGTTAGTGCCTTTCCTCAGTTGAGTATCTCCAATTTACCCTGCACGTGTGTATAGTCATTCACATGTAGGCTCCCCTGTTGGGCAAGTAAAATGGAGTGCTGAGCTTAGAGTCAGGAAGACTCATCTTCATGAGTTCAAATTCAGTCTCAGAAACTTACTAGCAGTGGGACCTTGGGTGAGTCACTTTGCCCTGTTTGCCTCAGTTTCCTTATCTGTAAAATGAGTTGGAGAAGGAAATGACAAGCCACTCCAGTATTTCTGCCACAAAAACCCCAAATGGGGTCACCAAGAGTCAGACATGACTAAAACTACTGAACAAAAACATCCCCCATTAGACTGTGAGCTTCTGATGTTTGTAGTCCCATTTCACAGGTAAGAAAACTACCTCTTAGAGAAGTACTCAGCCAGCAGCATCCTGCAGGTTGGCAGAGTCAAAGCCAAGGTGTGAACACAGGTCTTCTAACTCCAGAAGTCTAGTACTCCAAGTCAAGTCAAGTCCTCTTCAATGAGGATGGTGATAGCCATATTGATAGAGGTTATAAGATTTGTAACTCATTTGATTACTCTCCCTGTCTCCACCCCAATCTCTCTCTCCATCTCTCTCCCCAAAAGATAGAATTTCAATGCTTTAGGGAAGTATCCCCTACCAATGCAGATTGACACCTCTTCTACAACATCAGTTCTTAGAGTTGCTTAAGGCATTGAGAGGGTCAGGGACTTGTCCAGAGTCACATAGAAAGTAAATGTTAGGGGAAAGACTTGAACTTAGGTCTTCCTGGCTTCAAAACCAGTTCCTTAGCCACTAGATCAGACTTCCTCTTTATATACTCAATGTTAATCTTATATGCTTAAAAAAAGTTTCAAGGGGTCCAAAGAGTTCTTGGTCCCCAAAGTGATTTTTAAGATAATAAATTTCAAGTTACAAGGTATCTTAGAGGTCAAAGTCACCTAGTCCAGATCTTTAGTTCTATAGATAAGAATTATATATACATACGGAAACTGAGACTCCAAGAAAGATAGTAAATTACCCAAAGACACTCTATGTAGTTAGTGGAAGAGCCAAAATCTGAATTAAGAGTTGGGGACTCCAAACTAAGTAACAAATCTCTATTCTTCCTCAATCCTCCTTCCTTTTAATAAGAGCCTATTAGTTCATTGTCAATGTAACTTGATCACTCTCTCCCCTTCCCATAAAATGGTGTGACAGGGAGGGAAAGATAGAGAGACAGAAAGAGAGGCACAGAGAGAACTGTGGGAACTGCCTAAAACCATATGTCCCAATCGTAGGAATCACATTCAAGAATAGTGGGGGGTATTGGTAGGAACTTCTTTAATTGTTAGAGCAGTAATCTAATATTCCTTCCAAAAAGATCTCAATCTTCTTTTAAAGAGGGAAACTATTGGTTCTGTCCTCTATGGAAACTAGCTCATTTAAATCTCTATCTGATCACTTCCTCTCTTCTCTGGCTTTGAAGAATAGAGACACAGAGAGAATCAAGTGAGGCTTTTGATCTGAGATTAAAGTGTCCTGCCTTTCTCTTGCCCAAGAGTGAACCTGGTTTCCTGATCTTGCTGAGCACCACCTACAAAATTCAGAGTGAGGGGGAGTCATGCCAATTCAAGTTCCCATCAGTTACTTTGGCAAATAACACAACCCATCCTTTCCTTGTAGGACAGGAAGAGAATTGAGCCATAACTGAGGCAAAGTACTCCACTCTTCTATCAATGTCTTGGTTATGTCTAACCTAAGATGGATTTTTTTTTCCTTTAGTTTAAACTGCTAAGGTTTCTGTCTCAAGGGACTTCTGGCTGGAGAGTCTTAAAGTTTTAATTGAATTCAACCCAATATTTACTTATTAAGCACTTAGTGCTAGGTGTGGGAGATACCAAATCACAAATGGAATAATCTCTGCCCTCAAGGGGTTTACATTTTATTGAGACATGGGCACACATAAGCAAACCCAAAATAGAAGGAAGGGGATAATTTCAACAAGGAGACAAGTGGAAAGACATTTATAATAATAAGTAAGTGACCTGAAGAGCAAGGACCAGAAGGCAGGAAGGAACTCTTCCCTACCTCCTCACTTAGATGTGCTTTCTAGAATGTTCCTTAATGCATACGTCGCCTCCATTCTTCCTCCCCTCCCCTTCCCCCCTCCCCCGTCCCAGTCAACCCACCTCTCTAGCTCTGGAACCAGCCCTCCTTTTCTCTCTAATTCAATTCAGTTCAATTTAATAAGCATTTATTAAGGCACACACCTACTGTGTACCAGGATGCTCAGGATACAAAGACAAAAAACAAAGTAATATCTGTCCATGAGGAACATTGGAGGGGAAGGAAGAAGAAATTTACAGATAAATAAATACAACATTTAAAAAAATGATATTGAGGATAATACTAACAACTTGGAGGAGGTCTGGAAAGGTCACTTGAAAGAGGTGGGCTTAGAGGGCAAACTTGAAGGATCCAAGGGTTCTAAAAGGCAGAGGGGAGGAGGGAGTTAGTTTGTTCCAGTCATGAGAAACAGCATGTGCAAAGTTTGGGAGGTGGGAAATGGCATGTTTGAAAAGGACAAAAACAAGCAGACCCACCTCACCACCATCTTCTCTCTTGGTATCTAGTATATACCTTGTCATTTACATGTTGTTTCCTTCCTTTAGATTGTAAGCCCCTTGAGGGGAGGGGCTGATTTTTAGCTTTCTTCACATCCCTAGTGCTTAGAAGGACCGACATATAGAAAGTCCTTAGTAAAAGGCTATTGATTGCCTAAGGAATCCCTCCAATCCCAGCAGTGAGTTCCCTTACCTCCCTTTCATATTTACTGTGAAATGATCTCATGTGTACTTTCTATATACTCTACTAATGTACATATGCATCTCCACCACTAGGATATAAGCTCCTTGAGAAAAGGGACAGTTTTTGCCATTCTTTATATCCTCATATTTGTCTCTGTACATATTAAGTACTTAATGAATTTTTTGGATTTGATTGGATGGATGGAATATGATATGTACAATCAGCTCCAAAACATAGGTTGTGACCGGTGAGTCAGTTAGTCAGTCAAAAAAACATTTTATGAAGCACTTACTTTGTGCTAGGTATGGTAAAAGTATCTGGGGATATAAGAAAGGCAAAGACAATGTCCCCGCCCTCAAGGAGCTTACATTCTAATGGTCCATCCACTATTTCTCCTCAGCTCTTGTTTTCCAAACAAGGAGGGGGGGGCAGGGTTAAAGACTTCTAGCTTAATCTCTTCCTTTTACAAAGGAGGCAATTGAGACCAAGAGAAGGTAAGTGCCTTGATCCAGATCACACAGCTAGAAAGTTTTAGACTCAAGACTGGAACCCAGGTTTCCTGCCCCACCTATCCAGGGGCTCTTTCATGCCTACAAAAGCCACATAGGATCATGGAATTGTAGAATTCAGAGATGAGCTGATCCAACCACTTCCCCAGTCCCATTGAGAAAGGAAGAAACTGAGACCCAGAAGGGGCTCAGCCCACTCTGCATCAGCTGTGTTGCCAGGTTTCAACTCAATGGAACAAGATGCCCTCACATTAGGTCACTCCCTGCCTCCTTTTGTGTGTTGGCTCCCTCCATTAGATTGTAAGCTCCTTGAAGGCAGAGACTGTCTTTATAATAATTGCATCACCAGTGTTTAGCATGGAGCTGGGAACAAAGGAGCTCAATAAATGTTATTGGATTGTAGGGAAAACAAGGTCATACATCTAGTAAATGACAGAAAAGGGATTCAAACCCAGATCCTTTGACTTGATAGCCAGTGGTCATTCCTTTGCTATTCAACTCTCATTGTGACTTAAACAAAAATAAAGAATACTGTGGGGGAGTGAGAGTAGTGGAAAGTTTGGAGTGGTGGTGGGGTTAAGCCAAGGAAGAAAATATTCTTAAGTTCAAAAGTCACAGAATATTTTGAGCCTATCTTTAGGAACCAATTACCCCTGAGCTTTGCAAATAAATTACAGAGAATCCATCAAGCATGGGAGATTACCTTTAAGGCCAATGCTTCAATGCCATTTTCAATTTTCTGTCTGGGAAGAGCTGGTACAATTTCTCAAGCTCCCCCCTCCTTTCTCTGATTGAACAGGAGGCATAAACCAAGTTTGGACATGTATGCTCACAAGCATGCGTGCACACGCATGCGCGTGCACACGCACACACACACCTGCTTGTTTCAAGACACCTTTATTCCATTCAATGACAAGTACCTACTATGTGCCAGGAGCTTTACTGGGCACTACCGAATACAAAGACAAAATTTAAACAGTCCCTTCTGTCAAGAAGATATTTTACTACAGGCGTGCAATATGTGCATAGATGAGAAGACAGAAAATCAACTCAAAGTTATTCTAAAATTCACCCAACAGAGAACTGGGGGATCAGAAAAGACTGCGTGCAGGACACAGCAAATACCTGAGTCAGACTTCAATGGCCACTAGGGATGCTACAGGCAGAGAGGAAGAAAAGTATACCAGGATTGGGGGGATCAGCCTATGCAAGTGCTCAAATGTCCCATACCAAAAAAAAAAAAAAAAAAGGGTGAGCAATTCAGTTTGCCTAGGTGTTGGGTGCATGGAAGGAACAAATATGAAATAAAGAGCCTGTCCAGACTTCCCCAGGCCATACCCCTCCCTCTCCCCCATTCACTCTGTGCATAGTATGTGTTTACTTATCAGGGCTCAGGCGGCTTCCACCCAATTGAATGTGCATCCCTTGAGGGTAGGGAGTGTTGGACTTTTACTTTCATATCCCCCTAGGTGCTAAGTAGGTTTGTAAATGCTTATTCAATGAAAGAGAAAGAAAGAGAGAAAGTGAGAAAGAAGAGAGAAGGATGGAAGGAAGAAAAGAAAAGAAAAGAAAAAAGGAAAGAAAAGAAAGGAAAAGAAAAGAAAAGAAATCATTCTGAAGGACTTTAAATACTAGCTTGAGGATTTTATACTTTGTCCTGGAGGCAGTAAGGGACCTCATTATTCTGCTCCGAGCTCTAGGGCTGGCTTGTTCTAAGTCTAAGGCTTAATCTAAGCTGAGTAAAGTGTCAAAGACAATTTACTAGTCTCTTGTTTTCTGCCCTGCTCCATGGGCTTACTCCAGCACACTGTCCACCCTACCCTTCTTCCCAGCAGCCTTCCATATTCCCTTCAGATCTAGTCTTGCTCCTTGGACTGAGGCCACATTATTCTTCCCTGTGAAACTCTGAGGCTGGTTTGTTCTACCTGCTCTCCCGATATGATGCTGCTGTGTACTAAGCACTCTCCTCTCCCAACCTCCCTTGCTCAAATCCATCTTCTAGCAGCCTACACCCTCCGTTGCTATTGTCCATGCTCCAAGAGATGAGTTACAAAGCCCAGCCCACTTCAATTTCTGACTCACAAGGTACACTTCCACTTTGAGATGGATTCTTGAATCATTCACTAAGTCCTGCCTTTTCTCCATTCACATTATCCCTCACATCCATCCCTCCTCTCCCCTCCACTGCCAAGGTTCTTAGGCCTTTCCATCTTTCACTGTCCTGCACTATTGCAACAACCTCCTAACTGGTTTCTCTTATTCCAGTTTCTTCTTCAACCAACCCATCTTATGCTCTTGTTCTTAATGAGTTGTTTTTCAGTCTGGTCTGATTCTTCATGACCCCATTTGGGGTTTTCTTGGCAAAGATACCGAAGTCGTTTGCCCTTTCCTTCTTCAAGGAAGGAAACTTTTTTATAGATAAGGAAACTGAGGCAAACAGGGTGAAATGACTTGCCCAGGGTCACCCAGCTAGGAAGTGTCTGAGATTAGATTTTAACTCAGGAAGAGGAGTCTTCTGGACTTCAGGCCCAACATGTTACTCATTGTGCCACCCAGCTGCCCCTATTTTATACTCCAGGGCAGTGGTTCTCAACATTTCTAATGCCACGACCCTTTAATACAGTTCATGTTGTGGTGACCCCCAACCATAAAATTATTTTTGTTGCTACTTCATAACTGTAATTTTGCTACTGTTATGAATCATAATGTGTCATCTGATATGCAGGAAGTATTTTCATTGTTATAAACTGAACATAACCCACAGGTTGAGAACCACTCCTCTAGGGTCATATTAATCTCTATCAACCCTGAGGGGAGGGAGTACCCATCAGCCCTTCAGAACTGGGCATAAAATCACCAACCAGGACTGAAGAATTCATGGAGGGGAATAATCGGTGAAAAAGACTATAATTGTAGAAAAGGGCCAGGTTATAAAGAACTTTAAATGCCAAATAGAGGGATTAATATCTATTCTGGAAGACATAGAGAACCACTGGAGTTTAATTACTGGAGGGATGTTATTATGTTCGACTCTTCACTTTAGGCAAATGACTTTGACAGCTCTGTGAAGAATGATAGTGGAGAGAGACTTAAGTCAGGGAGACCATTTGGGAGACTAATTCAAAGGATAGCCAAAATAAGCCTGAACTAATTTCAGGGGGCTAGGAAAGCACCATTAGCCAGGAGAGTAAGGGGTCAAGAGACTGTCTGAGTAAGAGATATTGCATGAATGGCCCTTGAAGCACCTGGGGATACTGAGGCAGAGGTGTAGAGGGAAGGTGTTCTAGATATTTGGGGGAGTTAGAACGTGATCTGTGGGGAACAGCAAATAGACCAGATTAGCTAGCTAACAACCATTCACACAAACATTTCAGCCAATGAGTCCAAAGTCCAATCATTCCCCAGTGCTCCAACTGATGTTTCTCTCAATTTGCTGAGAGCACGAATCAGCAGAACCAAATTCACCAAACTGTTACAAAACCCCAGGGACAGCATAGAATTAATCCCACGCCTGGGGCACTGAATGTACCTTAGCTTAAATTCTGGAACATAAATATGTTTTGCCAGCATTGGAGGAAATGTTTCTTCTTATAATAGAAAATCAATTAAATTAACCTCCCCCCATAAGCATCAGGTAGATGAATCAAGCCAACATAATTAAAGAAATTTCTTTGGCCCACTGCTTAAGTTTTAATTTGGGAAGGAAGCATGCTTAGTGCTGCTCTAACAGAGTTTTTGACTCGGATGAATAATCATGAAGCTTAATCAGTTCTGAGAGTCCCCTGGGTTGCAAATGGCCCTCACATTTTCTGCTGGAGCCCATGGATTCTAGAGAGTTTAGGCAGAGAGGTTGTGGCCTGTCGGTCAGTGCCAAATACTTATGCTGCCCAGACAAAATGAAGGAGGTAATATGGCGTCATGGAGAGATTGGTGGATGTGTTTTTTCGAGAAGCAAGGCTCAACTATTGTGGCTCTAGGATGTTATATGAATCTCTGAGCTTCAGTAGAATTGGATTCCTTAAAGACTGGGGTAGTTTTTCCTTCTGTTTTTATATTTCCAGGGCTTATCTCAGAGTGTAGCTCATTGCAGATGTTTAAGAAATGCATGAATGGCAGTGTGGGGTTAGTGGCTAGAGACCCACGGTTGGAGTCAGCAAGATCTGAGTTCAAATCCACCCTCAGACACTTACTGTGTGATCCTAGGCAAGTCACTTCACCTCTGTCTGCCTCAATTTCCTCATCTGTAAAAATGAGGATCATAATAGTACCTACCTCCCCAAGTTGTTGTGAGGATCAAATGAGATTGTAGTTATAAAGCCCCTAGCACAGTGCTGGGCACATAGGAAGCACTTTATAAATGGCATTTTTCTTATCATATATACCACACAAATATAAAGTTAATAAGTGCAAATGTATTAAAATGGTTAAACAGAGAGAGTTGGCAGGGAGTTAGGGGCACTAGCATTGGGGAGATCTGGAAAAGCTTCATGCAGAAGATGGAGATCACATACACATTATGCAAGAAGGAAGGAAAGAAGTATTTATTAAATGCCAATAATACCAGGCACTGTGATAAGTGCCTTAGAAATACGACCTCACTTGATCCTCATAGGAACTATGGTATAATATAATAGAATGCTATTATCATGCCCACTTTACAGTTGAGGAAATTGAGGTAGACAGAGATTAAGACATAATTATATCTTAAAGAAAGACAGGAACTCTATAGGGGAAAGTAAGAGAAAAGTACACTCCAGGCATGGAAGAGACGGCCAGTAGAAAAGTATGGAGATAGGAGATGGAATGTTGTGTGCGGAAAATAGAAAAAGTCGGTTCATTTGGATCAAAGAATACAAGGGCCTGGTTGGGGTCCTAGAGACAATAGAAAGCCACTAAAGTTGGCTGAGTAGTGGAGTTATGTGGTCAAATCTACACTCAAGGAAAATTGTTTTGGTAGCAGCACATAGAACAGAATGGTATAGGGAGAGACTTGAATCAAGGAGACCAGTTAGGAAGTGAATGAAATAATCTAAGCTGGGTTTTAACTAAAGTGGTGTGAATGGGAGTAGAGAGGAGGGGTTGGATGCAAGAGATAGTCTAAAGTTAGGAACAGCAAGAATTAGCAATTGGTTGGATGTATGGGATGAGAAAGGGTGCAGGGTCCAGAACAATGCTAAGGTTATAAACTTCACATAAAGGGGGAAAGTTGGAAGAAGGAAGGATTTAAAAGAAAAGGAGTCCAGTTTGGGAAATATTAAATTTTATGACTCTAGGTCATCCATTTTGAAAGGTCCAACATCCAAAGGTGATGTGGGACTGAAGCTTGGTGGAGACACTGGAATTGGATATATATACATCTATATCTATATCTGTATCTATATCTGTATCTGTATCTATATCTATATCTATATCTATATCTATATCATCTCTATCTCTATCTCTATCTATCTATCTATCTATCTATCTATCTATCTATCTATCTATCTATCTATATCTGGTAGTCATTTGCAAAGACATGATAATTAAATCCATGGAAGTGGAGGGCATCACTGAGAGAGTGTGGAAAGAGAAGAAAAGGGTCTAGGATAGAACTTTGAGGAATATCTTAAGTTGGGCTTTGGTATGAATGAAGATCCACCCAAGCAGACCAAGGAGTGGTCACACAGGTAGAATCAGTGGAGAAGGTCATGAAACTCTTGAAAGGAGAAAGTATCCAAGAGGAGAGGGTGATCCATACTATTAAATGTAACAGAAGATGAGAATGAGAAAAGACTAACAGATCTGGCAATGAAGGGCTCAGTGGTAACTTTGGAGGGAGGAGTTTTGGTTGAATGATGAAGTCAGAAGTCAGACAGCAAAGTGAGTGATGAGAGAGGCGCTGGGGACAATGATTACAAAGAGTTTTTGAGGAAATTGGCTGAGAGAGAAGAGTTGCAGAATGATAGCTAGAGAGATTGTAGAGTGTAGTGAGGTATTTTTTTTTTAAGAATTAAGGTCATAGTCATGCTTGAAGACATTAGGTAAAGTTGGGAGAGATTGAAGATTCAAGAGATGAATGATGGATGGAAGAGATGAAAGAGAATGGAATCAAGGGTATATATAGAGGGCTTAATAGGGTTCATTTTAGAGGAAAGAAATGGCTTGGAATCTGGTGGCCAAAAGAGAGAAACGAAAAGAATGTGTAGTGAATTGGACAGTCATCTACAATTGGATGTGTGTGTGTGTGGTGGGGTGGGGATAATCTTCTCAATTCTGTGTCTAACTAGCTACATAACATTAATAATAACAGTTTGTATTTCTATTGTAATTTAAGATTTACCAACTGCTTTTTCTAAAATTAAGAAGAAACCATAGGAGCACTACCAATACTGTCATTTATACTTTACAGATGAAGATACCAAGACTCCAGAGAGGTGAAGCTTGTGAAGCTATATTCTAAAGGTTATATGACTAGTAAGGGTCAGAACCAAGACTGGAACCCAATCCTTCTGACCATTAGCCTAATACTCTTTGCAATACACTGTGATAACACTGGGAGTATCACGTGCCTGGAATTAGGTTTTCTCATCTCTAAAATGCAGTTGATCATTTCTGTCTGGTAGACTTCAGAGGGCAGGAAAATTAATCAACCAAGATGAAGAACTTGAAAGAGCTTGATAAATGAGAGAGCAATACCATCAGGGGAAGAAGAGCTTTGTCTTCCCACTTGGACTATGATCTCCATGAAGGCTTGTCTTCTGATTTGTTTTTATAGTCCTCACTGGTGGGCCATTAAAAATACCTCTGTGATCCTTTCAAACTTTACTATTTTGTGATTCAGTAACTTTAACTTTAGTGGGTGGACTATCTTTTTTTCCCCCCAAAATTACTTCTTTGATTGACCAGTAAGTTTGGAATGTAAAATTTGTAAAAGGACTGTCTTCACCAAATGTGCTAGATGGTTCCTAAGGTCTTTTTCACTCTAATATTCTCTGTTATAAGGCCTCTCTAGAGGCAGCTGCACTGGATCTGGAGTTAGGAAGACCTGGATTCAAATCCAGCCTTGGATATTTTCTAGTTGTGTGAGACTTTGAACAAGCCACTTAACCTCTGAGTGCCTGATAAAATAAATCCAGCGGAGAAAGAAATGGCAAACCATTCCAGTATCTTTGCCAAAAAAACTCCAGGGGCAGCTAGGTAGTGCAGCGAATTGAGCACTGGTCCTGGAGTCAGGAGGACCTGAGTTCAAATCCAGCCTCAGACACTTAACATTTACTAGCCATGTGACCTTGGGCAAGTCACTTAACCCCAATTCCTCTGCTTTCTTCCCTCCAAAAAACAAAAAACAACAAAAAAAGAAAACTCCAAATGAAGTCATGAAGGGCCATTCACAACTAAATAAGAAGAACAAGGCCCCTTTGACATTAGATGTTATAAAGTTCCATCCACCTTTAATGTTCTTTGTTCTAAGGGCCTTTCCATCATGGGTATTCTCTGTTCTAAGGCTTTTTTCCCCAGCTCCTTCTACCACTAACATTCCACTTTCAAAGTTCCATACTCTTCAGCTCAAACCTTCCATGGCTGTCTCTATTATGCTCTGATTTTCTCTATTCTAAGGTCCCTTAGGGCTACAACATTTTATGTTTCACATTCTAAAATCCTTTTTATTTCAAACTTTTAATGTCCCATCATACTCCAATATTCTATGTCCTGATACTGTGATATTCTATGTATTAAAGTTCTTTCCAGGTTTAACATTCAATTCAGTGTTCTAATGTCCCTCTAAACTTAAACATTAGATTAAATCTCATTCTGCACTAGTATTCTGTGTTCAAGAAACTTTCTAGCTCTATGATTCTAATACCATTTCCTAAAAAATTTTCTCAAAAATTCTTTTGATATTCTTTGTCATACCTGTGTTTCTAAATCTCCTTCTCCCCTTTTGCCTACAAAGCTATCTTTGCTACAAAGAAGGAAAAAGAAAAAGAAAAAAGAAATTCAGTAAAATTAAGACATCCACAAGTCTGACAGAATATACAAATCCCAAGTGCATAATCCACCACCTCTGCAAAAACAAACAAACAAACAAACAAACAAAAACCCGAAGATACATTTATTTTATTTCTTCTTGGGAGCCAAGCTTAGATATTAAAATTAAACAGAATTAAGGTTTTTAAAGATTCTTTTCATTTACAATCTTAGACATTGCACATATTCCATGTATCTACTCTATACTGTATCAGTTTATGTAAGCCTTTCTATGCATCTCTGGATTCTTTATGTAGCAAGGGTTGAATCAGAACACCTTATGGAGTGCTAAGCCTGCACTCTGGACATGTATCTATGTTTATAATCTCTTATGCCACAGTAACATTCCATTACTTTCATTTACCAACTCATTTGGCCATTTCTAGATAGGCAGACCTTTACTTTGTTTCCTCATGATCGCAAAAAAAAGTGCTGCTGTGAATGATTTGGCATATATGGGAACTCTTCTTTCAGTCTTGGGGTATATGCTCAATACTTATAACTCCGGTCAAAGACCTTGATTTAATAACTTTCTAAGAATAATTCCAATTTGGTTTCCAGAATGGTTGGACCAATTCACAGCTCCATCAATAACAGGTAGTAGTATACCAGTTCCATTAGTATTTACTATTCCCATCTTTTGTTATCTTTTCCAGTTGGGTGGTTGTGAAAGAAACCTCAAGATTGTTTTGATCTATATTGCTCATATTATTAATGAAATAGAGAAATCTTTCATATTGGCTGTTAATAGTTTGCAGTTCCTCTTTTGATAGTTATTTATTCATGTTCTTTGAGCAGCTAATTATCAAGTGAGGTTCCTTGCTCTTTTGAAGCCCTCTAAAGCATCACTGAAGAAGAAGAAGGAGAGAGGAGGTAGTATGACAGAGCTTTGGGATTCACAAATTTGACGTTGAGTAAAGGCAAAGATGAGCTAGGGTTGGAAGAGGAAGGGCAATGAAGGCTTTTGACTCCCTTCAGACTTTTCTGCTGAGCCCATCCTTTCATGTACTAGACACTTTCCAATGATGCAGACTGGACTGATAATGGCCAAAGAAAGGAAGTTATACTCGACTCTCATTCCTATCTCTCTCAAGTCAACCGAGGATCAGAAATATTAAGAAGCAGCATCCCAGTCACAGAGGAGGCCAATGTTCCATTAAAAAAGTCTGTATCTTACATGGTATAAAACCCAAGGGAGGCAGTTGCTTAGCAACAGAACCCAGCTAGTTTCCATCAGTGTATTTATTAACGCTTTATTCAGCCAATCAGCATTGTCCAATTTTCCTGAAACAGTGCCAAGGATTCCATTTCTGTAGCGCAAAGCCAAATGCTTTCTTATCTTCTCCTCCTCTTATCTCTTTTCTTTTCTTCTCCTCTGTTCTCTTTCTTTTTCTTTCCTCTTCTCTCTTTTCCCATTCTTTCCTCTTTTCTTTTTTCTCCTTTCTGTTCTTTTTGCATTTTCTCTCCTTATTTCTATCCTCTTTTATTCTCCTCTCCTTTCCTTCTTCTCTCTTTTCCTTTCCTTTCCTTTTCTTTCTTCTATAGCAAGAGATCTCTCCTGGACAAATGAAAAGCACATCCGGACTTACCTCATGAATCTCTTGGGTTTTATCCATTCTAGGCAGACTAGGATCATAGATTCTCAAGAACAGAACCACTTAGAGATTCACACACAATTCAATAAACATTGATTAGAGACTATGTGCTAGGCACAGTTCTGGACATTGGAAGTCTTAATACAAAAACAAAACCATCCTTGCCCTCAAGAAACTCACATGCTTCTAGGAGAGATACAGCTCATATTCAGGGTAAGAAAACAAAACCTTGGTGATTCCCAATTCAAGCTAAGTCAACAAGCATTTATTAAGTGTCAGGTATGGTGCTAAGTGCCAGGGTTACAACAGAAGGTAAAATAAAATAAATTTTAAGACTCTGAGCTCAATGAACTCCATAGTCTAAAGGGAGAGACAACATGAAAACAATTTATACCAATACACACACACAGGCACACACACATCCACACAAGACAAATTGGAGATGATCTCATAGGAAATACACAGACATTAAGGGATCTCATTCTTATATGGTTCTGGAATACATAGGATCATATATTTAGATTGGAAAGGAATCTTAGAGTTCATCTAGATGAAGGGGCAATTGACTTTTTTGGTGACATAAGCTCCTTTGGAAGTCTGGCAAAGCCTATAGATCCTTTCTCATAATAATATTTTTAAATAATTGAAGGAAAAAAACAAATTTCAATCAGGGGTTAGTGAAAAAATACAATTATTTTCCATCCAGGGCAATGGATCCTTGTACCCCTAATATTTAATTTAACACTTTATTTTACACATGAAGAACTGGGGTGCTAAAGGCTGCCTTCGTCAAGGTCCTGAAGCTTTTAATTAGAAAAGCCAAGATTTGAATTCTTGTCCTTTGACTCCAAATCCTTCCCTCTTTTCCAGGTATCACTGCTGCTATCTTTTGTCATTATTGTTACTAGCAGTAACATTCCCTTCTTTTTTGATTCGTGTCTGGGCTATTTTAAAATGTGTTTGGAACCCTAGAATATAACTTAAGCTGATGAGAATGGAAGATGTCAGAGGAAGCTTAGAAATTTTCAAGAGTAGAAGCATGAGGCCATGTAGAAATAAGGTAAACAAGCAGAACTTTGATAACTCCTTCAAGAAATATTTATTAAGGGCTGTTTGCAGAGCATTCTGATAAAAACTGAGAACTGAAGACTGATAATACACTACTCTGTAGGGTTTTGCAAACAGTTGGAGCATAATAAATAGTTGACTTGAATTGATCTGGAAAAAGAAAACTCCTATGGAGCTTATTTTATGTTTTTGTTTTTGGTGGGGGAGAAGCAGGGATATACATACGTACATACATACATACATACATATATATATATAATACATCAAATAATAACCAGTATTATAATGTAGGGGAAGAACACACTAAATGAGAAGGTTATACATATGGTTTTCAGACTTTGGTGCTCAGAGTCCAACATTAGCTGTTTCCTCCATTTCAGAGGGTGCAGACATCATACATGGGTATGCACTTCCCATACAGAGATAAAGCTGTGACATTGTCTCCATTGGAGTATTTGCCTAGTACTGGGGATGGACTGATATTCTCTAGCATACATTACCTTAGATGGGAGACCCTCTTTCTCCACTGAAAGTGGGCTGAAAGGATCTGTCTTCTTATACCAAAGGCAGTCTATCAATATTTCAGATTTCACCAATCCTCAGGCAGCTTTTGAAAAGAAAAATGCACCAAACACTTACTCCAACCTATTTTGTTATTCCAAAAGACTTGAGGTGATAGGTTTCCAGTGACTCTCCCTCTTGATACCTCAAGAGCTTTCATGAACAAGACAGGTAAAACTTACTTTGCTTGGCCCTAGAAAACAACTAAGATCAGTGCCTAGAATGTGTGGGAATATGAATTTTGCTCAATATGGGGAAGGACTTCCTGACAATTAAAGTTGTCTAGCATTGGAGTGACCTGCTTTTAAAAGTTACTAATTCCTCACCCCTGGAGATGCGGGGGCCTCTTGATTACCTGCCAGGGAAGCCACAGAGTGAATTTCTGAAAGGTTTAAAATGTATTGAGAGTCCTTCTAGTGTTTGAATGTTAAAATGAAGGGATTGAATGAAATGAAAAGAATTAAAATCTCTGCCAGTTCTGAGTTCTCTTTTCTAAGGACCCTCCTAGGCTTGCCATTCCCTGTTCTAAGAACTCTTTCAGTTCTGCCACCCCTGTTCTAAGAACCCTTCCAGCTCTGATATTCTTTGTCCTAAGGCCCCTCCCAGCTCTGATATCCTCTGTTCTCAGGTCCCCCCTAGTTCAGACATTCCTTATTCCAAGTTTTCTTCCAGCTTTGGCACTTTTAGGGTCCTTTCCAACTTTGATTTTCAATGACCTAAGATCTCTCCCACTCTGACAACCTGGCATTTACATTTATTCCACAAGCATCTGAATCATGTTGCTCTCTCATAGATCCTCTGGTGACAAACTCTGAGTTGTTCTCTATAGGGAATAGTCTCATTTTTCCATGTTAAAAGAGACACAAATTGTTCACAATTTCCCACTGTTGTAAGAGCAATTTACTTTCATTATCCTAAATCTTTCAGCATTTCTTGAACCTCTTTTTATATGGAAAAAACACTCCTGATGTGATCACAGGAGATAAATCTGCTATTTCACATTTCAGAAGGTAATCAAAATGCTTCCTGCCAGACTAGGTACTCATTACAATTTATAGTGAGAACTTGAAGAAGCCTTTATCATTCTTTCTCATCTGTCCAGGGTTATTGTTTCCATTAAGGATGGGAATACCTAAAGGCAGAACAAAAGAACATGAAGAAGTCTCATCAGGTGGATGTTTACAATTCTCATTAAGGTGCCTTCCTATGTAGTACTATTTAGAGCTGGACAGCTCCTTTTTGTTACCTTTCTGTTTGAACAGTGATTAGTGGGAGAAAGCATAACCTCTGAGTGGGATCTGCTGATGAAGGAATACTCTCAATACCCTGGCATAGGAAGGTGGTTACAAAGAGCCTGAGGACATTTAGCCTGGAGAGGAGAAGACTTAAGTGTGGTAGAGTCACACTCGGTTCACATTTTGCATTTGAAATGAGGCATGGCCTTTGTGAACAGACACCTGAACGTAGGAAAAACATGGGATCAAGTCTTGCCCTGACACATTTTAGTTGTATGACCTTGTAAGCTTTTGAGGGCAAAACCAGTTTCTTTTTTCTTTTTTGCTTTTGTATGCCAAGTAACACTTAATAAATGCTTTTTGATGGACTGATTAATTAACTTGGTGGTGTCCCCCATCCTCCAACCCAACAATTCTCTAGTTACAGGGAGCTGACAATCTATGTCACTAAAGGGAGTTTCCACACTGGGAATTCACTTCAACCCTCTGAATTTCATTTCTTTTGTCTATTCAATGGCAGTAGTAAATCATAGAATTCAGAGCTGGAAGGGCTCATCTAGTTTAACTTTATTTTGCTGAGGAGGAAAATAAGACACAGATAAGAGAAGGGACTTGGCCAGGGTCACACAAACAATCCCTAGCAAAGCTATAGTACAACTCTCTTGCGGAAGCTCTTTCCATAGCCCTATTCGTCTATTTCTCCTCACGGGTTGCTGTGGAGATCAATGGAGATAAGGAATGTGGATATCTCATCATGTTGAGAGAGGGAACCTGGGTTTGTAAAAGTTATGCCAGTGAAACACATACTCTAGCAGGCCCTACATCATTGGAAATGCTTTGAGTGTTGGCCTGGAATCAAGAAGGATGTCTGTAATCTAAGGACCAGAAGAAGCTAATCATCACTGGGCCAGTCACCAGGTGATGAATTTGTTCATCATGGTGACTCATGAAGACAGCACACTAACTAGGTACGTACAAGATATGTACAGGGTGGTAATTTCAGAGGCGAAGACACTAGCAGCTGGAAGATTGGGCAAAGGCTTCTGCAGAAGGTTGGATTTGAAAATAAACTGGGTTCTTTCGAACCTCAGCCCAAATCCAACCTTCTGCAGGAGGTCTTTCCCAGAAGAATTCTGCCCCCACCCCACCCCCAACCCAGTGCCTTCCCCTCTGATATCATTTCTGCTCATTTACATGTTGTCTTTCTCCTCAGACTGTGAGCCTCTTGAGGGCAGGGATTGTGTATTCCAGCATTTAGCATAATTCCCGGCATACAGGAAGCTCTTATTAGTTATTTTTTGATTGATACCAAGGTATAGAAGGGTTGCTACCTGAGTCAGTAAATGAGGTCCTGGAAGGGCCAAGCTGACAAGATCACTACTCCGTGTAGTATTGTAGCGTGCCTAAGTCTAAGAAGGCCTTTCCGACATCTGTTGTGGTTCTGGTTACTAAGGCTTAGAGTGCTCTGTAAATACTTAAACAGATGGACAATTAACTCTTGTTTATCTCAGAAACTCTTTCCATTCGCTGTCCTACAAGGACCTCCAACTCTTGAATCATGAGTGTAAGCCAGAAGGACAGAAGGGCAGGGAAGAGAGTAAGCAAGGGTGTGAGGATTTCACAAGTATCTGATTCAGTGTGTTACATTAAAAAAAACGACTATCCATACCTCTGCCTCCATCCATAACCATGGATTTAGAACTTATTTGATCCAAGCTGTTCACTTTCCAAAGCAAGAAACTGAGGCCCAGAGAGGAGGGAGGAGCCTAAGAGGTCAGGCATCTCCCTTTCTCTTGTTAAATGGGATGGCATTGCTCACATGTTTGTGTCTCAGAAAAGCATGACACATGCCAATTTTGTATACAACGTACATATTCGTAGGGTGGAATTTCACAGCCCAGACACTCATGGCAACTTGTTGCTAAACTGCTGCCTGTTTTTTCAATTGCAGGGAGCTGCTTATCAAATAACTCCGTGGTGCCTTTCAGTGAACCGGAGGCGGAGAGGGGGGTGATACTGCCTCGATGTCTGAGCTACTACATAAATACAGGTCAGGAAAAACCCAGAGAAGTAAATACAAAAATATCCAAAATCAATTAGAGGCATGAGGGCAGAATGGAAATGACATTGGCTCTGATGTCAGAGGACCTGAGTTCAAATCTTGCTTCTGATGCTTACTCCCTGCATGACTTGTAACCTCCCTGGGCCTCAGTTTCCTTATCTGTAAGAGAAGGGAGTTGGATAAGATGGTTTTGGGGCCTCTTCCAGGCTTAGCTCTATGAGCCTACAATAAATGCAAAATAATTTGCAGGAATAAAGACTGAGTAAGGAGATCAGAAAAAGGCCTTTTATGGGAAGGGGCCTTAAAGGAAACTAGAGATTGAAAGAGATAGAGGTGAGAAGGGAGAGCATTTTAGGCATGGGGGACAGCTAATGAAAAAGCATGGAGATGAGAGGTGAGTTTCATGTGCAGGGACCAGCAAGGATGACTGAATGCAGAGAATGGTTGACTCATGGGACAATAGGACTTAGAGCTAGTTTCTGTCTACAATCATGGTTCCTGAGATCTTGAGGTAGAAATTATATTGGAGACATTTCTTTCCCTTCTATGCCTTTAATATCCTGAATCTAGTGGCTATGTCCAGATTTATTTCCCCTAGACAGGAGTTGCTTTAAAGTGAAAATCAATGAATTGGGATGAAGTACAGACTTGGGTTATTTTCCATACCAAGATGCTGATTAAAAGTGATGTAAAGTAGGTTGACAGTAACACTTTTTATGGAAAAAAAGACAGCATGAGGTCGAATTGACTTTATAGTATATTAGGTAGATTTGGACCTGATTGAACAACTGGGTCCAAAGAGTAGTCGTTAATGGTTCAATCAATGGTATCTCAGGAGCACATACACAGTGGAGTGTCCCAGAGATCTCTGCTTGGCCACATGTTGCTTTCTGTTTTTATTAATGACATGGAAAAAGGCATAGATGGGATGATAATTAAATTTGAAAATTACACAAAGTCAGAAGACATGATTCACACACTGGTGGTAATGGACCCAGCAAAACTCTTGACCATCTAGAACCTTGGACCAAATTGAGTAAGGTGGAATTTAATATGGCTAAGTTTTAAATCATCTGCTTTTGTAAAATGTGGGAAGTTAGGCAGCAGATCATCTGGAAAAGATCCCAGGGTCTCAGGAACCTGAAGCTCAACATGGATCAATGGTGCAATATGGCAGCCAAAAAAAGAGCTACTGTGATCTTGGGCAGGTTGAATTTTTAAGGAGGAAATAGTTCTGCTTCACCCTGGCCATTTTACATCTAATACCCTATGGCCATAAATTGTGGGATACTATGATTTCCAAAGAATGAAAATTGTGAAAATATCAAGGGCGAGAGAGAGACTATTGGATGGTGGGGACAAGCTTGATAATATCAAGAATGATGACTTGTGCTTGAGAAATGGTATGAAAGAGACAACCCAAGAATCACGTGATTGGAACAGAAGTTTGAGTGCTATAGTGGAAAGAATGTTGGCTCTGGAATCAGAAAACCTGGGGTCGAATCCTACCTCTTACAATTAGTTCCTCTGTAACTCTGAGCAATAATTTCAGCTTTCTGGGTCTCTGTTTCTGCCTCTGTAATATTATAAGTTTGGATGAGATGAGCTCCATGGTCCTTTGACCTCTTATCTTCCTATGTCATAAGGACAAAGAATAATGGGTTAACAGTTTGAATGCTGCATTGCAGTTCCTAAGGAATTGAAAGAGGAAGTCCTTCAGCCCTTTAGATAGATGGTCTGTGGGAGAACATGGATAATAATCACATAAAGTAAGAGGGCAATGAAGCAGTTAAGTTGTAAGGTGGATAGGGTACTGGGCCTGGAGTCAGGAAGATTCCTCTTCCTGAGTTCAAACTTGGCCTCAGATACTAGCTGTGTTACCCTGGGCAAGTCACTTTATCCTGTTTGCCTCAATTTCTTCATCTGTAAAATTAGCTGGAGGGGCAGTGAGGTGACACAATTGGTAGAGCACCAGCTCTGTAGTCAGGAAAAATGCAGTTCAAAAGTGACTTCAGATACTAGTGTCTTTGTACTAGTAAGTGGCTCTGTGACCCTGGACAAGTCACTTAACCCTGATTGCCTCAAAAACATTATCTGGAGGAGAAAATGGAAAACCACTCCATTATCTTTACTAAGAAAACCCCTAAAAGGGTCAGGAAGAGTCAAACATGACTGAAATGACTGAATAATAACAATGATGGGTTACAATCTGTACCCTTGGTGAGTGTACCTATACTAAGTAGTGATCATGGAGTCATAAAGTATTGAAGTACAAAAATCTTTCACTTATTTTAAGGTCACTTAACTGGCAACCCAAACTACACAGAGCAAAGCCAAGCATCTAGAAAGAAGCAATGAAAGTGGTCTATGAACTATCAAAAGAGAGGTCTTTAGGTACATGCACTAAAGCTCATGCATTTCTCTGATAGGAGATGCCCTCAGAACCCAACACATCTACTCTGATCTTAGGGAGGCAGCATGGTACAGTGGAAGGAAAGTTGGATTTGGAGGCAGGATACCTGGGTTAATGTACGGGCTTTGGCACACAATACTTGTGTGATAGCTGCTTACTTTCTCTATTAGCTTCCTTCTCTACAAAATGGTGGGTTGGATCAGATAACCTCCAAGATCCCTTCCCGCTCTACATCTATAACTACTCTCTGCCAATGTGGATCACTACCCATCTATGACTGCCCATCCTGTATGACTCTTGTCCATGTCTGTGTGGAGATCCTCCAAAGCAAGTCACTCAGAATGCCTGAGGCCTTTCTCTAGATCTTAACATTCAATAGAGCACAAAGACTGTCCTTTCATTATCCTGAAGTCTGGCCAACTGACCAATCCATTTTTTCCCCAATCATACATCTGTCTGATCTTTATATTTTATATTAGCCATAGTTCAAACAAATTAAGTTCTCTGATTCAAAGAATTGGCACACTGCCAACAAAGAAGTGACATCCCAATCTCCACTGTGTATCAATGTGACAAATATGAGGAAGAAACTAAGGATGCTGACCCTGTGATTCCCTATGCTAAGCTACCAATGAACCCTCCCTCCTTCCTCTGAACCATCTCAGAGTGCTAAGAAGATTGGAATTAGAAAATTAAAATCCTCTTTCTCTCAACTAAGAATTTTTTTTCTTCAGGGCCCAGCCACACTTGCATTCTTTTTAATCAAAATTAGGAGGACTTTGAAATTGATTCAGGTAACTTTACATTTATAAAAACGTCGTTCTCAGTGTAAGGCTTGGGATGTCTAATTTTTTCCAGAAGCAAATTTTACAGTGAGGCTCTGTTATAAATGCCTTTTAATTTACAGAGCAACACTAACCATAAGCTTGCAATAATACATAGTTTTTTTTAAAAAAATATGCACACAGGTTGTGGAGGAAGCAGATTTAATCACCATTTGCTGACTTCCATTCTCATCTTCTCTGCCAATTTCTTTTGTCTATGGGAATAAAAAAACTCCAGCCCTTTTATATTCTAGACCAAGTATGAGGCTTGAAATCATTGAGCCCTCACCCCACTTGCTCTGGTTTGATGTTCTTGTGTCCTGCTGGCACTTACGAGGCTCTAAGCCGTTGGTTTCTGATGTATTCTTAGCACATCTAACCACCCTCTCTCCTGCAGTGCTGTTGGAGAGTGGTGCCTTAACCACAGGTGGAGAAACCCAGAAGACTTCAAATGAGTCATGGGCTAAAAAGCTTAGCCAGTTAGGAAGAAGGGAGGAAAGGCATTAACCCCTTTAAGCTCTGGTTCCATTCAAGGCAGCCTTTTATTGCACAAATGTTTCCCTCTTTTAACCACCTAAAAGAATAGATGTACCCACTAAAGATAACCGGCCTCCCTTTCCATCTATTCAGGGAGTCAGGCTAAAAATTCTGCTGATCATTTTTGTTAACCCAAAACAATATCACAATTCCATGAGACATTGCATTGCAGTCAGATTTATTACAAGAGAAATGAATGTGCATGTAGAACCTGAAGAGTTCATAATCTATATGGAAGTTGGCATTTTTTTAAGAGTACAACAAAACAAAGTAAGTAGGAGGTACAAGAAATCCTAAACGAGTGTAGCAGGGAAGAAGGAAAGGTCTGATACAGGTGGGGAAAGGGGGGGGACATCCCAAAGGGGAGGAATGGAGCAATGGTAAAAAGCCACAGATTTTTTTTTCTCCTCTTGGGAACTGCTAGACCACAAAGACAGGATGATCTGCTTATCCACAAGGGTCCCAGCTCTACGAGTAGTTTCCTAGCCTAGTGCAGATTGATTGGTGCCTGTCTTGACTCCCAAGGACACACAGGGAGTACAGTTTTGGATGCAAACAATAAAATGTCAGCTCGGGGTGGGGAGGGGTGTTCATCCTTTACACATTCAGGGCCTTTTTCAAACTCTGGGTCCAGTGTTTCTGGAAAATATGGAAAACTCAAAAAGACAAGTTCAGAGAAACTTTTAACATTCCTTACCACTATGTATGCTTGTCACAGTATTCCAGAATCTCTCAGGTTAAAGGGACCTTCGAGGCTCCCTACTCCCATTCATACTTAAAAAAGCAACCCCCCTACAATGTACCTGACAAGTGGTCATCCAGTCTTTGCTTGAAGACTTCCAGTAAAGGAAAAATATTTAGGCAGCTTCTTTCTTTGAGAACCACATCTCTGAATGCAGATGCTATCTTTGTGAGGCAGGTAGGTAGTCCAATAAATGGGCCCAGAGTCAGGAAGATTTGAGACCAAATCTGACTTCAGACACTTAATAGCTCTGTGACCTTGAGCAAGTCACTTAATGTCTGTGTGCCTCAGTTTCCTTAATTGTAAAATGGGGATAATGAGAGCAACTACCTCCCAGGATTACGAGAATCAAATGAGATATTTTTAAAGTGCTTGGCACATAAAATAGGAGCTATATAAATAATGTCTATTATTATCATCATCCTAAAAGATGTGTGAGGATTTCCCTGCCTTTCTTTGGGATTAAGATACCTAAATTTTCTCATTCTTTGACATAAAAAAACACCAGGTGAGTAACAAATACATTCATTTATTATGTGGATATGTGTGTATGAGTGTATAAATTTTACCTAAAGTCTAAACTTGAGTTATACGAAGAAATATCAACAAATTCATTAAGTAAGTTACTATTATTGTGACCATTTGGGTGTGGAGGCGACGATGGATTCTCAAAAGGTCTGCCATTTGGTTTATCGTTATGGAAAGGGCTGGGCTATATGCTGGTCATGGTTTCACAAAGAGTGAGTGACTCTACTGTGAAAGGACCACTTGACCTTGCCATCCCCTCATGCTATTGTCCAGTCTCCCTTTCAATGCAAGCTCTTGTAAGTAATCTTGTAACATTTCTGTTACCTCTATTTTCTTATATCCCATTCACTTCTCATTTCCTCCTAGTTTGTCTTCTGACCTTCTTCACCGAAACAGCCGTTTGTAACCACCAAGAATCCTTGAGCTGATAAATCCAATGGCCCTTTTGTTTGCTTGTTTAGATCTTGTTCTTCTTGAATTCTGTAGTTTTTGCTGCCATCTTCCTTCTGAATGCTCTTTCCTCCTTTGGATTCCATAACAATGTTCTTTCCTGGGTTTCCTTACACCTTTCTGTTCATTCACCTTTCTTTCTTTTGCTAGTTTATCACCCAGTTCCTTGCCTTTGTCCTGTATTTTTCAAGAGTCTTCTAGAGCCCCCTAACCAGTTTGCTAGCTTTTGGTCATTCGTCCTCTCTGGGCCTGAGTATCGAATGAGGGATAAAATTGGAGCAGAGGTTCTTAAGCTGAGATGAGTAAACTTTTTATCTTAACATTTCAGTAAGTAAAGATGGTGTGGTGGATAGAGAACTGAACCTGGAGTCAGGAAGACCTGAATTAAAATGCAACCTCTGACACTTACTAGCTGTGTGACCTTGGGTAAGTCACTTAGCCCTGTTTGCCTCAGTTTCCTCATCTGTAAGATGAGCTGAAAAAGAAAATGGTCAATATCTTTGCCAAGAAACCCCAAATGGAATTACAGAGAGTCAGACACAATTGAAATGATTCAACAGTGCACAGACTATTTCAATAAGATGGTGTCATTTGGGATACTGTGTATTTTATTTTATGCATTTAAAAACATCATTCCAGGGGTCTGACTATAAGTCACACAGCTAGTAAATATCCGAGGCAGTATCCTAACTCAGATCTGCCTGACCCCATGTACACTGCACCACTTAATTCCCTCATCTTATGATAAAAATTTCCTTCTATCCAGGCTCCATTTGGCGTGCAACTCCTAGGTCTTACTCTTCCTTATGGGGTCAAATGGGATCAAAATAGAACAAATCGATCCAGGCGACTGCCCTTCAAATACTTGGTGACATTTCTCATACCTCTAGCATCTCTTCTTCTCCAGGATAAATATTGGTTTTTTGAAGTCTGGAGCTACATATAGCTGGAAAGCATCTTAGAAAGAGACCAATGCACTCACTTTACAGAGGCTCAGAAAAGGGGACTGACTTGCCTGGGGTCCCATAATCCACTCTCAGATCCTTTAAATGATCTTCATATGACATGCTCTCTAGGATTCTCAGTAACCTGTCTACTGCTTCTAGCTTTGATTACTGGATAGCACTAAATTCAATAGATTCATTATTAATATCATTTAATATTAATATTAATTATGGAATTAATTAATATGTTATTATAAAATTATGGTGTGAAGAACTGAATACAGTGATCCAGACACAGCCTGGTCAGGGGTGTGGCAGCTGGTGGTGATAAAAAGGCCTGAGATTGGAGTCAGGAAGACCTGAGTTCAAAATGGCCTCAGATGCTTACTAGCTGTGTAGTAAGGACCTTGGGCAAGTCACTTTGCTGCAGTCTGCCTCTGTTTCCTCATCTGAAAAATGGGCATAATAATAGCACATACTTTTCAGGGATGTTGTGACGGTCAGATGAAATAATATTTTTAAAGCACTTAGTACCATGCCTGGTTTATGGTAGGTGTTTAATAAATTATATTTAATTTATATAAATAAAATTTTTTTTAATTTGTGGAGAACTATTATCTTTTTCTTGTGGAGAACTATTGTCTTTTTCAGGCAAAGGCTCCGTTGACACATCTCTCTATAGCATTGGTTTGGGATCCCTTTTCAACTAATTGCCTTTTAAATTTTCTTACAAATGGCTAAAACCTTCAGATCTCTCTTTTTTTTGTGCATTGCTGTCTTGCCACACCACCCTCATCCTGTACCTCTGAACACAGACATAATATTCTCCTTTTGTCTCTGTTGAATTTCATTTGATAAGACTGGGATTATTGTTATAGCCTGTGCAGAGTTTTTGGATCTGGACTCTGTCATCCCATATGTGGCCTGCCCCTTGGTTCTTGTCATCTGAAAATCTGATAAACATGTCATCTCTGACCTCATTCAAGTCATCAGTGGAAAGGGCAAATGGTACAGGGCTTGGTGTCTTCCCGCAGAGACCTCCTTCCTACCCTTATCCTTTGGGCCTAGTCATTCAGCCAGTTCTAACCCCATTTAGCTAGTATTATTTAATTGCCATTGTGCTCTCTTGTCCATGAGGATAAGGTGAGAAACATTGGCATTTTTTACAAGTATGTGAAGACTGTGGGCCATACTCAGCCCTCAGTCAGAGGAAAATCTGCCTACTTACTGAGATGCTCATCTCTGCAAATCTGGTCCCTAGGTCACAGTTTGGGATTTTTGATTTTTTCCATCCATAGCAACTCATGATGACTGGCTGTTAAGTCATGACCTGAGTTAATAAAAGAACAGTCACACCAATGAAATTGTGATTTCTAGTATTAGGATCACAAGATAAATGGATAGCACTAAATTTGATAAATTCCTTATTGATCCTAATCAGAAGAATCCTAATTAGATTGTGATCCTAAGATCACAGATCTAGACCTGGAAGGGGTTTTAGAAGGCACTAGATCCAACCTCTTCATTTTACATATGAGGAAACTGAGGCACAAAGCCATGAAGTGATTGGCTCAGCTAGTAAGTAGTGAAGCAAGATGCAACTTCAGTTCTACCTGATTTCAAATTCAGTATTCTATTCACTAAGGTAACTAGAATCCCTAGACCTAGACCTGGGAGGGAACTTAGTGGCCATGTAGTTCAATCCCTTCATTCTACAGATGAAGAAACTGAGACCCAAAGAAGGATCACACAATCATAAAACTTGAGCTTGAATGAATGCACCTTAGAGGTTACCTAGATTGTAGGACCAATGCCTTCACTTTACAAGAGAGGAAACTGAGGCCTGGGAGGGTTAAATTAGGCACCAGGCTCACACAGAGAGTAGGTATAAGTGAAATAATAATAAGAAACACAGCAGCACCAACTGAAATTTATATAACACCTTAAAGTTTCCAAAGTACTTTATCTCATTTGAATCTCACAAGAGACAAGAACAGGAAATACTGGGGAGTTACTCAGGTTTCCAAAGCCAAAAACTGTCAGGGGTAAGATTTGAACTCATGCCATTTTGTTTCTATTCAGGGTCCAAGTTCAACTTTCTGTCGACCATACCTCACTGTCTAATTGTCTTGCTGTCTGAGACTCAATCAATAGCCCACCTTAATAACAGTTGTCTAGAAGACACAGGATCTCCCTTAACCTAAAAAGTGCTCAGCCTTAACAAGAGAACAGTGCCCAGCCTCTTATTTATGAAGGGCTTCCTAGTTGTTGCTGTTTGCCTCAAGCTCTAGCTTAAAGCAGATTCTTGAGCAGAAACACAAATATTGTTCAACAGTTCTGTTCGGTGTGCAAGAGAGTGAGACGGAAACATCTTGTTGCAGTAATTAAAGGCAGGCAAGTTGTTCTCAGCAGGCCTGGTTGGCCTGGTGTTTTGCTCATACAAAGTTTGGAGAAGGGGGGGGCGGTTATTGATTACCCACTTAACGGGATCCATTTTCGTTGTTCATTAAAAAAGAATTAACTGAATTTTTCTTGGCAAGGAAAGGGAGGAAACCAAAACAATGCCCCAAGAGAAAAGAGCAAATAGAGAGCAAGCATCTCCATGAGCTGATTTTGCTACATGGCCTCAAGGGAGCTCCCAATGACTTTAGAAAGAGTCTCAGCCTTGATGGCTGAATGAAATCTTCCCCAGGAAACAAGTACATTAGATGATCCAGATGAGAGCTGGACTGTTGAATGTCAGAATGGTGGGTGATTATTGCTATGGTTATTACTGTTATTATCAATACTGCCAAGGTTATCGCCTCTCTTAATGGTCTCCTCCAATGTCTCAACATGGCATGAAGTTCACTCGTAGCTCTCGGAAAAATCCCAGAATCTCAAAGTTGGAAGAGACTTCAGAGGCCATGTATCCCAACCTGTAACTAAGTAAGCAGCCTAAATACATCTCACCCAGAAAGAGGTCCATCTAGCTTTGAGTATGTCCAACAAGGAGGAACTTATCACCTCCCAAGGCAGGTCATTCCACTTTCTGACAGTTCTCTTTCTTATGAAGTTTTTCTTGTCATCAAATTTCAAATTTTCTCTCTGAGAGTTCTAACCATTGCTCATGGTTTTGATCTTTGGGGCCAAGCAGAAAAAATGCTAAATTTCTTCTATGTACCAGCCTTTCAAAGACTCGACAAGTCTATCATGGGTGCTTGAAGTCTTAACTTGTACAAGCTAACCAATTGGTCATCATATTGCATGATATTGAGTCCTTTGTCATTCTGATTATTCTCTTTAGGGTACTCTCCACTGATGACAATGTCCTTCCTAAAACAGGGTGCCCAGAATTAAACACAGTAATCTAGATGTAGTTATGCTAGGAAGCAGCTCTCACACCTCTTGCCAAGCTGAAAAGGCTTTGAATACATGCCTGGTGATAGATTCTGTATCTAGCTTGCTAAACCTCAGAGGCTCCTTGTCAAACTGGACCCAGCAGGATGAAGTGTTTGGCCTTGGTGACTCTCAAAGCTCATCTCCTAATGTATAGAATGGCTACCATTAGCATGGAAAGAGGAAATAGCCATGCTGACGAAATCACAGATCTTGTTATTAACATTTTACATCACTCTAGTACTTCGTGTTTTACAAAATATGTTCATATACATCATTTCAGTTTTGCAGTTCACATATTTACAGAGAGATAAATCATATACATATACACATAATTCTCTGCCCTTCCAACTCTAATGTTCTCTGTTTCCAAGTCCCATTAAGTCCTACATTCTATATTCTAAGATTTCTCATTTCCCCTGCTCCTACTTATTACACTCGTTGTTTTAAAGCCCCTTCCAACTCAAACATCTCTGGCATTCTAATGTAAAGTTTCTACATTCCATAATTCTACATTGTGAAGTTCTTTCCATTTTAATAATGTATGTCCTAAGAGTCCCCACAGCTTTGACATTCTGTCTTTCCTAGTTCTGACATTTTGTTTTAAAGTCATTCCCATCTCTGTACTAAGGTACCTCTTGGTACTGATATTCTGTTTTAAGGCTCCTCTTAGCCCTGGAATTCCATATTCTGACACCCATCTCAGTTCTGACATTCCCTCTTCTAAGGCTCCTCCCAGCTCTGACATCCTCTGCTCTCACACTACCTCCCAGCTCTAACAATCTCTGACTCCTAAAGCCTTTCTCAGCTCTGGAAGGCATGATCATAGGAGATGATGCAAGACATGATAGCTTAGACAATCTCAGTGGGCTGATGAGTTACCTGGTTTAATCTCTTCACTTCTCATTTCAAGGAAGATCTAGTTAACTCTTTTAAAAAGAGAAATCTAAATGTATCATGTTAAGTGAATAATCAATAAACCTCGAAATTTCACGGTAGGAGCAAAGAAGGCTAGCCAGTCATGCTGAGAACAACTTCACTGGCTTAATTATGGCAACAAGATGCTGCAGTTTCACTCTCTTGCATACACATAGGGAAATTTACTCAAAGCACAGTTACAATCACTGAACTTTACACACGTCACTGCTAGAAGCTAACCACAAGCTACTGGGATTCAAGACCAAACAAGAGGTGCAACTTGGTATCATGGGAAAGGTACTGGACTCAAAATCCTAGCACATAGACACTTCCACTTAATACCTATGGGGTCTTGGACAAACCAATGCTCTGACTGGGCCTCAGTTTCCTTATCTGTAAAAAGCCATTGAGGAATACATGAACAAATTTGTGGTATGTGACCTAATGTGATATTATGCACCATAAGAAACAGTGACTATGAATAATTCAGAGAAGCATGGGAGGACTTGTATGAACAGATGTAGAACAAAACAAGTAGAATCAGCAAACAAAATATGCACAGAATGACTACAGTAGCACAAATGAAGGGAACCAGCACCACTACAAATCCCCAAATTGTATACTCTGTAAATATATTGACCAAGCTTGCCTTAGAGGAAGGGAAGGGAAAAAAGGTTTTTTATTTTACTTTGCAGAGATGGGATTCTATGGGCATGGGTTTTGAGACTCAGATGAATGGTCAGTTTTGATGAACTGACCTATTTTCTTTATTTTTCATTACTAGGGAAGGTTTAATGAGTCAGGGAAAGGGAGGGATATATTTGGAAATTATGGTGATGAAGAAATAAAATATAATGATAAATTTAAAACAAACAAAAAAATACATAAAAAAGTCATGGGGGATGGGGAATAATATTTGCACTACTTCCCTCACAGGGTTGTTTATAAGGAGCCAATGAGATAATGAGTGCAAAGGCCTCTTTACAAAGAATTGGGAGAAAACTTGACAAATGAGATCATGAATCCTCTCTTACATCCTGCTGTATGCATAGCAGTTTCCCCCTTTTCTCATTTGGTATTTGTTTAAAATAGGTTTTTTCATTTACAAATTGCAAATTTTTATAAATTTACCACAAAAATCCAAATGATCTCAATAAAAATCTATTGAAAAATTGGAATGTTTTCTACACACGCAAACTGTTATTTCAGAGGAGGTTCAGGGACCTGGTGTAATTCTACAATGAATGCTAAATACTAGTTTAAGAAAGATCTGGTACCTTGATGGTAATGGCTTGTCCAATAGTTGGATTATTGGTAATTTCCTTGGTTGGGGAGTTCACCTTCCATCTGTTCAGATCAGGATCCTGCTATGGCTGAGTTGAAAATGTTCTTGAGCAACTGCCAATAATTCCATAACCTCTAGTCTTAGAACCAACCTGGCAAGGAACCTCTGAATTGAGTTAATCTTGTCCCTAGGTTAAGTGACACAGTATTCTTCACTGTGATAGTATTCAAAACCTTTCTACATTGGTAGGATGAGCTAGAGTTAGGGCTTCCCTGGCAGAGCTTTTTGGGAATGAAGGATCCACCTTCACACCACAAAGAACTTTGAGGAGAACTTAGGGAACTGTTATGTTAAAATACTGGACTCCTTTTCAAGATTCAAGTGCTAAGTGCAAGGTTTTACAGGCAATTTGTACGTACTTATTGATGCTAACTTAAGTCAACAGGCATGTATTAAGCACTTATTGTATGCCAAGCAATGTGCTAAATTCTGAGGATACAACAAAAGTAAAATAAAAAAAGTTACATGGCCTCAAGGAGATCACAGTCTAATACAGGCAGCCAACTATGTACAAACATGAGATATGTGGGATAACCTGGAAGTAATTGGAGAGGGAAGGGATTTGAATTTTCATTTCTTTACCAAGAAGACATAGTATATTTCATCAGCCTTTCACTGTTTTTGCTGGCCCTTTTGCCTCCCTACCCGCCACTTCCCCCCCATCTCGGGGAAGATCATGAATTAGTATTCTTTATCTTTGCCATCCAGCCTTTGCTTACAGGTAACTGCAAGAGCAGACATATTTTGAAGATCAAATGGAGACAAAAGCCAAGATCCTGGCTCCCGATTCCTGACTTGGACATCCATTGTCTGACGTATTTGGAGAAAATTAATCAAATTGGGGTAGCTAATTCAGGGCCAACCACTCTGGAGAGGACTGTGAAAAATGGAGAAACAGCTTTGATTTAGAAGGACAGGGTGAAGGGTAATTTATGACTAATTTATGGAATAAATAAAAATGATGTGCTAAGATTAATTAGCAGAGTTTTCATTTATTTCAATTGGGGATAATGACAAGTTATAAAGGTTATTAAACCCTCTCATCCTCATCCAGATTTTTGTAACTGAAAACTCAATTCATTGCAGACATGGCGGCAGGTATGTCTCACTCTCCAAAGTGACTGTGGTCCTAATAAGTGGGTGTAGAACAACTTTTTATCGTCAAGCCTTATTTCCCCATGGTTTTCTATAGTTATTTCCAAGTTACTCTTCAATCAGTCCCGACTAACCTTCTGTTGACAGGGGCTTTGACTTTTGAATATGAGTCTGTGTCCTCTTACCTTATTCTTTACTCTTGGAATAAATAATGAAGCTGACTTCTTTTGTGGGATGAAGAATCTTTGAACAAAAGTACCCATTTCCTCCACAAGCCAGAAGGACTCAGAGTATCCATACTTGTTGAAAGTTAGATATTTTCTACGCTCCAAGACTTTACCTCACGGCTACCACTGACCCCTGAATGATATTGACAATGTGCAAATGGGAGGCAGCAGAACATAGGGCAAAGAACATTGAACTGGACATCTAGAAACCTGGGTTCCAGACTTGACTCTGCCACTACCTGGTTGGGGGATTCAGTGCAAACTCCTTTCCCTTTCTTGGTGCACCATTATAACACTGAGCACAAATTCCAGTGCTGTTACTTATTTATCTTATCGTCTGTGGGACTTTGGGCAAGTCCCTTCCCCAGGTTCCTCATCTATAAAATGATCACCAGGCAATCATGAAGAACTTTTCCTGCTCTGAGATTTATGATATTGTCACTCTAAGTTCGGCGCTCAGGTGGAAACCTAGCCTGGGGGTCTAGGATATCCTCTTCAACCATCTACAGATGTCAAGATCTGCCCTTTGTCCCTTGGTTCTCTATTCTGGGCAGGTTAACCCATTTAATATTTCCTTATTATAATTCAGCTATTCAGCTATTCAGTTCTTGGATGGGCATGCTCTGGAATTGGCTCCTGAGCCCAACTAGACACATCTAAAAGACTTTCTGGATGAGTCAGTGGCTGTCTAATTTTCAGAGTCTCCTTGATATTCTTGCTTCATAGACGCTGTTTGTTGGTTATAGATCTTTTCCTCCCCTGTTTGTCTTGTCTCTCTTCCCCTCTTTTCTTTTCCCACTCCTCCTATCTCTCTATCTTCCATTCCCCTCCTACCCCCTTTTAACCTGAGCCTGAATTCTTGTGCCTATATTTACTAGCTCTTACCTATTTGCTTCTTTTTTCCACCTCTGATCTGGGGGTGTTTTATTGACCCTTTATCACTTGTCCATAGTAACTGATTCATAACTTTCTCTAGCCCCCCTCCATTGCTTATCACTCACTTCTCCTTGTCCTGGCCTCCTGCCCTATTTCTTAGATCTGCCACCAGCCAGACCCCAGCAGGGCATCAAGGATAGGGCACCTGATTTGTCATCCCTGGCTTTGGCTTTCAGCCCATCTAGATCTTCCTTGGTTCTATCTTGCCTGTTTTGACTTGGGCCATCTGGGAAGATGGCAGCATTCCCACTCACAAGATGGCCTATGGAACACTCCAAGAGGCACAAGCCAAGTTATCAGGGATGGAGCCAGAGATGGCTAGGTTTCACCCTTCTGTAGTAAGTCATGCCCTGTGGTGGTGTATTTCACTTATTTATATAGCCTAAATACCTGATTTATTTAATGGATGTCATTAGTTAAAAGAGTTTTGCACGAATACAGAGCCCTAGAGGCAGGTAGTTGGTGAAGTAGATGGGGGTGGGTGTGAGGGAGAATGCAGCTGGAATTAGTAAGACTCAAATTCAAATCTGGTATCAAGATATTTACCATCTGTGTGACTATGGGCAGATTACTTAACCTTTGTGTGCTTTAATTTCTTGTCTGCAAAATGGGAACAATCATATCACCTCCCTCCTAGGATTGTGGTAAGTTTAAGATGAGTTAATCTTTATAAAGTGCTGTATAAATGCTAATTAGTATTACTAATAATGCTTCTGCCTACCTGGCTTTGGGGAAAAATCAGAGAATATTTGAATTAGAAGGGACCTTTTCATTCTTGTGAGTGGATTCTACTTAGTGCCACATACTCCTAGAAACTCAGAATTAAAAGGGACCATGGAGATTTCTGGTCCAACCCAGCCCTGAATGAGAATCCTTTCCATGACATAAACATTCACAATAACTGACATGCTTCTTGTGCTTATCGTCATTTTCAAAATGACCCAAAGTGATTTACATGCACTATATCATGTGACCCTCATGGTAACATGAAGATTAGTGAGATTAGTCTTATAGACATACAATGGCCCCATTTCAAAGATGAATACAGTAAGGCTTAGAAGGTTAGCAGTTGGTCAGTGGCCACAATGACATTAAGAGTCAGTGGCGGGATTTGTTTCTTTTTCCAGATTCCATGGGAGAAACCAACAAGAGAAGGAGCAGGAGCAGAGTAAAGAACCCACAGCTCTAAGACCTTGTTTCATGTGGAAAGGACAACGGATTTGGAGTCAAAGTACCTGGTTTCCCATCCTGGCTCTGATGGCTACTAATAATAGCTAATAAGTATATAAGGTTTCATAGTTTGCCAAGTGATTTTTAAAATATTATCCCATTTGAGCTCAGCAAGGCAGATGCTGTTATTATAGCAGGCTGAAGTTAAGTGAGTTGCCTAGGGTCACAAAGCTAGTAAGATTCTGAGGTGAGATTTGAACTCAGGGCTTTCGGATGCCAAGTCCAGTATTCTATCCACTGCACTTCATTGCTTCTAACATATTACAGGTGTGACCTTTGGTGGGTCCCTGCACCCAGGAGTATGCTGGTAAGTATTTAACAATCAGCCCTCCGAGAAGAAAGCAATGTGTAACACACTTTTAAGTTTAATCTGTATTTTTTCCATTAGTTTCTTAAGTCTAGGTAATCAAGAAAATAATAAATCAATCCATGATTTGGAGCATTTGCCAGTTTCTGAGGTGTAAATGCTCAGTCTGGAAATTTAACAATGGGCTGGATGTTCAAGGTGACATAGCCTTCTTTCTCATATCCATGGATGGTCTTATGGTATCTGCCATCTGGGAATGGCTCTATCTCTGTTGGGTAAAGGGAACCTTTTATTCCCTCAAGATACTTTTGAGAGAGTAGACCCTTAGAAACCCCCACAGAACTGACTGTGTGTCCCTGGTAAAGGCTTGAGTCATGAGATAACCCCATCTATGATGATGATGATAGCTATCATTTATATGATGGCTTAATGTCTGCAGAGCACTTTATACATATGAACTCTGTTTATCATTACAACCCTGGGAGGTAGGCACTGTTATTATCTTCATTTTACAGTGGGAAAAACTGAGAAATGACTTACCTAGGGTCATACAGCTAGCAAGTGGCTGAGGCTAGATTTGAACACAGGTCTTCCTGTCTGAGGACTCTATCCATTGTGCTACCTAACTGCCTAGAATATGAGCTGGTTAATTAAGCAACTGCTAGCTGGTGGGGTGAATAGAGCACTGGGCTTGGAATCAGGGAGACTTATCTTCCTGAGTTCAAATCTGGTCTGATTTTTACGAGCTGTGTGACTCTGGACAAGTCACTTAACTTTCTTTGCCTCAGTTCCTCATCTGTAAAATCAGCTGGAGAAGGAAATGGCAAACCACTCCAAGTACCTTTGCTAAGAAAATCCCCAAATGAGGTCAGAAAGGGTCAGACACAAATGAAACAACTCAAGAACAACAAAGCTGAGGTTAAAGACAATCAGAAATGTGTGGAAAGAAGCTGTTTGGGAGTGAGTGCAGGGGGAAGGTTTAGATGGATCTTTTCCCCACTCTCAAAGCTGATTGGAAGCCTACTGAAACAACGGTAGTTGGGGAAGAAAAAACTTACAAGTTCCTGTATATCTCACTTATCAGTGAATGGTTAGCATTGCTCTTAAAGGCCATGTGTCCCCTGGGAAAAACAGACTCAGTTTCACCTGCAGGCTTGGTCTCAGCTTCACAAAGTGCCTGCTTCTACATGGTGGATCCCCCCACAGCAGCTCTCTGCTGCCTATCTTCCCCATGGGCAAGCTCAGCCAGCCTGAGCTACAAACAGTACAATCGAGTCCAATTAAGAAGGTCCAATATCTCTTACACTCAGCCCCAAACCCCACATGGGGCCAGCCTTTTACCTTATACACAAGGTTAGTGGCCATCTACCTGGTGATATTTGGGACCCAAGATTTAACAAGGATCAGCGTAATAGCCAGACCTTTGAGGTTTACAATAATCTCATTTATAATATCCTCATAATAATCCTGTGAGAAAGGTGGTATTATTAGCCCAATTTTTTAGCTGAGGAAAGGGAAGTGGAGAGGGGGGGGTGACTTGCCTAGGGTCATGAAGTGAGTAAGTAGCTGAGGCAGGATTTCAGGTCTTTCTGACTCCAGGTCTGACACTCGAGTTACTAGGAGGCTAAAAGGCACCTTGGAGCTCACCCAGGTCAACCCCCTAATTTTATAGGTAAGTAAACTGAGCAACCAAGGGAATAAAATGCCTTGTTGAAGCTTGTAAGATAAGTAACAAGAATATCTACATAGCAAATGTCCCAGACACTTTAGTGTCTTTACAAATATTACTTCATTTAATCCTCAAAACAACCCTGAGAGGTAGGAACTACTACTGTGCCCATTTTACAGATAATCAACTGAGGCAAATAAAGATTGAGTGGGTATAGGGGTCCTGGGGGGGGAATGTACATTTATGCTTGTAAGAGATATGATTTTAAAAATTATGCCCCCTTCTCCCTCCCCCTCTCTATGCCCATTTTCTGTTTTGTGGGGGCTATTGGGTTCCTGCCCAAAGACAGTGATATCTCTGCCACCCTCCCCAAGCTGGTGCCTGAAATGTCACCATTCCCAGTTGCTTCCTTTGGGCTAAGCCTTGTCGTGTCCTTCTGGATATAAAGAAATACAAATTTCCATAAGACAGGTAGCTTCTGGAGGAACTAATAGTTCTGGAGTGAACTAGAATCATACAAATGTAAGAGTCAAGAAAGAATTTGGAATCAGGACACAGAATGCTAGTGCTGTTATGAACAACCTAGAACAGAGAATGTTCCCTAAGATCTTGTATCCCGTCCCAATCTGTCCCATGAGCTTTAGTCTGCCATTGCCTTTTGGAAGTTGGGGCAGCATTTTTGATGCTTCTCTCCTACAGTGCTGCCCAAGTGCAGATCTGACCATGTCACTCTTGGCAATCCACCCCAGTAGCTAGTTCCCTGTGGCTCCTAGGATCACATTCACACTCTTTCATTTAACTTTCAAAGCCCCCAACCTTTCTTTGAAGCATCATTTTCTTCTCCTTTACTCTGTGATCCCTCACTCATAGATGGGCCATATCTAGGCAACCTGATATATATCTGGTCACTGGACCCAGATAGTTCTGGAGGAGAAAGTGAGGCTGGTGACTTTGCACAGCCCTGCCTCACTTAAATCCAATTCACTTGCAAGCCATGGCATCACCTTCCTGATGTCATGGTCCTCTTTGAGAACAAAGGACCAACAACTTACCCAGGACACTCCATCTCCTCTATCCCATTTCCATCACTTTATGCTGACTCTTCTCTGTACCTGGAATGCCCTCCTCACTTCTGCCTTACAGAATCCCTCCTCCTTCAAGACCCAGCTCAGGCATCACCACCCACATGGATCCTTTTCTCATCCTCCAAATGCTACTGTTCTTTGTTATTGTTGTCATTTCAGACACTTCCTGACTTCATTTGGGGTTTTCTTGGCAAAGATATGGCAGGGATTTGCCATTTCCTTCTCCAGATGAGGAACTGAGGCAAACACGGTGAAGTGACTTGCCCAGGGTCACACAGATAGTGAGTGACTGAGGCCTGATTTGAACTCAGGAAGATTAGTCTTCCTGATTATAAGCCTAGGGCTCTACCTACCAAGCCACCTAGTTACCCTGCCAGGATCCTACTGTCCATCTTACAGACCTTATATTTCTTTGCATTTCTTAACTTTATTTGACTCTACATATATTTATATGTCCCCTGCATTAGAATGGATGCTCCTGGAGGGTAAGGATTGTTTCATTCTTCATATTTTTGTCTGCCGACCCTAGCACAATATATAGTAGTTACATAATAAAGGCTTCTTATGTGATTGATAGAACACTAGTGTTTGAAGGGACCTGTGGAGCTAAAATGCCACACTGCAAAGGATTTTAGAACTGGAATACTCTCTTTCCTCTTCTCTGACCTTCCTTGCTTCTTTGAAGTCTCACCTAAATTCCTTCCTTTTCCTGGAAACTTTCCCTAACCTCTCTTAATTCTAATGCCTTCCTTCTTCTCATTAATTCCTGTTTATCCTGGATATGCTTACTTTGTGTATATTTGTTTGCATGTTGTCTCCCTCATTAGATTGTAAGCTCCTTGAGGGCAGGGGTTATCTTTTTCTTCTTTTTGTTTTATCAGCCCTTAGCAGAGTGTCTGGCAGATAGGAGGCACTTAATAAACTGATTGATTGACTTTAGAATCAGTGATTCTGAGAGGCAGAGCTTGATGGGACTTAGAATATAGAACAGTGGATATCAGTGCTAAAGAAAGCCTTAGAATATAATTGGGAGAGTTTTCAAAACACAGAATGTCAGAGCTGGGAGGGGCCTTAGAAGTCAATCCAGTTCAATCCCATGATTTTGTAGATGAAGAGAAAGAAGCCCAGGGAGTGGAAATGTCTTGCTCAGGATAACACAGCATTAATGTTACAGCTGGAACTAACACCCAGGTCTCCAGATTTGGAGGCAGGGGATATCTTTCCTAGGATGTCATCAGATAATTGGTAGGTGGGGGGGAGGGGACTTACTGAAAGTCAAATTATACTTCAAAATAGTTTCCCTCCATGATGGAATTGGGAAGGAAGAAAGAAAACTGAGCTAATAGTACTCTAGTTTTGAAATTAGGGAATTTGATTCCCAAAGGAAGGTATGAAACTAACCTGTAGGGGATTGCATTAGATGACCTCAGAAGCTGTACAAACAACCATAGTCTCAGCTAGGAGAAAGCTCTAAGGACATTTAGTCTAGTCATTCTACCACATAGGCAACATAAGGTACATCTAGTACATTCCATCTTCATATGCCCCGTTAACAAGGAGATCATTAGCTATCCCAGAGTTACACCCACTCCATATTTGCATTACTTATCATTAGTCAGTTGGTTCGTCACTGGGGTAAAATCAACATCCCTGTTAACACTTTCTCATTGGTCCTAGTTCTGTCTTCAATGTGTATGAAGAATAAATTTAATTGAGAGTGTATGAGAACGGGGGGGTGGAGCCAAGATGGTGGTGTAGAAGCAGCAAGGTTCCGCAGCTCCCACACAACCACCCTAAACACCCATAAAATATGACCCCAGACAAAGTCTAGGACTCTCAGACTCACAAAAATACAGAAAACACATCTCTCGCTGAAGGCAGCTCAGGAGCAGGGGCTCATCACAGCAGGCCAGGAGCTGAGGCCAGCCCATCCTGAAATGGAAACATGGCAAGGCCAGGCCCCAGGACAGTCAGGAGGAGCTGAGCTGCAGCCAGTCTACAAGAGAGATCTACCACACCTCCAGCAAACTCCACATCTACCAAGACATGAAAAACAAGGATTGGAGAGGGGCAACTCAACAGGAGGGGCTCGTCCAGCAGGCCAGGAGCCAAGACCAGCACAGCCCAAAATCGAAATGTGACCAGGCCAGGTCCCAGGGTGGTCAGGAGGAGCCGAACCTTCCAAGCTGCATCTTGAGTCTACTTCAGAGAAGATCTACTGCACCTGAGGGGATCTTCACATCCAGCAAACCAGGATTAGAGACAGTTAGTGAAAGTGAAACTTTGAAACTTAATTTGGGGGAGGAAAAGCAGTTTGGCCAATCTGCCCCCAGGGCAAGGAAGCAGTGGGGGAAAGGCAGGAACTGCTGTAACCGACTACCCCACTGGTCTACTTCAGAGCCCCTGGTCTGGGGACTCCGCAGAAGGGCTGAGTCGACTGATCAGGGCCAAGTGTTCTTGCATTGAGCAGCCTGGATCTGGATTGTGGTCTTGGGTGGTGGTCCTGAGGTGCGCTTTCAGCAAGCCAAAGCTGGTGGGGGGGGGCTGCAACACTCCCCTAATAGCTCCAGCAGCTGGGAAAACCCCAGCGACTTGGAACAGAGCTTTCCCTTCTGGAAGCAGAGTTTCACAGAGCTAAAAAACACCAACCAATTAATTGACTGGCCAACATGAGGAAAAGGAAGCAAAATAAGAAGAGCAATAAAACTCTAGAATTATTTTTTGCAGACAAAAAGGATCAAAGCATGGAACGGGAGGAAGGCAACACAGTCAGAACTCCCACACCAAATGCTTCCAAGGCACTT
>CM053594.1:14708989-14729497 GCA_028646575.1 Pseudocheirus occidentalis
TTTTGGGACTCAGTGTTATGGTTTCTGAATAAAGACCTTGGTGCTGCCTTCCATGTGGAGAGTTTGCTACATTTTGTGATCCAAAACTACACCAACATATTCATAACCATCATGGGTGTTGTGAATATCTCATTATTGATACACAGAGTAAAGATTTGAACCCAGGTCCTTTGACTCCCATCCAGCATACTTTTGCTGTATCCCGCTAAGCAGCCATTGCCATATTCAGGAGTAGCCCACATCCCAGAAACAACAGTCCAAAGTTTGCATCCTCAACCTACTGTCTGGGACCTTCGTGTGTTGAATCAGTGGAGGGGAAAAGGATGTGTTCAATATCCCTACATCTTCTGTGACTGGCTGGCTGATCTGCCAATCAACATTTGACCCACCAATGACAAGATGCCTGTTAAGTAACCAATAGGAAATGTCATGCAAATTATAAGATGTCTCAGATTGCTGTATATGCCTATTTTTTATGTCCTACAAGTCTGCCTGGGGCTGTGGTAGCACAAATTCCTACAACTGCCTGCTGCTGCTTTCCATCACCTGAGCTAGATGGGTACATGTATGAGAAACTCAAGCGAAAGACCAATGTTAACCTCTCTCTTTCAAGGATAGCCTCTTCCTTTTCCTGACTGCTCAGGAAAATGCAGCCACTTAGCTATAGGGAAAGACTGTGACACACTGGTAAAGTCCAACCTTGGTTTAGCCCCGACTTCAGAAGGCTCAGAGTCTGGCGTTTTTCTTTCCCCTGAGAGTTTCCCAACACTGGCAGACTGTCTATTGCCAGGGTACACTTTGGCCTTTTTGTATGAAGGGCAGTAGGGATGCACCTCAGTCTCTGAAAACAGAGGGCCATGCAGAAGGCAGAAGAGTCCCAGGATCTTAAAGTGTCAGAGTTGGAATGGACATTAGAACATAGAACATCAGAGCCAAGAAGGTCCTTGGAACAAAGAATGTTACAGAGAATGTCAAAGCTGGAAGGGGACATAGAACAGAGAGTGTCAGAGCTGGTAAGGACCTTAGAACAGAGGATGTGTGGACTGGGAGGGACCTTAGAATAGGGGATGTCAGGTCTGGGAGGGACTTTAGAATAGGGGATGTCAGGTCTGGGGCGGTGGAAGGCTTAGAACACGGAGTGTCATCTGAGAGGGCCATTAGAACAGTGAATGTCAGAACTAGGAAGGGCCTTACCTCAGAGAATGTCAGGGCTGGGAGAGGCCTTAGAACAGTGAATGTCAGGGCTGGGAGGGGCCTTAGAACATTGAATGTTAAAACCAAAGGAAAGTTTAGAACATAAGAATATAAGAACTAGAAGGAACCTCAGAGCAAAGAAAATCAGAAATGGAGACCTTAGAACTCAGAGTTAGGAGAGCCCTTGGAAAAGAATGTGGTCAACAAGTGTAGCCCTTTTATTTTACAGAGAAAACAAAGGCTCATAGAGATGACCTAATGGGCTTGAAGTCAGCCATCTAGTGAGCAGTAACCTCTTGGTTCTCGGGCCATTGTTTCCCAGTCACATGACTCTCTTCTGCACCACTGCAGTCTCAGGAAGTATCACGGGACACACCAAGTATAAGTATCCAGGATTTTAGGATCAAAACCTAGACCTGAAAGGGATCTTGGAGTCCATCTAGTTCAACCTTCTTATTTTCCAAATGAGGAAACTGAGCCTGACAGAGATTAAGTAACTTGGTCGGGATCACACAGCTAGCAAGTATCCAAAGCCACATATGAACAAAGGTCTTCTTGACCCTGAGTCTAATGGCCAAGGTACATACATAGTTCCAGATACCCATATTCTGGTTTTTGGATTCACAAAAACTGTCCCAGTAGATTGCAAGTTCAGTAGAAAGAAAAGAAATGGGAATTTCGTATAAGGAAATTGGACCTGGGTTTTGGTTCTGACACTTAATCTGTGAATGACCTGGAGTAAACCACTTTTCCATTTCTCTGAGAATCAGTTTACTAAATCTATAAAACAGAAGTCCTAGATTTAGAGATGGAAGGAATCTTGGAATCTTGTCCAAACCTTTCATTTTATAGGCAGGTAAACCGAGGCTAAGAGAGGTTTGCGCGCCTTGTGCAAGGTCACACAGGGTTTTTGTTGTTCAGTTATTTTCAGTCCTGTCTGACTCTTGGCAACCTCATTAGGGGTTTTCTTGGCAGAGATACTGGGGTGGTTTACCATTTCCTTCTCCAGCTCATTTTACAGATGAGGAAACAAAGGCAAGTTGGGTTAAGTGACTTGCCCAGGGTCACACAGTTAGTAAGTGTCTAAAGCCAGGTTTGAACTGGGGAAGATGAGTCTTCCTGACTCCAGACCCAGTACTCTATGCACTATGGTGCCACCTAGCTGCTCACAACAACCAGGTAGGGATCTGGCTTTACCAGATCTGAATCTTGAATTCTCAGTATAACATGGTGGATAATAATGACTGTGCTTGTTGGGTTGTTATAGGATGGGGGTACTAGGGAGAAGGGTGGGAGATGCCTTGTAAACATTAACCACCACATCAGTGTGAGTGGTTACTTCTCACCCAGGGTCTTTGGCAGATGCCCCTGGATTGTCTTCCTATTTTCCCCCATTTTCAGTCAGCAGTCAGTATACATGAAGTACACAATATTTGTGTGAGCTCAGTAACCAAGGGTCAGGTGCCCACTGCAGACAACTAAATGATATTTACCCAGAATCACAGACTGTCTGGGGCCCGGGAGCTCAATCACGGAGCTCTTTCAGTTCTCATTCCCAGTGCACAGGAGGCATTCTGTGGTCTCATCACTACCTCTAGTGGACACTGGTCCACATCACCCCCTATGACAAATGGTCTGATAATGGTCCAGCTTCCTCATTTTCAGCCCAAGTGACCCAAGGCAGGAAAACGGAGGGCCTGATGCTTTCCTTGACCAAACCAGACAAGCTCTATGGGACCCTTCTCCTGCCTTGATCCCCCTATGTTTTCCTTCATCTGCGTCTGTTGCTTTTGGTGCATCATGTCTTTGGATAATAATAACTATCTTGCATTTGTAATAAGTATCTTCATTTGTAAAGCAATAATAATAATATGTAAAGCATATAATAATAAGTGTATAATAAATAATTCCAAAGCAACAATAATGAATGAATAATACTAATTATCTTGCGTTTGCAATAAGTATCTTGCATTTGTAAAGCAGAATGAACTCTCACTTATTATCTCAGTCAAATAAAGATATTTATTAAGTGCCAAGCACTGCGCTAAGTGATGGGAATTCAAAGAAAGGCAAAAGACAGTCTCAGACCTCAAGGAGCTTACACTCTAATAGGGCATTATTATCTAACATCATAACAATAGCTAGCATTGTTATAGTACTTTAAGGATTTCAAAGTGTTTCACATGCACACACACAAAATTGTTTATATATAATCTGCTTAGGTTTTGGTAACAATCCTCTAAGGTTATATGATTTCACCTGTGAGGAAAGTAGAGCAGAGAATATTTTCACCGTTTTTCCAATGAGGAAACAGTCTGAGTCCATGTGGTGTAACAAGGCAGTGTATTTTAGTGGAGGAAACAAACTGAGGCTCAGAAATGTCATAAATGTTAAATGATTCACCCAGGGTCACAAAATTAGTAAGTGTCAAAGGAGGATTTGAACCTGGGTCTTCAAGATTCTGTCCACCACATTACCCACTATAATACTAGAATCACTCACATTTATAAAGAACCTTGGGGGCAGTTTGATATATGCTGATCCTCACAAGAGCCTTCTGATATAGGTGATATTAAACTTTCCATTTTACAGATGAGGAGACTGAGGCTGAGAGAGGCTTGATTTCTAAGTGTGGTGCTTTTATCATTAGTTAGGATGCTTTTGATGTCTTGCTTGCTCCTTGCCATCTTATCCTACACAAGACATTTCCTACGTCACATGCATTTTTTAACAGTATTTCTGTTTAGGCAAGAACAGTCTAAGAACCTCCTTTTACACTATGAACCTGCTATATGTACTGACTCCTGGCAAAGGTTCACAAGGGCCCATATCTTCCTGGAGGCAAACCTGAAACACCAGGATCTCTCAATTTCTGAGCCAGAGCACCAAGGAGCTGCACCATAGGCCCCAGCCATTGCCAAACTCCCAGTAGCCAAAGGCAACCATGTGGGGTAATCCAGGCAAGTCCATCTCCTTCCCAACTAACCCCCATGACTTTGGCCCAAATCCCCCAGATAATCATCACAGCCATCTGCTTCATTCTGGCAACAAGGGTCTGCCTTCTTTGTGTCAGTTCAGCTCTCATGATGGACCCTGGCTGCCTGTTCTAAAGCACTCAGTTACCTGAGCCCCCTCAGAGGTAAGCCAGAGCCAACCAGGCTCCCTTAAACAGTTCATTCATGGCCTTTCACATCCAGTTCAGTGCATTTAGCCACTGCGTGCTGTGAAGTGGTGGAAGGACAGAAGAACCTTTGTATGTTTATGATGTCCCTGCTGTTAAGAGAAATGCATCCTGGGAGAATCTTCCCTCATAGTCATGCCAATCATCATCCCACATCCCCTTTCTTCTCCTCTTCCTCCTTGACACACAAGGGACCATCTTCATTCTTGCCCAACAATTCAACTCAACAAGCATTTATTAAGCACCAGCTTAATTCAGAGAACTATGCTAAAGCACCGTATGAGCTGATCCTTGTCCTCATGAAACTTAATGTCTAATAGAAGATCATTTACATGCAAATAGCCATAACAAGAGCAATAAGTACATAAAAAGATACAAAGAAAGGACTATGCGATCTGAGGATGGAATCGTCATTTATGACTTGGGAAAGGTTAGTTATAAGGGAAGTCTTCATAGAAAGTACAGAACCTAAGTTAAGCCTTAAAGGATAGTGGCCATTAGCATTTTTCTTACAGACATGAACTCTGACTGAAGATGGTTATGGTGCTGACGAGCTTAGGGAATGAGCAGACTTAAAGCTGGAAGGAACCCAAGAGGCCATATGAGTCCAAACCCTCCACATTACAGAGGAGGAAACTGAGGTTCAGAGATGTTGTCACTTGCCCAAAGTTCCTCAGCTAGTCAGTCAGTAGTAGGGTCAGGTTTTGAACCCTGGTCTTTTGACTTCCAGTCCAGCACTCTTTCCATTAGACCTCACTATTCCTTCAGAGGAAACAAAAATACAAATTGAAATTAGGGCAGAGATCTCTCTTAATGGTTCATTTCATTTTTGTATGTGAGTGTTGAGTGGGTCAAAATGTATCACATCCCCCCCAGGGAAAGAAGCTGCTCCAATTTATTATCCCCCTACTTAGCTTGAGCACCCCCTAGTGAAAATTAGTGTTGGGAAGTTGAAAATGTAAATATAACTAAAAACGAGCCTTTCCTCCACCCCCTCCCCACCCAACAACTTACAGGGATATGTTTTGGAACACGATGTAGAGAACAAGGTACCCCAGCTTGATGAGATACATCATTTATTCCTGGAAGGGGGGGAGAGAATGAATCATTTGACTTATTTGTGCCCAACTGAATCATCTGAACACCAGTAAGATTCCATCAGCCAAAGAGAGAAAGATCCTCCTGAGGAAGCAACTATAAATGGAACTCCAAGGGACTCATAAAGGAAGAGCCATAGAGTAAACACAAACTTACAATGATTATGTTTAGCCATGTGGCCACAAAACCTTGAGTTTGGATTTTATAGCACTAGAGGACTTAGAGCTGGAAGGAGCTTAAGACAGCAACCTGCTCATTTTACATAGTGGGAAACTGCGGCCCAGAGAAAAATAGGAATTTGCCCAAGGTCATACACGCAGCTGAGCTTGGATTTGAACTCAGAACACAGAAATAGCAAATCTCAGGCTCAGAAGAAACATTTCTCTTAAAAAATCAAGAGAACTAATACAACCTCACATTTATGGCACTATCTGCCTTCACTTTTCTACCATTTCCTTCCACAAGTCTCCCCATAAAGTATACCACCACTGACCTGATATGTCACCAGGAATCAAATTTTGCTTTTTTGTGTCTTAAAATAAAATGGCACATGGACAAAAGACGAGTCACATGGAAGTAAGTCCTTTTCAAGAATTCCAAACTTTCTCCAAAAGGGAGTTCTGAATTTAGGCTTTATCCACCAGCCACTATTTCTAGATCAGGCATGAATGGATTTGGGATCTTTTTATTAGAGAGACAGAGAAGTGAGATAGAAGATAGAAGAGAGCATATAGCATGAGATGTTGGTGCTGGAAGGAATCTTATAACACAGAATATAGATTGTGAGAGCTGAAGGGGACTTTAGAACACAGGACATGGTTTGTGAGAGGAACCTTAGGAAAAAGAACAGAAAACATTTAAATTCAAAAAGGAACTGTAATATAGGATGTCCGATTTAGGAGAAACACTAGCCTAGTCCAATCCCCTTGTTTTATAGATGAGTAAACTTGGGTCTATAGAGGTCATGTTATATAATTCCCAAGGTCATACAACAGCATCAAAGCCGCAGACAATAACTGCCTCTTTGTACTCTACGTCTCTCCCTCTTGCCATTAAAAATGGAAATTTAATATGAAGGTCAAATGTAATGAAGGCCACCTTTGACACTACCATCTTAGTAGGAACTATTTCTTGGCTATCTTCACCCATTCTCTTATGAGTCAATGTTTTGAAGTTAGAATAGCATGGTTATTAATGGGCCCTTGGTAAGTATTACATCAGTTGACTTTAATTTGGTGCTGACCTAAAGTTAATTTAAAAATATATGCTGGGTAGCCACAAAGCACTGGGCAGCTGGACAAAATGTGAGGCATCATTGGAAGAGCAGGGAATTTGTAGTGGAAAAAGTATTGACCATGGAGTCAGGAGACTCAGGTTGTAGTCCCTAGCTCTGCCACCAACTTGCTGTCTGGAGTAGGGTAAATCACTGTCTCCTTATCTGCCAAAGGTAAAAGAAACTCACAATCAAAATTCCTGATTTAGTTTAAAATGTCACTGTCTTGTCTTTAAGCCCTGACTTCTGTGAGAGGGGCCTCTAGTGAAGAGAGGGAGAAGGGTTGGTGGGCAGAGGGCAGAGTTCTCTCTGGTTGATGACTTCTCTTTTATGATCATGGGATTCTACAGGGTGGGTTCTCTTTATTCTGTGAGTGCCCAGTTTCAAAAGGGGGTGGTCTGGTGAGGCAGAGACAATTTCAAAGGCATTAAGCCTTTGTGCTGAAAGAGGTAGCTAATTAGGATGGGGGCATGCTGTGGCAGGAAGAGATTTATTTAAATCAAGCAATTGTTTTGAATGAGACTGTCCAAACCTGGTGTAAATTGTGAATATGACTGGCTCATCAACCCCGGGGGCTTTAACGATATGCTTTGTTAAACAAAGGGTTATGCATTATTTTGTCTCTAGTCTGCACACGTAGACATAGAGTCAACTGGATATAATAGCGCCTGTTGGATGCATCAGAAAACCTGCTTTGGTTGGAAAAACTAGACTTGAAGGAGAAAAAGCAAGGCGCCCCCGCGCTGGGAGCTGTCCGCAGGCTCCGGTGCTGAACACGCAGGTGTGGGAGAGCCTGGGCTTTGGCCAAAGAGAAGAGATGAGCCACTTAAACCCAGCCTGGGGTCAGAGGCAGCCCAGACTAGAGGCTAGAACTCTCTAGGCAAATATTTGTCCCCAAACGGTTTCTGCTTAGGATGTCCTCCCACCTACCCATAACCTGGGTCGCCCCAGCCCAGTTAGTTCTTTCAACATGAGGGGCGCTGTTCCCGTTACTGGGTGGGGGGGTGTAGCTGGAAATGGTTGAAAGAGAAATAATAATGAAGTCTCCTCAGAGTCCTTGAGTTCCAAATCCTTAACTCTTTGGGTCATCCCTTGCTGAGTTTAGGAATATCTTCCTCTTCCTCTCCTCCCACCTCCCCTCAAGTTTTTTGGAGAGACCATCCAAGTGACCTGTGGGGTTAGGGCAGTAGGGAAGAGGGTGGGGTCGGGGACTGTGGGATGGGAGGGCTTTAAAGAGCCACTTTCTCTTAAACCCTTCTATCTCTCCAGGAAAGCGCAGGACCATTGAAAGCAGTCTTGACTTTCTGTTCAGCACCCTAGGCTAATGGTGCTCGGAGATCTTAGCCTGTGAAAAAGGAGGAGGGGTGGAGTCCACTAGGGTTCCCTAATATGGGAGTTCTTTCAAGCTAGGAGCCTCCCTCCCTCTTTCATCCTCCCCCTCCCCTAAAGTTCCCAGCTCAGATCCGCTCTTCCCCTTGGGAAGCTACTCCCTAGAAGTTGCTGGGTGGCCATAGGCTGAGGTATCCCCGCAGAGATCTCAATTCCCTGAGGATCCAAGCGGGGACACAGATCCTAGCCCTCCCCCACTCCCAATCCGTCACATCCCCGTTGGAAACGCCTGGACCAGAGAACGAGTAGTCCTGGGGTAAACTCTCGACCCTGTCTCACGGTTCCATCATATCCCAAGCCCATACACTCTTCCTTGATACCCCCCCCCCCGCCCCCACTCCCGCCCCGCCCCAGTCTTATTTGCGCTTTCATAGCCCGGGGATTCCGGGTGGGTGAGGAGATTGTTCTGGCCTGGAGTATGTGTACGGGTGTGTGTCGGCCAGGGGGAAGGGGGGGCGGTGATCTCTAGAACCTGGGACAACCCTGACCCGGAAAGAGCAAGACCACCAACTCGACTCTGTTCTGGAAAAGAGGGAATTCCCTGGTCTCGTCGCAGAGCCCTGGGTCGGAATTGACTCTAAAGCGCACCCCTCACCCCAGTGTCCTGATACCCGCCACTCTCTGTAACTTTGCCCGCCGCGCCCCCTCCACAGCCCCCCGTTACAGTACAGATTGAGGGTAAGCTCTCTCTTACCTCCTAGCTGAGCCACCTGGCTCCCCAGCAGAAGGACGAGCAGCAGTGAGAGTGGCAGGCGCCCCGCGGCTGGCGGCCCGGTCCCGGGCATCCTGGAGGAGACCGCGGTGGAGGTGGTGGCTGCTGTGGGGACCCACCAGCCAAGCGAGTGGGAGACCCACGGACTGGGCTGTCCAAAAGGAACAGGGAGGATGGAAGAGAGACTGAGGAGAAGGGGAGGAGGAAGAGGAGGAGGAAGAAGGAGGAGGAGAAGAAGGAGGAGGAGGAGGGAGGGAAAGCTGGGGCTCGGCCGGCTCCCTTGCTCTCGGGCTAGGGCTTTACGAGGCTCCTGGTCTGTCCCGCCGCGAGCTTGGTGAGAGAGGGAGGGAAGTGAGGGGGAGGGGTCGCCAAGCTGGGGGAGGGGCGGGGCGGGGAGGGGGCACGGGCCAGGGGAGCCCCGGCAGGCGTGCTGGAGGAGGACGGAGGCGCGCTCAGCCCTGCAATCCCGGCGGCTGTTGTGTAGCGTCCAGCCAGCGAGCCAGCCAGAGAGAGAGAGCTAGGGAGCGAGCGCGGGCGGGCGGCAGAGTGAGGAGGGAGAAGGAGGAGGGGAGGGACGGAGGGAGGGAGGAACGGACGGAGGGAGGGAGCCAGCTAGAGGGAGCCCGGCTGGGGCTGAGGCTGTGCAAAACGGTGAGCAGGAAGGGAGGGAAGGAAAGAGGGAGGGAGGGGAGTCTAAAAGGAGCGGGGGAGCGAGAGAAAGGCTCCGCGTGGCCGCTGGAGCGCACCCTCCCCCAGCCTGTGCCTGGCCTCCTCCAGCCTTCCTTCTCTTTCTCGAGGCCCCCTCCACCTCTCCCAGGCTCCCTCCTTCTCCCTAAGCCTCCTTGTAGGGAACCCAGGTCGCTGTCTGTCTCCCTCTCCTCTGATCTCCACCCTCAGGTTTTCCCTCGTTTCAAAGTTCACAGTGGTCTCCCTCTCTGCACATTCTCCTCTTCATCCTCCCTTCCTTCAGTTCTCCACTCCCTCCACCCCCACAGAATCACGGGACCATGGAGTTACACTTCCTTGTTTTACAAAGGAGGGAACTGGGTCTAGAGAGGGGCGAATGACTTGTCCAAGGTCACACACTTTGGGATTCCAGCCGAAGACTTTTGACTCCAAATCAGTGCTTCTGATACTTTGTCTCTGATGTCTCTCTCCCGAACCTTTACTTCCTAATTTAAACCAGGTTGCCAGTCCAAATCAGCTTCACATAACCCCCTGAGGGTGGGATTCTTCCCACCTTCCTTTCCCCCCAGCTCTCCTGCCTACAGAGCTAGGTTGGTGCAAAGGACCTGGAGTTCTTCCACATAATGGTAGAAAGGTTAATCTTTAGCTTTCCCTGCCGGCCAGAGGGCCTGTTTTGAGCCACTAACGACTCATCCTCTCTCTGAGGAGTGGAAAGGAATTGGATAGGGAGACTCTGGGCATTGAGCCTAGCAACCATTGGTGATCCTTCTCTCCTAATGACTGGGCAGCCTCACCTAGTGCTTCCCTATCCCTGGCTCATCAAATTTCAAAGACCCCTCATCTGTTTGAATGAATATATACAGGCCTCTTTAGCAGGCAGAATGAGCAGATGGAGAGCATTCTCACAGGCAACAACAGGAGAAATGTTACTTTAGAAGGAGCAGTGAAGCTAGAAATCCTTATTAAAGATTGTGTGTGTGTGTGTGTGTGTATGTGTGTGTGTGAGAGAGAGAGAGAGAGAAAGAGAGAGAGAAGGGGGAATGGGAGAGAGAGAGGGAAGAGAGAGAAGCAAGAGGGGGAGAGAAGGAGTAAGTGAAGAAAGGAGGGAAATAGAGGAGGAAGAGGAGGAGAGGGAGGAGGAGGAGGAAGAGGGGAGAGAGAGAATGCTTCCCTTGCTATGTCATCATGAAGCACTTACCTACACTGAAGAATTAGATGTTATAGCTCCTAGTTCATCGCCTGCCTGCCAGAATAGGGAAACAGAGGCCTAGGGTCATATCACAGAATGTGAAAACTGGAAGGGATCTCAGAAATCATCTAGTTCAGGGATGGGGAATTTGTAGCCTCAAGACCACACGTAGCCTTCTAGGTCCTCAAGTGCAGCCTTTGACTGAATCCAAGCTTCACAGACCAAATTCCCTTAATAAAAGGATTTGTTCCATAAAACTTGGACTCAGTCAAAGTCTAGGTCCAAGGACCTAGAAGGCCACATGTGACATCAAGGTCATAGGTTCTCCACCCCTTAATCTAGTTCAATACTCATTTTATAGAAGAGGAAATTTGAGAGTTACAATGGAGAAGTAACTTGGAGGAGAGAGGACTTGAACTCAGGACTATGAATTTCAAGTCATTCTACTAGGATGGATACACGGTCAGTACCATCAGGTGACACTGAATTTCATATATTTCCTAATTTTTGCCCATTCACTCTCCTTATTTTGGAGGAAATTGGGGTTAAGTGACTTGCTCAGGGTCACAAAGGCTCATTCTCAATATGTACTATTGGCACCATCAGGAGACCCTGAATTTCATCTATTTTTCCCAATTCATTTCAACAGGCACTGATTTAAGAGGCTGCTTTGTCCCAGGTGCTGTGCTATGTGTTGGGAAAACAAACAATCAACCAAGAAAGATACAGCCTCCAACCCCCAGAAGCTTTCATTCTACTGTACTCCTTAAGGCAGAGATGAATAAGTTTGTCTGGTACCTTTCTGGTTCCCCTCCCTACTGACCTCACCTCCAACAGAAAGACTCCAGAGAATTCCTAGACATGATTAAGAATTCTCTTGAACTATGAAGGCATCCAGTGAGTGGCTGAAACACCTGTAGGCACAAAGGATAGGATCAAGGCACACACACCTGATAAATAGCCACCCCTTGATGAATGTTTGTTGATTTGAGCACTGAATAGGAAGAAAAGGGGAACGGGAAAGGAAAAGAAGAAAGAGAAAAGGAAACTCAAATACAGACAGAGAAGAAAACAAAGGTGCACACACAGCCTAGGAAAGATAAGTGCCTGGTGCTGAGAGGGAGGATGTCATTTCAGATGGAATCTGCACCTGCGTCATCAGATCTCGGATTTGGAAGGGGCAGTGTTGTGCAACGGACTATGTTCTTTAAATGATGTCAGATGACCTGGGTTCAGATCCTGACTTTGCTGCTTTCTACTTGTATGTCCTTAGGCAAATTCCTTTACCCTCCCTGGACCTCAGTTTCATTCTCAATCAAATGAGGAATGCTTGATGACTTCTCAGGTGTCTTTCTAGCTCTGTCTGTGATTCTAAATTACTTGGTCCATTTCTCATCCTAGAAATATCTGTTCCTTCTCTTCCCCTTTCCTTTTCTGCCTAGATCTGTCACAGTGCCTGAAATTCTGAAATTCACTTTTCTTGGAATAGGAGGCAGAGCAATGTAATGTAATAAATCCTTGTCTGGAAGTCAGAAGATCTGAATTTTAGTCCTGGCTCTGATGCCAATGCAGTCGGTGGCCTTGCTCAATAGCACATGATTATTTTATCATTACTATCACAATAATAATGAGCATTTTAAGGGGCACCTAGGTGGCACAGTGAATAGAACACTGGTCCTGAAGTCAGAAGGACCTGAGTTGAAATACAGCCTCAAACACTTGACACACTTCCTAGCTGTATGATCTTGGGTAAGTCACTTAACCCCAATTGCCTTGCCTTTCCCCCTCAAAAATATATAAAAAAATATTGAGCATTTTATACAACATTTAAGTTATAGCATTTCTTTTGATCCCTGAAAAAACCCCTATAAGGTAGGTGCTATTTTTTTTTCATTTTTATAGAAGGAAACAGGCTCAGATAGGTTAAATTGCTTCATAGATAGTAAATGTCTGAGCTAGAATTCAAACTCAGGTTTTCCAGACTTGAGGTCCAACAATCTATTGACTGAATCATTTGGTTGGTACATAAAATCTTCCAGCAGAAAGGGAGCTTTGGACCATCTAGTCCAAACACTTTTATGCTGAGGATGAGGAAACTGGAAAAAATCAGCCATCTTTGCCCAGCCACAAAAGACTCTTGTGAGGATCAAAGGAGGTAGTAAAAGTCACACTTTGGACATATACAAGTCTTCCTTATTCATTTGCCCAACTGATCATCTTTGACCTCATCATTGACCTAGCAAAGAGAAAGAGCTGAAGGAATGGGCCACAGATAAGCCTGGATTGGTATTTTTTTTAACAGGAGAAATATGAATTTGTTAAGGGTCAGATTATGGGGTTCTGGGCACAAGGACATTAGGGAAATGAAAGAACAGTTATTGAAAGGTACAAAGTGAGTTCTTAAAGGAGAGGTTGAGAGGGGTCGAAGACAAATATTACCCAATTTTGCCAAGGGACTGAACATCAATAATTCAGTGACTGTGAAGATTAGCTGCAGATGTCTCCTCTTCCATCATTAGAGTCCAGGCTGATAACAGATTTGTGTATGTAACGTTCTACATATAGTACAAAGTAAAAGGAAGATTTGTTCATGAGACACTAATTATAGTTGATTAAACATAGATGGCCAAATAAACTAATCCAAAATGGGGGGAAGGGGTCTAAATGATCACAACTGCTGATCTACACTGATCCTAAGTAACACATTTGCAAAACTCAACTTGACTTTGGTTCAAGTGTCCACTGGACAACAAGTCATTCCATTAAACAGCAATATTTTGTCAAATAATTGAATTTTATTGACGATCCTAAAAAAAAATTACTGTCATTTTCCAATGACAGTTCCCTCCCTATAAAAGCCCTTTCTCATTCAAAAGAAGGATAGGTAAGCCAAACCATTCAGTGTGTTTGCCTGGTTTGACTGCTTATGACCCATTCCACAGGTATAGTCCACTAACCCACTGTAGAGAATAATGAGCTATTGCTCTAAATCATCAGCATTCCTATGTCTTCCATTGTTGTTGATCTTTAAAATTATTCATGTAAACTATTCTCCTGCTTCGGTTTTCTTCTTTCTCCAGCACTTCAAATAAGTTTCTCTGGATTCTTCATATTTTTTAGCTCTTATAACTTTTCTTTTAACCCTTATAATTCTATTATATCAATATATCAAAATATGTTCAACCAATTCCCAATTGATGGGCACTTAACTTTCTTCTAAATTCTTAACTACTATAAAAAGTACTGCTATAAATACATATGTATATATAAAGTGATTATATATGTGTATATGTATATATACATATATGTACATACGTGTATATATGTATATGTACATACATACATGTGTGTGTATTTGTGTATATATATAATTTGCGTATATATATATATATATATATATATGTGGAAAAAGAGAGAGATCCTTACCCTTTGACTTTGACTTCCTTGGTATATATGCCTCTTTGTGTTATCAGTAGGTAAAAAGGTATACAAAATTTAGTGAATTTTCTAGTATAATTCCAAACTGTTTTCCAGAATAGTTGTACCAATTCACACCTCCACCAACAGTACATCAGTGCCTGCCTTTCCACAGTCCTGCCAACACTGACTCTTTTTGTCTTTTTTCATCTTTGCCAGTTTTATGGGCACTGTCTCTAGTATAAGTGGAGCTCCTTGAGATACTGCTCCATTTCATTTTTTTTGTCTTTGCATCTCCAGTGTCTAGTGGCCATCACATAATGCATGTTTAATAAATGCTTGTTATTTGACCAGTAGGAAATGAAACCTCAGAATTTAATAGTGATAGTTTCCTGGCAATCATAAAATCATAGATTTATGGCTGGAGGTTACCTTTGATATCATCTAGTCCAATGACTATATTTTACAAAAGAGTAAATTGGGGGCCAGAAAGTCTAGTGATTTGCTGTAGATCACATCACCACCACCACCATCATCCTCATGATAATTAATAATAATAGCTAGCATTTGTATTTAAAGTTTGCAAAAAGCTTTACAAACATTGTCTCAATTTGTACTTACAACAACTGTGGGAGTAAACTGAGGCAGATAGAAGTTAGAGACTTATGAAGAAGTGTCTGAGGCCACATTTGAATTCAGGTTTTCCTGATGCCTGGACTAGCCTCCTTTTCTTCTGAATGATCAGTCAGTAGCATTTTAATCAAGCTCTTCTGACTCTAGGTGGCCCAGCAGGCAGAGTGTATAGACTGGAGTCAGGAAGACTTATCTTTGTGAGTTCAAATCCAGCTTCAGACACTTACTAACTGTGTGACCCTAGGCAAGTCACATAACCATGTTCACCTCAGTTTCCTCATCTGTAAAATGAGTTTGGGAAAGAAATGGCAAACCACTCCAGTATCTTTGCCAAGAGAAGCCCAAATGGAGTCATAAAGAGTCAGAAATGTGACACCATAACAGAAGAAAGTGCTAAGCTGTTAAGCACCCAAAGGACATTAGAGGGTTGTTGTTTGATGGCTATTAGTGGTACCTGAACTAGAAAGGATAAAGTACTCTCCTGCTGGTCTTCCAATAAAGGTAAAATCACTTTCCCCAAAGATAACCCACTCCATTTTGCAGAGCTTCCTATATAAGGAAAATATTCCTGCCGTTAAATCTTTGTCTGGCTCATGGTGGCATTATGCTCCTGGCTCTGTGCCCTGGAGCTGAGGGTACCACATCTAATCCCCTCAGCACTTCAGATACTTATAGTCAACTCTCCTGCTACCCCTATGGCTTGTCTTTTCCCAGGTAAACATCCCTAGATCATTTGACTAGTCCTCACAGGACATTTTCACCAGGCCCTGGTCATTCTTATCACACTTTGAGCAATCTCCTGGTTACAATAAGTCCCCTCTTGACATTTAGAGCTGGGAGGGGCCTTTGGGATCAACTTTGTTATTTTACAAGTAGGGAAACAGTGGCCTACCTAAAATGCAATCCCCAGAACTGAAGCCAGAGCTTCAGGTGGGTCTCACCAGGGCAGAGGGAAGACAATTGGAGTATTGCAGAACTATCTAGATTTCCAAGAATCATAAAGAAATAATGACAATTTTTTGGATTTCTATAGGGTCATATGACTTATAGAATTCTGTCACATCCATTACATGGTGGAACTCATTTGATCTTCTCTTAGCCCTGTGAAATGGCAGGGCATGTGTGGGCTACCTTCAGTGGTGGTAGGGTTTTCTCTCATTGGATGCTTTCAGGCAAAGACTGTATGGCTACTTTGGGGGGATGTCATGGAGGGCAACTTCTAGGACCTCCCTCCCAAAACTACCTTGTATTTATTTTGTATATATGTACATAGTGTCTTCTCCAATAGACTATTCTTGTCCTTGAAAGAGAAAACTTTTCCTATTTTTGTTTTTGTATCCCTGGGACTAGTACAATGCCTGGTGGATAGTGAGTGCTTGAATAAATGCTTGATGAATGAGTTGATTGGTTGGTTGAGGTATATGGGACTCTGGGACTCTGAAGAGTCTTTATCCTATGGTTCTGTGATCCTGATTAGGGAAACTGAGGCTGAGAAGTCAAACAATTTGCTTAAAGATGCACAGTGGATCTGGGAGATCCAGATTTTCTGATGTTCAATCCAAGCTTCTTTCCATTACAATGCATTGGGGTAGACCCCATGTGATGCCCTGGCAGTGAAAGTCACCCCACACCCACATCTCCCCATCTTTCCATCCTGCATCAGAACTGGTGTCCGATGGACATTACGTACAAAAAAGAAAAGAGAAAAAGGGAAGTCACAAAGGAGCCTTGGAAGTGGTGTTTTTTTAAAAGAGGGAGAATGTGAGGATGCAGCTATATTAGTACTGCAGAGGAAAGCCTACTCTGGGTCCTTTGATGTGAATGAACCAGACATTTGACTGCAAAAGTCTCTTGAGGAGGGTCTGATCAAAGTTCTTTATCATCTCTTTTTCTCACTGGCCTTAAAACTGGCAGATATGCTCGATGCCACTGGGAACAGTAACCTCGACTTACCTCACCAGGACAGGAACAGTTCTGCAAGCCCATGTCCCAGCTAAGTGCACCTGTCCATACTCCATGTTCTGAGACCCCTTTGATGCCCCTGATGACATGAAGGGTGGGCCATCTCTCTTCTTTTTGGACCACATGAGATGGTGCTGCAAGGGAAGATTCCACCAGAATTCAATTCCCTGATTTCCAAAATAAAGTTTCTAGAATGCAAAGTAATCCAGGAGCCCTGGTGTGATGGGTTGATTTGCATTCCCAGAGGCATGCCTGCTGAGGTTGGCATAGAATGCTAGGCACCACCAGGAGTTCTGGGAGAGCTCGTGAAGGAAGGACAGAGATAAAGATGCTGTTTTAACCCTCTTACTTCAGTCAAATTCCCATCCACTGTCAAGGGGAGTTTGTCCTGTCCAAGGATTAAGATCTGGGTATCTTCAGAAGGGCTAAAAATCAATAAAAAGTACAGTGTTGTGTATTTATATGGAGACTCCTCTCATTATAAAATGTGACACACACATTTTTCAGAACACAAATAAAAACCTCTGGCCTTATAAAACATAATTCTGGGTTGCTTTAATGTTTTTGCACTTGGTGATACCTTCAGATGTTTGCCCTCTTCTAAGTCAATCATATAATCATATACTTTTAGAGCAGGGCAGGGAGGACAGCTCAGGAGGCATCCAAGGTCACTTAGATGAAAACCTTGAAAACAGCCTTGAAAACTGCTTTAAAAAAGATAGAATTGACTAGAATCGTGGAGGCATCAGGATCATCAAATTGAAATTGGAAAGTCCTCATAGATCACCCAGTTCAGTTGTCTTACTCAACAGAGGGGTAAACAGAAATTAGGAATGGGTTCCCCAGGTCTAGAATGCCTTTCCTGGTCCCCTCTGCTTCTTGGAACCCCCAGGCCTCTTCAAAACTCAACTCAGATCCTTCCTCTTTCAAGAAGCTTTTCCTGATTCCCCTACTGATTTGTGCCCCTACCCCAATCACTGTGTATTTATTTTGTATATGATCTGTATTTCTTTATCTGTGGACTTATTATTACCAATAAAACAGGTACTTAGATGGTAAGGACTATTTCGCCCTGATAATTGCATCTCCAGCATCTACCATGGTGCCTAACTCATTGTAGGTGTATCATAAATCTGTGCCATCTGACTGGACAAGTCTTTTGACTTTTCTGGGCCTCAGTTCTTTCATTTGTTTTAAGGCCCCTCCCAACTCTTTCATTCTATACTCAGAGATTCCCTTCTAGAACTTAGATCCTGTGGTTCTGTGGATCATGCTTTATGGATGAGGAAACCAAGGTTCAGAGAGGTACACATGACTTGCTTAAAGTATCATAGTGATTCTATACTCCAAATTCTGTTTGAATATTCTAGACTACTATCCTTTAGGTTCTTCCCAGCTCTGATATTCTATGTTCAAAGATTCCTTTCAGTTCTAATACTGAAGTTTCTCCCAAGTTCTGATGTTCTCTATTCCAAGGACCCCCCTAGATCTGATGGCCTTATTTCTAAACTCTCTTCCAATTCTGAGATTCTCTGTTTTAAAGTCCCTTCTGGTTCTAACATTCTAGGTTCCTAGGGCCCTCTCAATTCTCATATGCTGTGTTCTAAGTTTTAAACTTCTCCTAAACTCAGATACTCTCTCTTCTAAAGTTCCTTCCAGTTCTAATATTCTATGTTCCAATGTCCTTCCAAATTCCAATAGTCTCTGTTCTTATTTCTGCTCTAAGGTCCCTTCCATTCCTAAAATCCTTCACAACTCTGAGAGTCTGTGTTTTAATCTCTCTTTCATCTCTGGAAATCTCTGTCCCAAGATTCCTTCCAATTCTAACATTCTAAGTTCCCAGGTCCCTCCCAATTCTGACAGGCTGTGTTCTAAGTTCTAAGCTTCTCCTAAACTCAGATACTCTCTGTTCTAAAGTCTCTTCCATTTCTAATATTCTATGTTCCAAGGTCCCTCCAAATTCCAATAGTCTCTGTTCTAATTTCTGTTCTAAGGTCCCTTCCATTCATAACATTCTAGGTCCCAACCTGTTTCCCAATTCTGATAGTCTGTATTCTAATATCTCTTCCAGTGCTAACAATTTATAGGCCTACAGCTTTAAGAACTCCCTTAGTTCTTAGATTCTGTGATTCCTTAGAGAACTACAGCTTGCAGGAAGAAATCTTTTTCTGCCCCAAAGAAACACATGTATCTATGGGTAGTGGAGGGGAGGTGAAAGCAAGGGAAATGTCTTTGTTTAGCAATTTTCCTTGAGCAATTTTATTCTGTTGGCTTCTATCATGTTAGAAAGCTAAAGTTATCAGGAAGACATCACTGCCATGGTAACTGTAAGAGAAACAAACAATGCACTCATTGTGTGCGAGTGTGCGGAATGGCAATTTATTTATTTTTCTTACTCTGACTTAGCCTACCAGTGACAGAGTAGAAGGGACCAGCCTAAATGGCTCCAGTAATGGGATTCTCTTACTGCAATGACTGGAGATGCTATTAACCAGTCAGTAACACTTAGATCCTGTTCTTTCCTGAAGACTCCATTGGAAATTTATTCTTTGAACTGGGAAGTCTGTCATTTTTTCACGGCCTTGAAAAATGGGTACCTTTGACCGGAGAGTTTCAGATCTGGGAGGGACCTTAGAACATGGAATGTCAGAGCTGGAGAGGTCTTAGAACAGGGGATGTCAGAGTTGGAGAGGTCTTAGAACAGAGGATGTCAGGGCTGTGAGAGGTCTCAGAACAGGGGATGTCAGGGCTGTGAGGGAGCTTAGAACAGAGGATGTCAGAGCTGGGAGAGGCCTCAGAACAGGGAATGTCAGAGTTGGGAGGGGAATAAGCAACACAGAATGGCAGAACTCTTACAAGGCATCCATTATTCACTGGTATTATATATTACTTGTTTCTATCAACATTAAATGTTTTATGTATACATGTATTATCATCATATCTATAGACATATACGGGTATATAATATTAGATGAAAGATAACATGGCATATGGGAAAGAGGAAAAGCTTTGGAATTAGGAAGACCCAGCTTCACTTCTCACTATGCTACTCCAGGCAAATCACTTAAACTTCTCAATATTCTAGGCCAGTGGCATCAAACTCAAATAAAAATGGATCCCTTAGGCCATATGTTGACTTAGAAAACCACAAATTCCCATTATCTTTGTTTTGTTGTATTTTCATTTATTTTATTAAACATTTCTTAATTTCATGAAGTTTGTGCTTCCCATGGATGTTTGGCAGGCTACATGTGGGGCCTCAGACCATAAGTCTGACAGCTCTGCTCTAGGTAACTCTCTTAAGACTTCATAGAAACTCAAGCAATTTACTGATCTGTTTTGACAGAGGGTGTCAACCACATGGATGAAACAGATCTGGATAAACACTTTAAAAGAGAGAAAATTATTTTAAGTGTATTAGCTGTTATTCATGTAAACAAACTTATTTATATGTATATTAAAACATTGAAGCAGCTAGTCAGTCAACATTTTTTTTTTGAGTTGACCATCAGATACTGTATGGGTTTTTATTCTTTTAAAAAATTTTTTTAAAATTTAATTTAATGTTTATTTTTAGTTTATATCATTCATTTCCACAAGATTTTGAGTTACAAATTTTTCTCCCCATCTTTCCCCTACCCACCAACCCAAAACAGCGATCCCACTTTATACCTCCTCCCCCAATCTGCTCTCTCCTATATCCTCCCCCCAAACCCCCTCTGACTTTCTGATAGGGCAAGATGGATCTCCATACCCCAGTGCCTGTATATCTT
>CM053594.1:14729997-14745675 GCA_028646575.1 Pseudocheirus occidentalis
CCTGCTGCGCTGCCTGTAGCAACAGATGTGCTTTCTGTCTTGTGGAGAGTCTTGGAGCTTGAAAATCTGTTTAGCGTCCCATTTTATGAGTTTTTTAGCGTGTTTGTGTGGGAGCTGTGGTGCTTTGCTGCTTCTACACCACATCTTGGCTCCCCTCCTCTACAAAAATATTTATAGCAGCTGATTTTATGGTGGCAAAAAACATCTATGAACTAAGGAGACACCCACCAATTGGGGAATTAGCTAAGTAACTAATGATGTACACATTTATAATGGAATACTATTGTGTTATAAGAAATAAGGAAGAGGATGTGTTTAAGAGAAGCTTGAAAAGACTGGTATGAACTGATGCAGAATGTGGTTGTGTGTGGTTGTGTTGTGGTTTGTCCTTTGTTCTTGAAGAGGACTATAACATCAGGGAGGTGATGATATGACTTGCAGTTGACTTTGATTTAAGTGAGTTAAGGCTGTGCAAAGTCAGCAGCTTCACTTTCTCCTCCAGAACCATCTGGGTCCAGTGGCCAGATATGGATCAAGATGATTGAAGATGGCCCAAAAAGCAATGGGAGACCCTGATCCTTTTAAGCTAAAGTCTTTCCAGAGTTCTCAGTTTAAGTGAGGCAACTCCCATTCAGTGAATATGGCTCTTTAAGAAGTGAGTTAAGGGGTCAAGATGGAGGAGAAACAAGAGAACTCCATGGCTCCCACCATAACCACCTCAAATACCTATAAAATATGACTCTAAACAAATTTTAGAGCTGCAGAACTCATAAAAAGGCAGAAAAACCAGTCTTTCGCTGAAGGAAGCCCAGCAGACTGTTGGAAAGGGCTCATCACAGCATGCTGGGAGCAGAGCTAAGCCCCACATGGTTTTAGCCCCAGGCCATCCAGGAGAAGCCTTGGATGGAGCTTTCAGGAGAGTGGATCACCAGCACCTGTGGTGGTTTCCAGAATTACCAACCCATAAGATCCAAGGACAAAGGAAAAAGGTCAGTGGAACTCCACTAAATTTGGGGGAGAGGGTCCATCTGACTGCCTCCAGAGCTAGAAGCAGTCAGAAGCAGCAGCCCTGCAGCTGCCTCCATGTGGCTGCTTCAGAAGCTCCCAGCATGCAGATTGCAGGGGGGCCAAGCGATCATTCAGAGGCTAAGAGCTCTTTCCTTGAGCTACCTGGATGGGGATTGTGGTCTTGGGTGATGGTCCTGAGGTGTGTTTTCAGTGAGCCAAAGCTGGAGGGGTCTGCAGAGACAGCAGTGGCCTCCTAATAGCTCTGGCAGCTGTGAAAACTCCAGCGATTTGAGACAGACCTCTCCCCTCTGAAAGCAGAGTTCTACTGAGTCCAAAAGTCAAGTAATTGACTGGCAAAAACACAAGCAGGCAAAGGAAGCAAAGAAAGCTCAGCAATCCAACTTTAGATTCCTTTTTGGGGGGACAAAAAGGATCAAAGCATGGAAGGGGAGGAAGACAACACAGTCAGAACTCCTACACTAACAGCTTCCAAGAAAAATGTAGAGGGCTTACAAACCATAGAGGAGCTTAAGAAGGATTTTGAAAACCAAATAAGAGAAATGGAGGAAAAATTAGGGAGAGAAATGAGAATGATGCAAGAAAATCATGATAAGAGAGTCAACAACCTAACTGAAGAAAATAACACCTTAAGAAACAGACTAACTCAAATTGCAAAAGAGGCCCAAAAAGCCAATGAGGAGAAGAAAATCGAATTTTCCAGTTGGAAAAAGAATTTCAAAAGCTCTCTGAAGAGAATAATTCCTTCAGAATTAGAGTGGAGCAAGTGGAAGCAAATGACTTTATGAGAAATCAAGATACTATTAAACAGATCCAAACAAATAAAAAATAGAAGGCAATGTGAAATATCTCATTGAAAAAGCCACTGACCTGAAAAATAGATCCAGGAGAGACAATTTAAAAATTATTGGACTACTTGAAAGTCATTATCAAAAAAAAAAAGAACCTAGAAAGAACCCTTCAAAAAATTCTCAAGGAAAATTGCCCAAATATTTTAGAACCAAGGGTAAAATAGAACTTGAAAGAATTCACTGATCACTTCTTGAAAAAGATCCCCAAAAGAAAACTCCTAGGAATGTTATAGCCATGTTCTGGAGTTTCCAGATCAAGGAGCAAATATCACAAGCTACCAAGAAGAAACAATTTGAATACTGTGGAAACATAATCAGGATAACCCAGGATCTAGCAGCTTCTACATTAAGAGATCAAAGGGCCTGGAATATGATATTGTGGAGATCAAGAGAGCTAGGATTAAAACCAAGAATAACCTACCCAGCAAAAGTGAGTATAATGTTTCAGGGGAAAATATGGTCATTCAATGAGGTGGAGGACTTTCAAGTATTCTTGAGGAAAAAACCAGAAGTGAATTGAAAATTTGATATTCAAACACAAAAAGTAAACACAGGAAGGTAAACATGGAAAGGAAATCATAAGGAACTTATCAAAGTTCAACTATTTACATGCCAACATGGAAAAACGAGAATTGTAACTTAAAAAACTTTTCTCAGTATGAGCATAGGTGAAGGGAATATACAGATATACATATATATACATACACATATATACATACACACATGTATATACACATATGTATATATAGAAGCACACATGTGTATATGAATATATGTGAGTATGTGTGTGTGTGTAGATAGAAGGCACAGGATCAATTGAATAGGAAGAGATGATATTTTAAAAGGTGAAATTAAGAGGTGGGAGAGGAATAGAATGAGAGGAGACAGGGAGAGACAGAATGGGGTCAATCATTTCATATAAAAGAGGCAAGGGATAACTGTTACAATGGAGGGGAAGAACAGGAAGACAAAAAGGGAATGGGTCAACCTTACTCTCATTGAATGTGGCTTAGGGAGGGAATGACACACTCTAAATTGGGTATCTTGCCCTGCAGGAGAGTAGGGGGGAAGGGGATGAGGGGGGATGATGGAGGGAAAGGCAGGTTGTAGGGGGAGGGTTGTTAGAAGCACACACTTCTGTAAAGGGAAAGGGACAAAGTAGAGAATAGAACAAGTGGGGGACAGGATAGAAAGGAGGGAAATATTCTCAGTGTTACACAATATGCCCATTGTGGAGATATTCTGCCTAACTACACACATACAGCCTGTGTATTTGAATTGCTTGTCTTAGTGGGTGTGGGTAACAAGGGAAGAAGGGAAAGAATCTAGAATTTAAAGCTCTAAAATTATATGTTAAAAATATATAATAATAATTATTATTATTATATTATTTATTATTATTATTATTTACATGCAACTGGGAAATAATAGATTTTTATTCGTTGGAAACAAAATTTGTTTAAAAGCTTCCCTTCTCCCACTCAAGTGCTATGCCAGCCCATTGTTTCTAATTAACGCATATTTAACAGGGATGGAAATGCTCTGAATGATGGCTTGGTGGATCCTTTCCCAGGAGAGATCTATACTGGAGGCAGAAGACTTGTGTTCAAATTTCTATTCTACTATTTACTATCTCTGTCAATCCGAGAATGTCACACACACACACACACACACACACACACACACACACACTTTGTAGACTTGATTTTTCTCATCTGTCAAATAAAAGGGCTGGAATAAATGCTAAGATCACTTTAATATCTAAAGCCTATGATTCTAGGATTCCTCCTTACTTTCCTGTTTCCCAGGCGTGGACAGCTCCATCACAGCCACACTAAGGGTCTATCCAACGGCTCATTTCCTTCCTTGGGCTTCTCAACACCTCCCTAATCTGAACCTGAAGTTGTGTCCAAGCACTGTGGCTGAGAATCTGACAATACTACTAAATATCCAGCTTAATTCAGTGGCTTTTTTTCAGGCCAAAAGCCACAGCAGCTGTTTCCTATGCTCAACAGGCCTGGGGCCCATCCACTCATTTCAGCTGATTAAACCACCATTAAACCACACTGGACTTGGCAGGACTCAGGAGGTAGAAAGGTGGTCTGAGCCAAGGTCATTCTCTCCTCCCTAATCTTCAACTGGATAATCTCCTCAGTCCAAAGCACTACAGGAGAAAGAACATTTTAAAGTCATACCCTGGCTCTACTATACATTAGCTATGTGACCTTAGGCAAGTCATGTACCTTCTTTAAACCTGAGTTTCCTCTTCTGTAAAATGAGGCTGTTTATACCAGATGGTTTCTTGGAATGCTTCTAGCTCTATGATCCTTCTTCTGGCATTGAAGGATGAAATCAAGCTTTTGACCCTGTATTTTTTTTAAAGAAAGCCATCAGAAGATTATTCAATTAGGGAAGTTTATCATTTCTCTTGGCTTCATCTTCTTCTTTTGTGTGAATTTCCCTACCCCTAACAGTCCATCAATTAATCAACAAGCATTTCTAAAGACACTTTGTACCAGGCACTATCTTAGACATTAGGTTGGTGGTGGTGGTGCTGGTCCTTCATTTTCAAAGAGGACCAAAGATATCTATGAATACAAAGACAAAAGCTGAAATAATGCCTCCTTTTAAAAAGGCTTCATTCAAACACACAGTGTTCTTTATTGCTCTCCCCTTCCTCCCATTAAAACCTGTTCTCAGAAAAGGATCCTACATCAGCGAATTGTTCCTCAGAGTGAATATTGGTCCAGAATGATTTACACTGTGGATGGAGAAAAGGAATGTTTCCAAAGAAAAGGAATTCTTTTCTTGTAAAGAGAGGGATCTCAGACTTCATTAAGCAAATGGAGGATGGAGTGGGGTTTTAGGGATAATAGGAGTTATTTCTATAGTGTATTATAATATTTGAGCCTCACACCACCTCTGTGAAGTAGGATAGGAAGAAGTTACTATGTCTTTTTTACAGAAGAGGAAACTTATTCTCAGAGAGAGAGAGAGAGAGAGAGAGAGAGAGAGAGAGAGAGAGAGAGAGAGAGAGAGAGATCATGTGGCCCATGATCATAGAGCTACAAAGTATTAGAGAAAGGATGTTAATTTAGGTCTTCCTGACTCCAGGATTAGCTGCCTATCTCCTATTGGCAGACTTTCCCAAGGACTCTGAAATCAGGGTACTAGGTAGCTATAGGTAAAGCCAGTCCCTGAAGGCAAACTCCCATGACCACAAGACCATATGTTCATAGCTATCTAATCAATATAGAGTAGAGATCATACAATCTCCTTGTTTTACATGTAATCTGGTCTCAGACAAACGGCATTGTTTTCTTCTTGACCTAAGAAAATCTCAAAGGCATTTATTCCCAGATTCACAGGATTGGGAGAGGGCAATGATGTCTATCCAGACCTACAATTTCCAGAGCTCACATTGTTACATTTCAGAGTCTTTACCTGCCCAGAGAAAAAAGTCTGAATAAGTTGAGGAAATGGGCAGCAGGAGTTCAAGTGGCCTGCCCATGATCACATAAGTAGGAGGTGATGGAGAAAAGTAGTCAAATATTGTGGAAAGAATATTGAACTAGGAGAGAGATCTGTATGCACCTTCTCAAAGAGGTATAATGGATAGAAAGGCAGCCTTTGGAGTCAAGAACACTGAGGCTCAAGTCACCTCTGACCCAGACTGGCTGTGGGCCCTTGGTCAGATAATTTAACCCCTCTGTCCTCTGTGGCCCTCACCTGCTCTGGGTGAAAAGCTCCAAAAGCTGCTGCAGGTACTGCCACTGTGGCTGCCTCCAAGACTCACTGCCTGTGTTCCTGGTACCTTCCAGACCTGTGCCCACCTCAGCATCACAGACCTCTCCTATGGATCTCCCAAGTTGTCTTAGACTGGAAAAATGACTCCCTCTCACTTTTCATTGGCTCTGTGCTCCAAAATTAGATTTGAAGCATTATTTTCAAGTTGTTTAGAGGGGAATAGTGAGAGAGTTGATCCGACCCTGGCCTGCTCTCTGTCATCTCTTGTCCAAATTTATTTAGCAGAGTTTACCAGGTTTATGGGAGCTGGAAGGGCCCTTAAGAGATCATTGAGTTCAACACTGTCAGTGTGTAGGTGAAAAAATGCCCAGAGAAACTGAGTCTGTGAGTCAGTAAACATTTATTAAGCACCGACTGTGAACCACTCCAGTATCTTTGCCAAGGAAACCCCAAATGGGGTCACAAAGACATGACCGAACAAAACGCACCAGGAAATGTGACCAGGCATCCAAAGAAAGGCAAAAGACAGTCAGACAGCTAGCTGATCCAGGATTTGAACTCAGGTCTAATGACCCTAAATCCAGAATCTTTTTTTTTCAGGACTCTCTCTCCTCTATAAAACGCAAGCTCTTCAAGAACCCTTTGAAGCTCTAAAATGATGGATGAATCAACAATTAAACAATAGGCAGGAGCCCAGGTGCTGATATTTAGGAAAAGATAATACAAAGGGTTGGAGCTTCCTGAATCGGAGGAGGGTTTCCCTTTCACTATTAATGCAATGACTCAGAGCCTCCTAGAGGAACAGAGGGAGTTCTCCCACCAATCATTACAGGAGTGTGAGAATAGTTCAACTGCTGAAGTAATTAAAAACATAATTGGTGCTATTAAATTCTTCATTTATTTTTCCAGTGTTCTCTCTCCCCTTGTGAACCATTATCTGCCTTCCCAAATCACTCCTGACATGTCAGCTCTTCCCTGACTTCCTCCAAAGTACCATCAATGACAGGGTTCTAGACAGTTTGTTATAATGTCATCATCTACAACTCTTGTAATTATATATACACGCCCGCCCACCCCCAGTCTCAGAAATTTACTGCTGGGGAAGATGTAGGCTTGACAGTTCTGAGTGACTTAGGGGCTCTGGTGGAGTTTCAAAAATGTACACCCTGACTCGAAAGGCCTCCTGGGGGTAACCTGGGCTGCTCTGAAAAGGGGTGGCTCTTACTCAAGAATCTGGATTGGATTTCAGAGCCCCTGCTGCCCTAGCCTCAGACACCAGCTCCCCACAGGATGCCAATACTCCACCATCTAAGATCTCATCAGGCAAACATTGAGGAAGTAACTGTGTGCCAGGAATACAAAAACAGTATTGAAACACTCCCTGCACTCGAAGAGCTTACATTCTCTCCACTGAGAAAACAAGCACACAAATATGGATATGCAAAAATAGATTCCAAGTAATTAGTGGGGAGCAGGAGGAAAGGGAACTAATATTTGACTCAATTAGTAGAGGACATGCCTTCTCCCCATGCCAAGTCCTACTTGCTCTGGAATGTCGACTCTTGGAGTGTTTGGGACACTCAGAAACAGTGATTTCTCTCTGTGATTTCTCCAAAATCACACAGTGCCTTGTATCAGCTAGGACTTTAACCCAGGGTTTTCTGGATCTGTAGCCAGCTTTTTAGACATTATACTCTCAGCCAGGGAAGACAGTAGTAGTAGTAGTAGTAGTAGTAGTAGTTGTAGTAGTAGTAGTAGTAGTAGTAGTAGTAGTAGTAGTAGTAGTAGTCATGGTGGTCGTGGTGATAGTAGTAGTCAGTAGTAGTCATAGAAGTAGTAGTAGTTAGTAGTAGTAGTAGTAGTAGTAGTGGTAGTAGCAGTAATAGTAGTAGTATTAGTGGTAGTAGTTGTAGTAGTAGTAGTAGTAGTAGTAGTAGTCATGGTGGTCGTGGTGGTAGTAGTAGTCAGTAGTAGTCATAGAAGTAGTAGTAGTAGTAGTAGTAGTAGTAGTAGTAGTAGTAGTAGTAGTGGCAGTTCAGTAATAGTTGTAGTGGTAGAAGCAGCAGCACTAGTACTAATAACAGTAGTAGTAGTAACAGTAGCAACAGTAACAGCAGCAGCAGAAGCAGTGGGAGGAGGAGCAATAGCAGCAGCAACAGGAGTAGTTGCAGCAGTAGTAACAATTGTAGTAGTAATAGTAGCAACAACAGCAGCAGCAGCTGGAGGAGGAGTAACAGCAATAGCAACCATAATAACAGTAGCAGAAGCAGAAGTAGTAGTAGAAGCAGCAGGAATAGTAATAATAGTAACAGAAGCAGCTGCAATAGTAAGAGCAGCAGAAGCAGAAGCAAGAGGAGGAGGAGGAGGAGGAGAAGGAGGAGGAGGAGGAGGAAGAGGAACAGCAGCAGCAGCAGCAGCAGCAGCAGCCAAATAATCACAATAACAATCCTGCTTATATAATAACCTATTATGTGCCCAGCACTGTGCAAAGGTCTTAACAGATAGGATCTCATCTGATTCTCACCAAAACCAGGGAAGTAGGAGCTATGAGTATTTCTATTTCATAGTTGAGGAAGCTGAGACAAGCAGAGGTTATGTGACTTGCTCAGGGTCACACTGCCAGGAAGTGCCTAAGGCTGGATCTGAACTCAGGTCTTTCTGACTTCTGGCTACAGACTCTATCCACTGCTCCTCCTAGCTTCCAAGATGTGACAACCAAATTAGATAATACTTTTAAAAGGGCTTTAATACTTTAAAATACTTTGTAATCATAAATAAAAATGACCCCTTATTTTCAAACAGGAAAAGCAGCGCATCACAGTGGCAAGGGTGACCAGGGAGCCAGGAAACTGGCCTTATATCTTGTCATTGACATATATTAACAGTGTGACCCTGGGTAAGCCATTTCATTTTTCAGTGACCTTTAGGCAACTTTCCAAGAGGATTAAGTCTCCTGTTCCCTCCCCAAGTAGTATCTATACTGGGGGTGTCTACTTGTGGTCACTGCTGAAGTAATAGTGAAAAGAGCTCTGTGAATGTCATTGCCCCATTTAAGAAATCAGAAAACTGAGGTCCAGAGAGAGCATAGAATGTGTGAAGACTAAGTTAGAAAATCCAGATTCAAATCCCGCTTCTGAAACTGAGTACTGTGTGACCTTGAGCGAATTGTTCAGTGTTCACAGGCCTCAGTTACCCCATCTGTAAAATGAGAAATGTAAGAAAAAATGGCTGTTGAGCCTTCTTCCAGCTGTACATCCATAATTCTGCCAAGTTGCCAAGAAGTCACCAGTCTGTATCAGGAAAAGGAATTTCCATGCAACGATGAAGTCAGAGGTCTATACTCTCCTTAATAAAGTGAGTACTGCACAGTCCATCAGGGAACGCAGTCTGTAAGAAAGATTCCCCTGGACCAGCGGTTCTCACCCCACGGCTTATGTTCAATTTGTAACAATGAAAATCCATCCTGCAGATCAGATATTTACATTACAATTCATAACAGTAGCAAAATTACAGTCATGAAGTAGCAACGGAAATCATTTTATGGTTTGGGGTCACTGCAGCATGAGGAACTGTATTAAAGGGTCGTGGCATTTGGAAGGTTGAGAACCATATGATTTTATAAGCAGAGGCAAGAAGGTTTTTTGCCTGTTTGTTTTCTTTGTTTCCTTCTCTCTATTTTCCCAGTTCTCTCAGCCTCTGGAACTGGACAGCCCCAAACACTAAGCTAACTGGAACTGACCGGCCTCACAGATTCATCCAGGGCCCCAGAATCCTTGGCTTCTGTGTCTAATTTGCTTTATCCCTCACTTTCAGGATCAGCGAGGCTTCCCCAGGGCCATTACCTTGTTGCTCTAAAGCCCTAATCACAAGCATCTCTGAGCCAATAACCTGTCTCACCTCTCTGCTGATAAAAGTAAATATAATTAAAAAGTGATTATAATCCAGCACCAGAAACATAAGCTTTCTCAGTCCTAATTATAAAAAGCATAGAATCCTTTGGGTGTAAGAATCGTTCTCTATATGTAATTCAATGAGATTCAACAAGCATTAATGAAGCACCTACTGTGTGTTGGGCACTAGGGATTCAAAGAAAAAAAAAGCAGAACCAGATTGGTGGACTTGAGTCAGAAATACCTAAGTTCAAATTCATCCTCAGATACTTACTAGCTGTGTGACCCTGGGTAAGTTACTGCTTGCCTAAGTTTCCTTATCCGTGAAGCAAACTAGAGAAGGAAATGACAAACTACTCCAATATCTCTGCAAAGAAAACCCCAAATGAAAGGAATGAACAACAAGCCTGTCCTCAAGGGGCTTATATTCTAGTCTGTAATTTACTAGTGCTGTGTAAATTACCAATCACAGGGTAAAGCAATTTCCATTGCTAGTATTGTATGGATTTCTCATCAGTCTCAGCTCTGGACACAAAGTATAGACACCCATTGGAGCAACACATTGCAAGATAGAATCAGGGTCCAAAAATATCCCTATGAGTGGGATCAATGAGTCAAATTTGGCAAAATGAGAGGATAGAGACTGAACTTGTGATTTCATTAGCACAGAAACCTCCCTCTACCAAATCAGGCTGGCCCTTCTATATAAATTAGTCTTAGAGAATTGCTTAGAATACAGTAAGGTTAAATGATTTGCTTAGGTTTATGTAGTCAATATGTCACAGGTAGAGTTTAAATCCAGATTTTCTTGGTTCTGAGGACAACTCTCTCTCTATTCATGACACCAGGGATTACTAACTTTTTCCATGTCAAGGATCCCTTTGGCAGTCTGCTGAAGCCTATAGATCCCTCAAAAAAGTCTTTAAAACAGAAAGTAAATTATAAGGGAAAACAATTTTATTGAAATATAGTCATCAAAAAAAGCTTAAAAACCTTGATTTAAGAACACTTACACTATACCATGATGTCTCCAGCATCAATGACATAGGGATAAACCTAAAGTCGTATATTTAAGTTTAAAGAATCAGCTTCACCACTAGAGGATGAAGGAAGTCTAGCTAGACCAAAATTTGTCCAAAAAAGATCTGGAGGTTATAGTGGACCACTAGTTCAACATGAATCAGTGTTGTGATTTGAGAACCAAGAAAATGCAAATGTGATTTTGGATTTCATTAAGTTGATAACCCCTTCCAGAAATAACGACGTAATCATCCTGCTGTGTCCTGCTCTTACCACATCTGGTATACTCACTTCTGGATGCCACATTTTAGGAGAGTCCTGAGGAAGGAAACAAACTGGAAGGGCCTGAATTCCATGCCATGAGAACACTACTTGGGGTATAGACCTTTCTCTCTAAAGAAGAGGAGATTCAGGGTGCTACAACAGCTACCTTCAAGTATTTGAAGCCCTGTCCTATGAGGAAGGGAATGGCCTTGTTCTACTTGAGGAATAGATTAGCCTTGACCCCAGAAGGTGGAAACAGGAACAGTGGGTACAAGTTGTGTGAGCAACAATTTCCTCCCAATTAGAGATGTCTCCAAGTGGAAGAGGCCATCTCAAGGGGTAGTGATTCCTCCTCACTGAAAATCTTAGAGCCAAGGCTGAATGACCACTTGTCATGTAGGTCATAATAGGGATTCTTTCCAGCTACAGAATGGCCACTGAGGACCTTTCCAACTCCAATACTCTGGGATTCTGAGACAAACGTATCATGGGGACTCTACACCTCCAGTTTCATAGGCATCATCGAGGGGTAAGATTGCTTAATGAATAGAGAGTCAGTCATGAAGACAGAAAGGCCTGGGTTCTAGCACTGTCTCTGACTGACATTAGCTATGTGACCATGAATAGACTTGCTTCATCTCTTGGACCCCAGGCAGCTTTGAGATAAACCCCTGCTCTGTGCCAGTGGTGGTAATTTCCCTACCAGCATCAATGCTGACACACACTGTAAACATAACAGAAGGCAAAAAGAATCTTCAGCTAAGTTGAAGAATAGTCACTCGTTCTCTTTGAATATACACATATTTGTAAAATCTTTCAGAAGGGAATGGTGGACAATTATGAGTCATATTATCTCATAAAACAGCAAGAAGCGGTCTTAGGGAAAATTAGCTTACAGAAAGCTTGGTGAGAGGCCCAATTAAGTCAGCTCATCCCAAGAGCATTTAAGGACGATACTGGAAAGAGGAAAACAAACAGACAAAAGTGGAAAAGATCTGTAGGGATTTTGATAACAAACTCTTTTCTCTAACAAGGACAATAGAACTGCCACATCTGGAGTCTGAGTCTTTGATGTGCTGCAAGGGAAATAAAAGTGGGAAAAAGTAAGCAGGAGATGTCTGCGCTGGAGAGGACACAGCTTTAAGGATACTTGGGACTGACTGTTAATATATTTAAAAAGGGGGAAGATATTAAAAGCCCCCACCAAATTCAGACCTTGTTATTCCCAGAAAAAAGGTAATTAAAAATATTAATAATCACTTATCTGTATGCTTACACACCAATCTACATAAAAGGCTTTATAAGAATAATCTAGTTTGGGGGTGTCTAGGTGGCTCAGTGAATAGAATACCAGCCCTGGAGTCAGGAGGACCTGAGTTCAAATATGGCCTCAGACGCTTAACACTTACTAGCTGTGTGACCCTGGGCAAGTCAATTAACCTCAATTGCCCAGCCTACCCCCTTCCAAAAAGCAAAAAAAAAAAAAAAATACTTTAGTTTTCTGCTTGAAGCTTTCCCTCTTCAACTACCATCTCTCTCCCCAAAGTGTCTTGTACTTACTTTGTATGCAGAGGGGGATATATGCAGATACATGCACATATGTGTATGTGTGCATATACAGTATGAACATTGATATAATTTTAAACCATGTGTGTATACACACATAAAACACATGTGTCATAGTGTACCTGTGTGTACACATAAAATGTATGTATACATGTATTCATACATATGTAGTTTTGGGTACTATATATGTATGCTCACATAAAACATATGTGTTAGAAAGTATATATATGTGTGTGTGTGTGTGTATATGCATGTGTATACACAGAACCGAAATATAAAGTATACCTACACATATATTCATACATATACATACGCATACTTTTTAGGCTCTACATGTCTCTATATGTCTCTACACGATAAAGTGTAACATATGTATGTATACACTTTATATTTAGGCTGTGTATATTTTCATATGTCTTTATCTTCAGCCCCATTCAAATGCATCTCCTTACAAGGTTTTATCTTGCTCTTTGTATTTGAATTCCCAGTACCTAGCACAGAGCCTGGTATACAGCAGGCATATAATAAATGTTTATTACCTCAAGGCAGTTGGTGGCATAGTGGACAGAGTGCTAGGCTTGATTAAGTCAGGAAGACCTGAGTTCAGATCTGACCTCGGATAATTGACATTACCAAAGAACCACAATGGGCTACACAGGGTTTTAAGAGAATATTTCCTGACAAGGATGAAGCATCCAGTTTTCCCCAGCTTCCTTTCTCTGGAAGAATGATTTTCTGATTTTATCAGGAGATTTTCATGAAGGATCCAAGCCACAGCATACTTACCTAGCCATGAGACCCTACCTAAGTCACTTACCCTCACTTTTCTTCAGTATCTTCAACTGTAACATGTTGATAATAACCTCCAGGATTGTTGTGAAGACCAAATCAGATAATAATTGGGCAATTCCTGGCACACAGTAGGTACTATGTAAATGCTTGCTCACTACCTTATTGATTGCTTGATTATACACACATTGAAATGTTATATGGAGCCATCTCCCTCATGCCTCATGCTACAGAAAGAACACTGAATTGGTACTCCAAAGACCTGGGTTTGAATCACGTTTTCCACCATCTGCAATTTGATGAGAACCTTTACTTTGTGCCTACCAAATGTTGGATTAGATGACCTAAAAACCAATCCCAGCTCTGAATCTATGATTGTATAATCCTGCAAGGCATTGCTGACCAGTTGATTCCTCCTTGCAGAAATTGTTTTTGCTCCAATGGAAAGTATATTAAATAAAGACACTTGAGTCCAAGTTTGGCCTTTCCTATTTTTGTGGGATGGGGTAAGTCACCCTCTGCTTCTAAGGTTCCTCATCTGTAATAAAGAGTTGAGCTATTCTTAATGACAGTCAAGCCTAAATGCCTCAGTTTCCTCATTTATAAAATGAATTGGCAGGGCCAGACTGTCTCTAAAGTATCTTCTGGTTTACATTCTATGATTCTAAGAAAGAAGGATTGAAGGGAAGACAGAGTCACCAATTACTTAAAGGGATTTTTAGGAGTCCTCATGCCCTCAGTTTCTGACTCTTATTCTGGTCCTTTCTGAACAGGGAAAGTATTATTTATTATATTCCTCCATCCTATCACTTCTTATCTTCCCTTCTATTCTCCATTAATTTTAATTAAGTTTCTCTGGATCTTGCCAAGGCAAGCTCCGTGACTGAAAGAAGTATTTCCAAAATGTTGCTGTTTTATGTCTGTTTCAAACTGGGATCTGCTCTCTGCTATTAGATAAAAACCCAGATTTAGATGCTAGATAAATTAGTAGATGCTTATTTACTTTCATTTTTCAAAAATTACCACAAGATCCTTTTAAGTAGCAAAATTCCCCGGGTGCATTTAAAAGAGAAGTCTTTAGAAAACAGGTATACCAGTACACTTTTGGTGGATGTATGAAATTGTCTAACAATTTTGGAAAGAAATTCAGAATTATGGCGGAGGGTGGAAAGAGCTATTCACATGTCTCTATCCTTTGACCCAGAAATCTCACTATTAGACATACACTTCAAGGGGGCCAGATATAGAGAAGAGAATATACCGTATCCATAGCAACACACTTTTAAGGACTTGGAAACCAAGCAGATGTCCATTGATTGGAGAATGGTTAAACAAGCTTGGTACATGACCTTAAGTATGGTGTCAAGCTCGAATAGAAATAGGAGCCACTAATCTGTACTGAAGAGTGCCTGGGAGCCGGACATTGACTTAGTTTTGAAATGTGATGTTATCTATGTTTTATTTTTTTATTGACTTGCTTATTTACTTTTAGTTTACAAGATTCAGTTCCACAATCCCTTGAGTTTCAAATTTTTTCCCCTGGCTTCTCCCCCTCCCCCATGGCAGCATACAATCAAGTATAGGATCTGCAAACACTTTGACATTGGACATTAGTCTGGTTGTATAGAAGGGATGTAACCGATGGAGTGAACAATGGGAAAAAAGAAAGAAAACCAAACATGAAAAAGAACGAGAGCGTGTAGATTGCTTCAGTCTCCATTTAAACTCTGGTCTTTCCAGATCTTTCTCTGAATATAGATATCTCCTTCCATCCTAAGACTGGTAGAGTTGTCTTAAACTAGCACATTGCTGAGAAGGGTCCAGTTTATCAAGGCTGGTCATCACACATACAATGTGTCTGTGATTGTGTACAATTTTTTCTGGTTCTGCTCTTCTCACTTAGCATCAGTTTGTATAGTCCTTTCCAAGTGAATATGAAGACCGTCTCCTCCCCATTTCTTATAGCACAATAGTATTCCATTACATTCATATATGACAACTTGTTTAGCCATTTCCCAACTGATGGGCATCCCCTTAACTTCCATTTTTTTGCCACCACAAAGAGAACTGCAATAAATACTTTTGTACACATGGGTCTTCCTCTCACTTCTATGATCTCTTTGGAATACAACCCCAGAAGTGGTATTACTGGGTCAAAGGGTATGCAATTATTTGTAGCCCTTTGGGCATAGTTCCAGATTGTTCTCCAGAATGGTTGAATCAGTTCATAACTCTGCCAAAAATGCATTAGTGTTCCAATTTTTCTTTTTTTTTTTTAATTTTAATTTATTTTCTTGGTTACATCATTCATTTCCACAAGGTTTTGAGTTACAAATTTTCTCCCCTTTTTTGTCCCTACCCCCCAGCCCAGAACATTGATCCCACTGTAAGACCCCTCCCACAATCTGTTCCCTTTTATGTCCTCCTCCAACACCTCTCTAGCTTTCTAGCAGGGCAGGGAGCTCCTCCTTGTCCCTGTCCCTGTATGTATTATTTCCCAGTTGCATTTAATTGTATAGCTTTAA
>CM053594.1:14746175-14789981 GCA_028646575.1 Pseudocheirus occidentalis
AATGTGGTAACTGCCTCCAGTGCAGCAGATCTGCTCTCCTGTAGCCGTGGTTCCCCGCCCGATGCCCCAGGGGTTTCAGCCTCGGGTCCCAGACTGCTGGGAAGAGCCCCGCCTGCTGAGCTGCCTGTAGTGCTTTCTGTCTTGTGGAGAGTTTTGGAGCTTGAAAATCTGTTTAGCGTCCCATTTTATGAGTTTTTTAGCGTATTTGTGTGGGAGCTGTGGTGCTTTGCTGTTTCTACGCCGCCATCTTGGCTCCGCCCCCAGTGTTCCAATTTTTCCACATCCTCTCCAGCATTTGTTATTTTCCTGTTTCGTCATCTTAGCCAATCTGACTGGTGAAATGTAGTACCTCAAAGTTGTTTTGATTTGCATTTCTTGAACCAATAGTGATTTAGAGCATTTTTTCATATGATTATAGATATCTTTAATTTCTGCCTCTGAAAATTGCCTGTTCATATCCTTTGACCATTTGTCAATTGGGGAATGACTTGTATTCTTACAGATTTTACTTAATTCTCTGTATATTTTAGAAATGAGGCCTTTTATCTATGTTTTATTGTATTTTTACGAATATTTCCCAATTGCATCTAAATCCAGTTAGGGCTTAACTTGGGGAGTGTTGGCCAAGGTGCATGTTTGACACCTCCAGTGTAGTGGAGAGAGCATTAGACTTGGAATCAGGAACACCCGAGTTTAAATCCCACTTGAAGCAAATTATAAGCTGTGTGATCCTGGGCAAATCACTCAACCTCTCTAAGTTTCATTTCCCCCATCTGTAAGATGGGAGAAATAACAAAATTTCCATCTGCCTCACAGAGTTATAGAAAAGATCAAGTAAGATCATTTATATTAAGCACTTTGTAAACCTTGAAGTGCTGTGTAAATAGGAGCTATTGGAATTATCCTAAGGAAAAATTCATTTGAAATTTCCTTTCTCATTCAAATAGCTTACCCCATCTCCTTAATTAATATTCATGAGTATTGAATTGTGTCATTAGAATAAACATTCTATTTTTGTTGTTGTTGTTTAAGTTGAATTCCTCAAATATATACACTAAGGCAAATGGTTTTTCTCTTGGCCAATGGGAAACAGAAAGTGCCTCTTAAGTACCCAAAGCCCGTCCCTTCCTACATTCAGCCCCTGAACCTTATTGGGACATTGCATTGCACTCCACTCCACCGAGAGTACCAGAAAAGTTGTTTCCTGGGAATTCAGACATCCAAGAGGCCTGAGAGCAAGCAGTCAGACAAGGCTGAAAAAAATTGTTTGACTTTTCCAAAGGAGGATGTGAGACTGGCCATATTAGTTATCTGGAGTCAACAGGCTTTGCCAAACAATAGTTGGACACTACAGGGTCTCTAGGAGCCTGGTATTCAGGCCCCTTCCTGCCTCCCCTTTCCAGTCTCATCTGTCTCATAACCTCCATGTTTATAGCCCAATAGGCTTGTTGAATTTGATGTGTTGGTCTCATTCCCATAAGAAAACAAAATGTCAGAGTTGGGAAGGAACTTAGGACTTAGAACAAAGAATGTTAGAACTGAGTAGACCTACTGAAAGAAACTTAAACCTTAGAACATAAGAGTGTCATAGTTGGGAGGAATCTTAGAAGACAGAATATCAGAGATTGAAGAAAATTTGGAGTGTAAGATATCAGATCTTAAGACATTAAACATTGATCTGTCAGACCTGAACATCCGACCCATTCCTGAGTAAGAATTCTCACTGTGACATCCTCCAAAAGTGGTCATTGTGTCTCTGCTGGAGGTACAGTGGATAGATCATGAGATCCACAAGGACTGTCTTCCTGAGTTCAAATCCAGCCTCAGACGCTAGCTGTGTGACCCTAGACAAGTCACTTAACTGTGTTTGCCTCAGTTTCCTCATCCATAAAAATCAACTGGAGAAGGAAACAGCAAGCTGTCCCAGTATCTTTGCCAAGAAAACCCCAAAAAGGATCATGGAAAGTCAGAGACAACTGGAAAAAGATGACTGAACAAAACAACAAATGTATATAAAATATCTATAGGTCTTCCTATATACAACTATGTGTATATAAGTAATATATAAATGTACACATATGTATATTTACATATTATATTCACTATATGTGCATACCTACAAAGATACAGACAGATAAATAAGACAGACGAATGGATAGGTGAATAGACAGGCAGGCAGGCAGGCAGACGGACAGATAGATGGATAGGATGAGCGCATGGATAGAAGAATAGACAGAAAAGTAGATAGAAAGAGAGGGGGATGTCTGGATAAAGATAGACAGACAGACAGACAAATAGATAGACAGATAGATAGATAGATAGATAGATAGATAGATAGATAGATAGATAGACAGATAGATAGATGGATAGATAGACGGATAGACAGACAGACAGACAGACAGACAGACAGATAGATAGACAGACAGACAGACAGACAGACAGACAGACAGACAGACAGACAGACAGACAGACAGACAGATAGATAGATAGATAGATAGATAGATAGATAGATAGATAGATAGATAGATAGATATAGATAGAGCACAAAGTCATGGACCCTAGATTAAAAGCCTTTGCTCCAAGATTATAATTTTATGACTCAGCCTGAGGAAGGAGGATTCCTGACACTCCTGAAATCACTCTGTAAAACAGGAGGTGTGCTCTTTTCTCAGGCCTGAGTTGGTCCTAGCCCTGTTCCAACCCAGGAGGGGTAATATCCTGTCAAACATGGGCCTTGGGCCTCTTTGGTCATCAGCTTCTTCAGGCCAGTCTCCCTGCTAGGTTAATTACTAGAATCCATTTGCCAAAATGCTCCTTCCTCCTTCATCTCCTGCTGGGTCCCGTTTGTCAATCTGGTGATGCTGAAATTGACCACAGGTAAGAGAGGCAGTTAGTGAAAAGTTCATTATTATAGCAAAGCAGAGACAGATGCCCAAAATCTGGGAGGCTGGCCCGACTCCTGCTGAGATCCATTCTCAAATGATGATGTTTAAATGGACCAGAAGTAATGAAAGCAATTATGAGAAGAAGAAGAATCCCAGCCCCCATCCTACTTTTGCAGGCATTTTCCCCTCTGGCCCACTGTCTTCTGAACCTGAATACAATGCTCTTTTGACAACATCAAACTGTTTTGTGTCAAGAGCAGTCAGTAAACACAGTTCTCACCATGCCAGTACCTTTCTCTGGAAACTTCAGTGAGTCCATATGGTGTCTAAAATACAGTAGAAAATTCTTGATTTGGAATTCAAAGCAAAAAATAGCCATGCTATGTCAGGAAAGAAGATGTTTGGAGTGTAATGGGAAACAGCACTGAGGTTAACTAGAAATAGTGGACCATGGGAGGAATTGACCAATACAGACCCCAGAGGGAAGTTTTAGACCTGAGCAGATTTAGTCCTGAGGCATAGACTCTGGCATAAAGGATTCAGCAATTGCCTATTTGGTCATAAGATGGACATTAGCACAGAAGGTCAGAGTTTCCATTTACCCATGTAAGGAACATGCGTGTTCTGGCCATGGGGATCCTTGCATATGCCTCTCCATGAACTTTCTCTAGTTACTTGAATTCAAGTGTGTAGGCTCTCTTTATTTTCCTTGTTTCTGTGTGTATATTGTATGTGTCTTCCCAACTGGCAATTTAGCAAACTATGGAAAGGTGTACCTACTGTGCATGGTGGGAATCTAACTTGACCACTTTATTTGCTGTGCTGGTTGATTCTTGGAGGGGGGATCCACACAACCAGGACACACATGTTTCTTTCATAGATAGGTGCCATATGTACCTGAGGAACACATGGATAGGTAATTCAGACCTGCCATGCTGAAGAATTGCCAATGGCCATCTTAGCCATCTTATTGCCTGATGGGCAGATGTTGAACCCAATTGCTCCAGATCTATGCCCAAGGGACTGAATTTGTTCAGAATAAATATTTCCACTGTCTGTCTGGGAAAAGCAAACACATCAGTTAGGGCTCATGAGTTATGGTCTTGTATTGGCACTGAACCACAGAGTGTCCTGAATGGAGTACCCTTTGGGGGGGGCAGGTATGAGGAAATGCTCCACATGCTTCAAAATATTAAAAGTGTGAATAACAGTAGCTAACATTTTAGTGGTACTTCGAAGTTTTCAAAAGGTCAGTGGAAACTTTAACACTGAAGGTTTGAACTTTAACATGGAAGGTGTCTCAAAGACCATCTGTTCCAAGTCTTTTGCTTTATAGATGAGGAAACTTGAAACCCACATAGAAGAAATTACATTCCTAGGGCAATAGAGTCACTTGATGCTGGAACCAGGTCTCCTAATTCTCTATTTGGAGTGGGTTTTTAATTTCATTTATTTTATTCCGAACTTAAGAAATAAAACAAGCATTTACATAACATAATAGAATAGGGGGAGAAAAGATGATTGTACAAGAAGCTGCAAATCTATTAGGTACAACTTGCTATTCCTTTCAAATATATCATAAAGTTGTTGCGTAACTTTCATGACTGTTTTTCCTGGAATGTTTTGTACCACAGCACCCCACTATGTTATCCTATAGGATTGTTTCTTACTCTTCACCCACCCCATACTTTTAAGGTCCATTCCAGCTTCCAATTTCCATGACCTTGTGGTGGAGGTCCTGAGAAAAGTAGGAACCATGTTTCTCCTGTGTCTGTACTCAGGCTCACAACTCCACTCCCAGTCTCAGAGGTGCACTCATTCCCACCCACACCACCCCATTAGCCTCTTAGATCTTTTCTGGCTCCCTCCTGTTGGAGAAAAGTTCACTGATGTCACTAACCATTCAGTAGAAATTAGCTCCATGCTTTTATTGCTCCCTGGCCAATGTGCATTTTCAAAAAGAGTCCAAAAGAGTGAACTTCTAATGGCTTCAGGCTCTGCCTGTGGTTATTATCATTGTTCAGCCTTTTCAATCATGCCCAACTCTCCATGACTCCATTTGGGGTTTTCTCGGCAAAGACACTGGAGGGGTTTACCGTTTCCTTCTCCAGTTCATTTCACTGATAAGGAAACTGAGGCAAACAGGGTAATGTGACTTGCTCAGGGTCACACAGTCAGTAAGTTTTAGAGTCCAGATTTGAACTTGGGAAGAGGAGTCTTCCTGATTCCAGACCTGACACCCTATCCATTACAACACTGGTTGAATTATTTCATTGTCCTCAATGGTTTCTGGGGGAAGATGGGATTTGTCCTTACTTTGTCCAGGGCTCAGCCATGCACCATTAATTCCTCCCCAAAAGATGAGCTGAAAAAGCCAGTGGAAAACATTTTCTCCCCGTTCAGAGCAAAGAACCAATCTACAGCCCAGAGAAAATACCTGTCTAGTATCTGACTAATCATCTCCATTAGCATTGTCTACAGTCATGCCTGCCATATTGAGGAGCTTCAGGCCCACCGCTCCTTTGCTGAAGTCCAGGTGAGGTATAGAAGAGAATCTGGGTTATCATATAAGAATGGTTGGTATTTTTTATTTACAAATCTATCCATTCATGCATGTATTTATTTAATCTTGGCACTTGAAGATTTACAAAGCATTTAACATACACAGGATTGAAGGAGCATACATTTAGAACTGTAAGAGACCCCCAAGGGCAATTTAGTCAAAACTCCCCCCCCCACTTTTCAAACAAGGTAATTGAGACCTAAGTTAAGTGATTCACCCAAGGTCATCCAGAAAGTCAGTGTCAGAGGCAGGATTTAAACCCACATTCTTTAATTCCAGAGCAGGTGCCCCTTCTACCACTATTTCCTGTATATGATCTCATTTGAACCTCTCCCTGAAGGAGGTGCTGTTATTATGCTGGGTTTTTTTCAAAAAATAACCTAGAACTCAAAGGATTTGTGACTTGTCCAGGGTCACACAGCTGGTAAATGGTTGAGGTGGAATTAAAATCTAATTCAACTCAATTAGCACATTACACTCAGAAAAATAGAAGTGTTTGACTCTTCATGACCTCATTTGGAGTTTTCTTGGCAAAGATATTGGAGTAGGTTGCCATTTCTCTTCTCCAGCCCGTTTTTCACTTGAGGAAACCAAGGCAAACAGAGTAAAGGGACTTGCCCAGGGCCACACAAATAGTAAGTGTCAGAGACCAAATTTGAACTCAGATCTCCTTGACTCTAAGCTGAACATTCTACCCACTGAACCACCTAGCCATCCCATTAGTACAGATTAGATAAATACAAGTGTAGCTAGTGGGCTTCACCCTTTCCCTACTACCTTTGATGTATATTTGATTGCCACTTCGGGTGGCCATATAGAAGCTTGGGAAGTTGAGGAAGCATCTGGTCATTGATGGATCATCACAAATTGAATCCCCTTGGGTGGCTGCTGACTAATTTCCATGGAGGAGGTCACAGATCGAATATGAAGGGAAGTTCATTGGTGTTACTTCCCTCTAAGTGAGAACCTGAAAAGGTCTTAGCCTAAAGACCAGAGTATCCCATTGTATGCTGAGTTATCTCCAGTCATTCTGATGAATGGACCCAGATGGCTCTGCAGGAGAAAGTGAAACTGGTAATCCTGCACAGCCCTGCCTCACTTAAATCCAAGTCACCTGCAAGGCATGTCATCATTTCCCTGATGCCATGGTTCTCTTCAAAAACGCAAGAAAAACAGAACAACAACAACCTGTTAACAAAAGAAGAGGTGCTCCAGAGGGCAGAGAGAAAGGATCCTCCCAGCTCTGAAATGTTCTGTTCTAAGTCCTCTAATTCTAATGCTAATGGAAGAATATGGGCTTATAGGACAGCAGTTCTCAACCTGTGGGTTATGTTCAATTTTTAATAATGAAAATACATCCTGCATATCAGATATTTACATTACGATTCATAACAGTAGCAAAATGACAGTTATGAAGTAGCAACGAAAATAATTTTATGGTTGGGGGTCACCACAACATGAGGAACTGTATTAAAGGGTCACTGCATTAGGAAGATTGAGAACCACTGTTATAGGAGAAGCATGAGGGGGAGCAGGGTGGAGGGATGGGTATGTAAGAGAAGGTGATCTTTCTGGAGTCTTTGTAGGCTACACCTAATTCTACCTACACATAAAAAACCCTCCATGGAACTTCCTAATGTATTTTCACTTCATTGTAATCAACTTGGTTTTTTCTACAGACCACTCCAGACGGCTTCTCAACACCCAAATGTTCTTTCCCATCTCTGATGAGTATAGAGCACCTTTGTGTATATTTTTTTTCAGATTCAGTGACTATTTCTAATGAGAGATTCCTTTAGTTCAGGACTTGGAACCATAGTCTTCCTTTTGGAAATACAGGCTGCTAGATTTTTTTAAAAAGTAGAAAAATACATTCAACCTGAAAAAAAAGACCTGGATCCTGGACCTTCTGATTGACCTCCAAATCATGAATTTGTAGGCTGGGAGCATTTACCTCATGAAAACAGGGAATAAAATCAGAGGCACTGAGAGCTTCAAAGAATCTTAGCCCTGCTTTATTATACTGCAATTCTTTCTTTTTACAGAGGAAGGAACAAGATGTTTCATTTCCCCTAAAATGGACTTTATAGAACATGATTTTTTTTTAAATGCTAGCATTTATATGGCACTTTAAGATTTTAAGTTCACTTTGGAACATTATTTATTTTTCTCCTCAAAAACAATCCTGAGAGGGATTTTACATTTTACAGTTGAGGAAATGGAGTCAGACAGAGACTAAATGGTTTGCGCAGAATCACATACAGCTAGTCGTTTCTGGGTCAGATTTGAACTCAGGTCTTTCTGACTCTAGAGCCAACACTATCTACTACACTACCTTAGCTACCCCTGTTTTCATTCATGATGGTAGTGTTGCAGAATTGCTTTTTGGCTATGGACCAATGGCACTAATGGAAGAAAGAGTTTGCACCCACAGTCAGAATATGTTTACCAAGGAAAGGTTCATAGTACTCACAGCATCCAAAAAAAATTCCCCTTCTTCATTTATTTGTCAGTAATGTCTAGCATTCCAACTTTAGAAATACATTCTGTGGATTATGGTAAAAGTCAGATACAGGGACTGGGAGAACTTTTAGGGATTCCCTGAGTATTGGGATTGCCTTAGGGTTCAAGAGGTTTGATGAAAATGAATTTCCTTCCCCAAGTTTCCCTTGGAAATAGCAGAGATCTAGAGTCATTCTAGAGAATAAAGCTATACTTATTACTGGGTGAACTATTACTGTCTGTGGGAAAATAGACACCTAAGTACAAATTGAGTACGCTTTCCACTACTTTACTGTTATGGACTTCACTTACCTCATACACCAGCTGTTTGATTATCAGCTTAACACTACAAATTTTCAAGAAAAAAAAATGTGATTCAATTTAGTTTTGCCTGCTTCAGCTAAAGATTATGATTATGGCAGAATGAACCCATTTCATTCAAATATCTGTGTAGAAGGCACGCTTTCAACAAAGGCTGACCCTTGCATCATCAAGCTAAATAACACCGATGGGGTGGGGAAGGAGAAGGAAGTAGCATAGCTTCTTGATCCTGGGATGACCTGCTGTCAGTAATACTGTAGAGATCACTCCTGCCCAAGTCCTGGGTATATAGGATGTCTTCTGAGGGAATGACCCTCCTGATACCCCTTTTCAATTGTTAGAGTCTAGGACTCTATGACCTTCTCTTCCTTAAGAATGAACATGATTACCTTGGACTCCTCATAGCCCATCAGGAGAGCTTTCCCCTCTTGACTGAAACATAATTCATGGGAAGTAGTAGGTTTTCCCTTGTGGTATTTTCTGGAATGGATAACCTTTTGGTTCACTGCAAAGCAATAATGTCTCCAACACAGTGACAAGACAAAACCTTGAGAGACGGAGGGAAAAAAAAAGTAAGCATTGTCAAGGCAAAATGAGAACTGGGATGGATGCCTAAGAAGTTGCCTGGAACCAGTGTCTTCAGAAGGAAGGCAATAGCCCTGCCTGTGGGGAAAGCAAAGGACACGTTGAATTCATCTGCTCCTCAGAATGCTAGGCAAGGATTGTCATTTAGCCCGGACTGATGAGTGGTGTTATTAGATTCCTCAGGCTCCTCTGCCCAGACTCTGAGAGACCTCATCTGCCCACGCTGGAGAGAGAGAGATGAACTGCAGATGCATTGTGACAATACATTAGTGAAGGAGACCTGTGTGGCTTTGAAAGTGACAATGGCACCTGGAGGCTGGGACTGGGAGCAGAAAGGTTGAGCTATTCAAATCTCTGAGACTAGGACTTCAAAATGCAGGCTTTCTCTTTGGAGCCAGAAGCTCAGTTGAAGGAAGAAAGACAACAGGACTTGGAGTCAGAAAGACATGGGTTTGAATACTGCCTTTACTAGTTGCAAAAGCGTGAGTGAGGCATTTAATGTGTCTGAGTCTTAGTTTTCTAATCTGAAAAATAGGAATAATGACCTTGGCACCCAACATTAAAATACTGCTATGAGACTCAAATAAGGTATGTATAGAAAAGGCAGTTATTATTAACAAATACACTGAAGAACTGTATTTGAGGTGTAGCACAAGTAACCCTGGATTCATTAGGAGAGATCTTAAATGGTTTTGTTGAAATGACTTTGATACCAATCTGGAGACTTTCAAATAATGACTAATAGGTGACTATTATTTTTTTGCTTTTTTTTTTTGAGGGCAACTGGGGTTAAGTGACTTGCACACGGCTAATAAATGTGTCAAGTGTCTGAAGTCAGATTTGAACTCAGATCCTCCTGACTCCAGGGCTGGTGTTCTATTCACTGTGCCACCTAGCCACCCCACTAATAGTTTACTATTAAGATTACCACTTCAAAGTGTGCAAAACATTTTGCCTAAATTGAAAACTTAGAACAATCCTGTGAGGTATATTTCTCTTATTTTTCAAGTGAGGAAACTGAGGCTCAGAGAGACTTACCTTTATACATTCCAGAAAATACCTTTACCTTTACCTGGTTCCAAAGTTAGTAGGTATCACCGGAGAGATTTGAACCTGGGGATCTCAGATTCCAAGTCCAGTGTTCATCCCATTATCCCATGTTGGTTCCCAATAACATTGTAACATTAATGTTTGTGAAGAAACTAAATATAGAAATACAAAAAAATCAGAGAGAGAGGTAGAGATGGAGAGAGATAGGGAGAGAGAGAGAAAGATGTGGATTCGAATGCCACCTCTGACATCTGTGTGACCATTCATAAGTCTCTTAACCTCTCTGATCCTTGATCTTATGATCTGAAAAATAGAGAGATTGGCTTCTAGCATCTAAATCCTCTTCTAGCTCTAAACCTGGGATCCTATAATGTCTAAAATGAAAGGTTAAAAATGAGTGGAGTATTCATCTCCCAGATTTGTTGTCTGTCTTGGAAGCTCCACAAAGATAGCTTGCCTTCATTTTCTTTCCAACTGGCCTCTGACTTTATGCACTTTAAAACCATGTCCTCCCTGCCACACACACACCAGGTAACTTCCTCCCTTAACCCCACACTTTTCACTGAACTTTGGCATTGATTTGTCCTGAAAATGGAAGCTCCGTGAGAATGGGAACTTTTCTTTTGCTTCTGCATCATTTAGCATGGTGTCTAACAGAGAGTAAGTACTTTAAAAGGGTTTGTTTCTTGTCTTCCTCATGAGGCTTAAATAGAATCATCTGTATAAAGTGATTGGGAGACTTTAACACAAATTCTAACTGTTATCATTGTCCCCAGCACCCCTTTCTTGCTCAATGTGCACCCTTTCCACTAGCTGAAGCCCCAGAATGTTCCTTACCTGTCTTGAGGATGGCTCCCATGATTTCTCTCACCTCAAATGCCCCTCTCCTTCTAATCCCAGCCCAAATCCCATTTTCTCCACAAAGACTTGGAGCCCTCCACAATATCTTCCTTTTCTTCTTCCTTCTTGCATTAGTTTGCATAGACACACCTCTCCAATCCTGACTGCCCAAAATGGCTACCAGTATCTCTATAATCCATTTCCGTTATCTGACTGTAAGCCCCACAAGGTCAGAGACTTTTATATTTCTCAAAGCACCCAGTACTGTGCAGGGTTAGACATACTGATTCCCACTATACCCATATTGTCTCTTCAGTGAGAAGAATGGAATTACTTTCCAGGGAGGAGAGTAGACCTTCAGAACATTTTTTTACAACAGCATTTTATTTTTTTTCCCAATTACATGTCAAGACAATTTTTAGCATTCATTTTTACAAGATTTTAAGTTCCAAATTTTTCTCCCTCCTTCCCTCCCCTCCCCTCTTCTGAAAATGGAAGGCAAATTGATATAGGTTATGTATGTGCTAACATGTAAAACATATTTCCATATTAGTCACAGTTGTGAAAGAAGAAACAGACCAAAAGAGAAAATAACATGAAAAAGAATAAAGTAAGTTAAAAATTATGATTCAATCTGCATTCACAGTCTATCACATCTTTATTTGGATGTGGATAGCATTTTTCTTTGTGAGTCCTTTGTACTTGTCTTGAACCATTGTGCTGCTGAGAAGAGCTGAGTCATTCATAGCTGTTGCTGATACTGTGTAAGCTATTTTCCTGATCCTGCTCGTTTTATTTTCATCAGTTCATACAAGTCTTTTCAAGTTTTTCTGAAATCTGGCTGTTCATCATTTCTTATTGCATAATTGTATTCCATCACATTCATATACCACAACTTATTCACCTATTCCCTAATTGATGAGCATTTTCTCAATTTCCAATATTTCGCCACCATGAAAGAGCTGCTATAAGTATTTTTTCATATGTAGGTCCTTTTTCCTTTTTTATGATTTCTTTGGGGACACATACCTAGAATTAGTATTGCTGAATCAAAGGGTATCTACACAGTTTTATTACCCTTTGGATATAGTTCCAAATTGCTCTCCAGAATGGCTGGAGTGTTCACAATTCCACCAGCAGTGAAGTAGTTCCCAATTTTCCCACATCCTCGCCAACATTTTTGTCATATTAGCCAATCTGATAGATGTGAAGTGTTACCTCAGAGTTGTTTTAATTTGCATTTCTCTAATCAAAAGTGATTTAGAGCATTTCTTTGTGTGCCTATAGATAGCTTTGGGTTTTTTTCATCTGAAGACTGCCTGTTCATATTCTTTGACCATTTATCAATTGGGGAATGGCATATATTCTTATAAATTTGATTCAGTTCTCTATATACTTGAGAAATTAGGCCTTTATCAGAGGCACTTGCTGTAGAGATTGTTTCCCAGATTTCTGCTTTCCTTCTAATCTGGGTTGTATTGGTTTTGTTTGTGAAAAAAAAAAGTATTTTAATTTAATAAAATCAAAATTATCTATTTTACATTTCATAATCTTATTTGGTCATGAAACTGTAACTCATTTAACTTCTCCTTTAAAAATTTGTATTTAGGGCAGCTGGGTGGCATGGTAGATAGAACACAGGCTTTGAAGTCAGGAGGAACTGAGACCATATCTGGCCTCACTTACTAGTTGTGTGACTTTGGGCAAGTCACTTAACCCCAAATGCTTCAACCCTTCCTCCCCACTCCAAAAGAATTTGTATTCTATGCCACTTGGTGTATATATGTTTAGTATTGGTATTATTTCAATGTTGCTGGTATCTTTTAGCAAAATATCATCACTTTTAAGTAGGTCCATTTTTGCTTCGTCTGAGATCAAGATTGATACCTCTGCTTTTTTTTTTTACTTAGTAGGTTCTGCTTCAGCCCCTTACCCTTTCTCCATGTGTCTCTCTGCTTCAAGTGTGTTTGTTGTAAACAAAATATTGTTGAATTCTGGCTTTTTATTTACTCCACTATCTGCTTCAGTTTTATGGGAGAGTTCATTCCTTTCACATGCACATTTATGAATACTAACTGTGTACTTCCCTCCATCCTGTTTTTCCTTCTGTTTGTTCCCCCTTTCTTTTTTTTTTTTTGCTTTTTTTGCTTTTTTTTTTGGAGGGCAGTCGGGGTTAAGTGACTTGCCCAAGGTCACATGGCTAGTTTTTTGTGTTTGTGTGTGTTAAGTGTCTGAGGCCGGATTTGAACTCAGGTACTCCTGACTCCAGAGCCGGTGCTCTATTCACTGCGCCACCTAGCCGCCCCTGTTCCCCCTTTCTTTTATCCTCTCCCTCCTTGACAGTGTTTTGCTTCTGTCTACAGTCACCCCCAGTTTGCCCTCTCCTCTGTCAATCTCCCCCCCCACTTTTACTTAATCCCCTCCCTTTGTACTTTCCCGTTGGGTAAGACAGATTTCTATATTCAACTGATTGTATATATTACTCCATCTCTGAGTCAATACCGAAAAGAATAAGGTTCAAGCAATGCATTGCCCACCCTCCTATCTTCTACTGTAATAGGGTTTTTGTACCTCTTCATGTGAAATAATTTACCCCATTCTACCTCTCCCTTTCTTATGCACCCAATATACTCCTCTTTTTCATCCCTTAAATAATGTTTATGTCATTTTTTCAAATTCACCTTATACCCATACCTTCTGTCTGTGTATATTCCTTTTAGCTGTACTACTAGTGATACAATTTTAAAGAATTCCAAGTGTCATCTTCCTGTGTAGAGATGTAAACCATTTAGCTCCATTGAATCTGTTGTTTTCTTTTCCCTTTTCACCTATTTAGGCTTCTCTTGGGCCTTGATATTGGAGATCAAATTTTTTGTTCAGTTCTGGTCTTCTCATGAAAGTTTGAAATCTCTTTATCTCATTAAATGCCCATTTACCCCTTGAAGCACTATGTTTAATTTTACAGAGTTGTTGACTTTTTGGTTGTAGTCCTAAATCATTTGCCTTCCAGAATATCATGTTCCAAGACCTTCAGTCCTTTAATGTCGTGGTTGCTAAAGTCCTGTGTAATTCTGAGTGTGGCTCCTGAGTATTTGAATTGTTTCTTTCTGGCCACTTGCAGTATTTTTCTTTTACCTGATGGTTCTGTAATTTTGCCATAATGTTCCCTGGAGTTTTTATTTTGGGATCTCTTTCCTGAGGTGATCAGTGGATTCTTTGCCTCTTTTGTTCCCTGATTCCAGAATATCAGGGAAGTTTCCCTTGAAAATTTCTTGGAAGATGCTTTCTAGGTGCCCCTTTTGATTATAACTTTCCTGTAGTCTCATGATTCTGATATTGCCTCTCTTGGTTTTATTTTCCTGGTCAGTGGTTTTTCCAATAAGATATTTTATATTTTATTCTATTTTTTTTTCATTCTTTTGAATTTGGTTGATTCTTTTTTTTTTTGGAGGGCAACTGGGGTTAAGTGACTTGCCCACAGTCACGCAGCTAGTAAGTGTGTCAAATGTCTGAGGCCAGATTTGAACTCGGGTACTCCTGATTCCATGGCCAGTGCTCTATTCACTGTGCCATCTAGCCACCCCTATGTTTGGTTGATTCTTGATATCTCATAGAGTCAGCTTCTACTTGCCCAATTCTAATTTTTAAGGAATTGTTTTCCTCTGTCAGGTTTTGTACTTCCTTTTCCATTTGGCCATTTGTACTTTTTAAGGCCATGTTTTCTACAGTGGATTTTTTATCTCCTTTGCCATTTTACCACTTCTACTTTTTAAGCAGCTGTTTTCTTTTTCCAAGCTTTTGAACTCTTGCATCTCTCTCATTTCTTTTCCCAATTTTTCTTCTACCACTCTTATGTGATTTTAAGCTCCTTTTTGAGGTCTTCCATGAGTTCTTTCTGGGCTTAGAGCCCAGTTCCCATTCTTTGTGGTTTTGTCCATAGGTGTCTTGATATTGTTGTCCTCTTCGGAGTTTGTGTCTCGATCTTCCCTGTCACCGTAATAACTTCCTATAATCGGATTCTTTTTTTTTTGTCATTGTTGTCATTTGTTAATCTTTTTTGGCCTTTTCTCTTTCTTTTAAGTTGGAGCTCTGCTCCCAGGGTGGAAGGGGCATTATCTCAAGTATCTTATGCCAGGGGCCCACAGGGGACCTTAGTGTCTGGTACTGCACTAAGAGGGTGGAGTGGCACTTCTGAAGGCCCTGGGGGTCTGACTGTTTGCCTGGTGCTGAGCTGGGATCCTAATGGTGGTGTCTGTAATATGCTGGGACCGGTGGGATATTTCTGCATTTCTCTGGAGCTACACTGAAGCACACGGAGGTCTGGCTGCTGGAGACTGCCTGTTTGCCATCATAGCTAAGTTCTGCCCATTCCCCTGGCTATGCTGAGTCATATGGGAGCTCTTGGTGTTGGTGTTTGTCTGCTCCAACATCCTGGGTCTCAGGATCTCTTGCTGCTTTGCTGAGGTAGGGCTTGCTGCTGGTTTGCTGGGATGCTTCCTGTCCTTGATTATGTTTCCCTTTTACTCAAGTGAGATAGACTTTTCTTACAGATCTTTCAAGTTTCTTGGGCTAAAATATTGTTGCACCCAGTCTTTTTGCTGTTTTCTGCTATTCCAGGATTTGTTTGGGGGCACTATTTTATGGTTCTTTGGAGGTGATTATGGGAGAGTGATGGTGATTTACTGCTTACTCTGCCATCTTCCTTCAGAACAGTTGTGAAGTCCAGTTTACTTGTCTTCAGGCTTTTCTCTGCCCCTGGAAGCAAAATCTCTCTCCATACACTCTCTCTTGCTCTCTTCCCTTCCATGTCCAAACCCACTCTCTGAGCCCTTATCTACACTACAGTATAAGCAACTGAGAAGAGTAGCAGTGTGGTATATTGGAGCGAACACTGAACTTGAAATTAGAAACACCTGGGTTCAAATCTCACCTCAGACATTAACTCTCATCCCTTCTGCTATGGGAATCTAAAGATCTTCCCTGCCCCTAGACCCTTTTGATAGGCTTAAGTGGCTCTGAGAACCTTCCCTGAATTGAAAGTATACTCTGCTCCCTAATAGGCTGAATGTGGTCACATGGAGCCTGTGGCAGGAGGCTTGTTTTTCAGGAATACCTGTGCCTGGTTGCTTTGTGATTGGGCAGTGGGTCAAGAGGGCTCTGACATTTTCCAGTCCAGGAGAAGGCTATATATACACACATGCCCTGATGTGAGGTTTTGCTTTGGGGTTCACTTTGAGAAGAGTTGTGTGATTTGACCAGAAGAGACTCTGGAAAGCTGTTGAGTGTCCTGGCTTTGAAAAACCCAGATGTTGGTGCTTCCCTCTCTGGTAACTGACTTGGTATGGATGTAATGGTCAGACGGTTGGAAGCCCATCTGCTGATCTGTCTCTTTATCTGCTTGTAACTTGTGTTTGTATTCTGTTTGCATTCTCTGAAGTTCAGGGTGCCAATTTTTCCCCTGAACTACGTAAATGGTATATTGTTTGATTGATTATAAAGTAAGATTGTTAACCCATTTTGAGTTGCTTTCCTTTAGAAAAGCCGATCTAAGAACCTGTGCTAGCAGCCACCCTAGATATGCTAGGGTGCTTGCTGATACACCTTCCAACATCTGTTCCAATGACGTGAGTCATCTTGAATTTCTATGAGTTCAACAGGTATAAGCACTTACTGTATACAAGGCACTATATTTGCTGTTGAGGATGTGAGAATGAAAAGAGGATCACTGCTTTAGAAGTTTTGACAATTTGCTGATGAGATGGTTGGAGATAGTACAGCATGTCAAAGTCTTTGATGAGCACTCATTCTGGTGAGAGGGGACTGTGGGAGAGGTGCCATCTGGCTTAGGACTAATCATGACTGGATCTGCCATCAGTGTTTGCGAACTACAGAGATAGACAGGAACAGTGTGTCCCTGATCCCTGGACTACTAGTTTGGGAACCAAGGGTCACCAGGAACAGTAGCTGAGAGCAGAAACTTAACAGGATTAAGTGACTTGCTCAGGGTCACATAGATAGTAAGTGTCCAAGGCTGGATTTGAGCTCAGATCTTCCTGACTCCAGACGTGGTCCTGTATCCACTATGCCACCTAACTGAACAGTCTAGGGATAGAAAGACTAGAAGTAAACCCGTCCTGTACTCATGGAACTTCCATTCTATTGGAGGAGACAATAAGTACATATGTAAGGATATACAATGTAAATACAAGATTTGGTGACCTGACACTAAACCCCAGGTCTGACACTTACTAACAGACAAATCGTTTTCTTGTTCTGAGTCTCATTTTCCTCATTTGTTTAATATGAATCAAAATAATAGCTCTATTCCCCCCTCTTTCAGGGTACTTGGGAGAGCAGTGACTTCTAAACCTCAAAGGGTTTGAGAAATGGAAGTGATTACAATTATTTACTGGCCAATCTGCCCTACGAGGGTGGCAGACATAATGACCTCTGCCAGAGGTGCTGAAGGAGCTGTCTGGCCCCACCTCAGAGCCTGTGATGAGATTGTCTTTCTTGCTAAAAAAAATAATAATAATAAGTCCTGCTTGCAGCTTTTTGTTGGTATTTTTTCTTTTCAGATGCAGTTAGTTTGGTCTCCACCAAAGCCCTTCTGTGGGGTCAGCACTGCTCACCCTGCACCAGTGTGCTCAGCAGTCTTGTCTGCAGCAGCTGCCAGACTTCTCTTCCCCATCCACCCTTTTGGAAACTCCTCCACTGAAGCAGCCTATCCAAAGGAGGCCAAGGGCAAGAGATAGCAAGTCACATTTCACCAAGGCCCAGAGGGCTTCCAGTCTGAGAAGAAAAGGAAAAAAGAAAAAGAAAGAAGTCAGAGAAATATTGCCAATCTTCTCAAATGTTAAAGGGGTACAGACCTTATGTTAGAACAGTCTAGGATCATCAAGGTGAAGACTGGGGGCAAAGAACTTCCTTGAAAAAGTTTGTAAACCACTTCTGATACCTACTGGCTATGTTAATATGACCAATACTTATCTTGTCTGAGCCTCAGTTTCCTCAGCTGTTAGATGGACAAAAATAATATCCGAAGTACTTAATTACCAGCATGCTTATTGGGCTCAAAAAACTTTAAAGCACCAAAAAATTCAGTTGTTTTTGTCATCTTCATCATCACCACCCCCACACCATCACCATCACCATCACCATCATCATCACCACCATCATCACCATCATCATCATCACCACCATTGTCATCATCACCACCATCATCACCATCACCATCACCACCGCCATTGTCATTATCACCATCATCATCATCACCATCATCATCATCGCCACCATTGTCATCATCACCATTGTCATCATCATCACCATCATCATCCTCACCACCATTGTCATCATCATCACCATCATCACCACCATTGTCATCATCATTACCATTGTCATCATCATCACCATCATCATCACCATTGTCATCATCACCATCAGACTGCATGGTATAATAATTGAAAGACATTGGCCTACCCATCAGAAAGACTTGGGATCACATACTGTATCTGATATTTACCATCTGGATGACCATCAGCAAGTCACAAGTTCTCAATACCCTGAGAAGCCCTTTAAAATTATAACTTGCAGTTACATATCTACATTGCTAGAGGGAGCTTCCTCACTCAAAGTTCCCTAAAATAATGAAACTGAACATCTATACCCTACCTCCAAAAAGGTCCTATTTTTGTTGATGTTATTCATTTTTCTCCAGGCTGCGATTCTGACTCATCTATCTGCATGGGACTTTCTCTACCATGACACAGAAATCTCCTTATCCTGGAAGTTCACTCCACAGCCAGATTACTCACACTAGAAGCACCTCTTGCCCCTGTAGCCTCTCCTTCTGATTGACTTGTTCCTCCCCAAACCTCCATCTTCAGGAGGAGGTCCAGGATGGCCACGTCTCACTACAGGCTCTCCTATAATACTCCTAGTGGATGAGAGCTGGATACATTCATCTCTTCCTCATCCCACCCTCCTTTTCAATTTCCTTTTATGTATTGTCTTCCTACATTGGAATATAAACTCCCTGAGGGCAGGGACTATGTTCCTTATGCTTGTTTGCATTTGCATAGTAATGAGAATTTGAAGATCTTTCCTGTTCCTTAATAGGCCTAAGGGAATTTGAAGACCTTCTCTGCTTTGAAGATCTTTCCTGATCCCTAATAGGTAAAATGTAATTACGTGGAGTCTGTGGTGGGAGGAGTTTGCTGAAGGATGGAACAGAGCCCACAGGAAGCTGGGAGTCAGAGCAGTTAGAGCTGGATAGAGGAGAGGATACAACCAAGGAGACAGCTGGGCTTGTGAGTGTTTGTGGAAAGACTAAAGGATGGTGTGGCTCTCTGCTGTGCTATGATGTATTAACTTCTTTGTTGCTATGATAGATTCAGTTTCCTGGTGTTGAGATTTGGATTTCTGGTGTCTGGATAAATGCTTTGCTTCTGTCTTCTATATGGAGTATCTGTTATATTTTGCAATTGACACCTATGCTGGCGCATTCATAGTTGGCATTGCTGCTTTGAATATTGTATTGGTGCTACAAATATTTAGCACAGTGCCTGGTACACATCAAGAGCTTAATAAATGCTCATTCTCTTGACTGCTGCTGATAATTAAGATGATGAAGATGACTATGATGATATGTAGGAGAAAGAAGGCCATGAGGTGGATGCCCTGTTTAGATCAGGATTTCAAAATACTTAGATATGAAATAAAAGCTTTAGAGCTAGAAGGAATCTCAGAGGCCGTCTAGGTAAATGCCCCTTATTTTAAAAATTAGGATGCTAATGCCAAGAGGAAGTGATTAGCTCCAGATCACATGGGTACTAAGCATCTGAAGGAGAATGAAAGAGAATTTGCATCCAAGTTCTCTAATTCCAAAGACACTGCTCATTCCACTATGCCAGAAAAAGAGGTAGCATTGGACAGAAAAGGAAATGCTGACTCAAAGGACCTGGGTTCAAATCCTACCGCTGGTACTGACGTGACTTCTGCCCATGAGACCTTGGATCAGTTACTTGATTCCCCTCAGCCTCTTTTTCTTCCTCTGTAAAAAGAATTGATTAGAGGGGCAGCTAGGTGGCACAGTGAATAGAGCACTGGCCCTGGAGTCAGGAGTACCTGAGTTCAAATCCGGCCTCAGACACTTAACACAAAAAACTAGCCGTGTGACCTTGGGCAAGTCACTTAACCCCAACTGCCCTCCAAAAAGCAAAAAAAAAAAAGAATAGATTAGAGTAAGTGACCTCTGAGATCTGTCCAAGTTACTTAAGCTCAGTTAGATGGGACCTCAGGTTCCTCCTCTGTCAAAAGAGAGGGTTGGACCTCAATGGCCTCTAAGGTCCCCTAGACCTCTGATCAACACTTCATGGAGCCAGGATTTAGTCAGTGGCCTCCACAGAGTCATATCATGGCCCCTCATGGAACTTTGAGAACAGTATTTGAGAGATCCTCTGCTCAAAAAGGCATCATGCTTACAACATGGCTCTACACACCAAGCTATGCTGGTCCTTGGTAACTGTCACAGAGCCCCCCACTGAGTCAGTTCCCAAAGTCTTTCTAACCTGTTACAACCAACCAGAGCAGCAATATTCTCCTGAGAGGCCAGGTAGAAAAAGAAAGTGGAATTCACTGGAGGATTTTTGAAACACTATTCATACACACACACACACACATACACACACACACAGAACCACTTAGAACCTTAAATTTTAAGAACTAGAAAGGACCTAAGACCATCCCATCTACTCCCTTCACTTTACAGATAAGGAAATAGAGACCCATGGAAAGGAAATTACCTGCCCAAGGTCTCATAGCATGATAGCACCAACATTGGGACTAGAATCCAAATCTTGATTCCCTAAACAGTACCTTCCTACTCCATCTTTCTATCAAAAAAGTCTGTGTATATACATATATACATACTACTTATAAGCTATACACATACACATACTTATATATACATACATATACATATGTACTGTATATGTACTATACATACAAACTCTGCATATATACCCACTCTCAGAGTCCTTATCTACACTGCTAAGTAACTGAGAAGAGCAGCAGTGTGGCATAATGGAGAGAACACTGGACTTGGAATTAGAAAGATCTGGGTTCCAATTTCACCTCAGACATTAACTATCAACCTTTCCAATATCCATTCCAATGAGGTAAATCACCTTGAAATTCTATTAGTTCAACAAGTATAAGCACTTACTGTATACGTGGCACTATACTTTCTTCTGAGGACGTACAGTATATATGCATGTACAGCTTTAGAGGTTCTGACAATTTGACACTGAGAGAGTTGGGGATGGTACAGTACATCAGAGTCTTTGAGGAGCACTCATCCTGGTGAGAGGGGACTGTGGGCAAGTATATATGTATATGTACATGCACATACAATACACATATATGTATAGTATCTTCACAGATACCTATACTCATACAAATGTTTTTTATCATGCGTGTTTATAGACTCATATTTACATATGTGTGCATAAACTATATGTGCTCGTGTATGTATGTAGCAAGGTCCTATATGTGTGTGTCTATGTGGTATGTGTGTATATATCATGCATCTACATATACACATATACGTGAATATGCACATGTGTATATATAAATGTGTCTATGTGTGTGTGTCTCTGCGTATGGCATATCTATATCTACATGTATACATGTATGTGTTTAAGTCTGTGTGTACGTGTGTATTTCCCACTCTTGATTGAAGCCCAAGCTCTCCGACTCCATCTTGCAGACAGAAATTCTTCTGAGCACCACCTAGCATCTAGCACAGCCTGACTTATCTTGCAATTTATAGGAGCTCCAATGAGCAAAAGCCTGCAGCCTCTTCGTCTGAATACCAATCCCAGAATAAACACACTTGGCTCTCAGATGCAACTTAGCCAAGAACAATATTCCTTCTGCATCAGCACAGAGAGGGCCCAGGAGTAGAATTCTTTATCCACAGAGCCAAAACCAGACAAAGGTTCAGTTAACTCCAAGGAGACACTGTTCTCAGGGAGCAATGAAATTGTTTGAGAGATGAGACTCTCGCTGGTGAACAGGAAATGTCAACTGGAAGCAGAGACCTCCCTGTGAAGAAAGGGGGAGAGGGGCCAGTGGAGGAGGTGGTGGCAGAATTTGGCAAGGACCTGAGAGCTGAGGTTGAAGGGATTGGGGGCAGGGATCATTAGCATGGTTTACCAGGATGCATGCCTCCTTAAAAAAAAGAGAGAGAGATGGTTTTATTGGACTTCTGTAGTGTCTGCTAGCTCTGACATTCAGTATCTTGTGCCAATCTCCCTTCTAGTACCCACATTCTAGTCTAAGGGTTCTTCACCTTGTGTGTGTGAGTGTGTGAGTGTGTGTGTGTGATGCACACACAAAACCTCTACCTTTGACGGTCTGATGAAGCCTATGGATCCCTTCTTAGAATAATGTTTTTAAATACATAAAATGAAATGAATATGATTGTACAAGAAACCAAAATTGAGTGAAAATAAAGATGTAATTTTTCCCCATCCATGTTTCCAAAGAATCCTTGTTCTATATTCTCAGTTCCCTTCTATTCATCCAAGAGGTATGCCTTAAGAGCCTGCTGGTTGTGCAGCACTGTTAGGGCTATGTTCTTAGGTTCTCCCCCAACTCTAACATTCCAGGGTCTATTCTATCTCTGGCTACATTCCCAGGTTCTAAGGTCTTTTCTAGCTCCATATTCTAAAGTGCCTTACAGCTCAACCATTCTAGGATCCCAAGGCCTTTTCTGCCCTGATATCCTATTTTCTAAGCACCCTCCATCTCTTACGGTCTATGTTCTAAGATCTCTTCTAGCTGTGACATTCTGCTTCTAAGGATCCCTTTCCCCCAGCTCCAATAATCTATGATTCTGTCACCTGTCTCACACACACACACACACACACACACACACACACACACAAGAAGCATTTCTATAATATAAGATATAATTTGATTAAGTGAAAGAGAGGACTACAGGATTTCAGGAAAGGAAGAGAAGACTTCCAACTTCTAAAAGGATTGGAACTGATAATGGCTCACGAAACTAAGCCTTAAGAGAGGACATGGAGCAGGGCAGAGGGAACCTCCTGTCCCCCAAATGAAAGAGAATGGAGATGGGGAGGCATGATGGAGGATCCTGGGAGTGTCAGGGGGAAGGAATGAGCGTGATATGCTTAGGGGATGGTCATTGGATGAGTTTGGCTAGATCACAGGACACATGTGACACATCACAGACTGAGGCCAGACTGTAAAGGATCAGACAAGGTAGCTATGGCAACTAGGCTTAGTATCTTCCTCATTAATCCTGACATAGAATCAAGGACAGGACTAGTCATTCGTACATTGAGGACAAAATAAGGCCATCTCATTCATTCTGCCCTCCTCACACCTCACGCTCCTCATGCTCCCTGGGTTGCTCAAGGAGCATCAGTGCCTCTGGTGTGAGGGTGCTTTAACCCTTTTCACCATTGGTGTCCACCTGACACTTATCTCTCACCTGTGACTTCAAGAAGTTAACCATCTTGGCAGGGGGGCCGACCCAGGTTAAGGCAACTGACAGGCCTCACACCCACCAATGAGGTGGGACGGGGGTTGTCTACCCCAAGTGTGCAAAGAATTCTCTCAGTGGAATGGGCAGAGGAGAACAATGTGTTCCAATGGCCACAAAAGCAACTGAAGCAGGTGCTGGGGAGCACTTAGAGCTTGGTCAGACATCAAAGGCATCAAGGTCATCCCCTGCATCTTGATTTTTGTCCTGCTATTGGGCTTCAATGATGCTGGGAGAGAGAGTGAGGCTGATGACTTTGTACATCTCTGCCTTACTTCAATTCAGTTCATGCTCAAGTCAAGACATCACCCATGATGTCTTTGGTCCTCTTTGAAAATGAAGGACAAACTCCAGTGGGAAAGTATTTGCAGATCCTATACTTGATTGCATGCCACCATGGGTGGGTGGGAGGAGGGAGGGGAGAAAATTTGAAACACAAGTGATTGTGGAACTGAATCTTATAAATTAAAAGTAAATAAACAAATCCATTTTTAAACAAAGAAAATGAAGGACAAATCACACCTCCTTATCCTGATCATGTTTGGTCTTCTGGTCAGGCTGAGACTGTGCCTTAAGGACCACCCTTGGCCTTCCTATCTACTCCAACCAGGCCAGGCCTCTGATTCCCTAGGTATGGCTTGTTTTTCCCCTTCAATCCATCCATTATTGTTTGGAAACTTGCCATAGGCCAAGCCCCAACTTAAATACTGTAGGGAAGCATTGAGAAGACATGCTCACTGCCCTCAAGAGGTTTACAAGCTAGCTATCAACCAATCTGTAAGCATTTATTAAGCATCTACAATGAGCTAAGTGGTGGGAGACAAAGGCAAGAGTGAAGCAGTCTGGTTCACCTCTCTCCTAGCTCTGCTCCTGGCTCTCCTGACTTTTACATCTCTGCTTTTACATCCCCCTCCTCAGAATCGAGAGGCTCTGTCAATAACCTCCATTTTAAAAAGTGTTCAGGGCAGCCAAGCTCACTTCTGCCTCAACTTTCTTCTTGACTCTTTGGACTCTTTGCCCACTCTCCTCCCCCCACTCTTCAGTTTATAGCTTTCCTTCATGCATTGTCTTCCACTGTTGGAACATAAGCTCTTTGAGAGCATGGGTAGTCTTTCTCATTGCTTTTGCTTTCATTTGTATTCCTACTGCTTATCTCAGGTTCTGGCACACATGAAGAGCCTAATAAATACTATGTATCCATCCATCCATCCATGCATGCATGCATGCATGCATCCATCCATCCATCCATGCATCTATCCATCCATCCATCCATCCATCCATCCATGCATCCATGCATTCACGCATCCATCCATCCATCCATCCATCCATCTACCCATCCATGCATCCATCCATCCATCCATCCATCCATCGATCCATCCATGCATGCATGCATCCATCCATCCATCCATCCATCCATCTACCCATCCATGCATCCATCCATGCATCCATCCATCCATCCATCCATGCATCCATCCATCTATCTATCTACTTTTGGTATATATATATATATTTCTCTCTATTTATAAATATGTACTTGTGTGTGTGTGTGTATAATGGTGGAGACAGAGATAGCAACATGGATATTGGTCTTAGTGCCATTGTGTTAAGTACTCTCTTTCTTCTGTGCTGTGAGAACCAAATAGAGGAAGAAGCAATTGCTCAGGCAGAAATGCAAGAAAAAGAGAAGGCATCTGTACAAGCAGCCTGACTATTCTGAACACAGAGGCCACCAGCAGAGATGGAATGCCAGAGCCCTGGTCACACGTGACTAAAACCTCCAGGAAATTTCACCCAAAGAATTGTTCCAGTTCCCCACTTGATCCAAGCACTTTTATCTTATATAGGACCTTTACTACCATTTACTCCTCCATGACAAAAGGCATTCCAGGCTTAACCTGCCTAAAATCAGTTCCCTTAGTTTTATTCCATAGATCCTCTTGACCAGACCAACCTGCAGGTGGTCTTCCACAGGTGGGGAATTTGTTCTGTGAAATTTGGATTCAGTCAAAAAGTCACACTTGAGGACCTAAAGGGGCACGCGCGGCCTTGAGGCTGCAGGTTCCCCACCCTTGCTGATATTCTGCATCACTTTCTTTGTGGCCAAATGCACCACTTAAATAATAAACCATCTCCAGCTTTTTTGCCTTCATTTTTCATGTCTAATCACTGGGGATACAAAGATAAAAGTGAAACAGACGTACCCTCAAGGAGTTTACATTCTAATGGGTGAGAAAACACGTACAGATGTAGTTACATACAAAGAACAGATAGGAATGTAGAAAGGGAAAGCTAAAAGTACAGGGCAGAGTAGAGAAAATGAATACTATTCGTGGCAACAGCTATCTCTATAATGATGAGTTTTAGGAGCGTAGATGCAAAGTTAGAAGAGACCTCGGAGGTCATTACTGATGAGGAGACTAAGAGATTGAGTGACTTGTCCAAGGCCACATAGGGATTAAATGGTAGAAGTGGGATTCAGACCAAGGTCCTTGCAATCCTTCCCTTCCCACTATGTTATACCTGTTGCTCACAACAACCCTGTTCAATGGGTAATACAGTTATCATTATTCTGAGTTTGTGGATAAAAAATCAAGGTCCAAATATGTCAAGGACATGTACAAGGACTCACAGCAATGAGAATCTAAACCAAGATTCAAATCCAAGTCTCCTGACTTCACATCTACTTTGCCCCTCCCTTCCCCATCTCCTACAGCCTGTCAAACAATATGGATAGGGCTGTACGCACTTTAGATTTAAGGTTGGAAGGAATACTCAAAGTCATCTAGTTTTATCTCATTTTACAGGCAGGTAAACTGAGGACAAGATGGGGAAAGTGAGTTGTCCAGGGTCCTGAAGGGAATAAGAAGGATCATAGGATTGTATGTAGAGCTGTAAGGGATCTTAGAAGCCATTTAGTTCTACCGTCTTATTTTTCTGGTAGGGAAACTGAGTACAAGAAGAGGAAGTGACCTAGAGTTGTAATTTTAAGCTAGATCCGCTGAATCCAAGCTCTCTTCTTTGACTTTCTTGGGCTCATCAGTGCCTGATACTAAGTTCTTGCTAAATGCTTGTTGAGTAACTGACCAATCTACTCTTTTCCCTGAATCCTCACCCTTCAGGGAAGGCTTCCAAGAGGAGGTAGGGCTTTGTTTGAATAAATCTTAAAGGATGGGGAAAAATGGGTAATCAGAGGAGAGGGGAGGGCTTTCCAAAACTGGAAGAGCAAAGTCATTGAGGTGGGGAAAACACACATACTGGGACCAGTGTGAATATGAGCTTGACTGGAACAGAGGGTTCATGTCAGGAAGGAAGGAGAGTTAATGCTTAAAATCCTTCAATGTGTCATCTCTTCACTCATAAGCAGTGAAAAGCACCTTGGATTTGGAGTCAAAGAGACTGGTGAAATCCCAGCTTTCTCACACAGTGCCTGTGATACTTGGGGAAAGTTGATTTTCTCCTCTGGAGCTCAGAAACGGAAAAATTAGGAAACTGAACTAAATGGTCCCCAAGGTTCTCTATGAAAAATAGGATATAATGTTTCTATTTCCCTCTGTTTAGGTCTGACCTTTCAGTTTCCTCTACATGAATTTCATGTCCTTGTAAGTTTTCCCTTTTGGTGAAATCAACGTGTAGACCATTTGTTTGTTTGTTTATTTTTTAGTCATAGAACCTGTATTCAAATCCTGCTTCTGACACTACTTTGTGACCCTGGACAAATCACTTAACATCTCTGGGCTGTAATTTTTTCATTTACAAAATGAGGGCCATGGCCTAGATCAGGGATGGGGAACCAGCAACCTCAAGACCACATGTGGCCCTCTAGGTCCTCAAGTTCAACCCTTTGGCTGAGCCCAAGTTTTACATGACATATTTTATTAAAGGGATTTGTGATGTGAAGTTTGGATTCAGCCAAAGGGCCACACTTGAGGGCCTAAAGGAACACATGTGGCCTCAAGGCCAGAGGTTCCGCACCTCTGGCCTAGATGGTCTCCGAGATTCCTTTCAGCTCCGGGTCTAAGCTTTGCCTTGGTTGTAAATGAGTATGTCTTGAATGGTTTAGCAAAACCTGAGCTGTCCATGTTCCTTACAATGGAAAGACCCTGGATTTCTAAGCCAAGAGATTCAGTTTCTGTCCTAGCCCTTTCAGTAAGTGATTGTGTGATTTTAGCTAAGATACTTCCCATCTCTGGGCTTCAGTTTCTTCATGTATCTAATGGAAAAAGTCATCCTTGTGCTAATCCCTGTACAGAGGTTTTAAGGATGCAGTGAGATGCCTCTCAGATGAAAAGGCTTATTAATAACTTCAGTAGACAGTGCACAAGTCAGGGTGCAAGGATATTTGCATCACTTTGAATGCTCTGCCCATGACAGAGTTAGAGAATACCAGCCCCTTTTGGCAAATCTCCATTCCCCTGCTGGTTTTCCAGTAGGAAGAGATAGTTCTAGGTGCCTCCAACTTCTCCCTAAGCCATTCGTTCTAACCTCCTTAACCAGTTGCCCAAAGGAAGGCATTACCTCCCCCTAGTGGACATGATGAAATATTGCAGCCCTGTGCCAGGCACAATCTGTAGTATTCCTAGTATCATGGACCTAGAGACGGTAGGAAGCTTGGAAGCCAACTAATCCAACTTCATCATCTTCTATAGGAAAAAAAAAACAAAACTGAGATGATGAAAGGAAAGTGACTTTCCCAAGGCCTCACAGGTAGTAAGTAGTAAATTTAGAATTTGAACTCAGGTCCTTTGATGCCTATTCCAGCATTTTTTTCACCTGACTCATCCTACTTTCAATCTCTCATCCATGTATCTATTAATCTATTTATACATCCACCCACCCATTCATCCGTTTGTCCAATATCTTTTGAGTGCCAAAACTTTTATGAGATGCTGTGGAGCATTGTTAAGAAGGACGGAATCCTTGCCTGCCTTTGAGGAACTTACAGTATGGTGGTCAGTCATTCAGTCAGTCAGTCAGTCAATGAGCACTGCAATAAGCACTTAACATTCTTCAGTCCCTCTGCTAAAAATCTAGGAACGCAGAGAAAAGAATAATATGCCCTACCTTCAAGGATCTCCCATTCTAAAAGGAGAAGTAATATACAGATGACTATGGACATATGTGTTTTATACAGGGTAAATTGGTAGCAATCTTGGAGGGAAGGCATTGACGTTAAAAAGATGTAGGAAAGACTTCTTATTGAGAGATGTTATTTGATCTAGGATTTGTAGAAAGCCAGAGAAGTCAAAAGGGAGAGAGATGAGGAAGGAGATCATTACCGGCATGGGGGACAGCCAGTGAAAAGGCATGGAATGGGGGCAGTTAGGTGGCACAGTGAGTCGAGCCCTGAAGTCAAGAGGACTTAAATTCAAATCCGACTTCAGACACTTGACAGTTACTAGCGATGTGACCTTGGGCAAGTCACTTAACCTCCATTGCCTTGCCTTCCCCCCTAAAAAATGAAAAACAGAAAAGGCATGGAGTAAGAGTGGAAGGTGAGAGTAATACCCAAAATGTTAGTGTCTGTGTATCACAGATTATGTGGAAGGGAAGCAGATATAAGAAGACTGAAAAAGGAGGAAGGAACCAGATTATTAAAGGTTTTAAAAGTTCAATACAAGATTTTGTATTAGATCCTCAAGGTAATAGAATCACTGGAGTTTATTGAGTAGGGGATTGACAAGGTCAGACTTGTATTTTAGGAAAATTCCTTTGACAGCTGAGTGGAGGATGGACTGGAGGAAGGAAAGGGTGAAGCAGAGAGACTGATGAAAGCAGTCATAATAGTTCAAATGTCACTGATGGGTTTGTGCACCAGGACAGTGGCCTTCAATAGTCATCAGGAAGTTAGAAAGAGAGGAGCTTTGTTTTGTTTGTAGATTTTTGGGTTGGTTGGTTTGTTTGGGATTTTGGTGGAGAAAGAGAATGAATTTTATTTGGGGTATGTTGAGTTTAAGATGTCTATTGGACAGTTGGTTTGAGATGTCTAATAAGCAATTAGAGTTTAGAAGTGGTAGGGCTGGATAAGGAGATTTGAGAATGATCAGCATAGGGATAGCATTGAAACCTGGGAGCTGATGAGGTAATATAAACAGAGAAAAGAGCCCAGGACAAAGCCTTGGGGATACTCCCAGTGAGTAACTGTAATTTGGATGAAGATCTAGCCGCAGAGATGGAATAGTCAGATAGGTAGGAGGACAACCAGAAGATTACAGTATAACACACACATAAGTACATGCACACACACACAAACACACACATGCACACACATACAAACCTAGAAAGAAGAGAGTCTTAAGGAGAAGAGGGTGAAGGGCAATGGAGAGTGTCAAAGTCTGCAGAGGGGGTAAGAAGCTTGAAGATTGAGAGAAGGCTATTAGATTTATAGCCATTAGGAGATCACTGGTAACTTTGGAGAGAGCATTTTCAGTGGAATGATGAAGTCAAAAGTCAGCAACAGAGAGGTGACAAGGGAGTTGAAGGAGAGGAAGTGGAAACGATGATTACAGATGGACTTCTGAGGACATTTAGCCAGGAAATTGAGGAGAAAATATGGGAGGACGTCTAGCTGGGATGGACAGATAAAGCAACTTGGGTTTTTGTTTGGGGGGGGCCTGTGTGTCTGTGTCTGTGCATCTGTGTGTCTATTGAGGGGGATTTGGAATTTTTTTTGTTTCTTTTCTTTTTCTCAATTACATCTAAAAAATTTTAACATTTGTCTTTTAAAATTTTGAATTCCAAATCCTTTCTCTCATTTCCTCCTTTCTTGATAAGACAAGCTATTTTATATAGATTATGCATGTGAAGTCATGCAAAACACGTTTCTATATTAGCCATATTGAAAAAGAAAACAGTCCCTTCTCCCCCCCCCAAAAAAAAAGAAAAAGAAAGTAGGTTTAAAAAGGTCTGCTTTGATCTGCATTCAGACTTCATTAATTCCTTCTCTGGCAGTGGATAGAATCTTTCATCATAAGTCCTTTGGAATTGTCTTACATTATTTTATTGCTCAGAATAGCTAAGTCATTCATAGGCAATCATCATACAATTTTGCTGTTATCATGTACAATGTTCTCCTGTTTTTGCTTACTTCTTTTTGCATCAGTTCATATAAGTCTTCCCAGGTTTTTCTGTACTCATCTCCCTCATCATTTCTCATAGCACAATAATCACTATCATATACCACATCTTGTCCAGTCATTCCCCAATTGATAGCCATTCTTTCTATTTCTAATTCTTAGCCACTACAAAAAGAACTGCTACAAATATTTTTGCACATACAGTTCATTTCCCTTTGCCTTTTATCTTTTTAGGATGCAGACCTAGTATTGGTATTGCTAGATCAAATATTTGTTTTTAAAGGATGGAGGAGACATAAGCATGTTTTCAGGTAGTTGGGAAACAATCAGTAGACGGGGATAGAGTGAAGAGATTTCAGCTTAATATAAGGAGAAACTCCCTAATAGTAAAAGTTGTTCACAAGTGGAATGTTATGCATGAGAAATGAGTGAGCAACCCCTCACTGGAAATTTGGGGGCACAGATGGAATTTGTTGTATATGTTTCAAGGGAATTCTTGGTCAAATATGGATTAACCATCCTGGTCTCCTCATTTGCAATTATTCCAAATTTCCATTCCGTTGTCAATACCTGTCATTTCTCCCCCAGAAATCTCCTGATTCAGAAATTTCCCTGTCATTCACATTGACTCAAAGTCTGTTACTCAGCACTTTCTTAAGTTGCTTTTCCCCTCTGATTGGACAGCTGGAGGGCAGAGCAATAATAAAGGACTCAGAACTTTCCTGGAAACTCTATTGACCATCAGCTGCTCTACTTGGTTTCTGGTCCCCTGGTTCCCTCTCTCCACCCCCCCACTCCCCACACCCCAACTCAATAAATCCAGTGATTCACTAGGACCTCCAGGATCAAATGTGTTGTCCTCTGGTCGACATTTAACTTCTTCATGCTTTGCCACTTCCTACTTTTCCAGTCTCCTTACAACTCATTCCCTTCCACAAACTCTATGACACAACAACATTGGCCTATTTGCATTTTGTCACCTAAGTCATCTCCCATTTCTATGCCTTTACCCTGGTTGTTCCTCATGCTTGGAATGTCCCTTCACTTCCATCTTCTAGCTTCCCTTACTTCCTTCAAGACTCAGTTCAAACCCAACTTCTGCAGAAAGCCTTTCTGGATCTCCCTATCCTCCTCCATCTGATAATACTTATCCTCTGAGATTATCTCCCTATACTCTTCATACACCTAATATGTACCTTGTTATTCACATGTTGGTTTTTTCCAATAGAATGTGAGCTTCTTAAAGGCAGGGATGGCCCTTATATCTATGAATAAGAGTCTACTATGTATTTATTGACTACCTGACTCCCCAAACAACTCTTTTCTTTTCCACAGAAAGAAGATAAATCACAGGGAAGCAAAGTCACCTGACTAGAATCACAGAGGCAGCAAACAGCAGAGTCAGAATTTGAACCCACACTTCTGATTCTAGAGCCATTGCTCTTTCATACATTTATGATTTCATTTAACATCCCTACTGTGGAACGATCTTGAACAAATACATGCTCCAGAATTCCCAGCGCCTAGCCCAGTGTCAGCACGCAGTAGGCACTTAATGAATGATTGTTGGATTAAATTGGAATGCTACTGACAGATAACAGAACAGTTGATATGTGTTTGTCTTCCCATTGTAAATATTTGGTGAACTAAGGTCTTTTTAATTCATTAGGTATTCATGCTGTCAGTCACAGATAATGTGCTTGAACTTCAAAAGTAGTTAGTGACTGGCACTAAGGAGGGACTCAGAAAATCATTGGTCTTTAAATAATTCTAATTCCAAACTCACTCAACAGCCTTAGTTATAATCAAAGCAGAGGATCTTTTAAAGTACTCTCTCCTCCCCACCACCCCCAAAAAAATCTTCATAAATGAGCCTTAATGGATAAATTTCCTGGGTTTCCTTATCTAATTCTTGACAAAAAAAACCAGAGTATGAGAACTGGATATTCAACTAAAAAAAATTTATTAAACACTTACTTTGTAGCTGGCATTGGGATAGGTGCTAGAGAAACTGAGGCAAAAATGAAATTGTGTGGATTTTATTCTTCTACTGAAGTAGATGGATGGGAGTTGGAGAATAAAACCTATAGACAGTTAAGCAAATAAAAAAGATATTCCAAGTGAACACAACTTAATTTGGCAGAAAGGGCTTTAGCAACTGGGGGGATCAGGAGATACCTCCTGTAGAAGGCTGTGCTTGTGCTGAGCCTCAAAATTAAAGCTTCTATGAGGTGGTGTCAAAAAAAGGAACACTTTCAATCAATCAACCAACCAATCGACAAGTTAAGAGCCTACTAGGTGCCATGTGCAAGGTTTTATGGAAGCAAGAACAAAGAATGAAACCTCCCTCTTCCCAATGAACTTACATCCCAATGGGAGATAAAAATACATATGAAAATGCACAGCACAAATATGAAGTCAATAAATATATGCAAAGCCGTTAAATACAAGGCGGTTTGAGAGAAAGGGCACTAGCGGCTGTGAGGGGATCAGAAAAGATTTCATGCAGAAAATCAAAAGGTAAAAAGGGCTCAGAAGATGGAATGCCAAGTTGGAGGCTGAGCTACCAGGACACTGACTGTGAGCACACAACGGTGGAAAATATGATTTGGAAAAGTAAGGAGATCAAAGAACTGGAGTAAGAAGGGAGGTCAGAGTTCAGCCAATTCAATGCTTTCATTTTACAATGAAGAAACTAAGGCCCAGAATTTAAATGACTTACCCAAGATTATCCATGTGATCAATGGTGACATTTGATATTGCTAATTCCACATTGCTTCATAGATTGGATCCAGATTGGTAGGTTGGAGCTAGATTGCAGATGGCTTTATGTGCTCAATAAGGAAGCGGGTATGCAAAAATGAACCAAGCAAGGGAGGACTGTGGGCAGCCCTGTGACTGGGAGGATTAGTTAGACTATTATGAGAATGTTGTATGGGAGAAGATCTGAGATCCTAGAAGCAGGGAAACCAAATAGGAAGCTGGTTGGTTGTTGTCATTCATTCTCAAAGAGGACCAAAATGACATCACTATGTTGGGGTCAAGGTACAGTGTGTCCAACTGTGGCTAATCAGGCTTGGAATGCTCTACCACAGTTTGGGCACAAATAGTCCATATGAACATTTGGAGTGGAGACATCTCTTTAAAAAATAGAAAGCTACTGTCCAGGCATAAGGTGAGGAGGTGTTGTGTTCCAGGCATGAGCAATAGCTGATGTGAAAGCATAGGATAAATGGATGCATGGATGGATGGATAGATGGATGGATGGATAGATGGATGGATGGATGGATGGATGGATGGATGGATGGATTGGTGGGTGGATGGATGGATGGATGGATGGATGGATGGTGGATAGATGGGTGTGTGGATGGATGGATGGATGGTGGATGGATGGATGGATGGTGGATGGATGGATGGATGGATGGATAGATGGATAAATGAATAAATTGTTGGATGGATGGATAGATGAATGAATGGACAGGTGAATGGATAAATGAGTGAATTGATGGATGAATGGATAGATGGATAGAATGAATGAAAAAAATTGTTAATCATTTCCTATGTGCCAGGCACTGTGCTAAATGTGAGGATACAGAGAAAGGCAAAAGAGAAATCCTTCTTTCCAGGGGCTAACCATCCAATGGGGAACTCTTTATGACCTTAGGGAGGTCAAATTAGTTCTCTAGAACTCAGTTCCCTCCTCTGAATGATTGAGGCAGGGGGAGATTTTAAGGTCCTGTTCATTTCTTCATTCATGATCCTACAAACCCTGTGAGATGGATAGTACAAGTATAACAACCTTCATTTTATAAGATAGGAAACAAACCAACACTGGCATCCCCATGCCCACATGATGCAATCAAAGGGAAGTCACTCCTGATTCTGAAGCCCAACATTCTTTTCACTCCACTCCACTCCTGTAAGATTCTCCACTCACATGCTAAGGCAGAGTATGGAGTAGCGAATAGTGAGTTGGCCTCTGAGTCAGACTGATGGAGGTTCAAATCCTGTCTCCAAAACATAAGAACTGTGAGAGACCCTAGAATAGCTCAATTCCTCAAGCAAATCTATAAAATTATGAACTGCAGACCTGCATTTGTAAAGGAAATTAGTTCCTTATAGGCATTTTCCCACCGCAGGGAAGTCACAGGTTTGAACCAAACCCACCTAATAACAGCAATAATGATAATAATATGATTCTAACACACACACACACACACACACACACACACACAATCTGCCTTTCTCCTACTTTTACCCACTCTTCCTAGTTTTGGCCTCCGGGGCCAAGCAGAAGAAATCTCCCATGTGAATTATTAATGTGAATAAGTCAGACCTGACTGCAGAAGGCATTCATAGGCCTGCATTTTGTTGGATTCTCCAGTACACTGTAAGAAATTTGTCTTCCTCAGGCACAGGGGGGAAGGGGATAATTTTCCCTGCCCTCCCTTTCTCTTTTCTCCCCATCATGGAAGAGGAGAAGGTGCTTGTCTCCCCGGAGTGTGGAGCGGATATGGTGGGGAGAGTTTTGAGATCTAAGTTTGCTTTTGCTCTGGCTTCAGGCAGGACAGAGTGAAAAATGACAAATGCTGCTTCCATTGGCTCCCATTGAGGGCAGCTGCCCCTGGTCCTCTCTGGGAGGTGACTGCAGCCTGGACTCTTGCCCAGCCTGAAGCAGGAGCGGGGGCCGCTCGGCCTCCCATTGGCCACAAACAAAAGCCAGAAAGAAAATCGCTGGCACGTCCAAGAATAGCTCAGGCCTGGAGAGCCAACAAAGGCGCAGGCGGCCTGGAGAGCTTGCCCGAGACTCTGAGCTTGGCTCCGACCCCAGCTTTGCTGAAGGCCAGTTAACTCTCCCTGAGTGTGGGCTGCTGATGCTCTTCTGCAGTGGCTGGTGGAAAACTTCAGCACGAAGCATCCTCCCACTGAATTAGACTCAGTGGTCAACTGATCATAGCCACCCATCTGTGGCCTCCTAGGAGACTAAAGGTATGCCCTCCTAAAGAGGCAGCACGGCATAACAAAGAATGTTGCTTCTAGAGTCCAAGGGCCTGGGTTCGAATTCTTCCTCTAATGCTTCCTGCTTAGGTGACTTTGGGCAAGTCACTTCCCCTCTCTAAGCCTCAGTTTCCTCATCTGTAAAATTAGGGAATTAGATTAAATGGCCTCTGAAGTCCCCTCCAGCTCTGGGTATGTGAGCCTATGATCCTATGAATTTCAGTTTTCAGTCTCCTAGGGAGGCAGTGCGGTGCGGTGAAAGGAACACTGACTGGGGAGTCGGACTCCCTGGGTTCAAATCCTGAACTTTTGCTTCCTAGCTGTTTGACCTGAAGCAAACTTCTGATAGGCCGTGATAGAAAGAGGAATCATCTTCAGAATAATTAGGGAATATTAGAAGTCTACCTACCAAGCCGCAGAAAGAAACTCTATGAATAAACACAGAAATGTTAAACGCTCAAAGGTAGCCTGTGACCATTTAAGAAAAGTGATAAGACCTTGAATAAGTCACTTTTTCTCACTCGGCCTCAGTTTTCCCATCTGTAAACTAGAGGAGTTCTGCCAGATGACCTCTGAAATCCCTTTCAGTCAAAGATCTGTCATTTGTGACACCAATCCGAACTCTGTCCCTGGTGGTCGCTAATTATGTGACTCTGAACAAGTCACTTCCTTTCTTTGGGCTCCAGAGTCATTGTCTTCAAAATGACAAGGTTGGACTGGCTGGCCTGCGAGATCCCTCCTAGCTCCAGACCAAGAATCCTTAGTCCTCCAAAGCTCCAAGTATGACCTCCCATGTTGCAAAGAAGGCAAATTCATCTCTGACAAGTTATTATAATGTTAGTATAGGATATTAAAACATACTTCAGGGCTAAAATAATATTGAAAATATTCTTGTATTTCCACAATTTGATTAGGAATAGAACCATTTTCATATCTTATATTGGATTTGATTTAAATGAAATCCCTTGAGTATCTAAAAAAATATAGTCCTGATAAAAGAGAGGGAGGAATTTTTTTCAACAGAACTAAGACACAAGAGAATGATCCACTTTGAGAAGAAACGTATTATATCTCCTTGGAGTGCTTCAGACAGAGGCTGCAGAATCCAGTTCATAATATGGAGATCCCGTTCAGGTATGAATTGCATTAAATACGCTCTGATGTTCCTTCTGGCTCTTAATCTGTGACTTTATAATCTTTTCCTAGTTGGTTAAACAATGAACATCACTGGTAAATATATATATATATATGCAAACATATGTATTACATACACACATGTATGTACATGTATTCATATGGGTGTGCATCTATGTACATATATTCATACATGTATATGTGTATATACACACACATATACGTGTGTGTGTGTGTGTGTATATATATATATATATGCTGATAGCTGTGCATGAGTAGGCTGTCTTATGAGGCTGTGTCTCTTTATCAGTGGTAGTTTCCAAATAAAACTCATGAACTTCATCATCTAACCTCACCGTCACCACCATCACAACCACCACCACCAACCCCATCACTGCCACCACAATCACTTCCACCACCATCACTACCCTCACTACGCCCATCATCCTCACCTCCACCATCATCACTACAATCACCACCATCACAACCACCACTGCCACCCCCATCACCATGACCACCACCATCCATCACCATCTTTATCCCCCTCTACAGAGATCTAAGGTCCACCAGGGCTGGGGAACTTGCTCCCCCACTTTTTGGCCCATACCTTAGAAACAAGCCTTTCCTGAAGACCTTCCTGGGCTGGGGCCAAGGCCCCTGCCCTCCCTTTCCTCACTCTAATCCCCACAGCAGTTCTGCCCTGACAAATTGCAGGGTGCACCCAAAATCTGGAAACCCCAGTGACAAAGTCGCCTTAGAATAATAACAGCGTCTCTCTCCCAGCCAGCCCTGTCACATGCAGCTTAATTATGGTAATTAGGATCAGCATTAAAACATGATTATAACATAAAATCTGAATTAGCTGTAGAACACATCCAAGTTTTTTTTTGGTAGGCTTATTGATTTTTCCATGTTAATCTGAGGGATACAGTAAATTCCAATGGATCTTGTGGTAATTACAAAGGAGCCTAGGACCAGAGTTCCGGAGGAAAGCCTGTTAAGATCTATCTTCAGTAAGAGAGAGAAAGGTATTGATGAACATTTCAGGAGGAAATATAGCCTACTTTGGAGGCAGCAGGGAGTCAGTGTTGGAGACAGGAAGGCCTAGGCTCAAGACCCACTTCTGATATATATTGGTGGGGTGACCCTGAGCAAGTGACTTCACTCTCAGTGTCTCAGTCTGGGTCAGGTACAGAGCAGGTGCTGATCTGCATTGGTAAATGGAGTTCTTCAGGGGGATTTCCCTCTATCAATAAAGTCACAGGTCTAAGAAAGGAAGGGGAGGGGAGGGAAAGGAGAAAGGAAGGAAAGAGAACGAAGGAAGGAAAGAAGGGAGGGAGGAAGGAAGGAAGGAAGGAAGGAAGGAAGGAGAGAGGGAGGGACAAAAGGAAGGACCAGGAAAGGAAGGAGGGAGGTAAAAAGTAGAAAGAGGAAGAAGGGAGAGAAGGAGGAAGGAAGAGAGGAAGAAATAGAGGAAGGAAAGAAGGGAGGGAGGAAAGGAAGGAGGGAGAGGAGGAAAGAGGGAAGGAAAATAGATGGAATAAAAAAGGGAGGGAAGGAAGAAAGGAGGGAAGGAAAAGAAGGAAGAAAAGGAAGGGAGAGTGAGCACTCTGGAGTGGATAGAGTATGGAGTTGGAAATCAGGAAATCCTTATTTCAGATCCTGTCTCTGACATTCATTTTGCTAAGTGCCTGACCCTGGGCAACACAATGCATTTGAAAGAGTTCTGGATGTGGAGGGAGAATTGGGTCCAATTCCTGGACTGATTTTATCTAAATGACCTTGGGCTCATAGCTTCCCTTTTCTCAGTCTCAGTTTCTTTTGCAAAATGAAGGGCTGGGCTCTACTGGTCTTTGAGACTTCTTCCAAGTAAAAACCTGTGATTCTGTGATAAATCTCTTAATTTGACTGATATTCAGGAAGTTCCCTAAAACTTTTCTATGGATCTGTACTGATAAAGGAAACTCACACACTGGGGAAGTATCCCACACCAAGAAAATCATAGACCATTCAGGAATTTGCCTATCCAGAGGTCATTTATAGTGTCTTTGAGTTGTAAGTAGGGTGTGGAAAGGAAGAACTACACTCTTTCTTCCTTTTCCCCCTCATTTTTCTTTTGCTCTCTCTCCCTCTCTTCCCTCCCTCCCTCCCTCCTTCCCTCCATTCCTTCCTTCCTTCCTTTGTTCCTTTGTTCCTTCCTTCCTTCCTTCCTTCCTTCCTTCCTTCCTTCCTTCCTTCCTTCCTTCCTTCTTCTTTCTCTCTCTGTGTCTCCATCTCTATCTGTCATCTGTCCTTGTCTCTCTGTCTCTGGTCTCTGGGTTTCACTTGTAGCCCTTCCATTTACTATCTGTGTGACTAAGGTAAGTGATTTCACCTCTACGTGGGTTTTAGAACATAAGAGTCAACTGCTTGAAGAGAGATTTTTTTTGTTTGTGTCTTCATAATTCCAGAATCTAGCATAGTTCACAGTGGGTTCTTTATAAATGCTTACTGAACTTTGGCTAAATAGATTATTGGAGTCAGAAGGGTCCTTAGAACAGAAAACAGAGAATATTGGTTTTGCAAGTGACTTTAGAATAGGGGATGTCAGAAACTGGGAGGGTTGTTGGAACCTATTGAATTTTTTTTATAAAAGTTCAAGATGTGCAAAGTGCTTTACAAATATGGTCTCTGATGCTTACAACAGTACTAAAAAGTAGGGGCAGTGAGTAGTATTCTATTTTATAGAGGTGGAAACAGGCTGAGAGTTGCCAAAGTGCCTTACCCAGGTTCATCCAGATGTGAGTTTTAGAGATAGGATTTGAACTCGAATCTTCCTGATTCCCAGGCCAGTGCATTATTCACAACACTGTTTTTGATAGAATATAAATTGTCAAAGTTGGAAGGATGCTAGAGATGTTCATATCCTACTTCCATTCTTTTACAGATGGAGAAACTGAGACTCGTAGAGAAGGGATGTGCCCAAGGTCACAAAACAAGCACATGGCAGGATTCTGGAATGTAGTTCTTGGTGACACCCTATCGGGCTGCCTGCAACAGAGTCCTTTGACTTATGAAGTTCTCCAAAATCTATAGAAAACAAAAACAGGTATTTCCAATTTAGGAATTCCCAGGCTCCTTTTCATGGGTCATTTCTCAAAGAATCCACTTGTCCTTTTCTCCATAGGTTTCTTCTACCTGCCATCAGAGATTCATTTCAATCTCCTGTGGCCTACTGTGCTGGCTTTAATTGGCCAAATGTCCTCCAGTGGGTGTAATTGGTCTCTTTGGCGTGGGCTGTCTTGTGAACTATTAATAATCAGTTCAGACCAGGGAATGGGATGTTGGTTATTGGCTATTCCCAGAGGTATGGGATCTTAGTTTCTTTGTCCCAAGGAGTAAAGAGAGTGGAAGGGGGCAGGAAGAGGAGAAGTTCAATTTCAGAGTACCAGGTATAAATAAAATGTTTGCCATGTTGCCCACTGCAGAAGAAAAACAATCCACAAGAGTCTGCATGACTATATGTGTTGCTGTGGAAGGAGAAGAGAAATGAGAATGATCCAAAATCCTTGTTTGACTTCGGAGGAGAAAGGGAATGGAGATATCTGGTTAACATGACTTTTCTTAGGATTCTGATTCTGAAATGATGATCTCTCTGTTTCTCTACCCACTGAACTCTGATTTCCAACTAAATGCAACAGCTGAGATTTCCTGGTCTCATAGAGTACACAAAACATAGAACATAGGAATTGGGAGAAACCTTCTAACAAAGAACATCAGAGCTGGGAGGCGCCTTAGAACATAGAATGTTGTAGCTGGAAGGGACCTTAGAACACATAATAAAGAATTTCAGGGCTGAGGAAGACTTGAGAAATAACCTAGTACAAACCTATTATTTTGGGGTGTATAAACTGAGGGTCAGAGAGGAGAGTTGGCATTGTTTAAAGTCAGACAGTAAGTTAGTGGTAGAGTCAGGAATCAAACCCAGGTCTCCTGACTTCCAATTCAGGCTCCTGGATACATACCAAGCAAGGAAAAGGAAGAGAAGGGAGGAAAATATACATTTATCAAGTGTGCCAGGCACTGAAGAACTTTACCAATATCATTTCATTTGATTCTGACAACAACCCTGGGAGGTATTATTATCTATCATTTTCTCAGATTCACAGTTGAGAAAATTGATGCATTCAGCAGATAAGTGACTTGCTCAGGGTCACGCTGCTAGTGTTTAAGATAGGATTTGAACTCAGACCTTCCTGATTCCAAATCCAGCACTCTAGGCCCACTCAACCATCTAGCTCCACCACCACCCCCATGGAAATACACGTATAATGACATCTATAATGTCTAATTTACCCTATATAGATAGCTTTTTGCACCTTGTCTCCCCCATATGAAGGAGAGTTTCTGGAAATCAGGGACCATGTCTTTGCCTTTCTATCCCTAATGATTAGCAAAGTGCCTGGCACATTGGTGCTTTAAAAAAATGTTGGGGGCAAAGCCAAGATGGCAGCATAGAAGGAGGAAAACTCCATGGACTCCCCCCATAACTACCTCAAATACCTATAAAATATGACTCTAAACAAATTTTAGGGTTGCAGAATCCACAATGTGACAGACAGAAACAAATATCCCAGTGAAGGCAGCCTGACAGGCAAACAGGAAGGGTCCATCACAACACATTGGGAGCTGAGCCCAGCCTTGTGTGAGCCCATGGTTTTAGCCCCAGGGTGGCCCCAACCAGTAGCAGCTAGAGTGGACTTCTGGAGAGTGGATCACCAGCAGCTGTGACAGTTTCCAGAAATATGAACCCATAAATACCAAAGACAAAGTGAAAGAAATATGGAACTCTGTTGAAACTGGGGAGTAGGGGAGGGTGGGATGGAGTGCAGTCCTGGCCTCTTCCCCTAGAGCTAGAAATGGCAGAGGTATGGCAGCCCTGCAGCTGCCTCCACATGGCTGCTTCAGATCTCCCAGTGTGCAGATTGCAGGGGAGCCAAGGAAGCCTTCCAAGAGGTAATTACTCTTGCTTTAACCTGCCTGGATCTGGATAGCAGTCTTGGGTGGTGGTCCTGAGGTGTATGACCAGTGACCCAGAGTTGGTGGGGGCTGCAGAGACAGTGCTCTCCTAATAGCTCTGACAGCTTTGAAAACTCCAGCAATTTGGAACAAACCTCTCCTCTGGAAGCAGAGTTCTACTGTGGCAAAGAGCTCAAAAGTCAAGTAATTGAATGGCAATATGAGCAAGCAAAGGAAGCACAGCAATCCAACTTTAGATTCCTTTTTTGGGGACAAAAAGGATCAAAGCATGGAAGGGGAGGAAGACAACAAAGTCAGAACTCCTGCACCAAAAGCTTCCAAGAAAAATATGAACTGATTATAGGCCAGAGAAGTGAAGGAAAAATGGGGATGAGAAATGGGAATGATGCAAGAAAATCATGAAAAGAGAATCAACAACCTGACTGAAGAAAATAATACTAATTATTAGACTAACTCAAATGGCAAAAGAGGTCCAAAAAGCCAATGAGGAGAAGAATGCCTTAAAAAGCCGAATTTGCCAGCTGGAAAAAGAATTTCAAAAGCTCACTGAAGAGAATAATTGCTTCAGAATTAGATTGGAGCAAACGGAAACTAATGACTTTATGAGAAATCAAGATACTATTAAACAGATCCAAACAAATGAAAAAATAGAAGGCAATGTGAAATATCTCATTGGGAAAACCACTGACCTAGAAAACAGGTCCAGGAGAGATAACCTGAAAAGTATTGTACTACCTGAAAGCCATGTTCAAAAAAAGAACCTAGAAGTCATACTTCAAGAAATTCTCAAGGAAAATTGCCCTGATATTTTAGAACCAGATGGCAAAATAGAAATTGAAAGAATTCACCAATCATCTCTTGAGAAAGATCCCAAAAAGGAAACTCCTAGGAGTATTATAGCCAGGTTCTGGAGTTCCCAAATCAAGGAGAAAATATTACAAGCAGCCAAGAAGAAGCAATTTGAATATTGTAGAAACATAATCAGGATAACACAGGATCTAGCAGCTTCTACATTACGGGATCAAAGGGCTTGAAATAGGATATTCTGGAGGTCAAAGGAGCTAGGATTAAAACCAAGAATCACCTACCCAGCAAAACTGAGTATAATGTTTCAGGGAAACATGTGGTCATTCAATGAGGTGGAGAATTTTCAAGCATTCTTAAGAGAACAATGAGAAGGTAAACAGGGAAAAACAATCAGAAGGAAATTATCAAAGTTGAACTATTTACATGCCTACATGGAAAAATAATCATTGTAATCTATGAAACTCTTCTCAGTATGAGGATAGTGTAAGGGAATATAAATCTGTGTGTGTTTATACACACACACACATATATATGCACATACACATATATATGTGTATGTATGTACATATATGTGTATAGATATATATCTATATAGAAGAGTATATGTATTTATGAAAACATGTGTGAGTGTGTGTATATATGTGTACAGATATACATAGACAGAAGGCACAAGATCAATTGAATAGGAAGGGGATGATATTTAAAAGGTGAAATTGAACGGTGAGGGAGGAATATAATGAGAGGAGATGGGGAGAGACAGAATGGGGTAAATTATCTCATAAAGAAGAGAAAAGGGATAAGTGTTAAAATGGAGGGGAAGAACAGGAGGCAAAAGGAAATGGATCAACTTTACCCTCATTGAATTTGGTTTAGGGAGAATCTGTAACTCAAAGTTTTAAAATCAAAATATACATACATATATGTATATATACATACATATATATGTATATTTAATATACATATAAATATAAATATATATATACATATATATATATATACGACATACACACTAAATTTGATATCTTGCCCTATAGGAGAGTAGAGGGGAAAGGGATGAGAAGGGGGATGATGAAGAGGAGGGCAGGTAGAGGGAGGGAGGGTAGTTAGAAGCACACACTTTTGTAAAAGGATAGGTCAAAGTAGAGAATAGAACAAGGGGGGTGGGATAGGATGGAGAGAAATAGTCTTTCACAATATATCCACTATGGAAATGTTTTGAATAACTACACATGTACAACCTATATTGAATTGCTTATCTTCCCAGTAAGGGTGGGTGATGAGGAAGGTAGGGAAAGAATCTGTAACTCAAAGTTTTAAAATCAAAATATAGATACATATATATATACATACATATATATGTATATTTAAAATACATATAAACATATGTGTATATATATATATATATTTATTTACATGCAACTGGGAAATAAGATATACAGGCACTGGGGTATG
>CM053594.1:14790481-14825823 GCA_028646575.1 Pseudocheirus occidentalis
AGGGGTCTTACAGTGTGATCAATGTTCTGGGCTGGGGGGTAGGGACAAAAAGGGGAGAAAATTTGTAACTCAAAACCTTGTGGAAATGAATGATATAACCAAGAAAATAAATTAAAATTAAAAAAAATAAAATAAAAAAATAAAATGAATGAATGAATAGGAATCAGGAAAGGGAGCAGAGAAATGAAAATAAAAACAGATTTTGATACAACACAAACAAACAAACGAACAAAAAAACCCAACAACCACAACCATCACTACCACTACCATCACAATAATTGTTATTATTTTTCGTTCTTCTGGAACATAATAGGGTTTGATGTGAATGCTACTTATTATCTTTCTGATTAACTCTCTAACTTCCCTCTGCAATCATATTCCTGACTTTCCCATGTCTTGAGGTTGAGCTGTTGCTGCTATCTGACTGTGAGAATAGTTGGCTGCGATATTGATTGGACAGACACCTAACCCAGATCTGACCTTTTTTCACATCAGGCTGGATTGGCAGACTTCCCTGTTCTGTAGCCATTGCCCTGGGGGAGACAGCTCTTTCATTGATTCTCTTATTACCATCACTGCTAAGATTAATGTGGATGGGAAAGAAGGGAAGAGAATTAGGAAATTTCCCTATGGGTCTACCAGGAGGCAAGTGGGCCATCTCCCTGCCCCCCACCCCAGTTTTCTGGATGGTTTAAAGAGACAGTGTTACTTTCTTAGGGGTGGGTGTAATAACACAGACATCTTGGGGGCCGAGGTGTATGCATGAAAGAGTGTGATTCCATGGCCCTCTTTGGTTAGGTACTTTAAATATCGGTATTTTAATTTATGGCATTAGGTATTTTAATTTCTAGTATTAGGTATTTTAAATTATGATTAAATAGCTTTTATTTCCATTGAGAAACTTATAAATATTTAGGATCCATGGGATTGAAGCTGCCAAACTAGAAAGCAATCCCACAATTCCTCTCGCATGCCAGGGGAGTGTATTACTTCTTTTCTAATTACAAAGAAGTCACATTAATTCATTCAGAATTGGGAATATAGTGTTCTGTGGATAGTTGTGAGATCTCATCAATGTGAGTCCTCTCTCCATTGGTGCAGAGTCTAATCCAGTTTCCTGGATTTGGGTGTCTCTTTCCATCTCTCCTCATATCCTGGAAGATCCACTCCACCAGCTAGAGGTTAGCCTCTGAATCTATCAACATTCTATGAATAACTAAGCACACCACAGCTCTTCAGGCTGGGACAGGTGAACACAGATAGGGGCTCTCTGACTAGAACAGGGTCTCATTTCCCTTCCCTAATGTCAGTCACCATCCTTGTAACAAACTAGCTTAGTCTAAGAGAATGACCTCAGACACATAAAGTGACTAGCCCAGAGTCATACAGATAGTAAGTGTTAGAGCCTGGATTGTAATCAAATTTCCCCCCAAATCAATCAATTGATACACAAACATTTATTAAGGGCCTCTTATGAGCTAGGTACCAATGACACAAAAAAGAAACAGTTTTTGGTGTTATGGAGCAAGGGGAACAACATAGCCACCTATACGTAAATACATAATGCATTCAGAAGATATATAAGGCGAGCAGCAGCAGCTGGGGTGGGGGATGGGGATGCCAGATAAAACCTCACCTTCTCTGAAAAGCCTTCTTGATCTGCCTTAAAGCCAGCGCTTTCCCTCTGCAGATTGGCTCTGAATTCTTCTGACTGGAGCTTATTCATACATACCTGTTTGAATGTTGTCTCCCCCGTTAGACTGGGAGCTCCTTGAGAACACGTATAATCTTCTGTCTTAGTAGGTATTTAATAAATGTTTGTTTATTGATCGACTAACATGGAGAAGGTGATGCTTGAACTAAAATGTGAAGGGAATTATGACTTTAAAATATGGGAATGAGAAAGGAGGGCATTCCAGTCACGAGGGACAGTCTGTGAGTGCCACAGGTGAGAGTGAAGTGAATCAGGTGGACACCAAAGGTGGATAAGCAGTCCTGAAAAGGGATGGGTAAGTCCTCACACCAAAGATATATCCCATGCACCCCAGGGATTAGAGAAGGGGATGTGAACCTGAAGATAGAATAACCAGGACTCAATCCACCAAACCACACTGCCTTTTCAGCTTGGGATATAATACACCACACATTTGTTAAGCACTTACTGCATGCAGCGCACTATATTTGTGGCTATGCAAAGGTTGGAGAGCACAGAATGTGGTCCAAAGGTCATCTGAACTTTAAATTAAAAAAATGCAAACTAACATTTATATGGTGCTTTCAAGTATAGAGAGTACTTTAAGATAGTCTCTCATTTGATGCTTACAGCAAGCTGGGGAGGTAGGTGCATACCTACAAGGGATTAGTTTCCTCATTTTACTGATGGGGAAACAGGAAGGCAGAGGTGAAGTGGTTTGCCAAGGGACACTCATCACAGAACTAGTTAGAATCTGAGACAGGATCTAAATTCAGGTCTTTCTAACTCCAGGTATGCTGTTCTGTCCACTATACCACTTAGCTGCTCAATTCAAGTGATATGTAGAAGGAGGCAAGCCCTATGGTGTACTGGTGAAGGACTCCCTTCAGAGTGCGGAAGATTCTCTTTGACATGTACTTTCTATGTGATCTTGGCTGAGTCATTTAATCTCTTCATTTCCCAGACAGCTCTTTAAGACTTCAAGCTGCAGAATGGCTGCCAATGTACAGTGGTAGAGGGGAAATTCCTTTGCCAATGGACTGAAAAAGTTCAGACCCCAAAAGTAGCAGCAACAGCACAGGACATGGAATCAGGAAGTGGATCCTGGCTTAAATTCTGTGACCTAGGGCAAATATTCATAGAATAGAGAGTATTCCCAAACTCTCAGGGTTGGAATGGACATTCAAGATCTTATAAGCTGTGAACAAAGGCAAGGATTTGGATAGGGGATGAGGAAGAAGGCTGTTTATGACAGAGGACACAGTATGGGCAAAGGTATGTAGGCAGGAGTGGCTTTGGGGGACAGAGAGGACATTAGTCTTTCTGGAGTAGAGGGTAGAGACTGACAAATGGTAAGTGACTAAGTAACAGCAAAAAGGATTCATTTGTGGAAGGCCTTGAATTGGCCAGGAAATGGGATTTGGATACATTCCCATAGATAAGAAGCCAGAAAAGGGCATGCAATAGTGGTTGGCTTGTCCTTCATTTCAGATAGGACCAATGACATCACAGGTGATGTCTTGACTTGTGCATGAATTGGATTTGAGTGAGGTAGAGTTGCACAAAGTCATCAGCCTCACTCACTCTTCCTGACTCATCAAAGTCTGGGGAAAGACAAAAGTTAAGAAGACCGGCAAAGTCCAGTGATATACTGGATGACCTTGGCATCTCCAGTGTCTGACCAAACTCCTCAGCACTTGCTTCAGCTGCCTTCATAGCCATTGGAACCAATTGTTCTCACCCACCTGGAGGGGGATAGTGTTCACATACTTCAGGTAGACACCCCCTCAATTCACCAATGGGTTTGAGTTCCCTCAGTTACTCTCAACTTGGTTTAGCCTGATGGCTTATTAGGGTTGGGGTTGCTGTGCATGCTACAGCTTCTTGGTGCCACAGGTGAGAGTGAGGTGAGTCAGGTGAACACCAAAGGTAAATGAGAAGTCCTGAAAAGGACTTGGCGAGTCCTCACACCAGAGGTGCTAGTCCTCTTGAACATGCCAGGCATTGCAGGGATCAGAGAAGGGGATGTGGTCAAAGTGGTGTTGAAAGGTAGTTATTTTTTCTGGCTATTTTCTTTGCAAAGTGTTTGAGGGAGTATCAATATATACTGTATATTGAAGTCCCCTGGCAGGAGGGCAGGATGTGAGGAGAAAGAAAGACTATGAGCCAGGCCATGAATTAATTGAGCATAGAAGAGGGGTGTTTTGGAGGTCAGTAGACAACAGCTTCCAGGGTCTTGATTGAATGTCAAATGTGGATGGAATGAACCTCAAAAGGAGATGTTACTGAATGATGGTGGCAGAGCAAAAGCCCGGAGGTGGCAGTGGGGAACAACGAGTATTCCAACACTCCAACCATGACCTGTGGGACAGTAGGGTTGAGTTAAAGTTCAACCAATTATAATGGTAATGGGATTTGAAGATCTTCCATGGCCCTTGTATTGGCAAGCAAACAGGTACTTAGCACCCTGTTTCAAGTTCATAATTGTATCAGGTATTAAGATCCAGAACTTATGAATCTCACAGTGTGATGAAGTGGCTGATATAATAGGAAGGGGCAGAACAGGGAGGAGCTAATACCACATAAAAGGAAAAGCCCAAGCCAGAGAGCCAGATTTTTCTGCTGAGAACTTCTGAGAGCCAGCCAGAACTGCCAGGAATGAGAACTGCTGGGAGCCAAAAGTGCTGGGAATAGCAGTGTGGAGGCTGAGGAGCTACTGTGAGTGAGGAGAGGAGGATCCTTGCTGGAGGGAGCCTGCTTTGCTTTGAAGGCTTGGGAATGTGAGTGTTTGCTGCATTGAGTGTACCAACTTTGTGGTTACTATAATGACTTTGAGCTTTCTGGTTTGGGGCCTCAGTTTTCTGGTATTTGAATAATTGCTTTCGTTCTGTCCTCCATGTGAAGAGCCTGTTACATTTTGTGATGTGCAACCACACCAGCATATTTATAGCCACCATTGGCATTGTGAATGTCGCATTGGTGTTATAGCAATGGTGTAAAGGAGGCCAGAAACAAATGAAATAATGTAGAAACAAAACTAAATTAAATGAATATACAAAATGAATGTGCAAAACAAATACACAATGAGTACACAAAATATAAACAAGTTTATTACATTCCAATGAGCACAGGAGAAAGGCTGGGTAACTCTAGAATTGGCCACTAGGTGGGGTATGGGTAGATTTAGGGAGATGGGAACAAGAAGTGGGCTATGGAGGGAGGGAAGACAGGTTTTGAATGATAGCAACTGCATGCAGCTTCAGAATCTCCTCAGTCTGATAGACTTCATCTGAGTCATATCCACTAACAGTGTGCATCTCCCAAAGCTAGGTCCTGAACCCTTTTCTCTTCTCCCTCTATACTATTTCACTTGGTGATCTCAGCTCTCATGGATTCAATTAGCATTTCTATACAGATGATTGTCAGATCTGTTTATCCAACCCTAATCTCTCTTCTAACATCCAAATTCTCATCTTCAACTGATGTTTTGAAGACATCTTAAAAGCACCATGTCCAAAATGGAACTCATTATCTTTCTCCCAAAACCTCCCTTCTTCTTAATTTCCCTATTACTGTCAAGGGCAGGTCCCCTAAACTCTTAATATCAAAGAATCTTCAAGCTGGGGCCAGGAAATTCCATGTCCTCTTATTTTGACTCATATTTTCATTAGGAAATTACTAAGCTACTTTTCTTTTAAAAAAATCTGAGAGGGAGATGGAACCAAGATGGTAGAGTAAAAGCAGGAGCTTTCTTGAGCTCACCCCCCCTATCACATCCAAATACTTGTAAAATTGACTCTAAACAAGTTTTAGAGCTACAGAGCCCACAAAATGACAGAATGAAATACATTTCGAGCTGAAGACAACCTGGCAGGCCAACAGGAAGGGTATATCACACTGGGCTGGGAAGGGACTGCAGTCCTGTGAGGGCCATGCAGACACAGACCAGGCAAGAGCAGGCCTCAGGGAATTGATCACTGGCATCCATGGCATTTTCCAGACTTCTCAACCCACAAACACCAAAGGCAAAGAAAAGGTCAGTGGGGAAACTGTTGGAACTGGGTGAGAGAAGTGTGGTCTGGCCCCTAACCCCAGGGTGGTAGGGGTGGCAGCAGCAGCTGTGGCAGTGGCAGTAACAGTTGCAGTGGCAGCAGCAACAGTGGTGGCAGTGGCAGCTGCTTCCAGAGCTCCAGGTCCACAGATGGTGGGGGATCAAGCAACTGATGAGAGGGAAATTGCTCTTGCTTTGCCCTGCTTGGATCTGGGTCAAAGTGTTTGGTGGCAATCCTGGGTTGAGAAAGAGTACTGCTGTGACAGAGATTGTGGTGGCTGTGGAGAGGGAATCCTCTTCACAGTTCTGAGTGCTTGTGGTCACTCACAGACCAGAGAATAGAAAGTGGGAGGAGCAAACACTTCTCCTTTGATCATATCACTTTAGAAGAACTGAAAATTCACAGATGCCTAGAAGTAGCTCTGACAATAGCTGTTCAAAACCCCAGAAATTTAGGACAGAGCATTCTCCATTCTGGAAGTGAAGTCTTATTCAAGTAATTGACTGGAAGAATGAGCAAAAAGAGGAAAAAAACAGACTATAGAATCTTTCTTTGGTGACAAAGAAGAACAAATCATACAACCAGAAGAAGACAAAAAAGTCAAAACTCCTGCATCAAAAGCCTCCAAGAAAAATAAGAATTGGTCACAGGCCATGGAAGAAGTCAAAAAAGATTTTGAAAATCAAGTAAGAGAAGTAGGGGAAAATTGGGGAGAGAAATGAGAGTGATGTATGAAAATCATGAAAAACAAATCAACAACTTGATGAGGGAGACTCCCCAAAATACTGAAGAAAATAACACCTTAAAAACAGACTAATACAAATAGCAAAAGAAGTTCAAAAGGCCAATGAGAAGAGTCTTAAAAAAGCAGAATAGGTCAAATGGAAAAGAAGGCCCCAAAGCTCACTCAAGAAAATAATTCCTTCAAAATTAAAATGGAGCAAATGGAAGCTAATGACTTTATAAGAAATCAGGATATTATTTTTAAAAAGACAAAAAAGAATGAAAAAATAGAAGACAATGTGAAATATCTCATCAGAAAAACACCTGACCTGGAAAATAGATCCAGGAGAGATAATTTTAAAATTATTGGACTACCTGAAAATCATGATCCAAATAAGCAGCATCTTTCAAGACATTGTCAAGGAAAACTGCCTTGATAGTCTAGAACCAGAGAGTAAAATAGAAATGGAAAGAATTTACCAATTGCCTCTTGAAAAAGATGCCCAAAAGAAAACTCCTAGGAATATTATAGCCGAATTCCAGAATTCCCAGGTCGAGGAGAAAATATTTACAAGCAGTCAGGAAAAAACAATTTGAATATTGTGGAAGCACAATCAGGATAACACAAGATCTATCAGCTTCTATGTTAAGGGATAAGAAGGCTTGGAATATGATATTCTGGAGGCCAAAGGGGCTAGGATTAAAATCAAGAATGGCCTACCCAGCAAAAGTGAGTATAATGCTTCAGGGAAAAATATGATGATTCAATGATATAGAGGACTTTCAAGCATTCGTGATAAAAAAAAACAGAGTTGAATAGAAAATTTGACATTCAAATACAAGAAGCAAGAAAAACACGAAAAAGTAAGCAGGAAAAAGAAATAATGAGGAACTTATTAAAATTGAATTGTTTACACTCCTACACAGAAAGAAGATATTTGTAACTCATGAAGCTTTTCTCAGTATTAGGATAGTTAAAGGGCATATGCGCATACATAAATACATATACACACATGTGTGTACATGCATATATATGTGTGTGTATATGTAAATGTGTGTGTATCTATGGACAGAGGGTACAGGATGAATTGAATATGAAGGGATGATATTTAAGAAATAAAATTAAAGTGGGAGAAAGGAATATATTGGAAAAAGGAGAAAGGGAAAGAAAAATAGGGTGAATTATCTCACATAAAAGAGGCAAGAGAAAGCACTTACAATGGAGGAGAAGAACAGGAAGGTGAAAGGAAATGAGTCAACCTTACTCTCATTGAATTTGGCTTGAGGAGGAAATAACATACACACTCAATTGAATATCTTACCCTACAAGAAATTAGAGGGGAGGTGATAAGACGTGGGATGATAGAAGGGAGGGCAGATTGGGGATGGGAATAGTCAGGAAGAAACACTTATGAAAAGGGACAGGGTCAAAAGAGCAAAAAGAATAAATGGGGGGAGTGGGACAGGATGGATGGAAATATAGTTAGTTTTTCACAATATGACTACTATGCAGATGTTTTGCATAACTACATATGTATAATCTATATTGAATTGCTTGCCTTCTCAGTGTGGGGGTAATGAGGAAGGAAGAAGGGAGTGAATCTGGAACTCAAAGTTTTAAAAGCAAATGTTGAAAAATTGTTTTTACATGCAACTGGGAAATAAAATATATGGACAGTAGTGTATAGAAATTCATCTTGTCCCACAAGAAAGTAAGGGGGAAGGGGGAAGGAGTAATAGTAGAGGATAAAAGAGAGGGAAGACTAGGGGAAGGGATAATCAGTATGCTTGCCATCTTGGGGTGGGGGGTAGGGGAGAAAATTTGGAGCTCAATATCTTGTGGAAATTAATGTTGAAAACTAAAAATAAACAAATTCTGGGGAAAAAATTCTAGAGTACAGATTTTTCAATAATTCAGCCTAAATCAATCAAGTTTTTCTGTTTTCTACACTTCAAAGACATTCATTGGCCCAAGCACAGGATGGCGGAACAATGAGCATTTCTGTGTTTATACATATCCTTTTTTTTCCCTCAACTTCTCCTTCTATGGTGCCTCATCATGGAAGAGTAGCAGCCCAGGGCTCTCAAAGGCTATGACACTTGGGCAGAAACCCTAGGCTATGGGTTTCCTTTTTTTGTCTTCTATGTATCTAGATCTCATCATGTCACTCTCCTGCTCAGGAAGCTCCAAAAGCTCTCACTTGCTTCAAGGATAAACTTGAACCCATCTCCTCTTTTTGGTTTTTGAAGCCTTTTGCCATCTGTCTCTAGCCTGGTTTTCCAGAGTTTTGTGCATTGTGATCCTTCATGCACTCTATGATACAGACAAACTGTACAACTTCTTGTGCCCTGGACATAATATTCATCTCTCATGTCTGAGCTTTTGCACAAGCTATGCCTCTTGCCTGGGATACACTCGCTCTTCACCTCTGTCTCACAGATTCTAGAGTTTCTTTCAAAGCTCAGCTTAAGCACCATTTTTTGATCTTACTCATTCCCTCCACATCCAGAAATTTATTTGCAACTAATGGTTCTTGGTTTCGGATACTGCATATCATTTTAAATAAAAGTTCCATTTATTCCTATGCCTTCTAGTGTTTTTTTTAAAAACAGGAATGAGTGTTGTATTTTGTCAAAAGGTTTTTCTGCATCTATTGAGATAATCACACAATTTTTGTTGGTTTTGTTATTAATATAACAAATTATGTGTGTAATTTCCCTAATACTGAATCAGTCCTGCATCCAATCATAGTGTATGATCTTTGTGATACATTACTGTTGTCTCCTTGCTAATACTTATTTAAATATTTTGTGTATCAATATTTATTAGGGAAATTGGTGTATTGTTTTCTTTCTCTATTTTTACTCTCTCTAGCATAAGTATCAAGATCATGTATGTATTTAGTAAAAACCCATTTTATTTTTAAAAACACTTTAAGTAGTATTGGGATTATTCTTCAAATGTTTGGTTCCAGTTTTGTTTTTCTTTTGGGAGTTGACTTACAACTTGTTCAATTGCATTTTCTAAGATATTCTGTTCATCTGTGTAGTTTATGTTTTTATAAATGTTCATTCATTTCATTTAGATTGTCAGTTTTATTGGCATGTAACCAGGCAAATAGTTGCTTTTATTTTTCCTCATTGATTGTGAATTAACCTTTGGCACTTTTGATACCAGTAATTTAGTTTTCTTTCTTTTTAATTAGTTAATGAGCTATGTCCAAAAAATCAGCTATTAATTTATTTATTAATTCAATTAATTTTTTTCTTTCAATTTTGTTAGTCTCTCCTTTGATTTTCTAGGTTTCTATTTTGGTATTTAGTAGAACAGAGGGATTTAATTTGTTATTTTCTAGCTCTTTCCTTTTTTAAGTTGCATGCCCAGTTCATTGATCTACCTTTTCTTTTATTGATGAAAACATTTAGAGATATAAAATTTCCCTTAGTAATGTTTTGGTTGAACTCCACAAATTTTAGTATATTATCTCATTGTTGTCATCTTTAATGAAACTATTGATTGCTTCTATGATTTATTCTTTAACTCACTCATTCTTTAGGATTAAGTTATTTAGTTTCCAATTAACGTTTTATCTTTGCTTCAAAGACTTTTTCCTCAATGCATTTTTTATTGCATTATGGTTTTTAAAAGATGCATTTAATCATTCTTCTTTTCTTCATTCATTTGTGAGGTTTTTATGTGAGGGCATTTCCTTGAGCCTGACATCATATTTTGTACTCTGGTACTTAGAAGAGTGGCTTGCATATTAGATATCTACTTGGAGAAGAGGATTGCACATAATAGATATCTGCTTAACAAATGTTTTTTAATTGAACATCAAATTTTGTTCCATTAAGAAACACTGTTATAGGGCTCCATGATGGAAACGAGACCTATACAATAATTCTTGACCTGAACTCCATGAAGCTTTCTAACAAACTGATAGCTATATTTCAGCATATTTCCTTTGTAATTATATATTTTATTTATCAATTTAAAATAGGTGATCTAAGAAGGGGTCCCTAGGCTTCACCAGAGCCCAGAAAAAAAGGACTCTCACATGTAAATGCTAGCTCCTTGAGGATAAGGATTGTTTCTTTGCCTTTTTTCACATCCCCAGCCCTTAGCACAGTGCCTGGCACATAGTAAACATTTGACACCTTACAAATTAACTTTAGAGTGGGGATCGTATAATTTCTTTTAGTTATTGTATCTCTAATGCCTAAACCAGGGCTTGGCACATAGTAAGTACTTCATAAATTATCTGTTGACTGACTGACTGACCCAAGGAGTACCTAGAATCATTGGCAAAAGCCCCTGAATTACAACATTCAGGCAGGTGGCTAAAGGCTTGGAAATGCACCTCCAAACCCCAATAAGGCTAAACTCTAGACTCATATAATGTCCAAACTTGAAGGAGGTTGAGAAGCCACATAAACTGACCCATAACTAAGAATACTCTCTCAAATATCACCTATAGGTAGTCATCCAGTTTGAATACATCTGATGTGCACACTCTGAAGTGTGCAAATTTGCATTTTAGATGTAAATTTGTAGATTGGAAATTGGGAGGGATAACTAAAAGGATGCTAAAAGATGTCAAGAGACTAGAGCTTTGGTCGTATATAAGTCCTAAATGTAAATAAAGTCTTATCCCCGGGATCAAAAAAATCAAGTACATAGCATAAGATGGAGGAGGCATGATTAATCACTACTTCATCTGAAAAAGATCGAGGGATTTTAATGGACCACAACCTCAATATTAGTCTATAGTCTCCTGGGACACCCAAAAATGTTAATGCTATCTTGGGTTACATTAGTGAGAGAGGCATAGTGTCTGCGAATAAGAAGCCAAAAATGTTAATGTCTTTCACCCTGGTCAGACTACATCTGGACTACTGTACCAGATACACCCAAGCATTTAGCATACTGTATGGCACAGAGATAGGGCTTACTAAATACTTTTCATTCATTCATTCATTCATTCATTCATCCATCCATTTTTGAGAAAGACTTTGATAAACTGAAAGAAGTCTAGAGGAGGGTAAACAAAATGGGGAAGGGCCTCAAGTTCATGCCATCTGAGGATGATTTGAAGAAATCAGGCATGTTTAGCCTGGAGTGACTGGCAGAGAATGAATGTAGGGCAGGATGGCTATCTTCAAATATTTAAAGTTTGTCACCCAGAAAATGAGATTAGACTTATTCTGCTTGGCCTCAGAAAGCAATGGAAGTTGTCAAGGGGACACATTTAGGTTGAATGTAAGACTACCTTGTTACCACCAGGAGCTACTACACAGAGCCTTCTACTGGTAGAATGGGTTGCTTCTGGGATTGGTGATCATCTCTTACCTTCATTGATGATCTTCAGGCTGGGCCTGGAAGTTCCTTTGTTGGGAAGGATTTTTTTTTGCAGTTCCTTTATTGTAGAGCGGCTGGTTGCTAAGGTCTTATTTGGACCAGATGCTACTTAGGAACTGTCTAGATCTGACATTCTGTGATTTGGATTCTGTTTTAGTGCTGGGGCAAAGGAGGAAGAGTGGGGTGAGACTTTTGCTGAGTTTTGATTTCTCTACTGCCCCCTTAGTGATATCACTCAAAGCACGTCTCCCCAATTCCCAGGGGGTTGGCATCCCTGGCATCTGCCCAGCCTGCTTGGAAGAAGCTATCTGACCCTGTTGCAGTGATAGGTACTGGCAGCTGCTCCTGTGACTCAGAACTGCAGAGGACTTTGCAAAAATAACTCCAGCCATGGAGAGATTCCAGGTGAGTTGCCCAAAACCACAGCCTGCCTTTTCCTCCAGGGCAGATCTCACATAGGAGGCTCTGAGGGGCCTTGGGAAGTTCAGTGACACAGCAGACCCTCACTGAAAGTAAGCAATTTTATATTTTGAGAGCTGCAAGGGGCCTCAGAAGCCACCAAGCCCAAATACCTCATTTTACAGATAAGGAAACCAAGGCACAATTTTTAAAAAATATATCTTTGAAAGTATTTATGTTGAAAGAGACAAAAACATGAAGAAATGAATTACGTGGAAGGAGGGCTGGAATTATCTAGCTTCACATGTATTTATGACTTCGCATCTTTAAAAAAATCTGCTTTAATGAGTTTAATTGTTATATGTACATTTATTTGTTCTCTCTCCTATTAGTGGCCTACCCAGCGTGACATTAAGCAATAACAACAAAAAAGTAAAAGAAAACACTTATAACAAATATGTATTGTCTAGCACAACAAATTCCCACATTGGCCATGTCTCTTATTCTTCATTTGGAGGCTCTCACCTTCTAGTGGTACAGTGGATAGAGCACCAGATCAAAAGTCAGGAAGATCCGAGTTCAAACATGATCTTAGATACTTTCTCTTTGTTTGACCTTGGAGAAGTCTTTGCCTTAAATTCCTCAAATGTAAGATGAAGATAATAATACCACTTACCTTACAGGGTTGTTCTGAGGACCAAATGAATGAGATGTTTTTGAAGCGTTTAGCACAGTGCCTGGCCACATAGTAGGTAGTGTATAAACACTTCTTCCCTTTATTTCCCCTTCTCGGTCAGGTGTTCTTGATCTTCCCCCAGATGGCTTTTCCCCTTCACTAGTGTTGGTTCATTGTTGATCTCAGAACGGGATTATTTGTCTAATCTCACTCTCAGGGAAGGATCTGATAGAACTTACTTGCATCTCTGTGTAAATCTCAATCTTAGGATCATAGGATTTTGTAAAGTAATTGAATAAATCATTTCACAGATAAGAAAACTGAAGTCCAGATAGGTTCTATGATCTCTTTTCTTTCTGGATTCTCTGTAAGCAATAAAGGCTTACATTTGGTATGTTTAAAGGAAAGCCACATGACTTGATTGGAAACACTTAAAGTGGGACAGGGGACAAGGTGGTGACAATTGGGGATAATGACACTACTGCTAATAGTAGCTAGCACTTATATAACACTTTTAAGTTTGCAACGGCTTTGAGAATATTACCTATATTTAAGGAGGGCTCCAGGGCCGCCATCTCATCATTTTCCACCTGACAGCAGGACTTCCATCAGTATTTTCTCTCCCCTTTTCAGCTTCTTTCTATGTACTGTCTCCCCACCCTCAGCCCCACTGGACTGTAAGCTACAGCGCCTGGCACACAGTAGGTTCTTTTATTGACTGTTCTCACAATAATCCCACAAAGTAGGTGCCACTATTATCCTTTTTTAATAGACAAGGAAACTCTACTCACTGCACCACCTCTAAGACCAAAGAAGCGAGCTTCTGTCCCACACATCCACACATTGGGTCAAGCTGTCATAGCTCTTCAAATGCCTCTCACTGCTCCACTGGGGCGAAGATTAACACGTCCAGAGGGAGACAGTGAAGGGATGTCAGAAATGTCTCCAGGGACCTCAGACATGCTGGAAGGTCTTGGCATGAGAAGGGAGCACCAGGTGGCTTCATGAGAGGCTATTTCCAGGATTTTGTGGATACTTTTACTGAGATTCTTGGCTCCATGCATCAAGACAGCTCTTTTTCTGTCATCATAGAGGAAGCAATAGGCAGGACCAGGGTTTAAAGCCAGGTCCTCTGTCTCTGGAGCTAGCAGTCTTTTGCCTCACTATGACAGAGAATGAGAGAATGAGATTTGGAATAGTCTTTAGAATAGATTATAGGAGATCAGAACAGGGGTTGTCAGAGTTGGAAGGGGCCTTAGAACAGAGTGTCAGAGCTGGGAATGACCTTAGAACAGAGGGTGTCAAAGTTGGGAGGTGCCTTAGAACAGGGAGTGTCAGAGCTGGGAGGTGCCTTAGAACAGGGATTGTCAGAGCTGGGAGGGGCTTTAGAACAGGGAGTGTCAGGGCTGTGTGGGGCCTTAGACCGGGGGATGTCAGAGTTGGGAAGGGATGTTACAACACAGAATTCTATAATGATAAGGAATCATAGGTTATAGAACATAGACTACTGGAGCTGAGTCCTTAGAAGAAAGCACACAGAATAATAAAGCAGAAGGATTTCGGGAATGAGATGTCAGAGCTTGAAGAGGCCTAAAGCACTGATAAAAAGAACCCCACAATAATCACAGGTGGAAAGGACCTTACCTCTTTAACTTTACAAATTGGGAAACAGAGACTCAGGAAGCAAAACTGACTCACCCGTGGTCACCCAGAAAGTCAACATTATTAATTCTGGAAGATGTTGCATAGCAGAAATGGGGGTCCAGGTATGAATAGCCTATGGGGTCTTTGGTTCTCAAAGTGCTCTCCAGAAATAGGAAGAATGGAAGGTTCTTTACCCCCAAGAGCAGGTGGGAAAGCTGATGAGACCTCAGAAACCTCTGCGGCTTTCCGGTCCACTAGGGAAGCCAAGCAGCCTAATACTAATAGTTCAGCCCCATTGTTTTATGGGGCATTAATCTTGCTTCTATGTCAGAATGAAGTGCTTGGCTTGAGTCCATATGGTTTATCCACTCTGAGAGCAGCTTTATTGTCTCTTTACTTTGGCCTGAACAGCATCATCCTGCTAATTAAAGTGTCCTCTCCACTAGAGCCCTCTGGGAGAGGAGACAGAGATAGTGCTCTGTGGTATGTGTCCTTTCTGGAAATGATGGTGATTTCCAGATGTGATGACCTCAACCTCTCCATCCTATTTCTAATGCCTTCTTGGGTTCTAGATTCACTTTATTGGGTCTTGAATGGCTACTTGCTATGATTTCTCCCAATTTAAAGTGAGGAAAATGAGAAAGTTTTCACCCTAGCCTAGAGTAACGGTTACTGCACTAGGAGTTAATAAATCCTAGACTTTGAGTGCAAAGGAACCCCAGAGGCCAGTTACCCCTACCCAAACCTGAAGTCCCTTCTATAAAACTACAAGTGACTCTCTGGTCTCTGCTTCAATACCTCTAATGACCTCACCACCTCTCTCATCACCTCTCTAAAGGGCCCATTCCATTTTGGGATAACTCTCATGGGTAGACCTTTCCCCCATCCTTAGGTCAAGCCCAAATACGGCTTTTTACAATTTCTAACCACTGTTCTTTGTTCTAACCTCTGAAGACAAACAATTCTACCCATTTGTCCAGATGACAGATCTTAAAAATGATTTGGGGACCTTTTCTTTTAAACAAAAAAATTGGATCTTGTTAATAGATCTTTAAGTTGAAATTTTTATGTAGAGGTCGAGTGGTTTGAAAGGTATCTTTAGTAGGAAGAGAGGGCCTGGCCACTGTACAAACTCACTGCTTCGGGGAAGGTGACTTCAGGAGTATAGACTGGGTAAAGTTAGAGAGGAGTTCCCCAAATTACCCCAGAATGCAAATTCTAAATATGGTACACTTTCAATTCAGCACCTTGGAACCACACCCCATTCATCCCACCTTAGGTATAGTTTTTTTTTTATATTTTTATTTTGTTAAATATTTCCCAATTACATTCTTTTTTTTTTTTTGATTTTTGGAGGGCAGTTGGGGTTAAGTGACTTGCCCAAGATCACACGGCTAGTTTTTGTGTGTGTGTGTGTGTGTTAAGTGTCTGAGGCCGGATTTGAACTCAGGTACTCCTGACTTCAGGGCCGGTGCTCTATTCACTGTGCCACCTAGCCGCCCCAAAGATGAATTTCTTTTATTATTATTATTATTTTGCTTTTTGGAGGGCAATTGGGGTTAAGTTAGGTATGGTTTTGATTGTTGGAAGCAATGTGGTATAATGGAAGGTATACAAAACCAGGAGCTTTCATAATCTCCTATCCCTTCTTTGCTCTCTGCCACATGCTCTTTCATCCAATGACACTGGCCTCCCAGCTGTTCCATGAACAGGACACTCCATTTCTCACCTCTGAAATTCTCTCTGGCTGTCTCCCATACCTGGAATGTTCTCCCTTCTCATCTCTACCCACTGACTTCCCTGGCTTCCTAAAGTTCCAATTAAGATTCCACCTTTCCTAATTATTCCCTATGTATTCTGTATATAGCTTGTTTGTACATATTTGTTCTCACATTGGTTCCCCCATTAGAATGTGAACTCCTTGAGGGTAGGGATTGTCATTTGCTACCTTTTGTATCTCCAGCATACTACTTGGCCTGGCACATGGTAGGTAGACCTAATAAATTTTTATTGACCGACTGACTCCAGAGAACTGGGTTCTAGCCCAGGCTGTGATTGTTATTAGTTATATGACTTTGGAAATATTGCTTTATCTATCCAGACTTCTTATCAATAAAATGGGATTAATAACATATCTTCCCCTATACAGGTGCAGGGTCATGTGTCTTCCCTAAGAAGATCACAGTTGTGAACATTCTATCAAAAGTCATCTCTACCACACAGCTTCCCCAACTTCCTTCAAGACGCACTCAAGTACACTATCCCTTAGCAGCTACTGGTGCCCTCCCGCCCTCTGAAATAATCTGGTACTTAGCTTCAATACTTTTCATTTGTTCTTTTTATATTTATTCTGAACAAACTCCAATATGCATTGCTTGTAAACTCTTTGAGAATAGGGATTGTTCCACACTTTGCCTTTGTTTGCCCAGCACTTAGATATACAGTAGAAACCCAAAAGATTTTTGCTGATTGGTTGATTAACCACCATCATCTGAAGTTGGAATCACCCAGTTGAGCTGCCAACCTCAATCTAGTTACCTGGATAATGGTCCCATCTCCTTTGCATTTTGTGTTGCATAGACGTGTATAGAGAACAGAAATTTAATGGCTGGTAAAGAAAGTTATTTTGATGTCTGGAGAAATAGAAATCATTAGAATAGTCATCTATTCCAGGGTAAATTAACTTGTGGGAAGCCACAAAACTTGGCAATAAAAGATCAAGAATAAGCAGGATTCATACATCTCTGGTATTTTAGGGTGTTCAAAGCCATTAACCCATTAGATGAATCATAAAATTTTGTAGCTGGAAGGGACCTGAGTCCTTCTAGTTTAACCTATAGTTAAAAAAGAATTCTCTACCACATTACAAAGAAATTGTCTTTCATCCTTTCCTTGAAGACCTCAAGGGAGGGGCAGCCCATTATCTTCTGGGATAGTCTGTTACATGTAGGGATATTATTATCAAGATTTTTTTCCCCTTCAAGCCTAAATTAGTTGCTCTATAATTCTTGTTCCCCATCCTCCCTTTGCTTCTGGTTCTGCCCTTTGGGACCAAGTGGGAAAGTTTAATTGCAAACAGTCCTTCAAAGACTTGGAGACAACTGTCATGTCTGCCCTAAACCTTCTCTTCTCCAGGCTAAACACCCACAGTTCCTTCAAACACACACACACACACACACACACACATCCTTGTGTTTGCAGTCACATCTGATTCTTCATGACTCCATTTGAGGTTTTCTTGACAAAAATACTGAAATAGCTTGCTATTTCCTTCTCCAGTTCATTTGACAGATGTAGAAACTGAGGCAAACAGGTTGAATGATTTGCTAGTAAGGTTTTGAGGCAGGTTTTGAACTTAGGTTTTCCTGACTCTAGGCTTGGTCCTCTATAAACTAAGCCACCTAGCTGGCTCCAATACATACATACACACATATGTACATACATATGTACACACATGTGGACATATGCATATGCAGATACGCATGTACATACACTGATAGGTTCTTTAGACTCTAACAAGGGCTGAGTAACTGGCACTCTGCCTCAAGGTACTGAGTAGCTGACTAAGCCTTGCTCCCTTGTTGGGGCAACTCATCTTTATTTACAGATAGACAAAGAGTATCTCTTCCTGTTAGACCAGGTCCTCAGGGTCAAGGGGCCAGGCAAAACCCTCAGTTAGTATAGCTGCATCTGATGAGGCCAAGTCATTCTCCCCCCTCCCCATCATCAACTGGATTTACTCCAGGATTTGGACTTCTTTGTTATAACTCTACAATGTATGAACAAAGGAAGAGTGGATCCAATTTTTCTTTCCTTATTATTCTTAAACCTGTTTTGCTGGGCAAGAGAAGAGCCACATTGGGCTGAAGGGTTGTCTTTTATTCCTCTTGGAACCAGTTTGCCAACCTGCCCTTTTATCTCCCTGCTGCTGACTCCCTTCCCTGAGAGTGCACCTTTTCCGTCTGCCCAATTGATTATGAAAGTGAGCTTTCCCCTCCTCTCCTTTTTAATGAAGTCATGCCTTATTCACGGTATTCAGAAACAAAGCCTAGAGATTTTCAAAGATCCTAGCACCAACCAGTCTAGTGAGCTGTGTGTGCCATGAGACTGGCAGTTGGTCTGTGCCCACAATGGACCTTGCTATACATTTCCATGGGTAGCTCTCTGGATTGCCTTAAAAATACATTGATAGCAATTTGGAGGAGGTCAATGAACCCTGGGGTGGCAATCAAGAAAACAGAGATCCTAGTGTAAATTCTGCTGTTAGTTAACTGTGTAACCTTGGGAAAATCACTTCCCATCTCCTGGCTTGGTTGATTCTTCCATATAAAAGAGGGGTGGACTGGGTGGTCAATGTTGTATACTATAAAAGGACACTGAATTCGGATTCAGAGAGCCTGGCTTTGAAAGTCAGGTCTGTTTACTAGCTGTGTGATCTTGGGCAGATCCTCTCCCCTACCTGGATATCAATTTGCCTTTCTAGAATTCAATCCAGCAAACGTGTTCGAGAACCTCCTAAATAGGCATCTATTATGTAGTGGCAGGGAATCTCCTGTGCCCTTGTCCTTTGTACATCTAACACTTAGCACAGGGCCTAGCAAACAGTAAGGGCTTAACAAATGCACGTTGATTGTTGTTCACTAGAAATTGCCTAGGTTTTGAGAAAACCAGCTTTATTAAAATGAAGGGACTGGAAGATGATCTTAGAGAGCCGTTTCATGTTTAAGAGATTAAGACTTACTGTCTCTCATGTGGAAATTTGATTCAGTCCCACAATTCTCTACAGTATAGGGAAAAAATAACCATCAACATCATATGTCTACAGGAATTTAAAGTTTATAAGGCATTTTTTTTCCATGCAGTAGCTCTGTGAGGTGGGGGCAATTAGAAGTTTCGTTGTTGTATAGAAGGTGAAATTGGGGATCAGAGATGTAAGTGATTTGTCCATTATCACACAGCAAATAATTGTCAGAGCTTGGATGTGAATGCAGGTCTTCATGGGGTCCCCCACCAGCATGTTTACTACTCAGGAATTTATCACTTGTCCTGAGGAGGGGGTCAGGACACATCCTCAATGTGAAAAAGAGGTCATAAGTCATTTGGTCCCACCCCTTAATTTTCCAGATGAGGAACAGAGGCCCCAGAAGAGGAAGTAATTTGCCTAAAGTGGTATAAGTATTAAATGGCACATGGAGAATTCAAAGTCAGGTCCTCTAACTCTCCAGATAAATGTTCTGTTCATTTTTAGCTAGTGGTGCAAGAGAATTTGTTTATTTATTCACTTTAAATTTTATTTTCAATAAAGGGAACAAAACAAACATTCCCATAACATAGTGCAATAAAAATGATGGTTGCACATGAAACTACAGATCTGCCATGTACAACTTGCTAGTCCCTTGAGATAATTATTAGTGAAAGAGCTAGTAACAGAGAGATCAGGCCTTAGTGTATGGTCAGCCTGGCACCAACCCACTTCGAGGCTTGTTCTGTTTCTAGGTATAACAAATGACCCTTCCTGCTGCTTCAGAGTATGGCCAGGTATCCTCCAACTATTCCCTATCAACTTACTTTGTGGTTATGAAGAACCTTTCAATTGGCTGCTAAGCCAGAATTGTGAATACAACAAAATATTCGATTCAATTTTTCTCTCTGTCTCTCTCTGTCTCTCTCTCTCTCTTTCTCCTCGTTTCTTATCTCTAGCACTGTCTTACTCTGCTCTGTGTCTCTGTCTCTCTCTTTCTCTCTTTCTCTCTGTCTCTAACTCTCTCTCTGTCTCTCTCTCTCTCTGTCTCTTATCTATAGCTCTGTCTTACTCTGCTGTCTCTCTCTCTCTGTCTGTCTCTCTCTGTCTCTCTGTCTCTGTCTCTCTCTCTTTCTCTCTCTCTCTCTGTCTCTTATCTCTAGCTCTGTCTTACTCTGCTCTCTGTCTCTCTCTGTCTCTATCTCTGTCTGTATCCCCAGAAGCTTTTACGTCAGAAGGAAGAAATATCATAGGCTTCCAGATGAAAGAGAGGTAATGGTTGTGATCCATGATAGTGATAACAGCAACGTCCTGCTATGGCCTTTTCTCCTCATTCAGCCACCAGGTGGCTATGAACACATCATGCTCTGTTTCTTTTGTTTCATTATATTTTTTCTTTCCTAAGCTCGGATGAATGATTGAAGATAGAATGGACCAGATTATGACCCTGTGAGCTTCAAAAGGCCCAAAGACACATAGAAGGTCCCCTTAGACCAATGCATGATAAAATGTGTGTGTGTGTGTGTGTGTGTGTGTGTGTGTGGTTGCAATTTGTCCTTTGTTCTCAAAGAGGACCATGACATCAGGGAGATGATGACATAACTTGCTGTTGACTTTTATTTGATGAGGGAGGGCTGTGGAAGGTCACCAGCCTCACTTTCTCCTCCAGAACCATCTGGGTCCAGTAGCCAGATATTGATCAGGATGACTAGAGATGACCCAGGATGCAATGGGAGAACTTGGTCCTTCTAAGCTAAGGTCTTTTCAAGTTCTCACCAAAGGATGACCTCTTTTAATCCTTTTTCCTCCCCTCCCCACCCTTCTCCTTTACTTGATGGTGTTCTGCCCAAAGGAAGGGGAATTTTGATGGCCCAAAGCTACCTAGCTCACTTGGGGTTTACCAGTTAGATTTCTTTCTTGAAGGTCAGACCTTAAACCCAATTCAGTCTGGATCTCAGAGATTGGATAATGATAAATACCTTCCCAAGCATCGCTTAATGGTTATTTTGGGGGATCTCCTGACTCAGAATGAATATAAATAGTAACTGTTTCTCTTTTGGCCAGCAACCCTAAGGGTCTTCTCCTCCCACCTTAAGACTATATATAATGTTGGAGGGAGGGACTGGAGGAAGGTTGGAGGGGAATTAGGAGAAATATTAAAACAGCGACTATCAGAGCTGGGAGAGGCCTTAGAACAGGGGATGTTAGGGCTGGGAGGGACCTTACAAGGCTATCTAGTACAGTCTCTTCAGTTTAAATAGGAAAGCACAAGTAAGGAGAAGGGGATTTTCCAGGGTTATAGGAGTTAAAAAAATTAATTAACAAGTACAATAAAAAAAACTCCACTCCTCGTGCATATTCCCTACTTCTGTGTTTTCAGTAAAGCATGATTGCCTGGTTCTAATTCTACAGGGCAATTGGAGCTTTCTCAGGCAGCCATGTGATTGGTTTCTTAGTTTCTTAGCTGGACCATTAACATGGTTCCTCCTAAACCTCTCAGCTTCCTCTAACCCCATTTCCAGGAGTCTGACTGCTCAGGAATCCAAAAGCAGTCTATAGTCTACAGCTAACTTTTTAATGAATGCAAAGTCTATGCCATTCTATGATATTTTCCTGGTCTTATTGCAAGGAAATGTACTTTATTTGAATTTGGTGACCTTTCCAAACACATGCTAGCTTCTAGTTTTATTCTCTCACAGAAGAACTTCTAAAAGCCCATGTGGTTTCGGGGGGAGGGGAAGATGAGCTTTAGAAAAAGGAGGTTTGGATTGGATTTGGCTCATCTGGTAGCTTGACAGGAAAGCATTTACTCATCATTTGCCCTTGTCATACGTCAATGATAGGATATAAGTCTGAAAAGGACCTCACATAACATCCAGAGCAGGAAACTGAGACTCGGAGAGACCGCATGCCTTGATCAAGGTAGTGCCCAAATAAATTTAACCATCATTCATTTTTTGTTGTTGAGCTGTTCAGTCATGTCTGACTCTCTGTAATCCCATTTGGGGTTTTTTCACATAGATAGCTGGAGTGCTTTGCCATTTCCTTCTCCAGCTCATTTTACAAATGAGGAAACTAAGGCAAACAGGAGGCTGTGACTTGCCCAAGATCACAATGGCTAATAAATGTCTGAAGCTAGATTTGAATTCAGGTCTTCCTGACTCCAGGGCCAGCACGCCATCCATTGTATCACCTAGCTTTCCAAAACATTTAGTAAGTGCCAGCTATTTGAAGAGCACTGGGCTAGTTAGTTGGGAACACAGAGACAAAAGCTGAAACTGATTCTGCCTTCTAACAGCTTCCATTCTTTTGGGAGAAGGAGCCTGTGCATTGGTATATAAATTCTAAAGTTATCAGCCAGTCAACAAGCTGCTAGTAAGTGTGTCCTATATCCAAGCACTGTTCTAAAAGTTGGGAGTAGAAATAAAGGTTAGATGTTCTCCATGGGACTTACGTTCAGACGTGGTTGACAATATGTGTGTATTCTAAGGCACATACATACAAGTTATGAGCATACAGAAAGTCAAGGCAAGGTCATCCTGTATGAACAGGTCCTAGCAGCTGGTGGGGGGGACCAGGGAAGGCTTTCTGAAGGTGATGTGGGAGCTGATTCTGGAAGTTACACATATCAGGAGAGAACAGAGTATGAATGCCAGGGGTGGGAGGAGCAGGGGCAGGAAAGGCTTCATGTAGGGAGTGGTGCCTGACTGAGCTCTGCTTTGAAGAGGCTTCTGAGAGGTTTAGGTGAGGAGGGTGACCATTCAAAAAGCCCCTAAGGGCTGGCCGTTGAAAGCCTACTCCTAGTGGTGTGTGCCAAGTGGTCAGCATAATATAATCCTCTAAGGGGAAGGTCCATGGGGCTGCTTCTGGGCATGCCTAATGGGAGGGCCTTACTCTCCACTTCAGACCATGTGAAGGGATTCCTTGACTGCTTCCTGTCTACTTACCGTGTGACGAATAGGGATCTTCGTCTGAGTGCTGAGCCAGGACTGGGTATACATATGAAATGCTCCAGTATCTCAGACTCCTATTCCTTTCTGGTATTCCTTTCCAGAAATATTTTTAAAACTGTTGCTGGCAACTGGGAAATAATACATACAGGGATGGGGGCAGGGAGCTCTTCCCTGCCCTGCTAGAAAGCTAGAGGGGTGTTGGAGGAGGGCATAAAAGGCAACAGATTGTGGGAGGGGTCTTACAGTGGCATCAATGTTCTGGGCTGGGGGGTAGGGGCAAAAAGGGGAGAAAATTAGAATGTAAGTTCCTTGAGGAGAGGGACTATTTCACTTTTACCTTTATATTCCAGGTTTTTAATCCACCATAATAATTATTGTAATAATTTTTTTTTGTTGTTTTTTGGAGGGCAATTGGGGTTGAGTGACTTGCCCAAGGTCACACGACTAGTTTTTGTGTCGTGTCTAAGGCCGGATTTGGACTCGGGTCCTCCTGACTCCAGAGCTGGTGCTCTGTTCACTGTGCCATCCAGCCGCCCCAATAAAAAAAATCTTCAAAAAAAAAACTGTTGCTGGACAGAAAACTCACCCTCCAGTTCCAATCCCACAACAGAGTCCTCTTTTCCCAAGTTGGGAAGAAATACAATTTTAAAATCTTCAAAGATTTAGGATACTGTTCAGGGCAGTTAGCCCAAGCCTGACCAGAAGAACCATGGCACTTATATGAAGTGATAACCTAGACCAGGGGTGGGAAACTTGCGGCCTTGAGGCCATATGTGACCTTCTAGGTCCTTGGGTGGGACCTTTTGACTGAGTCCAAGTTTTACAAAACAAATCCTTTTATTAAGGGGAATTGTTCTGTGAAATTTGTATTCAGTTGAAGGGCAGCACTTGAGGACCCCAAGGGTCACATGTGGCCTTGAGGCTGTAGGCAGTAAATGGTGGGATCAACCTTCAGGTGGAGATCTGCTTACTCCAAAATGAGAGTTCTCCCAATTTTATTCCATTTCCATACACTGTAATTTATTCAGATATTTTTCAGTTATCAAACATTTCTATTTTTCACTTTTTTACATAAAAATGATTTAAAATAATATGGTGGAGTTTTTGAGTGCAATACCAATGATGGAGAATGTGACTGTTACCTGAAAATCAGCATAGCTAAATTTTCTTGTTGCTGTTCAGTCATGTCCAACTTTTTGTGACCCTATTTGGGGTTTTCTTAGCAGAGATACAGGTTGGCCATTTCCTTCTCCAGCTCATTTTCCAAATGAGAACACTGAGGCAAACAAAGCCAAGTGGTTTTCCCAGGTTCACACAGCTAAGTATCCCAGGCCAGATTTGAACTCAGGAAGATGAATCTTCCTAACTCTAGGCACTGTACATTATGCACTCTGGTGCCACCTAGCTGCCTTAAAGCTAAATTCAGACAAGCTCATTACCCAGTTGACCATAGGGTGTGTTTGTGTATGTGTGTGTATGTGTGAATTTTTGGCCACATCCATTCTCAAAGACCACCATAAAAATCATTAGAATGGGACCTCTTTGAGGGTAGAAATTGTTTTGGTTCGCTACATTGTAGTCTCCAGTACCTAGCAGAATGCCTGGCACATGGTAGATGCTTAATAAATGTAAAAAGGTTACAATCCACAATGAAATTACAGATTCTTGAAGTATTGAAGCATATTGAAGGATAGACAATCATAGAGGAAATCATTCTTGAACATGTAGTTAAATTTCCTTTTCTAACATAATTTTGATGGAATTAATGTGTTGAAACATTAGGCTTGCTTTTGATCAGTATATTGCCAGATGACTCTCCAAAAACAAATCTACCTTTTTGCAATAATATAAGCTATGTATGAGCTCCCCTGTTTAGCCACAACTCTGTTATGTACCATGTATGATTCTAAAGGTATGCAGCTTTAGCCTAATGCAGCAATAGGCAAGGTTCATTAATTCAGCAAAATTGACATTTTAATCCATTAGATAAAGTTGGATAAAACCCATCCTGTATGATCCAATGACCAATGAGTTGTTGTTTGTCATTCATTTCCAAAGATGGCAGGTGATGTCTTGACTTGTGTGTGAATTGGATTTAAGTGAGGCAGGGTTGCACACAGACATCGGTCTCACTTTCTCTTCCATGATCATCCAAGTCCAGTGGCAGGACAACAGTGGAACCTATACATCTCAAATAGTACAAAGCACGCAAGTGAGAGCCACAGAGTATATTTCTACTGTGCACATATTGTACCCAATTCTATGTTTACTCCCTAAATACCTGCAGATTATAATTTTCTTCATGTCCTATTTGAAACTTGCTTGAGGGTATGGTTAGTTTAAAAGGATTTGATTTGCATGTAGGCCCTAGGGCTAGGACACAGAGGAGGAGAGGCAAATCTCTAGACCCCATGAAATAAAAGGCTGCTTTGAAAACCTCAGGCTGATATGACAAGCTGGATTCATTATCCAGATATTCATGCCTGGGATGAGGGAGTCAGAGTCATTTGTCCTCTCCCCTGGAGGGAGAGAGGAGCAATGGGGAAGGGCCCCAGGTTTGCTTCCTGTTTCTCATCTTCCAGTCACTTCTCAGCCCTTTTGCAAGCTGACTTTTGTCCCTACAATTCCACCAAAACTACTCTCTCCAAGTGACCATCTTAGCCATCTGCTATGGCTAAGTTCACTGGCCTCGAATATTGGACAGGGAATCAATCTCAGAATTTGAATTCTTGGGTTCAAGTCCCCTCTCTGACAGTTACTGTGTATGCGACACTGGGAAAGTTCCCACTTAGCACAGTGATGGCACATAGCAAATACTTAAGAAATGTTTGATCTAACTATGGAAATATCTATGAAGTAGGTAGTGAGAAATCAGGCACTAATCTAAATATTTCCTTCCTTCCTTCCTTCCTTCCTTCCTTCCTTCCTTCCTTCCTTCCTTCCTTCCTTCCTTCCTTCCTTCCTTCCTTCCTTCCTTCCTTCCTTCCTAATATCAGCACCTGCTCTGTAACTTGTAGCCCTAGATAGTTCCCTGGGGATATTGAGAGGATAAGTGATTTCTCTAGCATTGCACAGTTACTATGTGTCTGAGGTGAAATGTGAATCCAGGTCTTTCTGACTCCAAGGCCAGGTTTCTCTCCCAAACACCATAGTCTGAGGTGCTGGGTATCTAACTACAAAAGTAACACAGTCCCTTCTCCCAAGGAGCTTATATTCTGTTGTAACAGTTCCACAGGATAAGGGGGAGTTAGCTAGATTGCCACTTGCAGTAATGAAAAGGGCCCCCATTCATGAGAGCACAGACCAATTGAAATATTATTATATAACTAAACAAGAGATGCATTTTGTTGCTAGAAGAAGCTAAATAAATCTTTTTTGCCTTTGCTCTGGTTTCTTCCGGGAGATGCAGCTTGCTTACTTACTCTCTCTCTTACTTTGAAGGCCCAGGAGGTTTGGAGCCTCCCAAAAATTCAGGTCAGGTTTGCTGATATTTGTTGTTACGTTTCCAGCTGAATCCATTTCCCCATGGGTTTTAAAAGTGCCAAACAAAACGGAAACCATAAAGAGGGAACGTTGTTATCAAAGGAGCCTATGGTGGAGGCTGAATGGGACTTGCTGATAGAGCCACATCAAAGGCAGAGACGGAGGGAGCGATTTTGTGAAACCCAAAGCCAAATGCCTTCTAGTTCATGGGTATGGGGTGGCTGACTCACCCAAGTCAGAGGCCCAGAAAGAGAGATATTGCCTCTGTCAGCATCCACACACAGCACAGGAGAGAAGGGGAGGCTATTGTCTTCCAGGGAGAATGGCATCAAGATAGCTTTGGCTTGGTTTGATAAAAGGGGGTCAGGCTGTTAGGTTTTTCTCATTGAATTATCCAGACAATTTTTAATTCCCCAGGTCCCTTTGTGTGTGTAAATACAATCACAGTTGAGTGTCAAGCTTATCTTTTGTAAATGCAGAGCCTACCTTTCTTTGCAAAGATCTGCAAATATAATAATATTATTTTTAATAATAGCCCTTAGATAGTTTTTTAAAGGTTACAAATAATTTTGCTCTTGCTTAGTCACTGTTCAGTCATATCCATGGGGTCTTTAGAGTTTTCTTGACAAAGATACTGGAGTGGTTTACCATTTCCTTCTCCGGCTCATTTTACAGATTAGAAACTGAGGTGAACAAGGTTAAGTGACTTGCCCGGGGTCACACAGCTAGTAAGTGTCTGAGGGCAGATTTCAGCTCAGGTCTTCCTGACTTCAGGACCCATGCTCTGTCCACTGGGCCACCTAGTTGTAAATCACTTTACAGACATTATTTTTCCTTGGATCCATACTAAATCTGAGGTAGACCCTATAGGCTTTATTGTCTCCATTTTACAGATAGTCAGACTGAAGTCACCAGGGGAAGTGATTCACTCAGAATCACAGTTTTTATTTGAGGTAAGCTTAGACTCAAGTTTTCTTACTCCTAGCTCAGAACACCATACTGTCTCTCTACTTGTGAATCTTCTACCTTGAAGACTCTCTGATGGAGAGTCAGTAAGATCTGTGTTTGAATTCTGCATCAGTCATTTTACTAGCTAAGTGACCCTGGGGAAGTCACTTTACTGCTGTTTGCCTCAGTTTCCTCAACTGTAAAATGTAGAGAATAATAATGCCTACCTCTCAGGTTTATTGTTAAGATCAAGAGAGATAGTAATTATGCAGTGTCTGACACATGGTAGGTAACGTATAAAGCTAACAATAATAATTATTAGTTCTTAACTTTTAATTAATTTTTAATTCATTTAATTAAACAATAAATTTATTTTCTAATATAATACAATAAATAATATTTTATTTTATATTTATCATTTTCATATATAATATAAATATTATGTATTTATTATTTTATTATATAGTATAATAAAATAACTAATCTATTTAATTTAGTTAAGTAACTGAATTAATTCTTAACTATTAATTCTCTAACTTTTCATCTTCAAAAAGATTTGATGAGATCCTTTCCAACTCCAAAATGTATTCTGATGATCTTAGTGAGAAAATATTTCTGTGAGGTGATTAGTAAGGAAATGGAATAAATATTTAATTTCTCTGGGCAGGGCACACTCCCAGAGGGCAATGGAAGATGGACCTGAGATCTGTGAAACGATAGGGTTGGATGAGATTGTCTAAGTTCCCTGCCACCAAAGACATTGTATATTCTATGTATTGGGGGAGGGGGATGGATCAGGAGTCCCCTCATCAAACTGAGGAGATCCTAAATTAAGTTGATGACATTAAAAAACGTGGATCATTGTTTGCAGGCAACTGAGGAGCATGTGACAACAGGAATTTGGGGCTGCCCCCTGGAGCCTCACATTGACAGCCTGGCTAGAGATCGTCCGCCCAAAATCAGGGGCCATAAATGCAAGTTGGTTTTACTCTCTCAGGTTCTCATTCTTAGCTTTTCATTTTTCCTTGCACCTTCTTCCTTAGTACACCAAGGGATGTGGAAAGGGACTGCACATGTGTGCACACATGCATACACACAAACATACATGCATACACATACACACATGCAAACATACACATATTCCTCCAGAGAAATTCTGATTATTACTACATAAGCATGGAGCTTGGGAGAGATTTCAAAGACACTATATCTGAACCACAGATTCCTGTGTGAAGGAAATGGTTGTGCTTTTTAAAAAATGTGTTAGGTCAGAGGGAACTGCCTCATCAGTAACCCCAAATTTGAGCTGATTGGTGTTCAATCATATCCAACTCTTTGTGACCCCATGGTAGGTTTTCTCAGCAAAGATACTGGAGTGGTTTGTCATTTCCTTCTCTAGCTCATTTGACATATGAGGAAGCTGAGGCAAAAGTGACTTACCCTGGGTCACACAGCTATGTGGTGTCTGTTGCTGGATTTGAACTCATCATGATTTCAAACTTAGTGCTCCATCCACTCCACTATCTAGCTGCCCCCAAATTTGAGAGTTCTGGCAGTTAAATACTTCCTTGACTAGATCTTCTAGAGAGAGAGATCTCTTTATGCATGGTACTCCTTGGAGAAAGCAGAGGACAATCCACATAATTCCTACACAGGGTCCTATTTATAGAGCAAAGACAATGGATTATTTGGATAGTGTAGTTCTGATGGAAAAGAGAATTGCTTTGTTCAGCAATCTGAAAAGGATGTTTTCTTTCCAAGGGGATTCTAACCCACAGAATGAGATTAGTGGTAGTAATAGCTAAGTAATAACTAGCATTTTTATAATACTTTAAGCTTTGCAAAGTACCATAAAAACATCATCTCATTTTTTCTTTGTAAGAACCCTTGGAGGTAGTAATTATTCCCATTTCACATATAAAGAAATGGAGACCGACAGAGGTTAAATAACTTATCTGGGGTCACACAGCTAGCAAATACTCGAGGCTGGATTTCAAATCTCAGGGAGGTGATCTCTGTTGAAAAGCTGGACTATGAGAGTTGACAGAGGGTTGCCTTGACAGCAAATCCAAACTTGGCTTTCTATCGGGGGAGCTGACAGCCTATTGGAGTGTCTTTTTGTTTCTATAATTGCTCATGGACTCCCATGAGCCCTTAACATGTATGGGTTTTATCTAGGGTAAAATGAAGACTGCCCTCAAATGCCCAGTAACCAGACTGTATGTTGAGTGCACGTGTGAAATTTGGAGATCCTGACACCCACATTTGGGGACTAGAGAGGCTAATACCTAGGCTTTAGCTTTGGAGATTTTCCTATGTTAACTCAAGGTAGAGAGGAGCAATAAGTCAAAGAGAGAAAATGACCTACGCTGCACCAGACACTGTGCTAAGGGCTTTACAAATATAATCTCATCTGATATTCACAACAACTCTGGGAGGTGGGGAGTATTAATAGTCCCATTTTGCAGATGAGGAAAATGAGGCAAACAGAGGTTAAGCGACTTTGCCCTGAGTCTAGATTTGAATTTGAACTTGAGGCAAGATTTGAATTCAGGTCTTCCTGACTCCAGAACTGGGACACTAGCCATTGCCATGATTCATGTGAAACCAGAGTCTTAAGGTGGTGGGAGGGATACTGAGCCATGAGTTTCATATCATTTTTAGGTTCTTTTTAGTTCTTCTTCTCTGTTCTGAGACATTCATTAGCTCTAACATTCTGTGTCCAGTGATTTTAATTTCAATTTTTCACATTCTATGTGTAGTGTTTAATATTTCTCCCAGTTCTGACATTCTCCTTTATAAGGGTCCTTATAGCTCTGACAATGTATATATTCTGGATTCTCTTTCTTCTCTGATATCTTGTAAGATCCCTTCCTTTCGTTCTTTTTTGTGTGTGTCTTTTTGGAGGGGGTAAGGCAAGGCAATAGGGGTTAAGTGGCTTGCCCAAGGCCACATGGTTAGTGTTAAGTGTCTGAGGCTGGATTTGAACTCAGGTCCTCCTGACTCCAGGGTTGGTGCTCTATTCGCTGTGCCACTTAGTTGCCCCAATCCCTTCTTTTTCTAAAAGACTATTCTATGTTCTAATGTCCTTCCATTTCTGACATTTTAAAATCCCTCCCAGTCCTGACATTGTATGCTCTAAGGTTCGTTCTTCATTCTATGTTTGCAAATATCATCCAGGCCTGATGGGCTAGGTTCTTGAATTCTACATTTCTAGTTCTAACCAGACCTAAATTTGTGGTTCTTTCATATGTAAAATTCCATGCTATTGTATGACTATGTTTATACCTATATCCAAAGGTAAAGGCTTTTCCGTAAATGAATATGTTTTGAGGATCTGATCTTGCCTTTGGCATACAAGTCAAGACTTCAATGGGTCTTTTCCATGCAATGACTCCCTCCACTAATTTGATTGTTGTTCATCTGTAAAATGGGGTTTTCTTTTCATGGATTCTCATAGAGACTCTGTACATTCTTTCCCTGGTCTTAGAGTCAGGAAGACCTGGATTTAACTCCTGCTTCAGACACTTAGTAGTGATGTGACCCTGGGAAAGTCACTTAACCTCTCTCAGACTCAGTTTCCTTTTCTGTAAAATGGGGGCAATGATAGCACCCTCCTCCTAAGACTGTTAGGAGAACCAAATGAGAGGATATTTGTGAAGTGCTTTGCAAACCTGAAGTATTACAATTCTTAGCTTGATGATGAAGACAAGGGTGGTGGAGGCAATGACCATGAAGCGGTTTCTCTGTGCCTGGTACTATCCAAGCTTCTGGAGACACAAAGTGTTAAGAGACAGACCCTACCTTCAAGACATTTACATTCTAAGCCTTTGACTATTCTATAGCTACCGATGTCACACTCTGTCTAAATAGACATAGAATAATATTACTGGCCTTCATTATACACCAGGCCCTCTCCTTTTATCATGCATATCTTTGGTATTGCCTTTTTTTTTCTTTTTGGAGGGGGGAAGGCAGGGCAAACAATGTTAGGTGACTTGCCCAAGGTCACATGGCTAGTAAGTGTTAAGTGTCTGAGGCTGGATTTGAACTCAGGTCCTCCTGGCTCCAGGGACAGTGTTCTATTCACTGTGCCACCTAGCTACCCCTTGATCTTGCCTTTAACACCACTGTTTGCACTCAAACTATTGTCAGTAATGAGCAATGCATAAAGAGATAGAACCCTAGCCTAGGTCATTTGATTCCAAGTTGCATCATCTTCCTCACTGTCCATACTACTTCCTACATCCACTTGATACAGGTTTAGTAGTTGATGATTCAGTAAGGCCTGTACACTTCTGAACTGCAGCATCTATCCAAATCATTTGTACTATTGGGTGACTTCAGAGGTCTTCCTGCCCAACTCTAGGGCACTGACAAATCTCCTGAACAAGCCAGTTTGCTATGAGGGTCCCTTATATTGGACTGGAGTCATAGCATGGAGACAAGTAGAGGGCAGAGCCAAAAGCAAAGGGCTTTGGACCCACTACAAAGGACCCATTATAAAGCATGCTTGATGATTCTATTCAATCACCGAGCAGTAGCCCAGAAAATAAATATGTGAGAGTTTTTAATTAAAAAAGATGAAATATGTATGAGGGTATTATTCCCTGACAGAAGGCAGAGTGTAGGAGAAGAAGAATTTCATATTGCACTTGTTGGAGATTTTTCCAAAAGAAAAACATTTTTTCAGGGCATTCTGTATCAACTGGCTAAACCTATTTGTACTCCTTATCTTTGGGAGGGATATATGCTCTATGTCAGCGGTTCTTAACCTGTGGGTTGTGACCCCTTTGGGGGTCTAATGACTCTTTCACAGGGGTCACAGGGGTTGCCTAAGACCATTGGAAAACACATATTTCTGACAGTCTTAGGAACTGAGGCATGGCTCCTCTATCTGTCTCCAGGCTGGGTCGCCCACATGCAGATACGCCCACATACAAGTATTAAAGGGTTGTGGCATTAGGAAGGTTGAGAACCACTGCTTTATGTGGATATCTTCTTAAAGCAGAAGTATCCGTTTTAAAGGCCTAACTTACATAATCCCATTGGTGTAAAAAAAAAATGGTGTCTTGTAGGGACACAACAGCTTTATCAAGTTATCGAGCTTTATTTGTTTGCTTTTGTTTTTGTTTTTTAAGTTCATGGACCCCAGGTTAAAAATTCTTGATCCAAGACTCATTAATACTCAGAGAGGTATGGACACTTACCCAAAATCTCACAGCAACAGGTGGTAGCAGGTAAAGTTTGTTCCTAGCTTTCCTTTTGGACTTGAGTTCCAATATCTTGACATTTTCTGAGACCATCACTGTGATAACCCTCCTTTGTTCACACTTAGAACTCTCTTCCTCTCTCCTGTCAAAACTTGCCAGTCCCAGGTTCCTTTTTTCTAGGGTTCCCCTCTCTGCTAGATAATTGGATTCATTTGGGTTGTTATATTAAAGGATTCAGGCTCACAGGTAACATCTGCATTTTAACAGGGACCAAAAATGTCATGACTCAAAGGGGAGAATAGTCATGGGAATTTTCCCACTCCATAGTGGGACCCAGTGCAATCTTAGGTTATATTAATAGAAGCAAAGGAGGATATTAAGCTGCTGTTCATTGCACTGGTCAGAGGCACAACTGGAGGAAACAAGTCCAGTTGTGGGCTTTGCATTGCAGAAAGGACATGAGCTAGGAGCACAGAATAAGAAGCAAAAGCTAGACCATAGACCCCAAATTAATAGGGTGCGAGCTGTGAAGGTTTCTCTGGCAGCTCACATGGGATTTAATCTGGTCCTTCTTGCTGCCAGCTTCCCAGTTTCCTTTGCTGACTCATTGTCTAGTTAGCTCCCTCTTCCCCAAATGTAGATAGATTCGTTCCTACTCTCTCTCAGTGACTTCATCAGTTCCCATTTCTTTCAATGTAGATGATGCCCAGATCCACATACCCAGCTTTGATGTATCTTCTGAGCTCCAATATGGACCAAACAGATCTCATTATCTTTTATCCCAAATCTTTCCCTCTTTCAAAGGTCCCTATTTCTGTCAAAGGCATCATTATCCTTCCAGTCTCCTCGGTTTGCAACTTTGGAGTTACATAATTTTGACTCCCCATGTATACAGGTGGTGCTGTGGTTAGAGTATAGGGCCTGGAGAAGGAAGGTCTAAGTTTAAATATGGCCTCAGACACAAAGTAGTTGTGTGACCCTGGACAAGTCACTTACCTGCTATCTGCCTCAGTTTCCTCAGTTGTAAAATGGGAATAATGACACCTACCTTCCCAGGCTGTTAAGAGGATCAAATGAGATGGATATTTTAAAAGTACATGGTAGATACTCTAGCAAAGAAGCCAAGTTTTCTGCAGTCTGCTCCACCTTTTTCAATCTGTCCCTTTCTCTTTAGTTATTACCTCCCTTCAAGCCCTGAGCACCTCTTCCCTGGACCATCATTGCAATAGCCTCATAATTGTTTTTTTCTGCCACAGATCGTTCCTCCCCTCTCTAATTCGTCTTTCACACAGAGACCAGTGTGATTTTTCTAAATCACAGAGCTGACTGTATCACTCTCCAACTCAATAAACTCCAATGCCTCTAGGATCAAAGATAAACCCCTCTATGTGGCAGTTAAAGCCCTCTGCAATCTACCTTTCCAGATAGACTGTGCATAACTCCCCTTAACACACTTAACAATCTTGTCATACATGAAGAACTGAGCTTTTTTGCTGCTCTTCACATGGGGACACTCCATGGCATGATGTCAATGACATATAATACATGCGTGTCACATATGACATCTCCATATCTTGCATGGGCTGTTCCCATGCCTCTAATGCCCTTCATCTTCACCTCTTCCTTGTGGAATCCCTAGCTTTTTTTCAAGCTCAGCTCAAGCGCTAATTCCGAAGTCCTGAAGCCCCCAAGTGACGCCCCCTACAGCTTGTACCACACCCTGTCAAACTAACTGGCTTTATGTTGTATCTACTTACATATGCATGCATTGCCTTCCCCAGAAGAAAGTAAGCCCCTCAAGGGCAAGGGTTATTTCATTTCTGTCTTTGTATCCCCAGTGCTTAGCACCATGGTAGCAAGTAGAAGGAGGCACTTTTAATCTAATTTTATTGATGAATTGTTGGAAGAAAATACTTTGCAAATCTTTTATTAATAAAGGAATGTGTGTTCTTCTTCTTAACCATAACTCCACAAGAGAGCATCAGGTCCAGTTCATTTCCGAAACCCAAAGATCACTCCCTTTGTCGTCCAAATCCCTCTGCCACATCTCCTGTTGTGGCATGTGCCAATATTTACAGTTCCAGAAACACACCAGGACCCTCAAAAGATGGTGGCTGTTTTGTGATCTGGGGTTAGTCTTATCCCTTAGGAGGTGACTTAGTCCTGGCTTGGGGACTCAACCAATATAGTGAAGAACTTTTGGAATTAAGTTTTTTGATGCTTGGTGGTGGTGGTGATGGTGGATGGAACCCCTGGGCATTGGGACACTTCAGCTTCAGTCAACTCTTTTTTTTTTTTTTTAATCTTGTGAATTGATTTTTTTTTTAATTTTAATTTATTTTCTTGGTTACATCATTCATTTCCACAAGGTTTTGAGTTACAAATTTTCTCCCCTTTTTGTCCCTACCCCCCAGCCCAGAACATTGATCCCACTGTAAGACCCCTCCCACAATCTGTT
>CM053594.1:14826323-14854474 GCA_028646575.1 Pseudocheirus occidentalis
AAGAAGGAAGGAAGGAAGGAAAGGAGGAAGGAAGGAAGGAAAGACAGACAAAGGGAGGAAGGAAAGACAGAAGGAAGGAAGGAAAGAAAGAAGGAAAGACAAAGGAAGGAAGGAAGGAAAGACAAAGGAAGGAAGGAAGGAAGGAAGGAAGGAAGGAAGGAAGGAAGGAAGGAAGGAAGGAAGGAAGGAAGGAAGGAAGAAGGAAAGAAAGTTTCCTAAGAACTTTCTCAGTAACAGATAGGTAGATAGAGATATGTATAGATATCTGTATTTGGCTCTATGTATAGCTATAGGAATATATAGAGATGGAGTGTGATAGAAATAGAAATATATGTATTTAATATAATATATTATATATAATATAGTAACATATTATATATAATTATCATATACAATATATTATACAGAATACATTATATAATATAAATATATATTATATACAATATATTATATGATATATAATATAAATATATTACATATAATATAAATATATTGTATATATGTATGTCTATATAAGGGGGAGAAGAGAGATTCCTGGGGATGCTGTTAAGTGCTTTATGTATGATTGGGAACTCACTACTTCAAGCAAACATTTTCATATGCTCACACTCTTCAGCTGCCATATCCACATGTATGTGAAATGTATTCTACAGGACCTTCTCTAGTTCTATTAAATCTTTCATAAGATCATACTGTGAGTGCTATGGGACCTCAATGATCATCTGATCCAGCTCCTTCAATTTATAGATGATGAAAACATGTCCCAGAGAAGGCTACTTCACCTGCCTGATTTCACAGAGGTAGCAAGTGGAAGAGCTAGAACTGAAATTCAAGTTCCATGATTCCAAGTCCAGTGGGAATGGCGTATTCTCTCCACTCTACTTGATGTGCAGCCAAAAGAGATGTCTAGGACAGGCCAGAGACAAACCCACCAGGTTTTGTACAAAGACAACTGTCTTGAGCATGTTTGATGTTTCTAGACAGTATCCTCCCTTCCTATGGCAGAGCCAGGATCTTTGCTTTCCAATATTCATCAGTCTTGGAAAGCATCTCATTTCCACATTAACCCATAAGGTTTGTCAGCCAAGCTCTTCTATGATTCTCACTGACCAAAACTCCATTCTCAGCAAAACTAGAAAACAACAGGGGTTGACCTGCATTTGATTTAGATTAATAAATGGGAAAATTTAGAACATTCTAACTTAGAGGCTATTTTGATTCAGAAGTTAGTCATGCATGAAAGCAAAAAGAAGATGGATGATGGATGACCGAAAAGACTGGACTACGCACAACAGAAGTGAGGAAACTAGAGTGATGGGTTTGAGATACCTACAGGACATCCAAATAAAGATATCTAAGAGGTAGTTGGTGACATGGGACTGGAGCTCAGGACAGAGCTCGATTTGGGAATCACTTCAATAGAGATGATAATAAAACCAATGGGAGATGATGAGGTCACCAAAGGACAAAATGGAGAGAGAGAAGGTCTAGGATTAAGCTCTCGGTTTCACCTATTCATGAAGTGCAGACTATAGATGATGGTCACATAAGACCCTTTCCTCTCTGATATTCTATGACTCTAGGTTCTGATCCTGAATGGGTAGAAGTAAGATCCACCAGGGTTTGTGTGGCAGGGAGATTGCATAGGGACACACCACCAGTCAAGCCCCTTGATGGTTCTGGAAAATTGAATGGGCACAGTCCCTTGAACATAACTGGTACTTAATACATGCTCAGTGGACTGAATTGTATTGAGTGTTATAAATTAATCCAAAAGGAAAACTTGAAGGGAGTTTTAAATTTAGCTGTTGTTTAGCTCTGGTGAAGACACTCTGTCTGAGAAGACAAAGAATATCCCTCAGTAGGCACCCCATGTGCCATCTCCTAGAAACTTTTCTTGATCTCTCTGGTTGTCAGTGCTTTCTCCCTTCTCAGAAAATAATTATGGATTCAGTTGAAGTCAACAGTCAATTACTGAGTGCCTTCTAAGTGGTATGCACTATTTGAAAGATTCTGGGGGTACAGAGGCTATTGGTCAATCAACAAACATTTGGTAAGCACTTGTTTTGTGCCAGGCACCATTGGTCTCTGGGGGTGCAAAAAAAAGTGAAACATTGAAACCTGATCATAAGGGACGTGCATTCTATTTGGGATGGTGAGGTGGGGTAATGGGACGACAGTGTACTAAAAGATAAGGTGGTGTGGTGGATAGTGGACTGGACTTGTGGGTCACAAAGTCCTGAGTTTGAATCCTACCCCCAGCACTTACTTTCTTTGTGTACTTAGACAAGTTTCAACTTCTCTAAACCTCAATTTACTTATGCGTAAAATGAGAAGGTAGTTTTTAGGTCTCCTTTGCTTCAAAATCTATGATTCTATGTACATAAATAAAGATATGACCACCCACACCTCTATAATACACAAGCTTTTTATGAACTAGCCCCTGATTTTTGGAGCTTATATTCCCCCAAGTGATAATATGTACACACAGATAAGTATCTATGCATATGTGCACATATGTGTACACAAACACATACATATATGTCTATGTGTATGTATACATATGTGTAACGCATACACACACTCAGAATAAATTCAAAGGAAAGTCATGAGAGAGGAGGTTGCACCATCTAATAAAAGGAACAGGAAAGACCTAAGATGTGTTTTGAAAGAAGCCAGATTATTTATGACTTGAAGAAATGAAGAGAGAGAGAATGTGTGTGCTTAAGGTGTGGGGGCAGCCCAGAACAGTGCTGTTTATACCTATCTCTTATATACCTACCTATGTCAAACCAGTTAAGTAGAAGGCAGGCTTCTTGGGGTTAGGTTCAGGATTTTTGTTTTTATGTTACTTTCTCTCCTCAGAACCTTGGACAGCACTGTGCACCTAGCAGGTGTTTAATAAACTGTTGAATTAGATTGGATTGGATCAGAAGCAAACTCCACTCTGGAGAAGGTAACAACACTCTGTTGGAAGGAAACATCTAAGATCTGGAGTGGGATGATCTGGGTTTGTAGGATCAGAAAGTCATGGATTGAGAATTTGAAGAAACCTCAAGGTCAAAGGACCCCAATGTGACACTGAGTGACAGAGATGGAAATGACTATCTCTGTGGTACTGGGGAACTCAATTCCTTACTCTGGATCTCATTGTCAACATATGTACAATGAGAGAGTTGTGATAGTTGACCCCCAGCTTCCTTTCAAACTCAGTCTATAATTTGATGATCCATCAGCTTGGAGCAGAGAAGAGATTCTATGTATTAGTTAGTGTCAAATTACATCTTAGACACTTACCTGCATGGCCTCAGGCAAGGTATTTCACTTATATGAGCCCTATTTTCCTCACCTGGAAAATGGGCACAATGATACCTGCTGTACTCACTACAGTAATGAATTCTACATTTGTGAGAATGAAATGAAATTAGATTTGTAAAATGCTTTGCAAACTTTAAATCACTAGAGAAAAAAATGGCTTTTCTTCTTATTAGTTCTCATCTCTGTGTTTGATGGAGTTTGGTCTTGGGATAAGTAACTAGTCTTTTATTATCCTCAAGTTTAGGATTCAGCATCATTATTTATGAACATCTAGGTGATGCAGTGGATAGAGCACCAGGCCTGGTGTCAGAAAACTTCATCTTCCTGAGTTCAAATCTGGCTTCAGATACTTACTAGCTGGATAAGTAACTTAACCCTATTTGCCTCAGTTTCCTCATCTGTAAAATGAAAGGGAAATGGCAATCCATTCCAATATATTTCCAAAAAACCCCAAAACTCAACAGAGTCCCAAAGAGTCAGAAACAACTGAACAACATTATTTATAATTGTTCTTATTATTAATATTATTATCTTGTTCTCATCTTTTTTGATGGGGATCAGATAGAAAAGGTCCTGGGACAAGTTGTCTATTATTTCTTTATGTTCAATATACCACAGATAATTACTTCACAGATGAGTAAAATAATTGCATTTTATATAAAAGCCCTAGATCTTTGGGATGTCAGCTCACCCTTTCTAGATTCCCTGAAGGCATCCTTAGTAAGATCCCAATAGTGGACAGATGAGAATTCCACTTCCTGTTCCTCTCATCATGTTCCCATACAATGCTGGTCCTATCTGCTAGGTCTCTGATATTTTGAAAGCTTTTCTTCCCATGAAGCTTGGAGACTATGAGCATTTGGGGCTGCAACTTCAATTTGTCATGTTCCTAAATTTTATGAATCTGCATCTGACTGGGAGCAACAGCTTGGTCTGTGATAATGTTCTCTATATAGTAGTTTATTGATTGAGTTCTTCAGTGTATTTTGAGATGTATTTCAAGTATAGGGATTTGTTGACTGATTGTCCTTTAAAGGTGGGGGGCTTCTTTGCATGAGTCCAACTAGGAAGTCATTATCAACTTCCATAGGCTGAAAGGATGCATGCATTGTTGTTATTCTTGTTAACATCAACACTGTTATATTGTTGTTAATGTGAACAGTGTTGTTACTGATGACCCCATAGCTTATGTAGTGAGACTCTGTACCTATTCTCCTAAGTACAGCAGGTAGGATCCTCAAAATGTGACTGGCTGTATCTCCCTCTGCCCCTGAGGGACAATTGGTTTCTTCTAGAGCTGTTGGCTCAAGTCCCCATTCTGGTACTTTCACTCCAATATCATTTAACCCATTTTGCATCTGATATTCTTCCTGGTTTCAACTCCATGGAACAAGATGCCCCCGTTCTAGGTACCCTGTCCTCTCCCTTTCTTGCTTACTCACATTAGATTGTAAGTTCCTTGCTGTTGTTTTATTATTATATCCCCAGAACTTGGCATAGTTTCCAGTACATAGAAAGCACTTAATGCATTTTTATTGGATTGGATTAGAAGTTGGCTCTCCAAGCATCCAAATGGCTTGGCATCAGGAGAAGTAGACTGAGTATTCTTGAAGAAATGAGCCCCTATTGACCAGTCCCCTGTTGCATTAATGTAGTGATTTTTCTAGTTTCACTATTCAGGAGCAAGGCTGACTATACCTTTCCCCTAGGTTAGTAGGGGTACTATCAGGCAAATTGGAGTATCTCTTTTCTAATGTTATTGGCTCAATGTCTTCCCCTCCACTCTTAGGCACCATGGACTGATTAGCACTCCAGTTCCATTGAACCAATGGAAACCAGTTAGCTTTTACAAAGCAATATTTACTTAGAAGATATAGCAAGAACAGAAGCACCAATATTACTCCTGCATTTTGAGCTCGAGTGTCCTCACCTGGGAGTTCCCCACACCAGTCAGATGACAGGTCCAGTTTCTATTCTCTGTCATCATCATCATTATCTATCATTTCTAGGTCCAACAGCTTTTTCTCAGAACCAGTTTGAACAGGCAAGAGGGGGGGTAGCAGAAAGCCAGAAAATCTCATCTTTCTCTCTGCCCTTTTCTGCCAAAGGAACCAACCTCTCCATCCCTGCACAAAAGCATGGACAAGCTTTGATTGCTGTTCTGAATGCCAGCTCTCTAGACTAGAAAAACAGGCAGGTCCAGGAAGCTACTAACAAAGGAACATTTCCAAGGCTCCTAATTATTCTGCTTCTGAGTAAATTATTATGTGCAAGAAAAAAAAAACCCAACAACTAGAAGTCCCTGGTTAAAGAGTTGGCAAGCAGAAAGAGAGAAGATGAAAAAGCCGTTGGTGGTTTGATGTGTCCCAGGGAACATTTCTTAAAGGGGAGCTGGGCTTAGCAGAGGCTCTTTTGATTCCCTGTATTTTAAACACCTAGCCTTGGCTTTTTGAAGTTGTTTTCCTTGATGGTGTAATTAAATCATCCTACTGGGAACCCCAATGTTTATGATCCAGCTGTGTCCCTGTCCTGGGTCCTACTGTCCAATCCCTTTAGACTTATCCTATTGATTTCAATGGACTCTTCCTTCTCTTTTCCATCCTACCCCCCCCCAAACACACACACACACACACACTCACATACACACAAGAAATCTCTGACTCTAAGGCACAATCTTGCTAATAGCTGTGAAGCTAGATTGTAGTATATTAAAATTGAAGGTTTCTTCCCTATCTGAGGGTCATGGCCTCTGGCAAAAGAAATTCTGCCACTAATTAGCTGCATTACTCTATGACAGTGCCTGGGGTCTAGTGAGCCCTTAATTGATGCCAGTTGATTGATTGTGATCAAATTCCATAGCCCCCTTGGGGCCGCAGTTTTCTCTTCTGTAAAATGGGCTAGATCATCTCTAAATTCCCTTGTATACACAAGAATTCTATTATTTTGTGAGACTAGTAATAAAGATGTTTGTATAGAGCTTTAAGGATGGCAAAACACTTTATGTACATTACCTAAGAAGCAATGGGGTGAAGCAGAACTGCCTCTGGAGTCAGAGGATTTGGATTCAAATCCCACCTTAATGTTTATTGACTGGTTAACCTTGGACAAAGCTAAGTTCTCCAGGCCTCAGTCTCCTTATCTGTAAAGCAAAGGGATTAGATAAAGCAGCCTCTGAGGTCTCTTCTCCCTGGAGCTAGGATCCTGTGACTTGGGAAAACCTCTCTGTCATTCCAGTCTCAGATTCTTCATATGAAAAACGAGAAGGTTGGGCTTCATGTTTTCAAAGGTCTATTCATATTTTGGAACTATTATTTCATCCAACCCTCAAAACAACCTTGTGAGACAGGTGCCATTATTATCCCCATCCTACAGAGGAAGAAACTGGGGCTCAAAGAGGTTAGAACACTGGGCTTAGAGTCAGGAAGAGCTCAGTTCAAATCCAGACTTACTGTGTGACCCTCGGCAAGTCACTGAACCTTTCTCAGCCTCAATTTTCTTATCTGTAAAATGGGGATAATAACAGAATGTGCTTCATAGGGTTTTGTAAGGCTAAAGTGAATTAACACATGTAAAGTGTTCTGAAATCTTAAAGTACTATATAGATATGTTGTTGTTATTCATTATTATTCCCACCATTGCCCAAGGATACATAGTTATTAAATGTCCCAGGCTAGATCTGATCCCAGGTTTTCCTGATTCCAAGTCCAGTCCTCCAGATCCTAGATGTTAAGTTTTTTGTGGCTGAGTCCTTTTCAGTCATGTCCGACTCTCTGTGATTCCATTTGGGGTTTTCTTGGCACAGATACTGCAGTGGTTTGCTATTCCCTTCTCCAGCTCATTTGACAGATGAGGAAATCGAGGCTGAGAGGGTTAAGTGACATGCCCAGGGTCACACTGCTAGTAAGTGTCTGGGGTCGAATTTAAACTCATGAAGATAGCTGCCCAGATGTAGGGTTAAATGGAACCTAAGGGATCATTGAATCCAATCTGCTCATTTTTCAAAGGTGGAAACTGAGCTTATATAGTTTAAGCAACATACCCAAGGTCAAATAGCTAGCAAATGTTTGAAACTGGATTCAAACTTAGATCTTCCTGACTCAAAGTCTGTCACCACCTCATTGAGGGCTGATGTGAGTGTATGGAATGTTTTAGCCTAATGTTCTTTGTTTCCTGTTGCCCTGGTTTCCATCGGGCATCCTCCTATTGCTCTCACACACAGAGGCTCCCGTTCCCTCATCCTGCCTTCCTCCCCTCTGCTCCCCCCTCCACAAGCACAGTCCTGATAGTGTTAAGTATCCATTAGGAAACAGAGGTTCACTGTACTACCAGGCTTGGCAGCATCCTGATCTTCTATCCAAGAAATGGGATAATGGGGCAGTCTGGGTCTCTTGCTAAGGGAGCATGGAAGCTGGGCTGGGGGAGTGATTCTATCCCTGGCCAAATCCAGGGGGACTGAGCAAGAGGGGCCATTCTGTCTGCTCTCCTCTCCTCTCCAAGCCATAGTAGAGCCTTTCAGCCACCAGCATTTTGGGGGGAGGGGAAAGAGAATGGAAGGGAAATTCAATTCAATTCAATTCAAATCAACAAGCATTTTATTGTGGCTGATGAAAAATGGCAGTGCAAAGAAGAAATCAGATGCTAGAACTAAAACCAGTCCACAAAAGCCCATAGGAAGAGACCTCTGAGACTCTGTATTATTCTCTTCTAAAGGTTTGGAGGGAGCTGTCCAAGTGACCGTTACTTCCAATCAGCATATCCGTGAGCTATTGGAGAAGGCCAGCATATGAATGGCCTCTTCCGGAGTCTCTTAATCGGTGCCAGATAATTAGAGCCCCTGGCTTTGTGTGTTGGAGAGAGACGTTCCTCCCCCCACCTCGTTCAGATAGGAAGACAGATGCTCTGACGTTCAGACTGGGCTTACATTTCAGCCAATTTTCATCGGTGTCTGCAGAGCACACGGAGGGAGCTGGGAACACATTTACATGTCATGCTGGTTGGCTAGGCCTCAGTGGATAAGGTGGTCACTATCCATCAACCATAGTAAGTGGGAAATGACAAGACATGCCTTCTGAAAGCATTAGTGGGTCTGTTTGGACAGTTATTGATGAAGGCAGTGGAGGGAATTAGCAAAGATGCCAAAGAAATAAAAACTGTTGGGGGGGGGGAGGGAGAACTCTTACAGTTGGCTTGTGGTAGAGGGGACTTGATTCAGCATCCCCTTTGGATGCTGGTGTCAAAATTAAGACACATCCCATTCACTCTGCAATCTGGGCATTCAATTTGGGACTCTCAAGAAAGAAGGAGGGAAGCAAGTGACCTTCAAGAGAGAGAGGCCTTGTGGTATAGGAGACTTGGAGGCAGAGACCTGGGTTTATATCCCACTTACATCACTGTGGTCTTGAGCAAATTATTTCATTTTTCTGGGCCTCAATTTATCCCTCTGTAAAATTGAAATAATACCACTTTTTCTCCTTGTCTCATGGGGTTCTTTTGTTTTTGTATCATCTTAGATTCAGAATGGGTAAGAAGCTCAAAGATCATCTCCTTCAACCTCCACCATTAGAATGGAGCCTCCTTGAGGGCAAGGACTGTGTTTTTTCTTTCTTTCTGTCCTTTGTGCTTAGAATAGTGCCTGGCAAACTGTAGGTGCTTAATAATCATTTATTGACTAACTGAATGGTGGGAAAGCCTGGAGGTGATTTGACATCTGCATCCTGGACAGTAAAGCTTGTGGACTTATTTCTCCTCATTTGACAGATGATGAAACTGAGTCATGGGGAGAATGAGTGATTTGCCCAGGGTCACACAACTAGTAAGTGTCTGAGGCAGAATTTGAACTCATGTTTCTCTGACTCTAGGTCCAACGTTCATTTCATTTTTCCATTTAGTTGCAAGCTACTTAATCTCTCTGGACCTCCTTTTACTTACCTATAAAATAGGAACAATGACAAAGGATCACTGTGTAGAAGACATTTTTATGGAATCACACAACCTCAGAGTTGTAAGAGACCCAGGTGATCTTGCAACAGCAACAGCACCAACAACAAGTGTTTGATTAGCACTCTAAAGTTTGCAGAGCTTGGCACATATATTATCTCATTTGATACTTCTACACCACCCTATGAAATAGGCACTATTTTTATCCCCATCTTAAAGATATGGAAACTGACCCAAGTTCAGCAAATTCTATAGGATCTTTTCCCACCAGGATCACCTCTTGAACTTCATGATCTCCAGAATCTCATCATTCTACAAGATGAATTCAACTCTGTAACTCACAACTCCTCAGATCATTTACCACCCTGGCTTCAAAAATTAATCTATCCCCTCTACCCCTTCTTAGCTTCTTTTTCATGTGTCATCATCCCCTAGTAGACTTTGAGTTCCTTGAAAGAAGGGACTGTCTTGTGTTTTTCATTGTATCCCCAGAGCTTAGCACAGTGCCTGGCATGTAATAGGTGCTTAATAAATGTTCACTGATTCTGACTCATGTAACTAGTTAGTATCTGACTCAAGATTCAAACTCAAGTCTTTCTGACTCCTGGTCCAGACCCCTAATAACCACTCTACTGCTTAGCTATCTACTCTGACACATGCCTGCCAATTTTTTAGGTACTGGAAATTTTAGTTTACCTGGACTAGGGAACACTAGCTCACCAAGGAAATCTCTGTCCTGTCTTTGACCATATCTTATTGGGCATCTTCCACTCTTTCTTACTTATTTTTCTTCCTGTTTTTTCCTCCCAGTCCAAAGACTGCCCTTAGAAGAGAAAACAGAAGCATGATGACTTGAATATTTCTGTTTTCTGCTCTATAACTGTTATTAAGTCCTCATCTCCCTTAACAGAGATACTGTACCTTTTTGCTTTTCCTCTTTCTTCCCAGTGTATCTAAAACCAACAATGAACAATCAAAAGCATATTTTGTTTGTCTTCAGTTTTCCCTTGTAGGTCCTGTTCATTTGGAGATTCAGCACAGGATTAGTTCACATTTTTATATCCATCCTTTCTTATCTTCCTTAACTTCTTATGTAGATCTTTTTAAAAATCTAAATACATTGATGAGGCCCCTCTTCCTCAATACTGAAATTCTTTTCCCCACTGTCATGAGAGCTTCCTGAGAGCTTTTTCTGAGAGCTTCCCATTCTTTCTGGACTGATTTGACCCATAGAATTTTAGCATGAAGGTCCTACCAAAAACCTAAAGGTTTCTTGAACTCATTAAAATCTACTCTGTCAAAACCAGTTTAATGTCAGATCATCCTCAACTTTTTTTCTTCTCCCCTATCACATATTTTAAATAAAACAGTTGCTTCCCTCCAAAAGAATGCCATAATTTCCACCTAAGCATCCAGTTATGCCTTGCTGGTAGTAATCAGATCCAGAGTTTAATGTGCCTTTCTTGGTTCTTCCACCTTTGGAAGAATTAACTAATCACTGAAGCAAGTCAAGACTAAGGAGGGAAAGTCAGGCAGGCTCTCAAGTTTTTAAGAGGCGATAGTGGATTGTAAAAGTCTTTAACTTACACTTAGCCAAAACAATAGCAACTGGACCTTTGATTTCATTGGGGTAAGTTTCATAATTTTTTTTTGTGCCTTTTGGTATGGGTCATAAATGAAACCTATGAACTCTACCTTAGAATTAAAAAAAACCTCACTATTTTAACTGAGTCTATTTATTTACTTATTTATAACATTTAAAGGTTTTGCAAAGTACTTTTATAAATTTTATCTATTTGTATCCTTGCAACAAATGTGTGAGGGAGATAAATGGTATTATTAGCTCCATTTTACAGATGGAGAAACTGAGGCAGAATGCAATTAAGTGATTTCTCCAGAATCATAGTTATTTTAAGTGCACAAAATAAATGGGATTATATAGAAAATCAATTCTGTTGAAATACAGTTTGAAAATTCTTTTAAACCACAAACCATAAGTTAAGGACTCCCTAGGGAATTCGTGGTTGAAGAAGCTCTCTATAATAATGTAAGCGAATACCTTCTCTACAAAATACAATTTTAAAGAATCCTCTAAGCAATGATAGGCTAATTAACTTGTATTGTGTCACACAACAAGTTATATGTCATAATTAAGACTTGAACCCAAGTTTTCCAGGCTTCAAAACTGGCACTCCACCCACTGTGCCATGCTCTTTCTCTATTAGCCCAATCACAGATAGTTTAAAACAAAAAGACTGAATATCTCAATCTGTATGGAAGTAGGGTGGATTCTGCAATGGCTTACACAGAGTGCAAGATGTTTGGATTTTTACCACAACCAAATGACTGCAATCTGAGTCCTAAGTGTAGATTGTTTTATCTCCTAAAGCAGTGGTTCTCAACTTTCCTAATGCTGCGACCTTTTAATACAGTTCCTCATGTTATGGTGACCCCAACCATAAAATTATTTTCATTGCTACTTCATAACTGTAATTTTGCTACTGTTATGAGGATATCTGATATGCAGGATGTATTTTCATTGTTACAAATTGAACATAACCCACAGGTTGAGAACCACTGTCCTAAAGGATAAGAAGAAATTTGAGGAGTGTCTCTGCACACTCCAGGCTATTAAGGACAACAAAGTGCTGCTGAAGCAAGCAAAAGTGAGCCTTCATAAGGGGAAAACCAGGATTTGAGATGCAGCAAAAGAGAATTGATTCTTATTAGCAGGTAGGAGAATGGAAAAATGTCTACCTTTTTAAATTTAACTTAATTCTATAGCCTGTCAATAAGAGAGGAGGAAATTGATGGAAATAGAAACTATGTCCTTAGAATAAAATCAGACAAATACCATATCTGTGGTACATCTTCTCTTCTGGAAGAGAAGAAAGGTATACACTCTAAGGACAAAATAGCTTGTGTGTACTCCATGGATTAATATAGTGGAGACACAAAATGCATCAGGTGACAGACTGTCTAGCAAGGGCCAGAGGAAGAAGGGGAAAAAAGGAGTAGATGGTGGTTCTTTTCTCAGACGTGTCAAGGATGCCTGACAAGTTGACCAGAGAGATTGCTGTGGAGGAACAAAGAACTCGCCAAAAAATGTAGATTTTTTTTCTTTTAATACACAAGCAGAAAGTGGAAGCAAGGGCAGATAACTGCATAGCTATAAGAGCATGCTACCGTCCTGTAAAACTAACATCAGAATGCAAATGATAAGAATGAGTTGAGTGTTATGAAGTCAACAGAAAGGGGTTGGGGCTGGTTTTTAGCAATATTAATAGAAAGAGGTCAAAGAAAGGGTCAGAGGAGTAATAGGACAGCTACATTGGAGTGGATGGGATGGTGAGGGCTGCCAACAGAGAGAAAACAGAGCCATTCAATTCCTATTTTGTTTTTGTTTTTTTTCTGTCAAGGATAATGCCATTTTCACTCTAAATGACAGGACCAAAATGGCAGATGTGGAACTGATAGTCAAGATAAGTATAGAGATTGGAAGAGAACATCTAGTTGCCTTGATGAATTCAAGTTCCCTAGCCAAGACAACCTATATCCATAGGTCCTGAAAGATGTGATGGATCAACCACTGTCACTGATATTTGAAAGATCATGGGATATGGAAGAGTTCTCACAAGACAGGAGAAAGATAAGTTTTCCTGTGTTCAAAAAGCAGAAAGAATAGAGTCTTCAATCTAGATAGATGAACAGATAGATACATAAATGGGGTAAATATTTATTGTGCATTATATGTCAGTCACTGTGCTAAGAGCTGGTGCTACAAATGCAAGCAAAAACATGACATTATACATATTAAAAGAGTTTAGGAAGGCGGTGGCAGGAATAGAATCAGACACCTGACATTTTGATTCCCTGCCCAAGGTTCTTTTCCTGAACTATATCTACCTTGGAATGATCACTAATTGGATATCGTGCTTTGCTAATGGATCTCAGGGCCTTGGTGTACAGAGACAAGAAAGATGGGGAACTCTCAGAGTCATTCCTCAGGAGTGAGTCATTGGGGTATGTAGGTATGCTGCTTAGAATTTCCCATGGGTTCTTCATGACTGATGTATTATATTCCCTGTGTCCCATCCCAGGCTTCCCACAGCTTTGCTAGCAAAACATCACCTCCTTGAGCATGGTTACAAACTGTTCATTAGTGGGAAGTAAGACTGGATATCACAATTACAGGGAATGACAACTCAAAAAGGAGCAGCCATCTGGTGCTAGTTTGACTCAAGGGAGAAGTGGCATGGCAGCAGTCAGAGGCAACCTTAGAATCATAAAGTAATGGAATAATAGTGTTGCAAAGGATCTCAGAGCTCAGAACAATGTCAGAGTTGGAGGGGCCTTAGAACATAGAATGTCAGAGCTGGGAAGAGCCTTTGAGCAGGGAACACCAGAGCTGAAAGGGACCTTAGCACCGAGTGCTAGAACTGGAAAAGATCATAGAAGAGAGAGTGTCAGATCTGAGAGGAATGGTACATTAGAGCAAAAACCTGAGGCTATCAGAATGGAAAGGGGACTTAGAGATCTTCTAATCCAAAATTCATTTAACAGATGAAGAGACTGAAACCCAGTGGGGTTACATGACTTGTCCAAGGTCATCCAATGAGGTGATTGTAGAGTCATGTCTAGCATTCCTTTGAATCTTGTTTCAGAGTTCTTTCCTTCTTGTCATTCTGCCTATACATGTCAATTTCTTTCCCACCCTCCCTAACTCTTTATGCCTTCTCCAAGAAGCCACTTAAATCTATTGAAAAAGCTCCCACTGACAATGTTTCCACCTGTCAACACTGGTCAGAAGATAAACTGGGCTGCCACTGGGGCACTTAGAGGTGAGAACAACTGGTCACCATGGTGACTAAGGGAATGTAAGCTCAGAGAAACAGAATTTTCTCAGCCTTAAGATGTTTAGGCAGTTCAATACAAAAACCCTCTTAATCTAAAGCACCCATGTAATGCGGATCCATATGGATTTTGTGACCAGTTTATCTGGGGATAATATACTGCTATTTAAACAGCCTTCATTATTACCCCTATAGTTCTACAAAGTCAATAATATGGTTGGGAGAGGGAGACATAGTGACTCTGACCCAAATAGGTCTGGAGAGTCCTGATTCTTTAGACAGACTATCTTATCTTTTAAACTACTTGCCCATTTACCTGAATTTTAGTCTTCTGCTTGTCCCTTGGCTACTGCTGTTTAACTGCTTTCCTCCTTCCTCTCTCCCACCTTCCCTTCTTTCCTCTTTCTCTTCCTCCCTCCTCTCCCTCTGTCCACACAGGGAATTGTACTCTTACCTGTGGGTGCCCTGCTCAATGGAATATAAATTTTTATCTCTGAAACCTCACAAGAAATCTTGAGGTGTGCAGGCTAGATCATTCTTCTAAGGACCATGTCTTAAACCCAAACCACTCTGGTTTTCAATTAATTGGCCAACAATAGATTCCAGCCTAAGCCTCATTTGGTCATTTGGTTTGGACTCTGTTAGCTCAGAGTGGGTGTAAATAGTAATTTGGCCAGAAACATTGAAGGTCTTCCCCTCACAGATTGATTTTTTTTCTTTTTCTTTTTTTTTTTTTGACCAGATAAAAGAGGTCATTCTTTGCTTCATTTCTTCTTACTTAGTCTTAATCACTGAATGGGTGTTGCCTCAGACAAACTGAGCCCTGGGAAAGACCTTAGCTTAAAAAGACCAAGCTTAAAAATGGCCTCCCTAGTCATTCTGATCTGTATCTTGCCACTGGACCCAGATGGTTCCAGAAGAGATAGTAAACCTGGTGACTTTATACAGCCCTTCCTCACTTAAATTGAATTCATTTGCAAGTCATGACATCACTTTCCTTGTGTCAAGGTCCTCTTTGTGCATAAAGAACAAATAATAACAATTGCTGTTTGACTGACAACTGTGAATTTCTGATTTTTGGTATAATCTTCAGAATCAGGGAATTAGAGAAATTCAGATTTAGAAGATACCATCTAGCCCAATCTTTATCTGAACAGCACCCCCTATGAAAGATCAAACAGTCTCTACTGGAAGACCTTCAATGAGGGGAAACGCACCACCTCCCAAAACAGTCTATTGGACTTTGAACCATCTCTAAATGCTAAGAAATGTCCCCTTACATTTAGCCTCAGTCTCCCTCTTTGTAATTTTCACCCATTCTTCCCAATTCTGTACTCTTGCTGCAAGTAACAAGACTAATATTTTTGTCACATGTCAACCTTCAAATACTTGATGGCAACTATCATGTCCTCCTTAAATCTCCACCTTTTAAGACCAAATTTCCCCAATTCTTTCCACTGCTCATAATATGGTATGACCTTCAGGTCCTGAACCAAAATGGTCACTCTTCTTTAGATGTGTTCCAACTTGTCCATGTCACTTCCTTAAATGGTGTCCTCCCCTTCTGTATCTGAGGATCCAAAAAAAGTTACCTCAAAGTATTCTGTGGGCACATGTCCAGTCAACAAACCCCTACCAATGTGTTTACTTGTACAAGGCAATCAGAGGATATAATCAGTTTAGATAAAAAGTATTTAATAAAATAGCATAATGAGAAAAATAGTAATATACCATTTATCCTCAAACCCATAAACCTATATAGCACAGTATCCTGCAAATATGCACACTCATTGGGAAGAATGGACACAATGCAGAAATAAGTGAAGAGAATGAATATATTCAGGAATTGTACACAGAGGAGCAATTCATGTGTCATCTGCCAGTGACTTCATGCCATGGTCCTGTTCTTGCTGGACTGGTGTATAGTCTCTGTCAGGTCTTGTCTCATGGTCACTATTAGATCTCATTCTATGGAACTCCTGGTCATCATGCTTGTCCCTAGGTGTTATTTCTCTGGACACATAGTGATAGAGTTTCTCTCTCCTACCAATATCTGATTTCAGCTGGGATTTTCAATGAAAACATGTGATTTTTTCTCCATATGGGGCTCTCTGTATTTGTCTGTCTCTGTTTCTGTCTCTCATTAGATTCTAGATGTTTCAGTAATTTTAGGAGAAATGGAGGCATATTCATACATCTAGTATCAGACTAGAGAAGAACACTTAACTTCTTTCTCACTATAGTAAGAGGGATATGTCATTTCCCAGAGTCCTCACTGTGTGAAGTTTTTATTTTCAGTCTTGCCTCCAGGGACTAACTTGCTTTGGAATGTAAAACAGCCATCCTTCTAGATAAGAAAATACTCTATTTTTAGACATCCTTGTTTCTGAAGCTGATTTGTGGTCTATAGAGCCAGATAACTATTTGATTTAGGGTTAGAAATTCCTTGTAACTCTTGTTAACCCCTTATAAAGATCTTGTGCAGTCAAACTCCTTTCAAGCTTTGAAGGTGAGGGATCTGTCAGAGAAATCTGATTTAATATGTGTGGATCTCAGATCTAGGAATTTTCCATAGCCCGAGATTTTCTAGATATCCATTACAAAGAGAATAGGTACAGGGGGAGGGCAAGAACAATGATTAAAAATATAGGTTATGATGTTTTGAGGTGTCAATGTTTTATTCCAAATCCCTACTTTGATGATAATTATGTAGCTAGCAGCATACCTTCAGGATTTTATCTCTAAGAGAAACTTTTGGCTAGGTCTTGGAGTATAAAAGTTCATGAAAAGTGACAAAGTTGGTTTGGGGTTGCATTTCTTAAAGAAAGTACAGTTGGATCCACTCAAATGTGAAATCAGCCAGATGTGGCAGAAAAGAGACTTGATTAGGAGCCAAAATATTTTAAATTTAAACTGAACTCTACTCTTTAACTTACTGTGACCATCAAAAAATTGATTTCTCATTTTGAGTCTGTGTCATCTATAAAATGAGGATATTGGTCTATGATTTCTAAGCTTCCTTCTAGCTCTGACATTCCCTGCTCTAAGACCCCTCCCAGTCCTGAAAGTCCCTGTTCTAAGGCCCTCCCACTTCTGACATTCCCTGCCCTAAGGCCCCTCCAAGCTCTGATATTTTCTATTCTGAGGTCCATGACAGTTCCGAAAACCACTTTTCTAAGATTCCTCCAAGCTCTGACATTTTGTTCTAAGGACACTTAGAGTTCTGATAGTCTCTATGCTAAGGTTCTTTGTTTCTTTCATTCTCTTCTGAAGGGCCCCTTCCACTTCTGACATGCTATAATTCAATGAAATCAAAGAATTGGCTCTGATAACTCATTCCCATGTAGTCTTTGAAAATCTCAGCAGCTATGATTGAAGGAAAAAAAAAGTGAGACCCAATGCCTGCCCATCTTTTCCCGATTTAAAAACAATACAATCTGCAGTCTCATGGTAAGATAATGAGATGAAAAGCTGTTCTCCATCTTAATGTGTTTCCCTCTTCCAGATGATGTTCCTAGGGAAAGATGAGCTTATTTTAAAATGTATGCATTTGAAAGGGTTGGCAGTAATAAAGGAGACATGGAGAGTGGCTTCCACATGGTGCATGGCCTGGTCTGCAAGCTGCTCTGCTCTTTATCACTGAGCATTTGCATCTACTTCCTGCTCTGATGACCTACAATAGCAGGAAGGTTTGAGGGCAGAAGGCTGAGGGAGAGTTTCAAAGGACAAAGACTTAATAGAAGGAAATGTCTATAAAGGAGCCTTCTTGTAACAATGGCCTAACATCTCTGATACTAGCCAAGCAGGAAGGCTAAGGAGAGTTGCTCTTCTAGTTTCAGTCTAATCTCTCTCAATCTAATCTCTCTTCTCTTGTCCACCTTCCCTCTCCTTCTTTCCTCTACCATATACTTTCCCCACCCTTTCTCACTTAGGAGACAGATATAGACCTGAAAGGGTTCTTAGAGGCTATCTAGCCCATCTTCTCTATTTTACAGATGAGGAAACTGAGGCCCAAAGAGATTATGTCACTTGACCAAGGTCACACAGGTAGTAAGCAGTAGAGAAGGAGTTTGGATCAAGGTCACTTGATTATAAAACCCATCCTCTTTCCAATGTAAAACACACTATTCTGACCCCTTCCCTTCCTCTCATCTTCTCCCCTCCTTTCCCTACTTGGCTTCTCTGTTACCTCTCTGTCTTTTCTCTCACTTCCCCTTTCTCTCCCCTTCCTTTTCTTCTCTCCCTCCTTCTTTCCTTTGTTTACTCCCTTTGTTCCTTCCTTTTTGCTTTCCCTCTTTCCTTCCTTTATTCTTTTCTCTCCCTCCTTCCTTTTTCCTTTATTATTGCCTTCCTTTTTGTTTCTTTCCTTCCTCCTTTCCTTCCTTCCTTTGTTCCCTCTATCTTTCCCTCTTTCCTTCCTCTTCTTTCTTCCCTCTTTTCTTTTTTCCTTTCCTTCTTATTTTTTCTTCCTTTCTTCCTACTTCTTTTTCTCTTTTCCACAAATATTTACTGATCACCTGCTCTGTGTGGAACCACTGTGGGGGCTACAAAGAAAAATAAGACACAATATCTGCCCTCATAGAATTTATAATATAAAATGGAGGATGAGACAAGAAACAAAGGACATGACTATTCCTGACAGTGAATGCTAATTTCCATAAGAAAGGAAATCTGCAATGATGAATACAGGATTTCCAAAGAGGGAGATATCAGTGTGGGCTTCTTAGAAGACTTGGGACTTGAACTCGACCTTGGAGAATGTTTAGGATTTAGATTCACCTCTTTCAATGCAGTTCAAGGTAGGTGAATCACCTACTTCTGAATCACATCTTAGAATCCAGTAAAACCTCAGAGGTCATCTAATCCAACCCAGACCTAAACAAGTGTCCCACACACAACATCCCTGAAAATGGTGATCCTAGCTCTGCCTGAAGACTTCAAAGGAGGCCTGAGCAAGCTGGTTTCATTTCATCATCATAAATATCTTTTTCTAACTGCCACCCATTCCTCCTACGCATTGAATATAAAGTGTTAGAGGTCATCTAGTTCAGCCATACTTTTTTTAAATGAGGAAACCATGGGAGGTTAGATGATTACAGAGTCCTTAGACTAGGTCATCTAGTCCAACACTTCCTAAACTGTGGGTCATGACCCTACATGTTGGTGTGAAAAATTTGGCAACAGTAAAAGGTTTCTGAATGCACAATCACCAAAAATTAATTTAAAATCAAACACATAATGAGATGTTTCTGGAAGTGCTTGTCCATGTTGCATTGTGCAACTTCACTGCAGCCTTGGTTCTGAACACACAGCATGTGCACTTTGTACAGCTCATGTCCTCAGGGCATGCATTGCCAAGAAGGTTGCTGAAATGTGGAAAAAGGGTCACCATGGGGCAAAGTTAAAACACCCTGATTCTAGGACAATACTCTCAACAGCAGAAGCAGCCACAGCAACAACAGCAGCAATTCATTTGCTAGATGAAGAAATTGGGGCCCAGAGATGTTCACTGATTTGCCTAAAGTCACACAGCTATATTGGACTCAAAGCATTCTCAATGCCAAGCAAAGCTTTTTCTGATGCTTGTAATAGCACATCTTGCCTCCCAGAGCTAGAATAAGAAGAGAAGAGAGGAGCATGATATAGCGGGAAAGGTGTTGGGTTTTAGATCAGAGGACCTGGCTCAATTTTGATTTAGACCTGGCTCAATTTCTTGTTCTCCTACTTACTACCTTTATGACCTTGGGTAACTCACCTCCTCTCTTCTCTGTGCCTCACTTTACTTTTTGTAAAATGAGGGTGATGGCCTAAATGATCTCAAAGGTCATATTTAACTTGATTCAACTTTTTTCCATGGGAGGGGGGGCAGAGTACCAAACAAAATGACCCCCACTTCATGAAGGACATCTATACCACTAATGCCTTTTGTTGGAGCCTGCCTCTGTCTGAGATCTTATCCGGTCATTTCTTTCATGTTAGCTGTAGCAATTCGAGTGTGCCAAGCTTTTGGGTCTGAGATGGAAGACAAGGAGAGTTCATGGAATGTAAAGTGAAAGCTTTCCTTTTTTGTAATCACCCCTCCTCTGGGCTTAGGGAGGGCAGCCCACCACATTTTTATCATCGTCTGCAGATGAATATAAAACATGCTGCTTAGGGCAATGATGGATGAGTACCACTTTTTAACAGCCCAATTACTCCCCCATAGGTTGGGGCCTCTTCTGGGATGGCAGATATATCATAGATAGATTCTGCTAGGGAAGTCCAGGTTTTATTGTCACTGCCATGCATGAAGGAACAGGAGTCAAGCTGCCCGTCATGTCCCTTTTGATTCTAATCTAGAGTGTCATTTCTATTCAAAGTGCCAGAGAAAAGGTCATAAGGAAGACTTCACCTCTCCACCCTCCTATTGCCCCTGCAATCCCAGCTCCTCCTAAGACATACAAGTTGTGAGATGTCAATTTCAGGTATGTTTAGATAGAGGGAGAAAGAATGGCCTTTGCAAACCATGAACCTGAGCAGGTGAGACCCTTTCTGATCAGTGCTCAAAGCCTTAGTTAGTAGCACAAAAAAAATGTGTAATCAAACTCTACTCCTCCTGCTTCCATTCTGCCCTTTCAAGGTCCCTTCTCAGATAGCACTGGTAAGCTTTCACGGGATATTTTTAATGCATGAGGATTTTTATCATTTTCAGGTCAGTCACTAGACAGATTTTTGAGAGTTGGGGCCCCTGTTGTCCCCTCTTCTCTCCAGAGAAATGTCCCAAAGCATATGAATGACTTTTGCTTGAAGAGTTTCTATAATTTTTCAAAGGGATTCCACATTCATGGTCTTTTTTGATTTCTCCAATAGCGCAGAGAGGTAGGCAGTGTAGGGATGATAATATCTAATTGTTGGGGATTGTGATTAGTAGAACAACTATTCTCCCTCTTTCTTGATTTTGTTCATTGTTCTTGGATATGGAGAAATCTGAGTTGAAATCCCCCTTCTGCTGCCTGATGGCTCTGTGGCCCTGATGTATACCTTATGATCTCCTAGAATTCTTATCTCAACTCACACCCACACCAATGATTTGGGTCATCTAGCAAGGTTACTCCTGCTCAGGGTTCAAAGGGTACTGCTTAGGGAAAGTAGTCATGTCTTTTTATAACACCATTAGCTCAAATCCTCATTGTGTTATGTTGTTGCCTGTGTTAATTGCTAGTGATTAGTGTCCTAGTTTCATCTAGCCAATTAAAGTCAATTCACTCTTACAAAGTGATATTTCCTCAGAAGTTATAGCAAGAACAGGAATCCTGAACTAGTACACACTTTCCCCCATATGACCTCAGTCCCTGGGAAGAGTGGAATTAAAGCAATTACTACAAAGCATTTACCCTATCACATTTACTTCCAGCTGTGGTATAGATGATGGATGAGTAGCTTTAGGTCCCTCTTGGCTGTCTTCAATATACTTCTATGCTGGATCATTTGGGTTGCTGAGACTTTACAGCTAATCGGACTTAACTGTTCATAAAATCAGGAATATGCTTCAACTCCTAGACCTCTGATAACTCCATCTCCCAGTCTTTTAAAACTCACAAGGTCACATCCTAATCTGTTAAAATTCTACTTTATTGGGAAAAAACAAATTCAATGAGGCAGTGAATAAAGACCCATATTCATAGAATGCATTCAAATCTGGGTGGGGATATTAAAGGCTGCCTATGGTCTCCCTCCCTACCCAGAGACTTACAACATATCTTTTCTCAATTACCGTCAGGGAGAAAAGAGCCATACTATCTAATTGGTGTCTTTTTTTGTAAGCAATCTCAGTTCTGGATCAGTAGCCAAGTGAACAACTCCTCTTCTTCACATAGCAAGATGACTGAAACCAATGCCTGTGCATGCTCCAAAGACCACAGAGGGGTATAGTATCACACAGAACAAACAAAATAAATTCTTAAGAACTGAAATTCCATTAGCTAATCCAAATCCCTTGTTATACTGGGCAAATAGCTTCAACTCCCTTGCCCTCAGTTTTCATATCTGAAAAATGGTAATAATAACACACTTGCCCAACATTCTTCACAAGGTAGATAGTTACCAATCTGCCTGCTTAGGGAGAAGTGTTGAACCAACTGTCTAGAGTAGATCACACTGGGAACCAAAGGAAGAAGGAGAGATGAAGAGGCTGATCATAGCTGATTGCATGATGAATAATGATGCTGCCCTTCCATTTCTACCTATGTGATCTTAGGCAAATCACTTAACCTCCCTTTGCCTCAGTTTCCTCATCTATAAAATGAGTAGTTTGAATTAGATGTCCCCCCTCCCAGATCTCTTCCAACTCTAGAGCAATAAGTCTTTAATCCTCAGCTATTATGCATCCCAGTGGATAATTTTGTGCAACCCTTTGGCAGATCATTGTTCATAATTAGAGCTCAGAAGCACCTTGGACAGTGATCAAGTTATATGTTTTCAGACAATACAAGTATTGTCTTTCAGTGTTGTAGACAAAACCTCATTGCATTCAGTCTCTTCTCTTATCCAGCTCCTAAAACCTCTGGTCTTTCAGTGAATCCACGGTCATTTGGAGATCCATCTTCCTCCTCTATCATCTCTTAATTCTCAGAGGCTTTTGAGTATTAGCCTTATTTCCCACTGAGTCTCAATGCTTTACTGTTACTCCATTGAGAGCCAAGATTATAAACACATTCTAGTAGACACATTTCCACGGGACAGGAGCCTCCTTTTCTATCATGTTGCAAGTCTTCATAGGGTGGCTGGCAAGCTTAGAAATTCATTTACTGTAGTCTTCTGTGTCCATATGCCCCAGCTCTTGGCAGAGTTGGAGACCTCCAAAAAATTTCCTGACAATTGGCCCACTTATCGAGGTCAAAGCAAGAATTTTATCCTCATTTATCCAGAAAAGGCATATGTTTGAGAAATAATATATGCACTGATGATGAAAGAGAGAGACAGAGACAGAGACAGAGACAGAGACAGAGAGACAGAGAGAGAAGTATTTGTGTTTATGAGAAATATAAAGTGTTTGTGCGAGATAGACACTATATATATATGTATGTATGAAACAGCTATAGTATATGCATGCATTTACATGTTTGTGGTGTGAGAGAGGGAGGAAAGGAGAGAGAAAAAGTGAGGGGAGAAAAGAAGGGAGGGAGGGAAAGGGAAAGAGATGCAGTGTAAGACAGGCACATGGAGAGTGAGTATAGGACAGAGGTACACTGTTAGAGAAGGAAAATGTGTATGTGAAAGTGAGATACAAAGGAAGTGTGTGAAAAGGGGACAGAGATAAAGAGAGTGTGTGGAATGGACAGAGACACATGGGAGAGGGTGCATCTCTCTAGATGCAGACACAGTGTATCTGTGTGAGAGAAATACAAAGTACTTCTGTGAGAGAGACATACACAAAGAGTATTGTGTGACTGAGGAACCAAAGAAATGATAAGATAGCAGATTCCCATTAATTGAGGAAAGGCTTTTAAAAAAAAGTATGGTACAGGACTGTCATGGAATGTCATCATGCTATAAGAATGATTACTATGAAGATTTCAAAGAGATGTGGGGAGACATATATGTACTGATGCACAGTGAAATCAGAAAAGCTGGGGAATATGCACACACACACATACACATAGAGGGAGAGACAGAGAGAGACAGAGATAGAAAGACAGAGAGAGACAGAGACAAGAGACAGATACACATATACACATATACAAATTGATCACAATAAGACAAATGGGGAAAAATAAAGTTGAATTCTGTATTATCATAATTCTCAAGCTTAGTTTCAGAGAAAAGCTATGAGAATGCACCCACTTTCCTTCTTTGGAGAGTATGTCTATAGAGGGGGTGTTATGAATGTCAAACATTACATAGGCTATCACATTTGATTGATATTTTGATTAGTTTTACTGCTGGAATTTTTTCTTTTTTGGTAAAAGAAATTATTTTCTAAGTGGGGAAACAGAGGTATATCAGTAAATGATGGAATAATATATAGCCATAAAATGTTTTTAAAGAATATGTTTAAGAGACAGGGACATACTGTATGTATGAAAGACAGAGGGAGATGCATATAGAGTGACTATGAGAGGAACACAGTGTGTATGTGTGTGAAGGTGGGGAGGGAGAAAGAAAGAAAAGAAAGAGAGAGAAATGAAGAAAGACAGGAAGGGAGGAAGGAAATGAAAAAGGAAGGAAGGAAGAGAGGGAGGGAGGCAAGGAGAGAGAGAGAGAGAGAGAGAGAGAGAGAGAGAGAGAGAGAGAACTATTTGTGTTTATGAGAGATATAAAGTGTTTGTGACAGATAGACACTGTATGTGTTTATGTGTGTGAAAGACATGGAATGTATATTGAGACAGGGACATGAGTGTGAGAGACACAAAGTATGAGTATGAAGCTCCTAAGTGTGAGTCAGAGATTCAAAGTGTACATGTGAGAGAGACAAAGAGTGTGATTGTAAAGTATAGACAAAGTGTGTGTGTGTGTATCTAGTCAGAGAATGTAATGGGCTATATAATGTAATGGGCTATATAGCTCAATGGATCCAGACAATAGCCCCTTCCTCCCCCACCTCCCACTCTTCTTCTCTGGCCTCTTGGTGCCTCAGTCTCTCTATCTCTAAAGTGGGCAATATTGAGATACTTGGGATGGGGAATAGATGAGAGAGAATAAATGAGTCTAGGTTACAGCATTTCTAATAAGGAAATAAAATGAGGGAGACAACAAGATCTTTGGCCAAATAGAAAGGACAAGGACCAAGCCTGGGTAAAGCCTGGGGTGGGGAAAATCTACTAATGTTTCAGCTTGTTCCTTCCAGAGTCTTACACATGTCTCATTAGAAGTCCTTCCAAGTAGAACAAAAGAGGCCTCTAGACAATGAAGAAAAGTAAAGAATAAAAATAAGAGGGAGAAAGAGAGAGTTATTTATTTAAGCTGCTGCATTACAAATACAGAGCAGCTTGGAATCCAGAAGCAGAATGAGCTAAATGGGGAAGACTTGGATTTCCCTCTCTCCCTCCTCCCACCTCCCACCTCCCACCAGGGGTCTTCTATCAGAGCCCTGGATGACCATTTGTCAGACCTCTGATGGATGAGGTAGGTGTTCATTCACAGATTAGATTAAATGTCTCTGGGGCCCTTTCTGACTCTTCTGTGATTTGGTGAAATTGACCACCAAAGTGAATGAGTGAATCAATGATTAAGTCAATGATTGAATCAATGAATGAAAACAGACATTTATTAAGTGTTTGTTGTGTACCAGACATTGTTCTAAGTGCTAAGATGCAAGAAGGAAGACAGTATCTGCTCTCAAAGAGCTTATATTCTCATGGGGGAAGGAAACTCACAATAGCAGGGGGGTACAGGCTACCCAAGTTGCAGGCATAGTAGGAAATGTCTTGAGGGCAGCCTGGAGAGAAATGAAGACTAGTAACAGTTGCATAAGTTAAATCTCATGACCACAAGGGCTGAGAAAGAACCTTCTCTCACCTGAAATCACATCTTGTCACCATAAGAGCTTCAACCTAGAGGAACCTTCAAAGCCTCTCGTTTTACAGATGACGGTCTAGGGAAATGAATTGGCTTCCCTAAGATCATACAGCTAGAAAAGAAAGAGACAGAGATAAGATCAGTTGAGGTCCTCTGACTCCAATGACAGGGCTCCTTCTACTGCCCCTCTCTGCTTCCCACATCATCTATTCTGGAATCAACGTGAAATTCTCAGGGAGGTCAGAAGAGTCTGGTTCAAATTCTTGTTCTGATACACATTAGCTGTGTGGTGCTAGGCAAGTTACTTAACTTCTCAATACCCTGAGAAAACAAACTCTGACAGTTTGCTCAATAAGAGTGCTCTATTTTTCAACCTGAAAACTTTGGTTAAAGGAGACAGACAGGCTAGGTGATATACAGTTATTTCATTTATTCCCTATTAAACTAGCTGTTACATGATCATGGAGCCAGAAGCTAAGTTCTGACTGTCTGAACAAAAGAATCAGAAAGCTTAAATACATTTTAGAACCATCCCAATTCAGGGTGACTGTGTCACAGAAATTTATGATCTACATACATACATACACACATATATACAGATTCCTTCCTTCCTTCTTTCATATGTTTAATATGAAACTTACTTTATCTTTCCTAATACATCATATCATATCACATCTATCCTATCCTATTGTATCATATTTATTATATTAATTATATTATATTATATTATGTAATGCTATGTAATTAATATTATGCTGTGTCGTGCTGTGTCATGCCATGTGTCATGTTGTGCTGTGTTGTGCGATGCTGTGTCGTGTCATGTCATGTCCTATCTGTCTCACTCCAACCTAACTGAATCCCTCTCTTCCTTCAAGATACATATCAAGTACCTTTTTTTGTATGAAACTTTTCCTTTTTTCTCCAAATGCTAGTGCTTCTCTTATTCCCAAGCCACCTTGCAGTTAACTACTTTGTATATATTTGTACAACATTATCTTAACATTTACTTTATATGTTCTTTTTTGTGTTGGCAAAATTTTTATTTCATTTTTTCCCAACAGGAGAAAAAGTCTTCATAGATTACAATGGGTTTGAAATGTTTTGAATATTCTTATATATGCATTTGTCTTCCCCCTTTAGTCTAATGTAAGCTTCTCAACAGTAAGAGATTGTTTCATTCTTTACTTTTGTATACATAGAGCCTAACTCACAGGGAGAAACATTCTGATCTGTTGATGTTAAGTCTTCTGATAGTTATTGTACTTTGAGGCCATTGCTTTTATTAAATGTGAATGTTTAGCTTGCAGAGGATAAGGCTATGATTGGTCCAGTGCTTGGAGCTACACGTTGCCTTCATCACTCTCGCATCCTATCTATCAATTCTATTAAATGTCATTGTGCCTACTCTTGCATTAAAATCACCCACAATTACAAGCTTGTCTTCTTTTGGCACATTGATTATGAGGTCTTCATAAAATTTTTCTTTCACTTCATCAGGGTTCATCAAAGGCACTGATGATGGTGATGTGGCACTTCCCTGCAAGTGCAAATCACATTGTTATGAGTCTGTCATTCATTCCTTTGGTAGGCATATTAAGCTCATTGACTAGATTAATTTTGATTGCAAAACCTATACCAGATTCACAGAACTCTCCATCTCTGCAGCCACTCCAGAAAAATGTGTATCCAGCTCCAGGGTTGGTAAAACAAGCAATTTTTAGGGCATCTTTTGTAGCCCCTTTCTCACACCAAGAGGTAAGCAGCGGAGTTCTTAAATGGCAGCTTAGACATCCAGAGGGTTGCCAAATCCCACTGCTGCTTTGAGTAAGAAGATGACCCTATGGCTTGGGTCACCTGTGTGCAGGGTTGGGACTATAGCTTCCAATGTACCGACACGTGCTATCTCATTATTACCCAGTGCTACAGGACTTTGAGATAGGCAAAAATGGGGAAATGGTATGGATGATGTCTTTTTGTTTTGTTTTGTTTTCTTGTTTACATCATTCATTTTCATGAAATTTTCGAATTACAAACTTTCACCCCGTCTTTCCCCTGCCCCAACTCCAAAACAGCAATCTCATTGTAGAGCCTCTCCCCTGCCCTGCTCTCTTACTTTCTGGTAGGGCAGGGAGGGTCTCCCTATCCCAGCCCCTGTATATCTTAATTCCTAGTTGCAGGTCTTGCAGAACTTTAAATCCTAGGTTCTTTTGATTCCTCCCTTGTCACCTGGAATCACTCTCATGCTGGAAGGAAAATCAATTCAATACAGGCTGTGGATGTGTGATTATACAGGACATCTTCATAATGGACATACTGTGACAGTGATCATCTGTCTCTCCTTCCTATCCCTCCCCCCCCTTGTCTGTTCTCTACTCTGTCCCTGTCCCTTTACTGAAGTGTGTGCTTCCAGCATCCCTCCCTCAGACCCTGCCCTCCCCTCCATCATTCCCCCTCTCATCCCCATGCCCCTACTCTCCTGTGTGGCATTATGCCCAGTTTAGAGTTTATGCCATTTCTTCCCTAAGCCAAATTCAATGAGAGTAATTG